>CATIUR010000002.1:48564069-49764069 GCA_949592205.1 Helichrysum umbraculigerum | reverse complement strand
ATTAATATTTGTGAAGACGAGTGTTGATTAGGCACTCGTAGAAGGCACCTCGATCAGGATACCTTAAATGTGGACCTGACATCTCGAGTTAAGTTCAGACTATGTGCTCATGGCTGTATAACTTTTATTTTGCTTAATTGCATTTTAAATTCAATTATCATTAAATCTTGCGGTTCATACAAATATGTGTTGACATACAAACCAGTGAGCTCACCAGCGTTTTCGCTGACCCATTTTAGCATGTATCACAGGTGATCAGCAGCAGTAGGTCTGCCACTCAAGATGCCCATTAGCTCGAGTCACATTCAGACATCAAGAGATTGTCATGCATTACTATATTTTGTATAATTTAGTTATGCCATAGAATCTCTATCAATCGAACTCAGGAGCTTTTGTAAACTATGTTATAACAGTGTAAAACTTTTATAATATCAATGTATTTGTAAACGACGCATGTAGTGGTCGTTCATTATGTAATCTTGTGTGCTTTGTATATTGATTAGTCGCGCCCCGAACCGACCCGCTTCCGCATCATAATTTGGGGGTGCGACAGATTGGTATCAGAGCCTAAGGTTATAGTGAACTAGGTTGCATTTAGTGGGCCTAGACTATGACCGTTATGCAGTATTCCCTATTAGGTATAACTGGTTCAGTGATCATGTCATACGAGTTTAATTTAACATAGCGTAGCTAACTATGTACAATTAAATGAAGATGATGTGAAATCTGAAAGGGGTTATGTTGAACAGGAATGCGATAGTTGGCTCTGACCATGAGAGAAACCGTGACTAATACTGGATTAGTGTTAGACACACATTAGGCTATTATGTGATATAGGCGTATATACATACATAGGCCTCATTTATGTGCTACCTTATCGGCTATTATATATTGAAGATATTTGATTAAGCCCCACTCGCGTATTATCTTCTAAGCTATTATATATATCGAATATATATAAATCACACACGATAATACACTCGTTAACATCTTTACTATCAAAGACGATACGTATGAATTACTATCGTCTATCCCTTTGTTACGCACATAACATCTCACAACACAATTCCGCTGTACCATCGTATGTTCACGAGGAGTATATCATTTCGTATTTCCCCTATCATTCTATTTCCTTAGAATCACAAATGGAACTTATTGTTTGAAGGACTATAGGCTCCATACATAAAACCATACCCCATCTACTCGCAAACTCGCATCTAGTATTCAACTCTGTTGTTGGTCAAATGTGATTATCACTGGTGTCATTGTATATTACCTCATAAATATATATATGCATATGTGATGTATCATGTTTTGGTGCAAACAACTCATCCACTCTCTTTGCCTTTGTCAGAATCATGCCGCCAAAGATGAATGGTTTCAGTCAAGCTGAACTCAATGCTGCGGTTACCCGAGCTGTAGCCGAAGCCATGGCAGCTCAAGAAGCTCTAAGGAATGCAGAGACAGTCAATGCTACTCCTGTTATCAAACCTTGTTCCTACAAGGAATTTCTTAGCTGCAAGCCACTTTACTTTAAGGGCACGGAAGGTGCTATTGGCTTAATCCGATGGATTGAAAGAATGGAATCTGTCTTTAGTCTCTGTAACTGTACTGAAGATAGTAAGGTCAAGTTTGCTGCTTACACCTTTCAAGAAGGTGCACTAACGTGGTGGATACGGAAGGAAAAAGTATCAAGAAGTACATCCGCGGACTTCCGGAGAATATCCAGGGGAATGTCGCCTCAGCTCAATCAACTACCCTTGATAGAGCTATCGAAATTGCTCATGAACTTATGGCCATGATTGTCAGCCGTGAGACATCTGCTCCATATTCTGGTAACAACAACAAGAGAAAGTGGTCTGGGAACACCACTCAAAATCAATCATCATCAAAGAGGTCTGAGTCTGATAAGACCCTCAACACTGGTTCTGGTTTCAACAAGGGTTACACTGGAAATAAACCCTACTGTTCAAAGTGCCGCCGTCATCATGATGGTCCTTGCAGCACACCTTGTGGAAAATGTCAAAGGTATGGACATTTGACCAAAGACTGTAGGTCTACTACCGTCAACACCACCACCAGCCAACCAAAGACTTGCTATGAGTGTGGAGAAACTGGGCACTTTAGGAATGATTGCCCAAAGCTGAAGAACAAGGGTAACAACACTGCGAAGGGAAGAGCTTTCGTTCTGAACTCAGGAGAGGCCCGTCAAGACCCGAATGTGGTCTCGGGTACGTTTCTTCTCAACAATCTTACTGCTTCTGTCCTGTTTGATTCTGGTGCTGATAGGAGCTTCATATCTGATGAGTTTAGTAAATTGCTTAACATTGCCCCTATTGCCTTAGATGCTAAGTACATGGTAGAATTAGCTAATGGCAAGTTAATTGAGACTGACAGTGTAATACCAAATTGCACTTTAAATCTATCTGATGAAATCTTCTCTATTGACCTTATACCCGTTGAAATTGGAAGTTTCGACGTTATTATTGGAATGGATTGGTTATCCAAGCACCGAGCTGAAATTGTCTGCTATGACAAAATCGTCCGTATTTCTCTTGTCACCGGTAGTACTCTAATCATACAAGGGGAGACCGGTAGGACGAGACTGAATATTATATCCTGTATGAAAACTCGCAAGTACCTTAGGAAAGGGTACCAGGCGATTCTCGCACATGTCTTGGAGAAAAAGTTAGAAGAGAAACTACTTGAGGATGTTCCCATTGTTAGAGATTATCCAGAAGTCTTTCCCGAAGACTTACCTGGCCTTCCACCACCGAGACAAGTTGAGTTCTCGATCGATCTCGTGCCGGGGACAGCACCTGTTGCACGAGCACCATATCGTTTAGCCCCTTCAGAACTCCAGGAGTTGTCTACTCAGTTGCAGGAACTTCTGGATAAGGGATTCATTAGACCGAGTTCTTCACCATGGGGAGCTCCGGTTCTGTTTGTGAAAAAGAAAGACGGTTCATTCAGAATGTGTATCGACTATAGAGAGTTGAACAAGTTGACCGTCAAGAACCGTTACCCACTTCCTCGAATTGATGACCTATTCGACCAACTTCAAGGGTCAAGTATCTATTCGAAGATAGATCTAAGATCAGGTTATCATCAGTTACGAGTTCGTGACATCGACATCCCAAAGACGGCCTTCCGAACTCGCTATGGACATTACGAGTTCCAAGTGATGCCATTTGGTTTGACTAACGCACCGGCAGTATTCATGGACCTTATGAACCGTGTGTGCAAACCATATCTAGACAAGTTTGTCATTGTTTTTATCGATGACATTCTTATTTACTCGCGCAATGAACAGGAACACGCGCAACATCTTAAAGTCATTCTAGAACTTCTTAGACACGAAGAGTTATATGCTAAATTCTCCAAGTGTGAGTTCTGGATGAAAACTGTTCAATTCCTTGGTCATGTGATTGATAGTCAAGGAATTCACGTAGATCCATCAAAGATTGAGGCTATCAAGTGCTGGCAAGCACCGACGACGCCGACCGAAGTACGCCAATTCTTAGGACTGGCTGGTTATTATCGGCGTTTCATTGAGAATTTTTCCAAAATAGCTCAACCTCTCACAATACTGACTCAGAAGGAAAAGAAGTTTGATTGGACTGAAAAACAAGAGTCAGCATTTCAGCGATTGAAGCAAAAGCTTTGCAGTGCACCAATTCTATCATTACCCGAAGGAAATGAAGACTTCGTGGTATACTGCGATGCCTCACACCAAGGTCTTGGTTGCGTGTTGATGCAACGAGACAAGGTTATTGCCTACGCCTCCCGACAACTCAAAGTTCACGAGAAGAACTACACTACTCATGATCTCGAATTAGGAGCCGTAGTGTTCGCACTTAAGATCTGGAGACACTATCTGTATGGCACAAAGTGTACCATCTTCACCGATCACAAAAGCCTCCAGCATATATTCGATCAGAAGGATCTTAATATGAGGCAACGTTGCTGGGTCGAGCTACTCACCGACTATGATTGTGAAATCAAGTATCATCCGGGGAAAGCAAATGTAGTTGCCGATGCCCTAAGTCGCAAAGAGCGCACAAAACCACTTCGAGTCCGAGCCCTTAGCATAACCATCCATAATGATCTAATCATTCAAATTCTCACTGCTCAACTCGAAGCATTGAAACCTGAAAACATCAAGGAAGAGGCCTTGCGAAATATGGAGAATCAATTGGAAACCAAACCCAATGGGGTCAAATACTTCGCAAACCGAATTTGGTTACCCAAGTTTGGGAATCTTCGAGACTTAGTGATGGATGAAGCTCATAAGTCTAAGTATTCTATACATCCTGGATCTGACAAGATGTATCATGGCATCAAAGGATCATACTGGTGGCCAAACATGAAAGCAGAGATTGCCACGTATGTCAGCAAGTGCCTCACATGTTCAAAAGTTAAAGCTGAATATCAGAAGCCCACCGGTTTGCTACAGCAACCGGATATTCCAGAATGGAAATTGGAGCAAATCGCTATGGACTTCATCACTAAACTCCCGAAAACATCAAGTGGTTGCGATACTATATGGGTAATAGTTGATCGTCTAACCAAATCTGCTCACTTCCTTGCCATGAAGGAAACCGACAAAATGGAACGTCTCACACGAATCTATTTGAAGGAGATCGTATCCCGACACGGCGTTCCAATCTCAATTATCTCTGATAGAGACAGCCGATTCACATCTAACTTTTGGCAGTCATTGCAAAAGTCATTGGGTACTCGTTTAGATATGAGTACAGCCTATCATCCACAAACCGATGGCCAAAGTGAAAGGACTATTCAAACACTGGAAGATATGTTACGCACCTGCGTAATTGATTTCGGTGTAAATTGGGAACATCATTTGTCATTGTGTGAATTCTCATACAACAACAGCTATCATACCAGCATTGGAGCTGCACCATTCGAGGCACTGTACGGTCGTAAGTGCCGATCGCCTATTTGTTGGACCGAAATTGGAGATAGCCAACTCACCGGCCCGGAAATCATTCATGAAACCACCGAGAAGATCGTTGGTATCCAACAACGCCTGAAGGCCGCACGTGATCGTCAGAAGAGTTATGCTGACGTGAGACGAAAGCATCTCGAGTTCCAAGTTGGGGATCGAGTATTGCTCAAAGTATCACCTTGGAAAGGTGTCATTCGTTTTGGTAAACGTGGGAAGTTAAACCCTAGATACATCGGACCTTTTGAGATCCTTGAAAGGATTGGTCCAGTCGCATATCGATTGCAGCTACCTCCAGAGCTCAGTAGCGTGCATCCCACATTTCACGTTTCTAACTTAAAGAAATGCCTGTCCGACGAGACACTCATTATCCCGCTCGAGGAAATTCAAATCGACGACAAACTTCATTTTGTCGAGACACCAGTGGAGGTCATGGACCGTGAGGTCAAACAGCTTAAACAAAGTCGTATTCCAATTGTCAAGGTTCGGTGGAATTCGCGGCGTGGTCCGGAATTCACTTGGGAACGAGAAGACCAGATGCGACTCAAATATCCACATCTATTTTCAGACTCCACTCACGCATCAACTCAAAGTTAAATTTCGGGACGAAATTCTCTTAACAAGGGGAGAATGTGACACCCGTCAAATTAGGACTAGTTTTTAGCTCCTAATCATTTAGAAATACGTGTAATTAGTTCTATGTATTAGGCTAATTGTATGTATCAAAATATATATTGTTGAATATATATCAATACTCGATTAGATTTAATCGTGCAATTATCAAATCGGCCAAATTTCCGATTCATATATATATGGCGTTGGTGAAAAACAATATTAAATAATATAAGAATTATTATTTAATAACTCATTATTTATTATATATTATTTTGATAATATATAAAGTATTCGTATCGTACAAAATCAAATCATTCGCGACAACCTTTATAAATAATATATTATTATTGGAGATAGTAATTATTATTTACATTAGATAAAATGAAACATATTTCGTTTTATAACATTTTACTCAAACACGACGAAAACATTCAAATCGTGTCCGTCTCTAAAACGTAAAACAATGATATATTTTTATATCTCATTAAAAGTATTTCTATTAAAATACTTCGATTAAAATACGTACAATATCAAATATAGAAATTTATCGAATTAAAACATTTTACTACTTCTCGATCGGGTACAAAAACACGGGTATTTTATTCTTCACATCGGAGCCACCCAACTCCAATTATTGGAGCTGGGCATAAACCGATCAAACACCCTCCTGTTGTTTTCATTTCATTCTCAATCTCACTCTCAATCTCTCTCGGTCTCTTTCATTTTCAAAAACAACAACAACAATAACAATTAACAACAACAATATTATCATCATCATCATCGTGATCATCATCATCTTCATCATCTTCATCGTTCATCATCACCATCATCCGTTCATCATTTTGATTGTAAGGAATCGTTTACGTTTTTGTTAATTTTACATGTTTATATTACGTATATTATCATGCTAGGATGTTCTACAAACTAATTATGCCCCCAAATCAAACACAAGTTTTTGAATTTAATCTGCTGTTCGTCACAGACCTGCACACGCAGACAAACCACGCGATCGCGTGATTTGTCCAGCCGATCGCGTCAAACTATAACCCACGCGATCGCGTGATCATTCAAACCGATCGCGTCATTTTAATTTCAAACCGATCGCGTGACATTTTAAACCGATCGCGTCATTTCAATTTCAAACCGATCGCGTGATCTGGTCCCTGGATCGCGTGAATTTTCATAAACTTTGTGTGCAAATTTCAAAAGTGCATAAGTGTTTAGTAGCCCTTTTTCCCACGGAAAATATAACAAATTTTCAATTAACTCGGATTAAGCTCAAATTCGCACGGTCATTCGAAAACAGCCCAATGATCAAAGCTAAGTACCTTAGCCTTGTCAGTTTTAGGCCATTCGGGGTCATCTAGGGGTCGAAAATGACATATTTTAGTTTTCGGACCTCCGTTTTTCCATAAACTTAAAACTAAAGGTTTACACTAAGTGTCGGACATCGAGACGTATTCCATTCTTATACGATACAACATTTAAACACTTCAAATATGCTTTTATAAGTTCACAACAAATGAAAGTAGTAATAATAATTGAAGAATTATTATTTCAATCAATCACCAATGGGCCATATACATTTTCACAACTCAAATATAATCATTTACCAAAGTATTTGGTCATAACTAGTTAAGGGGATAACTAGCATAGATGGTCCGTAGAGTCATCTAATCAATTAAACCTTGCGCGTTTAATACGCCCGGCAAGTTTCAAATATCTAATCAATCAAAACCTTGCGCGTCAAAGACGCCCTACAGGTTCAGTCGTTGTAACGACATCAAATCATTGTGAATCATCAATTGTGCTTAGTAGCATCTCATAGGCTCAGGTGAGTCTCATAGCCCCTTTTTAAATACTTTTACCTAGGGGTGTGATTTCATTGCTCTGTTTTGTTTTACAATATGAACGCAAGTATCATCAAATCAAATACTACATGAGTTATTTTCACTAATCATTTTAAAGCCCTCCATCAGCATAGTTTGGTAATACGTAGTAGCGTGAATATTAGTATATGGTACCATATAGGTTTGACCAGCCTCATCCGGGTTAGCACGCACTAACTAGTAAAACGGATGTATTAATATTTGTGAAGACGAGTGTTGATTAGGCACTCGTAGGAGGCACCTCGATCAGGATACCTTAAATGTGGACCTGACATCTCGAGTTAAGTTCAGACTATGTGCTCATGGCTGTATAACTTTTATTTTGCTTAATTGCATTTTAAATTCAATTATCATTAAATCTTGCGGTTCATACAAATATGTGTTGACATACAAACCTGTGAGCTCACCAGCGTTTTCGCTGACCCATTTTAGCATGTATCACAGGTGATCAGCAGCAGTAGGTCTGCCACTCAAGATGCCCATTAGCTCGAGTCACATTCAGACATCAAGAGATTGTCATGCATTACTATATTTTGTATAATTTAGTTATGCCATAGAATCTCTATCAATCGAACTCAGGAGCTTTTGTAAACTATGTTATAACAGTGTAAAACTTTTATAATATCAATGTATTTGTAAACGACGCATGTAGTGGTCGTTCATTATGTAATCTTGTGTGCTTTGTATATTGATTAGTCGCGCCCCGAACCGACCCGCTTCCGCATCATAATTTGGGGGTGCGACAATATATGCCTTCTAAATGCAGAATTTGGATGTTGTTCAGCCATTAACGAAAGCTTTTGTTCCTTTTTCAAGGACGTTTTTTTTTTAACATCAAATTGCATTATAAACAGACTCATGTTGTACACAAGGACGGTATGGTAATTAGATTTCAATTTATGTAGGCTATTTAGTCTTTCTATTTGTACATAGTGTTTAATGTGCGATTAATGATTTCATTAACTTAACGAGATCATCTACAAAACAAAGCCTAAACAAAAGGAAGAGTCGTGGGGTCAAACTTATGTTACACTTAACCCCACAAATGTACTAATGTGCAGGTGAGTCATGAGAGCATGAGTTTTGGTGTATAGTGTGGGGACACAATACGTGCACTTTAGGTGGCTAATTGCACGAGTTCAAAAGAAGAATTGCAATCTTCATAACCTCCATAGATGCATTAGTATTTTGTGATCTGCGTAATGAATTCTATCTTGTTTATTGTTAACAGCACCAACCTTTGGATTAGGAAACTCATCACTTAAAATAGACTATGATTTTATTTGTATTGTATTGTTTACTCCCCTTCTATCCCAGTATAATGTACCCAGATTGTCCTCTACACACCGCATGCAATTTCTACTTTTTTAGTATTTATTCATGTAGTTTTAACAAAGCTATATTTAATGGACAAAAACTATATTTTGTCATATTTGACTATTACTCTATCTGCTTGTAGAAAAGGCACTATGACTTGAAGGAGCTCATTCATAAAGAGAACTTCTAATATAAACAAAAAGTTGTGTAGAAAAATATCAGCTTTAACATTCCTGGGCTGTGCATTACGCACCTAAGGTTGCCTAGTATATATATATATATATATATATATATATATATATAGATATGATAGCGATCTAGAGGGAAGTGTTGTTTTTTGGAAGGAGGAAGCGTTGACCAATCAAATAGAAGTTACTATTCGTTAATAAGCATCTTACATTTACCAATCAAAATGTCAACAAAAAATTGTTTTTACTAGTAAATACTAATCAAAATCGATTTAAACGGATTTTTTCCCTCATTAAAACATTCTCGGATTAAAAACTCATTTTTAAAGCCCCGCAACTTAAAAGATTTATTATAAACTCGTTATAGAATTTACTCGATTGATTTGGACTCAAAAATAAAGTTTCCTAAAAACTGGCATGTACCTGCCGGGTAGGCTACACGGCCAGACTTTCGGTGAAAAAATATGTAGGAGCTACCCGTTGACCAGTTGTTTTTTTAAGTGTTTTTTAGGATAGAAATAAAATTGTATATTCCTACAATTACTTAGTTTTTTGTTATAGAAATTAATGACACATTCTTACATTTATTAATTTCTCTATAATAGTATCATTAAACCATTAACTAATAAACTTGCGACAATAAATTCTAATTCAAACTTATCTATATCTGTATGTATCTATCTATATATTAATAAATAAAACATTTGAGGTGTTTGTTTTAATAGAGAAATTTCTATTTTACTCCTAACATTACTACTATTATTTGAAAATCCTAATTAAATTTACTAACATCTCTTACATTCAATAATTTCACATCATAACCATCATCATTAAATCATAATAACCAAAAAAATATATGACAATTAATTCTAATTCAACTTTATTTATACTAATACGTAAAGCATTTGAGTTTTTTTTTTAAAGATAAAAATGAGTATTTTACCTTACAGTTACTTATAATTTTTTTTAAAAGCCAAAAAAATTTACTAACATGCCTCTACATTTGTGTATTTCTCATTAATGTTTTCATCATTAAATGAATAATTAATAAACATATGAAATAACTTTGAGCCGTTAGGAGTTCGAGACATGCCAATCATGGACAAAAAAATCGGGACGAGACGAACGTGTTGACAAATAGCCAAAGGTGGTATGTTCTTCTTTCGGAGTTGAATTACGCTTTCAAATCCTTCGATTTTAACTTTTTTGCAATTCTTAAGTTCTATAACAACTAACCTTTGTGTTTTTTCAGAAGTATGAATTTCCCAACTTATTAACAAGATTAATTTTGTGTTTACATTGTCAATTTATATTTCGATATTTTCATATTCTCGAGCAATAAGGCTCAAGGTCAAACGATTCAATAAGTTAGTTTGTATCTTCCGGAATCAGTATACCCCGATTAACAACTTTACGTGTCACTCTCTAAAGGGATATCATCATATCAAGCTCCTCTTCAAATGTGTTGTTGCAACCTTTTAAAAATTTAAACAACTCGGAGTTTATATCTCAAATATGATATATTAAGAAGTATTACACGATGTATAAAGTACATTAGTATGTTATTGTATATTTGTTTTATTAAATTAGTTATTAGTTTGTTTGCAATTTACATCAAATCATCTATTATTTCTAATTTTCGATGCTCACCATTGTAAATAAATACCATTTTGCATGTGTAATATTCCGTCGTAATGCGTAGATAGAAATTAGATATCGAAAATAAAATATAGAGGTAGGGAGATTTAATTATTAGGGTTAAGTATTTTTTAATGTATATAACTATGCGTTGACCTTCATTGTGTGTACTTAACAAAATAGACTGTCATTGTATGTACGTAACTATTTATTTTTGTATATTGTGTGTATTTTGATGACGTGTTATCAGTTATAAAGTGACACATGTCATCTTCACGAGTTGACAAGTCACCAAAATACACACAATGTACAAAAATAAATAGTTTCGTACATACAATGTCGATCAATTTTGTTACATACACACAATGAAAGTCAACATATAGTTATAGTTATATACATTAAAAAATGGGTGGTGATATATGCAACATACAATTTGATTCATACAACACAACTATGCAATGATATACTTGTACTGTCTGCTTTAATATTTTAACAGTGTGGTGTGGGTATCACTTTTTGTATTGTAAATATCAACCCCCTGAGAAAATACTTAACCCTAATTAATATTTATAGGTAAAAAATCCATTAAATATTTAAAGGTGACAAACTCATTTACCCGACCCGTTTACAACCCGAAACAGAAAAATCACTTGTTTTGTGCATTACGTACGTAGAAAACAAACCCTCTTTCTATCTCCCTAAAATTCTCTCTAAATTCACCGGAGACGGTACCTGAATCTAGGGTTTAACCGCCTTCTCACCGTCGTTCAATCGGTAGCCACATCTTTTCTGTATCTATCGATTATATATATTCATAATATAGTTTAATTATATTGAAGTGCAAACTCGAAAAAATTACACAGTTAGATGATATATTAGCTAGGTTTTGTTTGTTGTCGCTTCACACATTGCCATTAGTTTTAATTATGCATTGTGAAGTAATAATAAAAATATTAATTTTAAGGTTTAGTTTTGAATTAGTTTACTGTATTAACCTAACTGAATTATGCATGTTTGTAGTTCAACAGGTTATGAAGCCCTAATCTTGTTTATATATACATGTTTACTCATATTGATGATTTAGGAAATTTGCATGTTTTGTTATATCCAGTCACATTATATATATGCAGATGTATCATATTTTGAATTTTTACCACATAAAAGACTGTAATTTTAGATGTAATTTTGTTTGCATTTTGTGAAGAGGTTGTAATTGTTGCGATTTTATTTTTATAATTTTTATACAGGTTGATTGAAGTGATATATGACAAGAAACTGACCAAAAATGAGTAATTCATCTGATGATGATGATAAACCCTTGGCGTTTAGAAGGAGCTTGCTAGGTGATAAAGTGAAATGTTCTTCACAGCCTCCCAAGCCTTCTACGAAACCAAGCAATGACTCGGATTCGGAAGATGATAAACCCCTGAGTTCTAAAATTTCAGTCGTATCAAAGGGGAATGGCAATCAAGCTAAGAAAGGGCCGGGTAATGGTGTATCTTCACTGCCTAAACCACAAGTAAAAGATGAGGATTCTGATGATGAGAAACCGCTGTCTGCTAGATTTGCCAACAAATCAAATGTGGGATCGTCACTCGTGAACAAAGTTCATCAAAATGGTTCTGTTGTAAGGGATAATCAGTCAAGAAATATGGGATCGAATAAGAGACCACTAGATGATGAAAGATCTTCTGGTCCATCATCGGTGAAGAAGTCAAAGCTTTCAGACTCTTCCACACCTGTTAACCGCAAACGAGTACCTTTGAAAGCTGAAACCACGTCAGATGAGGATGATGATGAGGATGATGATGATGATGATTTTGAGGATGATGATGATGATTTTGAGGATGATGTTCCCATATCAAAAAGAAGAAAGAGGCAAGACCCGTCAAGTAGTAAATCACCATCTGTAAAACAGAAAGCTGTGAAAAAGAATTCCTCGTCCTTAAAACAGACCAATACGAAGTCAAAGAAGGTGGTAAAAGAGTCAAAATATTCTAAGCCATCAAAGGTCCCGCCGGGCTCCGGTGAAGGGCAGAAATGGACAAGCTTGGTTCATAATGGTGTAATATTCCCACCTGCATACAAGCCTCATGGAGTTAAGATGCTCTACAAAGGGAAGCCTGTCGATTTGACTCCTGAACAGGAGGAGGTGAAACTTATATGTCTTTCAACTTCTCATTCCCTATATATCCCTCTGTGTGTGCCCGTGTAATGTGATTATCGTGATCTTATGTTACTTGATGGTACCATTGCAGGTTGCAACAATGTTTGCAGTGATGTTAGATACAGATTATATGAGCAAACCTAAGTTTAAAGAGAATTTTTGGGAGGATTGGCGAAAGATTCTTGGAAGAAACCACACAATCCAGAATTTGGATGACTGTGATTTCAAACCAATATATGAATGGCATCAGACAGAAAAAGAGAAAAAGAAGCAGATGAGTACAGAAGTAAGCTTTATAGTAATTGTGTTAATATCAATGAGATTTTTGTTTTGTTCCTCAAGATTAAATATATTCTGTCTCTATAGCGGGGTATTTGGAACATTTGACTAACAGTCAAACACGTGTCGATAATTAATGGAATGTACAAGACTATTAATGAGAAGTTGCTTCTTGCAGGAGAAGAAGGCATTGAAAGAAGAGAAGATGAAGCTTGAGGAGAAGTATATGTGGGCAATTGTTGATGGTGTCAAAGAGAAGGTGACCTCTGCCCTTCAGTTATATTTCATTTGATAAAATTGTGTTTTCATGTCTTGTGCAATGAATTGACCAGTACTTACATAAAATAGGTTAATAAAGGAAGCTCAAACACAACGTGAACTTCATGTTTTAGAAATGACAATGAAATACTCTGTTTATAATGACAATTTTTAATTCCTTTTCAAGTCAAACACGTGGGTTTCTCTATCACATTTTCACTTCCTTTTACACCATATAACGTGGGAACTAGTTAAATGACTTCCATCAACTTATATGCTGAATTGTTGATATGTTCAAGAATGCAACATTTGTTCTAGGTCACCACGGGTAGCTGGGATGGGGTTCCCTTCATATAAAAAAAGAAACATTGGTTGCTATTGAAGTTAAATTATATGGCTTTTGAATCACAGCTTCTTTGAGTGGAGAGGACCAATGCGTGTTTCTACTGCAACTTGTATTGGGAAATGTTTATGGAGTTTCATTTTAATTAGATTAAATGATTTTTCATGCACATAAATGATTCAAACATATCATGTGCTCATTGTTTAGTTTCTTTTTTCTTTTCCTTTCTTATTCTTTTTTTTCCTCATTTTACTGCTCAAATAAATCTGTCAATGTGATGTTGTAGGTTGGAAATATCCGAGTTGAGCCACCAGGGTTATTCCGAGGCCGTGGGGAGCATCCAAAGGTTTGAATGACAACTTTGTCCCTCTAATGGAAAATTTCAATTTAGTTCACTAGAAACTCTTTGCCTCCCATGAAATTTGCAATATATTCTTTTACATAATGTCCCATGAAGAATTGAAGATTGCAAAGTTTCCCTTTTATATTGGTTCCTAGGTAAAACCACCTAGTTGCCCGTTATCATCATTAATTACTTAATGGCATTGATTTGGGTCCGTATGATTCCTTCATCTGTTATTCATCAGAGGGGCTTTGAAAGACATAAAATTAGTCATTTATCATGGGAAAGATAGTGCTGTCTGTAGCTATAAAATTTGTGTATCTCTCGCACATCATAATTATCTACACGTTTCTAGATGGGAAAGCTGAAAAAACGTATCTATCCGCATGAAATTACCATTAACATTGGAAAGGATGCTCCAATCCCAGAATGTCCAATTCCCGGTGATAGGTTTGTTTGTTTCTTTGTGTATTTTGTCTAATAATGTTTATACCTCTTCAGATAAAAGAATGTGCTTTCCTCTAGATGATATTTACCTGTAAGATAATTATTATTTGTTGCAGCTGGAAAGAAATTAGGCATGATAATACTGTCACATGGTTAGCATATTGGAATGACCCTATCAATACAAAGGAATTTAAATATGTATTCCTAGCTGCTAGCAGTTCATTAAAGGGTCAAAGCGATAAGGAAAAATATGAGAAGGCAAGAATGTTGAAGGTAAGTAAGATGAATGTTACTGACTAGTAGTGGTGGCAAAATCGACGGGCTTATACGCTTGGCCTGAAACACTGTTTGCCCCACAAAGTTTATAACTGGTGTGACGAATATAATTACAAATGCATATATAATTTCAATAAAATGATTAAAAAGGTTTATCGCTTTGAAAATACACTTTGGTTGACTTTTGACGTGTTTAGCACATTTAACCGGTTTCAGGTTAAGCCAATTGCTTGACCCATCAAAATTTGACCAACTCATAAGTAATGAGTTGAAATTGCTTCTCTAGTCACAAACTTTTGTAATGCTTCACATTTCTGGCAAATGCTATTATATTGATTTCTCATCATTTACTCGTACCTCAATTTGATCATAGGGGTACATACAAGGCATTAGAAATGCTTACACTAAAGATTTTGGAAATAAGGATGTGACAAAGAGGCAAGTAGCTGTTGCTACATATCTCATTGATAAACTAGCACTCAGGGCTGGAAATGAAAAGGTACTGTTGTCAATGTCCTCTCCTCCATATTACTTATTTCTCTGTGTTTTTCTTCTTTTCAGTAATGGAGTTCTAAAATCGTACTCCGTAAATAAACTTGTTTCTATATAAAGTGTAGTTGTGGTTCCCATACTTTATAGTTTTCAATATAGGTAGGTTCTTATATTTAGTTACAAAATAGGTAGATACTTTATATAGGTCTAAATGAGTGAGGTTGATATACTTATACTTACAGGATTGAGTTTTGGTTGACTATTTGACTATGAACTGTTTTATGTTGCAGGATGATGATGAAGCTGATACAGTAGGTTGCTGCACATTGAAAGTAGAAAACGTTGAGCCATGCCCTCCAAATATCTTAAAGGTTTGTTTATATGTCAATCTTCCGGGTGGCTTTTCACCAATGAATAGATTTGGACATGATGGTTTACAATGAATATTCATCCGGGAAGCAAATAATGATATGAAGTTCCCTGTTTCCTCAGTTTGACTTTCTTGGTAAAGATTCTATAAGATACCAAAATGAGGTAGAAGTAGAGCTTCCCGTGTTCAAGGCAATTCAACAGTTCCAAACAGGTGAGTTGACAAAGTGTAGTGGTGGTGGTAAGTACTTGTGGGGGGTGGGGTGGTCCGTGCTGGGTATTTGTGGATGCACAAATGTCTTTTACCTTTTTGTGTAATGTGGCTAAGTATGAACATTTAAATATAAAAACTGTATTGATAATAACTTTCTTAATAAAGTGACAGAGTTGGTTCTACACTTCTGGTGACTGTCAACCCGTTTGATAGCTTGATAGATTCTTTTTCTAGCTTAAGTTGGTCCATTCTTAAGTAAATGCGTCAAGATTGCTGCCTCTAAGTTCTTTTACAGGTATAAAATTTCTACGATTCTTGTACATTATGTTGACCTTTTTCTACGTAACTCAGGGAAAGGGGGCAGTGATGATCTTTTCGACAAGCTAGATACAAGTAAATTGAATGCTCATCTTAAGGAGCTCATGCCTGGCCTTACAGCAAAAGTTTTCCGTACTTACAACGCATCCATCACATTAGATGATATGGTAAGATGCATGCATAACATTTTTTATGCTCTCTGTCCATGAAAATTGCACCACTTTAAATCTTACTATATTCTGTAAAAGCTGGGCCCTTTCTATTTTGGGCAAGGGTTAAGTTATATTTGCATAATTTTAACATCCATCCTTCGACGTTTTTCTGTTGATTGCAGTTGAGTAGGGAAACGAAGGGTAAAAATGTTGCTGAAAATGTAGTTGTTTACCAACATGCAAACAAGGAGGTAACGACTACAGCTTTCTTAAGACTTATTTCTCGAACTAAATGTGAAATTGACATGAGTATTATCTTTCGTAGGTCGCGATCATATGTAACCATCAACGTAGTGTTTCAAAGTCTCATAGTGCACAAATGACAAGGTTGAATGATAAGATAGATGAATTGAAGGTAACGTACTCAGATTTCAATTCCAACCTTTTCGTCTGAACATGTTCTCTGTTTTTGTTTCAGTTCTGATTTCTACTATGGGCGTTATTTTTAATTTTTAACAGGGTGTGATAAAAGAATTGGAAACTGATTTGGCTAGTGCAAAGAAAGGGAAACCTCCGTTAAACAACTCTGATGGAAAACCGAAGAGAAATTTGAACCCTGAGGCGTACAATCACTAATTTTCTTTCTTTTTGATGCTAGAATTACATAGCTATCTTGATTGTTGATATTGTTAATGAAATGTGCAGGTTAGAGAAGAAGATAGCTCAAACTAATGCAAAGATTGAGAAAATGGAACGAGACAAAGAAACCAAGGAAGATCTGAAAACTGTGGCATTGGGCACTTCCAAAATTAATTACCTTGACCCTAGGATAACAGTGGCGTGGTGTAAAAGACACGAAGTTCCCATAGAAAAGGTAAGAGCAAACTTTTCCAAGATCTGGGATGTTCATGTTTCCTAATGTTACAAATTAAGATTTGTGTTTTGGAGTCATATTTTTTCAACTCTAATATAATCGATTTTGGAACTGAGTAATTTACTTTATGAACCATCATATTTGACTTCTATTTCTAAATTCACCATCGTCCTTCTGGAAAAGCCCGAAGAAAACACTACAGTTTGTTACAATGTAAGCAAGAAAAGACACTTCAATTTGGCTTATTTTGTTTGAACATCCTTATTTATAGAACAATGATGAACAATGGATGCAACCAATGGATGCATTAGACCTACTTTTAGGTCTATCTAAGATTCTAAGTAGGCCTATATAGCATTACTCTTATTTATATGCTTTCTGCATCTTGATAATTATTTACTATGAAACAACTCAACAAGTATGATGGTTTAAAAAGGCAAGTAACTTTTTGGCAACAAAGAGTCTGGATGCATTTGGGGGGCTGAAACTTAAACTTAATATCGGCAATGCCGGCCCCTTTACTCACAAATGGGTCGATTTGGGCTATGCTCTACCTCTATCTCATCAAAAACTGAATGTCAAGCGAGATGTATAAAACCTTTTAAATCACTTTATTAGAAAGTAGTACAGATTTTCTTGATATAATATAGTGTTTGTAATCATATTTAACACCTTGTTCACTTATATTTTTAAAATGAATTAAGAGTGATCTGGGTCGGCCCACCCCAATGCGTACTTATACATTGTGTTCTTTGACCTTGGCTTTCATAACATGCCAATTTTGTCACTACGACTTGAAGTAAATCTAATCCGTTAAATGTGGTGCAGATATTCAACAAGTCTCTACTAGCGAAGTTTGCTTGGTCAATGGATGTCGATCCTAGTTTCAGATTCTGATTTTGATAGTTTAGCAGAGAGGTGGCTGCAACATTCTCCCCATCTTACTAATCTAACAAAAATACATTGGCACTGACCTTTCTTTCATCATTTTTGATTTCCTCTTTAGCTACGATGGCTGTTAGATCACTTCGTATAAAAGTTTGGTAAGTGAATTTATGTTGAGTTGCTTTCTCCAGTGGATGTATTCTCAAAGGAACCAACAAGTTTAAGAATGGTAATTGTTGAAAGGTAGCTTAAATCCCATTTTGATGCTTAAAATGAAGTATTTGGTCAGATTATTGAATATAGTAATTCACTTGCTGTATCATGGATGATTTAATCGAGAAAGAATATCGAAAGTGACATAACTACTAAACTATGGGCTATGGAAGAAGAAGAAGAGGAAATTACAAATTTAGTGGGATTATGTTCCCTTTATTGTAAGGGTTAAAGCTGCAGATCGACAATGAACTTTCACCTTTCTACCGAGTTAGGTAACGAATCGATTTTATTACTAATGTAGGTAGCCTACTTTTAAATTTTGTTTTGAGTTAAGTAATATGTATTACGTAACATTACTAAGATTGCTTTATGTGGCAATACGGTAATATGCCACGTAATACAAATTACCCAACTCGACACATTATTTGAAAGTTCGCTAACTACATTAGTAATAAAATCGGTTCGTAACCTAAATCGGTACAAAAGTGAAAGTTCGTTGCCGATCTGTAGCTTTTACCCTTGTTGTAAATATGGTTTGAACCGTTGCAAGAGCAACAACAAGATGATTCCAGCAAATAGAGCAATCATATTTCATGGACTATTGAAATATCTAAGCTTCAAATCCGCAATATTTTTTAGCAGGTAACGATTGTAGTGTCTCTATCCAATTGTTGTCATTGTTCATGGTAAAAGAAATCTGCGACTGTAGGTTCTTTGCGTATGTTGTTCACTTGTTCATCGTATTTAGCTATTTGCAGCCTTCTTATTTGAACCTAAATGGTTGACTAGAACTTTTGATTCAACCAATTTTACTATATCCGCTGCAGAACCGATCAGTTTATCCATGGCACGAACATATGATGTGACATAATTACGTCTTAAAGAGAATTACTCATATGCAATAAGGTTCCTTAGAATCAAGTCGGTGAAATCGTCCATGAACATTAGTGGCATTTTGAGAGTAGGCTTACACCAAGACCAATGATAGCATGCAAATGAAGACATTTCAAGTTTCATCACCATTGGCGAAATTGCATCTTCATTAGGTTTAAAGCTCACCCCTGCCCTGTCCAAATCCGTAGCCGAGTGGCCTCTTGGAATCTACAAGAATCTTGATACTTTATCACATGGAAGTTGGTAAGATTTATGCAGAAGACCAAGAATATGATCAATAGTTGATGCATCTACATCTACATTCTCGATTAGTAGGTCTGTGTCGATAAGTTAACCATGGTAAGAATTGGAAGGATAAGGCTAGTAAGAGTAGTTGTTGGTTCAAATCCTTTTGAAAGCATGTAAACAAAATCAAGCATGAAATAAGCATCCATTACCATCATCTTTTGCGAGTTCAATGTCACTGTAGGCTTTCATCCCTGCATGACATTCTTTAATTCGGCTCATCAAACCACTCACCTCATGCACACATGCTTTCAACGTTTGCGCCGGTAGGGAATGTAAACGACACAAAAGGTCATGCAAATAAATTGCTTTCTGCTCTCAAATTCTTGCAAATTCTCATCTTCTTTATGAAGAGGTCCAATAGATACCACTCGAGGGTTGAAGGAATTTGGGCTGAGATTGCAGAACACATTAGGAACCATGTAAATCGATGGTTGAAGTTGGCTTAAGCGATTTCGTGCTTTTTCTTCATATTCGATAGGAAGTTGGACAGTGTGATGAATGTTTAAATCTAGCTCTTCTAGCTCCATATCAACATTTTCCATTTTTAACATTCTCCATCTTAATTGTGGTTACAATATATAGCTTTTAGGTATAACCATCACCACAATTAAAATTTATCAAATATACAATGAAGGGATTAAGTGTATTTTAATAACAAACTATGAGGGTTGACTATGTAAAATTTTGTCTTAGCAGCACATAACATACATGATACTAGCAGCATTATATGTTATCCTCTTAAATGTTATACCACAAAACATGTAACAAAGCTTTCATGTACCCCAAATAAAATGAAGCATACTACATATAGTCAACATTAACCCATGCAACCAAAAGCTGAAACAAGACAACTTTTTAGTATTTTGTTTGATTTGGAAAATCGATAACGAGATAAACAAGTCGAGGGTGTTACCTATTCGATCTTCAACAAAAGCTGCTCGATGTATCATTTGAGGAGATGAGATAGTGATAAATAGATAGCAGATTCGGAATGATCAAATAGATATAATATAATTACGGAAAAGTTTTATAAGGAATGAATGGTGAGAAATGAATCGACCGGAAAAGCAAAATACAGTAGCTTATTGTATCGTATACTAGCATTGTATCCTCGCAAACTGAATAGCTTTTAATATAAGGAGTATATAATATCGTTTTTAACCGTAGTAGTGTAAAAAGGATAGAAGAAAGGTAAATTGTCCATATAACTAATTGAGTAAGTTGCAAGTGTAATACGGAGTAAAAGATTATTTACTTTAGATTTATTATGCAAAATCACTACATGACATTTATTTCAACATCATAATATATCAATCCAAAAATGTATAACCAAAAAATGCCATTTCCATAAATATATCACGTATTGTGCACGTGCCTATAATATATAAGTGGCAAAATAGATGGGTCGGGTCGGGTCACCGGTTTAGATGTTGAGTCTAAATGAGTCCGGGTCTAGATGAGTCATTTATGAGGATGGATCTAAACGGGTCCGAGTCAAATGAGTCTCGAGTCGGGTCGACCTATCAGGTTTCCACCAAACTTTTTTTTTATTTGAGTGTAAAATGAAAAAATGAAATGAGGTGGAAAAAAAAATTACCCGCTATACTCGTTGGTTAATTGTTATACAATTAGAGGTTATATTAAATACCCATTTAGACTCATCAAAAAAAATGGAGGAGACCCAACAAACCCATCCCCTTATAAATATTAATCAAGTTGACCCATAAATAACTAATGAATCTAAAATTACCACCTATAATGATATGCTAAATAAATTTAATATAAAATGGTATTCATTCACAAAGATAAAATAAATAAAAAAATTCAAGCGTATTCCATCCGTTCATACGAAATAAAGTGTATTTTACAAAAATAACCCCTCAACTATTCATCACTATGTAATTCTAGCCTAACAATGGATGAGTGTTTGGTCACAGTTTTACAAGTTAAAACGAATAAAGATGATTTGTATCAAGGCCTCAAGGGCAATCATAATTATCATAAATATAGATAAACAGAACTAGTAAGATGATAGAAATTACAACGATCCTATACAATAATGTCGATCAAAACATACCTTAAAGTTAAATTTCCAACCTAAAAGATTTAAAAACGATTGAAGATGATTAATAAGTTACGGAGTATATTTTACGGTTTGTAATATAAAAATGATATGTCTCAACCTATAGAAGTTTGCTAATATTAAATATGAAGGAGTATAACGTTTACATTTTGAGAGGTTCAAAGTTCAAGTCCTACTTAATGCAAACGAGTTCTAGGGGATTTCGGCCACATGAAATAGTGGCTCAAGAAATGTGGTGTCGAAATCACGGCTAAACAAATGATGCTTTTAAGTTTTAAATTTATTTTATAATTTTCTATTTTCATTATCTTAAATTTATTATTTAGTGTTAAAAATAGAGTAATATAATTAATTGGATTACTTATATTTTCCCTGTATATGTATTGTTAAGGATGAGTAAAAGAGAAGACTAAACTGTGAATTTGATGACCATGTCTTTCTAAAGTAGTAATTTTTAATTTGTGGATTATAATGCAGTTTTTTTATAACTAGACCTTTACCTAATAAATAAATAATAATAATAATAATAATAATTAATAATAATAATAAAAATAATAATAGCTTAACTAAAACTGATAATTAGTAGTACTACGTAGTAGTATAGGGGGTAATGATACAATTTATTTAATCAAAAAATAAAGGAACAAACTTCTAAATCACATGCATTTGCAGTAGCCTTGAGGTTGAGGCCCAGATTTTGCTGCTATCTCACAAGACCAAACATAATCTTGTACTGTACTTCTCATCAAACCTCATTCTTTCTCTAAATTATTATATATTCCATAAACCACACTTATCAATGTAACTAAGCACTAAAACAGAGAAATAATTGAGAGAAAAAAAAGGGGGTTCAATTTTATTTTGTTTTTCAAGTAAAATTTTGATCAAGAACAGTGACAGTGAGCATCAATGGAAGTATCTTTGCAGGTTAATTCTCAGTTGTGTTGTGGAAAAACAACTTTTAGGGACAAAAATCATGTAAAGATTAAACCTTTTATTGGGTCTCACCCTTCAAGAAGAACAAACTTGTTCTCACAGGTAAAGATCACTCATTTCTTTGTTGGTTTTTGATGATTTCTTGATATGTGACATGGATTTACTTGAATGTTGAATTCTGGGTTTCTTTTTTGAATTTTGCTTTGTGGGTATGTGTTTTTGCAGAAATGTATTTGAATTTGTCCATGTATGGAGTAAATATGGATAGATTGGTGTCTGATAGGGTGATTTTTTAGTACTGTTTGTTTTAGGGTTTTGGGTCTTTGATTGATTTTTTACAGTTTGGATCATTCTTGATGTTTATAATCATTTGTGTATTGTTAATTACATAATTGGTTGATTACAATATATATACCTTTTGCTTATTTGATTGGTATTTTGATGTACATTTTTACATTATATATTGATGATTAGCTTCACATTTTGTTTTTGTGTTAGATAACTGTTGTTGATTATATTTGTGTGTAGTTTACACAATCGTGTTCGTGGTACAAATATTCCGTGATTGCTGGGTTCTCACAACAAATCATTGCAAGTTCAGGTTAGTTATTGAACTTTGACTTGAATATTGAACATTTGTTGTAGATTTAGTTGTTAATTTGTTGAGAAATGAGTTGGGGTTATTTAGGGCCTTAGGGGTGTTTGGATATACCTCATTCAAGTCATTATGTGATTCTGATGATTTCTAGATATTTAGGGCCTTAACTCGTTTGAAATTTTTCGTCGATTGTGTTTGTTGTAGATTTCTCAAGAAAAAGGCGACATAAAGTATCGACACCAAGGGCTAATGACTCTGCACCAAAAGGATTTAAGCCCAAACCCAGCAATCCAAGAAAAGATCAAAAAACAATTGAAGGAAAAGAAGCTCTGAATCCTTCTATCTCTACGGAGGTCGTGAATCCCACAAAGAAAGAAAGTAAAATCGAAGTCAAAATTGATAAAGTTCCTGAGTTCAGTCAAAGGACCGAAAATGTAAAAATTGACGTCACAGATGAAATAAGCGTATCGGGATTACAAGAAAACAATCAAATTGAGACTTTGAGTAGCGAAAATGAGGATGATGAGGAAGCTTCTATGAGGTTAAAATTAGAATTGGAAGCAAAATTACGTAAACAGCAAATGGAAGAACTACTTAAAAAGGAGAAGGAAGCAATGTTAATTAAAAAGAAGATGGAAGAAGAGCTGCTTAGGAAGAAAACGGAAGAAAATTTAAGAATTCAAGAACTCAAAAAACTTGCTAACGAGACTCTTGTAAAAGGTGAAAAAGTATTTTGCTATCCTAAATTCGTGACACCCGGTCAAGATATAGAAATATTTCTTAACAGAACTGTTTCGAGTTTATGTGACGAATCAGAAATCTTCATAATGGGGGCCTTTAACGATTGGCGGTATAAATCTTTCAGTGTAAAATTAAACAAGACGAAATTTGGTTTGGATTGGTGGTCTTGCAAAGTGCATGTTCCAAAGGAAGCATACAAGATAGATTTTGTCTTTTTCAATGGAAAAGATGTTTATGAAAACAATGAAATGAAAGATTTTTGTGTATATGTGGAGGGTGGCATGGATGTTTTTGAATTTGAAGAGATTTTACTTGAGGAAAAACGAAGAGAACTTGAAAGACTTGCAAAAGAACAATTTGAGAGAGAAAAACGATTGGAAGAACAAAAACGGATTGAAGCAGAAAAGGCATCCAGTGAAGCCGATAGAGCTCAAGCTCGTGGAGAAGCCGAGAGAAGAAGGGGAATACTTGAAGAAGTTTTGGAAAAGGCAGTGAAGCTTGATGAGAATGTGTGGTATATAGAGCCTAGTGAGTTTAAATGCGAAGAAGTTGTTAAATTATATTATAATAAGAGTGCGGGTCCGCTTGCAAATGCTAAAGATTTGTGGATTCATGGAGGGTATAATAACTGGAGAGATGGATTGTCGATTGTTAAGAAGCTTGAGAGGTTTGAGGGAAAATATGGCGGCGATTGGTGGTATGTTGATGGTATGAAACGGTATCTATCACTTCATAATATATATGCATGTTATATATTTATCAGAAACTAAAAACTTTTATTCTAATTGGCTTACTGAAGTACATCTTTGATTTTATATAGTTGTTGTCCCCAACCGTTCACTTGTCTTGGATTGGGTTTTTGCTGATGGTCCACCTCAGCACGCCAGCCTGTATGATAACAATAATCGCAAAGATTTCCATGCTATCGTCCCCATATCCATTCCTCAAGATCTATTTTGGGCTGAGGAGGAACATGAAATTTACAAAAAACTTCAAACTGAAAGAAGGCTAAGAGAAGAAGAAATCCTTGCTAAGGTTACTGGATTATATCTGCCCTTCCATTAATATATATCTATTATTCATGACGTATTTTATTATGTATTTATCATTTATAGGCTGAAAAAACTGCACGGCTGAAAGCGGAAATGAAAGAAAGAACTATGAAAACATTTTTGTTGTCACAAAAGAACATAGTATACACAGACCCTCTTGAAGTCCGAGCAGGAGACCTTGTGACGGTTTTCTACAATCCCACAAATACTGTTTTAAATGGGAAGCCTGAAGTTTGGTTTAGAGGCTCTTTTAACCGTTGGACCCACCGTATGGGTCTTTTACCACCTCAGAAAATGTTGCCTGCAGAAAATGGGACACATGTCAAAACCTCTGGTAAGCTGTTTCTATTAACGGGAAAGTTAATAATTGGTTGGTCTGATGGTCACTTTATTTTGATTAAAAATGTGATTGTTTTCCCCCGTGGTTGAAAGAAATCTGTGATGTGGAGCGTAATTTACAAATTGATTAATATTCTTGGTGATCTTTTAATTTATAAATTTGCATTAAAAAGTTTAAATACCTCTATTAATTAACTACAAAATTGAGGAGGTGGCACCTACATTAATATATGTACTTTATGTCGCAGAACTTTTTGTATTACATGTGGTAATTTTGACCCATTTACTTTTGAATGGGTTGTTCTCGTTATCATTATCTCTAAACGGATTAGGTCGAAAGGAAACAGGTCAAATTGGTACACGGGTCAAAAGTCGGTTACAGTGTATACTTTATGCCTTAAACCTCCTAAATCATTTGTTTATGAAGTTAAGATTATCTTTTAACGAAGTAGTTTTTGTAGCCATATTCAACACATTCATGACATTCATGCTCAAAAGCTTTTGGACAAAAGTATTTCTGGTCAACCTAACCCGACTCGACCCATACAAAGTTTACCCGATTTCGCCCAAAACATTTTTCCCATCCTACATGGTCTACAAATCCAATTCGTCACCTTTATCCTATATGTATGAGGTCAATAAAATTATTCAATGTCATGCAGTTAAGGTCCCATTAGATGCTTATGTGATGGACTTTGTCTTCTCTGAGAAGGAAAGCAGTGATGGTGTTTTTGACAATAAGAATGGAATGGACTACCATATACCAGTGTCTGGAGGAATTACAAAAGAACCTCCTATGCACATTGTACATATTTCTGTTGAAATGGCCCCTATTGCAAAGGTATTTCGTTATATGAATCTATGATTCTATGTACGTTCCTCAAGCTGTAATAAGAACAAATTACATGATATCTAGTTTCTTACTTAGACCATTGTAGTTTTAAAATTGATTATTTTGGTTTACTTTACTGGAAACCTGTATAATGCTGACACGATTGAATGCTTTTTGTAACTTGTTACGAAAACTGGATTGTTTTTATAACTGTTTTACAAGTGTATCGGTTGTTATGATTGTTATCGGAAGATAAGTAGTTTCGGAAGTCCAGGTACCAAATTAGAAATTAAGTGAAAATGTGTTTCTATCTACTGCAAATTTGAAATTTGCTATATTAACAACTTACAGTTATAAATGAGTTTCCCCTTTTCTGATAAGGATAGATAAAGTTTATGCGTCTCCCAAGTGTTTGTTTTTGATGTGGCATTTTCGTCCCTATATATCTTGAATGGGTCAACATGGGTTGTGTTTCATAATAGACAGGTGAAATAAATAAAAGTTAGCTACAAGGGAACGGGCCAAATGCATCAAACTGGTAAAAGTCGTCCAAAATCTATATTTGATACACACAGCCTCCTATATTACTGTATTCAGATAGCTTATTATTGTAATTTAAGAATTTTTGGTTTTTGAATATTTAATGCATCAGCTAGCTATAGTGGACAAAAAACGTTATTGGATCAACCAAACCCTACCTGTGTTGACCCTATTTTATGACCCATACTTAAAGATGACCCAGTCCAATATGTGCTGACAAATTACCCAACCCTCACATCTTGCCACCTTTAGTTATTCTAGTTGCCTGCTAAAAGTGTCCATTATTCGAACGTGTGCATATTATAATACACTTCCTGTTTTCCAGGTGGGAGGCCTTGGTGATGTGGTGACTAGTCTTTCTCGTGCTGTTCAGGATTTAAACCACAATGTGGATATCATTCTTCCCAAGTATGATATCTTGAATCTTAGCAATGTAAGCTACATTGTCGTTTTTTTTGTCTTATTGAGTTTTTCACTGACAATTACGATTCTTATAGATATATTATATACTACACTTTTTGAAATATTGGTGTGAGCTCACCATTAAAAATGTATTTGAGAAGAGGGTCAAATCCCTAGTTGATTTATGGTGCACATTGTAGTCTTTTGTTCCCTTGTAAGGTCATTGATTTTTAGAAACATTATTGTTGACATGTTGTTGCAAATCGACCTTGATTCTAGCGGACAATGCATAGAAAAGAACATAATATTTTGCAAGAATGAACAATTTCAGAAACCTTGAGGAATTATAATTTGCCAAATGGGTAATGCGGGCAGGTTAAGAAATGGATCAGATTGACCCGCCAACACTTGTTTGTCCATCTTTTCTAAATTAATTATTAGTATATTAAGTATGATTACCAAAACTATGATGTAATAATCATAACATGTAATATAGCATAAAGCGATTTTGGAGGTTATTGATATTTGAGTACACTTTGGACAAAATCTTAGACCAATTGACCTGTTGGAGATAAAATACAACCAAAATCGACCATATTTTAGATAAATGATTCGAAATTGCCACTTCTAACGGAAGTTTAAATGGAAAATACCCATCTTATTGACTATTGAGCAATCGTTTTCTCCGAAATTGCTTAGTTATCTTTTTGCATAACTACAAGTATGATGCAATGGTACTGGAATTTGATAATTCTTTTTGGTGTTTCTTCTATTGTTATAAAGTGCTTACATGACTCTGGTGCATACTCATTTTCCTACTACTTTTGACTTCCCTTTTTCTTGTAGGTGAAGGACTTTGGTTTCCATAAGAGCTACTCATGGGGTGGGACCGAAATAAAGGTTTGGTTTGGGAAGGTTGAAGGACTTTCTGTCTACTTTCTAGAGCCCCAAAATGGGTAAATGAATTTTCATCCTTAAAATCTTTATATTAAACTTGAAGCAAGTATAAATCTTTTATTTGTATCCAACAGACTCTTCTGGAAAGGCTGCATTTATGGTTGCAACAATGATGGTGAAAGATTTGGTTTTTTCTGTCATGCTGCTCTTGAATTCCTTCTTCAAAGTGGATCTCATCCTGTAAGCTTTAGGCTTTGTGTATTACTTTTTTGCATTGATTGTTTAGATCTGAAAAGTTTGTATCTTAAGATGTCCATTTACCCCAAGGAACTTTCGGATTGTCTTGGATAGTTAAGAATTGTTAAGAACTTTCGTGGAACATGTTCCGTTGAATGTAGGAGTATATAAGTGCTAATGGATCTCAGCATCACTCAAGCTACCAAAGTTTTATATTTTTTATGAAATAATCTACATATACTTACTTTTCTGAAAGGTATTTACTCAATACAAAATTGTATGGATATGAATAATATAGATTTAATAATGCATGATTTTTGCATAAACTATAGAAATGTAAACAAGAAATAATCATAGTAATAGAAAAACTTTGAAGGTGTGTGGATGTGCATTTTGAATGTTATTTGGGATATGAAATAATCAAAAGAATTTAATGTTCAGTTCTAATAAAACTGGCTGTAAAAGACAGTGTGTGGGTGTACCTTGGCTATATGTAGTTGTAATAATCAGACAATTAACTGTTTAACTGTTATGATTGTTTATCGTTCATGAAGTTGATAGATAAAACAATAAAAATGACAATTTGTAATAAGTAGAGATGGAATATGGAAATACAATTCTCTTAAATCAGGTCAAAAGAAAGAATCAGTAAGTAATCTTATCGTGTACTTTAAATTTTCAGTGCTGTTTTAGCTAGTACTACGTATGAAATTGGTTATAGCACTAAATAATCAAGAGAATCAAGACGCAATAATCAGATACTTAGATCCAAAATGTAAATCCGAAAACCTAATATGTCCAAAGTCACTCATTCTTCCAAACTGTTGTGTTTGTCTTGCATCTTGGCTAGAATCGTAACTGGTTTTTTTTATAATGTGTATAGCTAGAAAGTTTAATTAATGAATGCTTTGTTTTCTCATTTTTTTGCAGGATGTGATTCATTGTCATGACTGGTCTAGTGCACCCGTTGCATGGTTGTTTAAGGATGAGTATATGCATTATGGTCTGAGTAAAGCACGGATTGTATTTACAATTCATAACCTTGAATTTGGGGCTAAATTGATTGGGAAAGCAATGGCGTATGCTGACAAGGCTACTACGGTAAATCCTTGTGATGTTCTGTACTCTCTTCTATTTAGTCGTCATTCATTTATAATCACTTATATTTACGTGAAAAAGATGACAAGCAGTCACCACTGACCACAAAAAAGTTTTAGTTGATTCAATAATAGTGAAATTACGTTTGTACATGTCCAGTGATATGCGTGACATAGTCGACTCATTTTCCAAAATTCTTCCTGCAGGTATCTCCAACTTATTCAAGAGAGGTTGCTGGAAATCCTGTGATTGCCCCTCATTTGTACAAGTTTCATGGAATACTTAATGGCATCGACCCAGATATGTGGGACCCGTTTAATGACAAGTTTCTTCCTGTAAGTAACTTAAGAACTAAAAGTTACCCAAACTGGATTACTAATGCATAAAACATCCTAAATCATTTTAATTAAAAATAATAATTATCGAAATTATATAGATTTGTTGTCATATGTGTCACACTAATTATGACTAAAAGATTAAAGTATTTGGGAATAAGTAGCTCGGGTGACCCGTATCAAAAGTAACCAAATGACCCATTAGCCAACACACCAAGTTTTCCTCCTCTAAGTTATACTAATCTGTATGTTATGTGTAATTTAGGTTTCTTACACTTCAGAAAATGTGGTGGAAGGCAAAAAGGCTGCCAAAGAAGCCTTGCAACAACGTCTTGGTCTAAAACGGGCTGATCTACCATTGGTTGGAATCATCACCCGTTTGACTCATCAAAAAGGTATTCACCTTATCAAGCACGCAATTTGGCGGGCCCTGGACCGTGGTGGTCAGGTCGTGTTGCTAGGCTCGGCACCTGATCCTCGGATCCAAAATGATTTCGTTAATTTGGCAAGTCAACTACATTCAACACATAATGACCGTGCACGGCTATGTTTGACCTATGATGAGCCACTATCTCACTTGGTATATAACAATATATACTTCTCTACTTACTGAACTTCAAATTGACTGATTTCTGTATGTATGTCGACAGTTTAACTTGTTTTTATTCTTCCTTTTTTTAATATTGTTGTAGATATATGCTGGTGCTGATTTCATATTAGTCCCTTCAATATTCGAGCCTTGTGGGCTAACCCAACTCACAGCAATGAGATACGGTTCGATACCTATTGTGCGAAAAACTGGAGGTATCCATATCGATCAGATGTATACAAGTTTGACTTTTTAGGTCAAACTTAAGAACAATTAGTTTATCATTATTATTAATTTTATAACATAAGTTATATCAGATGACTTTTGACTTTTGAAATCATGCTTAGGTTTATATTCTTAACTAATTGTTATTGTGAAACACTACCAGTTTCCAGAAATTAGTGATTGTGCAAAAACTGTGGATTTGACATGTATAATCTCTTGTATTTCTCATGTAAAATTTTGAGCATGAAAAGTAGTTCATTTCGCCTTTCAGTAAGTACATCGTTAATTTCTGATAATTTTACTGTTTTAACTTTGTTGGCAGGACTTTACGACACTGTATTTGATGTTGAACATGATAAAGAGAGAGCACAATCACAGGGGCTTGTTCCAAACGGATTTAATTTTGAAGGAGCCGATGCTGCTGGTGTTGATTATGCTGTCAACAGGCAAGTACATGACTATGTTTAAACTAATTATTGCAATTTGTAGTCGCACAAATCAGTTTATAATATATGGTCATATAATCAGTTTCATACCAACTGCAACAACACCGAGTATTCAGAGATAATTCAAGATTACTTATCTACCTTTTTGTAATCCAACTTGAGAGATTCAAGTTCAAGTTCACAGTCTCTACCTTCTTTAAAAAATATATTTATATAATGGGGTTAGTGTCTCGGAATGTACCAAACTTTGACCAAATGTCTATTGTGTGTACCCAACTTACATTTGCTAATTCTAATGCATCCAACTTTCAAAAAGGATGTTTTGATGTATTTTGATGACGTGTTGATGACGTGTCACTCTCTCCGTATGCCACGTGGCACGCTATACAAATGACACGTCAATCAAAATACATCAAAACATCTTTTTTGAAAGTTGGATGCATTAAAATTAGCAAATGTAACTTGGATACACACAATAGACATTTGGTCAAAGTTTGGTACATTCCCAGACCATAAACCCTTATATAATATCAGAAGTGCCTTATTGTTTATCGTCATACTAGGATGCTTATGCGTGTCTAATACAGTAGATCATTTGTTTGTTTGTTTTTTTTTAGCAGAGCAATTTCTGCATGGTATGAAAGTCGTGATTGGTTCAATTCGTTATGCAAAGTGGTTATGGAGCAAGATTGGTCATGGAATCGACCGGCTCTTGATTACCTTGAACTCTACCATGCAGCTCGAAAGTGAAATAATCGACGACAAGTTGATGAACAAAGCTGAGGTTCAATTAGTAGATTAAATTGCAGCCATAGAATAATTTGTACAGGTCTACTTGGATATATTTCTTGTACACTTAATTACGATTCTTTAAATGTAGTTTTGATGTGGAAAATATATGTAAAGCTTGTTTTTTTTACCATTAAATGTGAGGTTACTTTTTTTTTGGTTATGGATTTATTGATGAGCCATGCATCCTGTTTGCTGGAAAAAAAATTTATTTTTAGTATTACCCTATAATCTCGTGGATTCGAATAAAATAGATAAAATGTTGAAAAAATATATTTGTTATCTATTCATTGACACATTGTAGTGATTATAAGTATAGTTTGAAATTTTGAATTATAGATTGGCTATGAAGTTAATGTAGTTATTTGTTTATGATAATGTAAATTATTTTGATGGTAAAAATGTAAAATAAATAAATAAAAATCAAGAACATTAAATTTACAACAATTTAAAACTGATATGTATGTTAGAGAATTATTTGATGATATAACCCTTTAAATATGGTGTGCGTGTGTATATATATATATAGGGGAATGTTCAAATGAGAACCACTTTAAAGTTGAGAACTGTGAGAACCACAACGAATACGTGTTTGTTCACATGTGATTAACTTCAATCATATGTGAACATTGATGTACGTTTAATTGAAAAAGAAAAAAGTCAAAAAAAATCTTAAAATCATATCGAAAAACGCAAAAAACAAATACATGTTCACATGTGAACGATAATGTGAACAAATCGGTTAAAATGTGTTTTAAGACGTAAATTTATGATTTTTTTTTCTTTTTTCTTTTTCAATTAAACGTACATCAATGTTCACATATGATTGAAGTTAATCACATGTGAACAAACACGTATTCGTTGTGGTTCTCACAGTTCTCAACTTTAAAGTGGTTCTCATTTGAACCTCCCACTATATATATATATATATATATATATATATATATATATATATATATAGGTGGAGGTTCATATGAGAACCAACTAAAAGTTGAGAACCTTGAGAACCACTACATTACATGCTTGTTCATATGTGATTTAACTTCATTCACATGTGAACATTGATTTATGTTAGATTTGTAAAGAAAAAAATTTAAAAAATCCTAAATTAAAGCGAAAAACACAAAAAACAAATATATGTTCACATTTGATGATAATGTGAACAAATCATGTAAAAAGTGTTTTAAGACGTGATTTTTGAATTTTTTTTCTTTACCAATCTAACCTAAATCAATGTTCACATGTGAATGAAGTTAATCACATGTGAACAAGCATGTAATCTAGTGGTTCTCAAGGTCATGTAAACTATATATATATATATATATATATATATATATATATATTGGGGAATGATCTAGAGGGAAGTGTATTTTTTGGGGGAAGGGGGAAGCGTTAGTATGCATCAGGAAGCATATTACCTTCACCCATACAAATCTCGAAAAAAGCAAACTGAAATTTAGTAAATGTTAATCAGAATCGATGCTATGAATGTTAAGCTTCCTTGATAAATTCTTTCTTCAAGTTATAGCATCGATTTATGAATATTAGATTCAAATCCGTTAATATGCATCGCGGTGCATATTAGTTAATATGCATTGTGATGCATATTAACAATAAAAATATCTTTCAAATAATATGAAGTTTTAATATGCATCGCGATGCATATTAGTTAATATGCATCACACTTGCATATTAACAATTTATTAAATAAATATTCATCAATTAATGTTATGACTTAAAAATGAAATTCATTCATTAAAATATTCTTTATAGCATCGATTTTGATTAATATTTACCAATAAAAATAATTTTTTGTTGACGTTTTGAATGATAATTGTAATATGCTTCTTGATGTATACTAACGCTTTCCCCCTTCACCCAAAAAGGCACTTCCCTCTTGATCACTACTATATATATATATATATATATATATATATATATATATATATATATATATATATATATATATATATATATATATTTATATATATATATAGTGGGAGGATCCAGGAGGAAGCACTTTTTTTTGGGGAAGTAGGGAAGTGTAATATTCATTATGATGCATTTTAACTTCGTTAATACATTTGTCGAAAATTCAAAAGTGAAATTTATTAAATGTTAATCAGAATTAATGTTATGAATGTTAAGCTTCCATGATATATTCTTTTTGTAGGCTATAACATCAGTTGATGAATTTTATATCCCAAATCGTTAATATTCGTCGTGGTGAATGTTAACTTAACTTTCATCACGATGAATGTTAAAATAAAATTAATGTTACTTTTTAATATTCATTGTGATGAATGTTAAGTTAATATTCACCACGATGAATATTAACGTTTTATTAAATAATTATTCATAAACTAATGTTATGACTTAAAATTGACTTTCATATGTTAATTTATTCTTTATAGCATCGATTTTGATTACTATATACGAGTAAAATTAATTCTATCTTTGATATTTGTATTGGCGAATTTAAGATGCTTCGTGATAAATATTACACTTCCCTACTTCCCCCAAAAAATTGCTTCCCTATATATATATATATATATATACTAAGCGAGTAGTAAAGATGGCTCCAGGATTTGCCACATAGGATGCCACATGTCAAATTCTTATAATTTTCACATATTAAAATTAAATAAAATTAATATTACAATCCAATAATTTTAAATTAAATATATTAGTATCTTAGTTATATACAACCACTTCTTTAATTCTCGGTGAGAAAAAAATGATATGTAAACATCTAAATAAGCACAAAAAAAAAAAAAAAATCTTATAATATTACGGACTAAATAACATTCATTACATGGTAACTAGATTTGAACAAAATTGTGATAATAATAATAATAATAATAATAATAATAATAATAATAATAATAATAATAATAATAATAACAACATAGATTACATCCGTATGTTAGGAACCTAGCATGATTAATGTATTCATCTTAAAATTTTTTTAATGACATACGAAATTGGTATATATTAATCTCCAACTCATCTATTGATTTAATTTAAATAAAGAAAAGATAATTCATAATAACAATCTAAAATATGCTTAACTGTTTCCTAATTCTTTTACAACTTTATTTTCAGTGTTGATCGATCTAATACAAATTTATATGTTTATCATGATATAATACAATACATTTTGATTTCATATATATGTTCGTTAGTATACGTAAATATTATAAAAATTCATCAGGTTAGGATCTTGCGTTAATGAGCATAAGCAATTTCAATGAGGTAGTATGATCCATAAACTTTGTCTATTTTAAATTAAAAATTACGTATTCTTAATTTAAATTTTGTTGTAAAGATCTTTTAGTTTTTTTCTTGGTACTTTTTAGTGTTTTAATCTTTCTCATTAGGAACACAATAAAATACAAGTTGCCATTTATTCATCATTGTATGTCTAGACCTTCTTTGTTCATCTTTTGTAGATGCATTGTTCTTTTACATGTCACTTCTAATTTCAAATGTATGTAATGTTTTGTTTACTAACTCATAATATTAATCTCTCTTTGACATTAATATTTTAATTGTATTGTAACGAATGATTATACATGTGAATTATATGTTAATGAAGATTATTATACATCAAAGTTTCGGCTGCAAAAGTCTTAATGAAGATTAAAACATTGTAATTTGTATTAAATTTTATCATCATGCATCACATATCCCTCAAAATCCTTTTATATATTATTAAACCAAAGACATGGATAAATTTCATGTGAGTAAACTAATATTGCATGAACAAAAATTGTATACTTTGAAGTATAAATTGTCGTGCATCGCACGAGTCTTTATCTAATATATATATATATATATATATATATATATATATATATATATATATATATATATATATATATATATATATATATATATTATGTAGCATATTTGAAGATTAAAAATACACATATGAAACTAACTATTTGAAAATGCTAGTGATAAATACAAAAAAAATAAAAATAAATAAATAAATTGATGCACACACCCACTTTTACGTGAATGGAGTACTTTATATCACTATAGTGCATATTCTTGGTTACATCAAAAAATTGTTATATTTTTATCACTACTCATATGGAAAAATAACATATGTGTATAAAGATTTTATTGATATATACTAATTGTTATATTTCAAAATATCGTTTGTTGAAGTAATTAATTAACATAAGATAAGATTATAACAATATTTAAATAAAATACTATAAAAGTATGTTAAATAATTAGGAAAAGTTCCTAATAGGAATATATACATCCATGAGACGAAACTCATAACGTCTAAAACAAAGAATTAGGGGTCAAAAAGTTGGTAGTTTTTGCATTTTGGTTAGCTAAATTAAATTAACATCACACCAAACAATGATTGACCAAAAAACATTAAAATATTAAATTGTCAATTTGGATTTTGGTACTCGTTTTACACAACCCATAGTTTTAAATTTTAAGTTGTAACTTCACATATTCACTCCATTTCAAATTAATTATTCAATAAAAAAAATATGTAGTTTAAAAAACATAACACGATAATTATATTTTGTACTTTTTTATATATAATAACACTTTTAATCACCTTTTTAATTAGGGTTAAAGCTACGGATCAGCAACGAACTTTCACTCTTTTACCGAGTTAGGTAACGAACCCATTTTATTACTAATGTCGGTAACGAACTTTCAAAAAAAAGTTCGAGTTAGGTAATTATGATGACGAAGCTGCCATATCAGCAAAATATGTACACATGGACTGACGAGGTGGCTTCCACATGGCTTATTCAAGTACACGTGGACATAATCTTCTCCGACCTTAGATTTTTTTCCGGTCAAATTTCTAGCCAAACAGTTTTCGATCAAATATCCCTTAGTGGCTTACTCCACTGTCAAAACTATGTTTAGTAACATCATGCCTAACTAAATTGTACATAACAACTTCGCTACACCATAATTAAATTGCAAAATTTCAAACTGTAGAGTGTAGACCGCGAAGCACGCAATCAAAATTTCAGTTATTTTATAATCCCACTCAACTCTGCTTCTTCCAGATAGCAGACATGATTGTGTATAACGATCTAAAAATTGAATCAATTTGCTTCAAACCCTAAAAGCCTAACTTACTAATCTCAACAAAAATGAATCAAATACTTGCGAATTCGATTTTGAGAAGGTGCGTGACTAACCCCGGCCGGAATTTCTCCGGAGGAAACATGTTACAGTCGCCGGAGATTGCCGTTACGGCTATTATCGTTAAGGATCATTATTTTCGAAGTTTTTAGTAGCGGAGGACGATGAGTTCAGCGGCGGATCGACGGAGAAGGCACCTTCGGTGAAGCAGGGTGATGCCGGAGGTGAGAAAGTAAGGGTTTCGTTTCGAGTTATTGGGGGATTTCGAGATCGAAGATTACTATAGAGGATAAGCGTTTAATTTAATTTAATTTAATTTAATGTTTAGCTTGTTTTGTTCATTTTTTAATAATGTTGACTATCTGATTACTTATAACTTTTTATACACATATTGATTACAAGATTGAATACTTATACCTGGAAAGGTTTTTGGATCAGAAGGTTTTTTAGATATAGTTATACGTTGATGGTTTTGCTTTCATGTCTCATTCTTGTTTCCTTTACTTGAATAGAGTTCCAATCCATGAATTATTTGATGCAATGTTACTAACTTAGCATTATGGAAATATGAATATCTAGTGGTTAAATGTTTATAATGAGTTGTTCGGAAATTATTTGACCGGAAAAGAATCTAAGGTCAGAGAAGATGATGTCCACGTGTACTTAAATAAGCCACGTGGAAGCCACCTCGTCAGTCCATGTGTACATATTTTGCTGATATGGCAGCTTCGTCATCATAATTACCTAACTCGAACTTTTTTTTGAAAGTTCGTTACCTACATTAGTAATAAAATGGGTTTGTTACCTAACTCGATAAAAGAGTGAAAGTTCGTTGCTGATCCGTAGCTTTAACCCTTTTAATTAAACTAACAATTTTTAACGTGAGAACTAAGAATACACACATATACGTTAGAGCGTTCAAATGTTGGCTGCTTTTATCCAAATTAGACTTTGTATTAGACTAAATAAAGAAATAATCAACCCCACTTAATTAATGAAAAGAGAGGGGTTGTTGAGAAAACAACATGGCAACAAACTAATTTGAATTATTTAATTGAAAACTTAATTAACGATGATTTGGCAATTATCATGACAATAACCTAAATCTCTAAAAAAATAACATAACGTGTTTTATTATGATAATATATATTATTATAGAGTTAAAATCACATAATATAAATTATAGTAACAATTATATGTCTTTAAGATTTAATTATTTAGTTAATTATTATATATGAAAAGAACATATTCACGATACTATCAAAAAGACACATCATTCATTATCTCTTTTTTACTTTCCTTTTATCAAAAACTTCTTTCAAGACGAAAAACGAATTTAGAAAGCGTTTCATTTGTGCAAGGCGATCACTATAGGTATGAGATTGATATCAAAATGAAATAACTCACTCCCTTGTTGAGTTAAAAAAAAAACTTCAATTTTAGGGTTTCATTCCCATAATTAAAAACTCACACCACTCAAACAAACAATTTATATCATTCATTCTCATTCTCATTCCAATATATCAAAACCCTTCGTCAAAACACACCCATTAAAAATTAAAATTTGTTTACCATTTCAAAATTTTGTCACGACTATGTTTACAATTTCAACACACTTACATCTTTACATTATTTAGCAAACACTTCCAAAAAAAACTAGCCTTGTGGTCCATGGATCGCTGCAAAAAAAAAAAACTCTCCCCACTCTGTGTTCTCTCACGTTTTTGCTAAGGTAATTTACACAAATATGGTTAAACTCATTTACAATGTATATAAATAACGCTATATCTCAAATCTCAACATAAGATTATGTGTTAACAAATTCTTTCTCCGTCTAAGAGCATTCACATTGGAAGGTTTTTGTAAGGTTATGTTATACTTATTTGTGTAAGAAAAAAGCTTTTACAAAACCTTTTTACTCCAATGTATAAATCCTTTCAAATATAATTGTTAATTTGTGACTTGACTCGACTCATAAGAATCACACTTTTACAAGTTAAGTTTTTTGTGTTCCAAAAGAAGTAAAACATGATGAGAGTTGATCGAGAAGTCGTTGACTGAGAATCAACACAATGACTTAATTTAAAATAGATTATAGTCGTCTATATTTTGTCCTTTTATTTTTTGTTGAGATAAATATTTGTGAATGCATCTAACTTGTACTTAATGTCTATTGCATGTACCCAACTAACGTGTAATAGTTTTAATGTATACCTTTCAAAAAACATGTTATAATGGATTTTGTACGGAGTATTACTTTGATGATGTGTCAACTTCTATTAATGTCACGTTTAAGCTAGTGAGACCTCATCAAAATACATTAAAACACGGTTTTTTAAAGTGTGTGCATTAAAAATACACCGCATACCTTATCCTTTTTTACTACATCACACTAAAAATTCGTCTAATCTATTGATATATAATCAATCCTTTATATATTTCATACAAAATTTATACTCCCTCGGTCCCAATTTTATTGTCCCCAGACAAAAAAGCACGCAGTTTAAGAAAACATAATCATCTCTCTTACTTTTTGGTAAGATGACAGTTTTACCCTCTACTTTTTACCTACTTTTTTGTCTTACATATATACACTAGGGGTAAAAAAGAACTTTATCTCATTATTCTTATCTATTTATGAAAGTGGACAATTAATTTGGTACAACTCGAAAAGGAATACTTAACAATAGATTAGGGACGGAGGGAGTATTATACACTTGAAACCACGTATACATACATTAGATGCATACAATAATACGTGCATACATGCCCTCTCCCTCATTTTCATTCTCTCTCTCACCTACTCCCCTGCCACCTCTCTTTCTATCTATATTATTATTTTTCATATAATTTACATTTATTTTTTAAAAATTTTATTATATATACTCAGTATAGAATTATAATTTCTGGTTGAACCCCAGTTGTAGGCTCCATCTCAAAAGGGAATTGCAGACACAACACAAACAACATTTCCTAATTGATAATGTCGTTGAAACCGGCCTCAAGTTTCACAGAAAAACCTCTGTGAAAATGAGACTTCAATTCAACAACATTGTCAATAATAATTACAATTTTAATAATAATCTTCAAGATTGGTACAAAAAGAAATGGCTTTAAAGACTATACCAATCTGGGTTTGTTTTAATCACTCTTTTTCTCAATTGGGTAACTCTGATTTCGTTCAAAACAAGAAAAAGATTCCACCTTTTAGGGTTAATTTCAATAATCTTGAAAATTTGAGGAAATGGGAGTGTTTGGGTTTGAAATTAGCTGACCCAGAAAGAGCACAGACTCATGTTGAAGATGATAAGCCTTTGACTCCATCTGATTTGGGTTCAACTTCAACAGATGCAAGAATTGATGAAAATCAGATCACTGAATCCAAAAGATTTCATAAAGATTTGAATTCTTTACCAAGTAAGTTAACTTGCATTTTCATGATTGTGTTTCTTTGTTAAAGGTTTGTGCTTTTTGTTTAAGAAAGTTTGCATTTTTATTCCCAATTTAGCTTGATTGGATTAGTTATGTATGGAGATATTTTTAAGATTTTAGGTAATTTGTCTTGGGTTTTGCTTTGATTTTAATTTATATCTTGTAAATTGATATGGAAATTAAACTTTTCATGAAAAATAATGATACCTACTTTTAACAGTTTGTGCATAGAGTGATTGTATTTTTTTAATTATTGTACTTGACTTTTTAGAACATTGTGAAAAGGAGAAAGGAACATTGTAACGTACAAGAATGACAGATTTTGGACATACTGTGGGGATATATATGCAAAAAGGACCTTCATATAAGTATTTGGTATTACTTTTTATCAAATATATCATTCATTTTTTTTTGCAAAGGTAACATTCTTTTTGATGTACTTTGGGTCGAAAAGTTAATTACTCTTCAATGAATACTACTTAATTAAGGTGGCTACAAAATCTTTCTAAAAAGCTCATAAGTGTCTGATACTAAAATTTGTTATTGAAATGGGGTACCATTTTTGTGTTAAACGTGGAAAGGGGTTTTTTGTTTGCTACATAAAAGTGTTAAAGTGTCGTAATTAAGCATCGTAGGGTAGCAATTGCTACTCCCTTGCCTAAAAGAGTAAGACATACCCTCGGGTAGCATTTTCCAACTTCAAGTATAGGACATACATGTCTCCAAGATGTTTCAAGAAATGTAGGTATTTATATTGATTTTTGTGACAAGTACTATCAGTAAATATGGATTGGTGCTGGATTAGTAAAAACATACGGAGTATATCTTTGTTTGCAATAAGACGATGTTTTTGTAATGACTTGATGCTATTGGTGGAGCCTAATTGCTAAAGTTTAAGTAGAACAACTTATAGGGAAGAAAGGAAGCATGATTGGACAATAAATGTTTAATTTTCAGAGCCCTTATCAGCTACGGATCTTGTCTCTTCTAGTAAGGATGGTTCAAAGGTCCGAGTTGCTTACCAGGTAATACACGATTATTTCATATACAGGCATCTTACTTTCATTCTTACATTATAGTTTTTGTTGGTTATTATAGGGTCTGCCAGGTGCATACAGTGAGGCTGCGGCTCTTAAAGCATACCCAAAATGTGAAACAGTCCCATGTGACCAATTTGAATCCGTATTCAAGGTATCATCCTTTTCTCTTGTTTCTATTTCTTTGGTGTGATAGATTTTAATAGAACCCGGGAAGATTTTAATGAAGGCGCAAGATAGGCAGGGTGTGTGACAAGTCGAGAATGGGTATTGAGTTGAAACAGGCCATTTTTACTATGGGTATAATGGGCGATGTGAGATTCGTTTGACCCGCAAATACTTTTTTTTTCCAGTTGTTTTAGAGATATTAAGAATAATCAATGTGTTAATCTTTATTATGCACATTCTTTTCTTTACTACAATAACTTATTTATTTGATATAGAACGATTTTGGGGGTCCCTTTTGAGCTATTTTATTTGTACTTGATACGTTTAAGGTAAACCACAACCCAAATCGACCCATTTCTAGTAAGGCTAAATTGCTACCTTTATAAGAAATACCAGATTACCTAATATGTTAACTATTAGTCTTAGATAGCGTGTAATTTATTAATATCTTGATCCATTTTAAATTTCAGGCAGTCGAGTTATGGTTGGTGGATAAAGCTGTACTCCCAATCGAAAACTCTGTAGGCGGAAGTATTCATCGAAATTACGATTTACTCCTCCGTCATCGGCTGCACATTGTTGGTGAAGTGCAGATGATTGTTAATCACTGCCTCTTGGGTGTACCTGGAGTAAGAAAGGAGGAACTAAAGCGTGTTTTAAGCCACCCTCAGGTAGAGCTTCTTATCTACTCAAAAACTTCATAACTTGAATTTCTTAACTAGCATAATTGTATTACGGAAAAAAGTTGATGATATCAGTATCAGTGTACCTTCTTATAATTTGTCACTATTAAATTGTACGTTTTAGATAATTTAGTCACATTATCAATAACTGTGTACCAAGTTAAACACTGCAATTCTTATTACAGAAGAATACATGTTATACAGTGTGCAGGTATAACATATGTACCACAATATAAATGGTTAATCAATTGCTGTAAGACTATTGACTAATTCAAGAAAAGGTAACATAAAGTTCAAATAAGATCAAAATAGGGAACCAAAGATCCTATTGCACAATAAAGGACTTGATGTTCAATTTACAAAAAAGATAAATGCTTACCTTTTTTATATCAATATTTGACATTAACATGTTACATTTTTTGTAACTTAATTGAACATCCAGTCCTATCATTGTAGCTAATTGAACATCTAATCATATAATTGTAACAAATTGAACAAGTCTAATCCTATAATTGTAACAAATTGAACAAGGGGTCTTATAATTGTGCAGTATGATCTTTGGTTCCCTATTCTAAGCTTTTCTCGATCTGATGTTACCTTTTGGGTACATTTTCCCTAAAACTAACAAAGATTTTGCTTCTTAAAAACTTATGTATTTGCTAATAGCTAGAATGTTCTACATTGTATAACAAGTAGATACTGAGTTCAAAATAAGACTGGTCAGTGAGTTTCTAAATCATGTAGTTGTTGACATGTCCACCATAAGAGAATTAGGTCTAATTCATCTTGAATTTTTTTTTATGGGTCCCTTTTTTCGGGTTTGATAATAACTTAAGATAAGATCAGAAAATTAACGAATTATGGTAACATCAAATGATGCATAATAGTTAGAGGCATGAAGATCATAACATATTTGACTATGTCATTAATTCCTCATTACCTCCAAATAAATGCAGCATTATGCTATTTATTACGGACAAAATAGGAGAATTTTTGGACCAAAATCAATGAATATTTTGGATCTCAAAAAAGAAAGGAAATGTTGTACTTACTATCAAATTGATCAAGCATTTGTAAGTGCACATTTGTAAACTACTATATGCATATTGATTATACAGGCACTTGATCAATGTGAGATTGCACTGAACAAATTAGGTGTTGTGAGAGTTAATGCTGAAGATACTGCTCTTGCAGCCCAGGTAACATTTGAATTTCCATGTTACGATTTGTTTTTTTGGTTCATTTCTCTATCTGAAATTTACTTATGATATTTGATAGATTGTAGCCTCTGAAGGCATACGCGAGACTGGAGCAATTGCAAGCTCTCGAGCTGCAGAAATCTATGGACTTGACATTCTAGCACAAACAGTCCAGGTGTCACCTAGTTATCATCTCTTACCAATCAATGCAACACATTATATATAAATGTCACATCCACACGAGTTGTGTTGACCCTAAAACATTGCCCATTTCACATAAGTTGTTGCTCTGGAGGTTATTTAAGGAAGTTTATAGCTTTAAGTTTCGGGTGTTAGAATCTGTACTAAAGCAAGTTCACCTTAAACTGACATGTTGCATCCCCTTATATGATTTGGATAAAGGCTTATTTGATGTCTCACTGAAACTTATGATTGTTCATAGGGTTGTCGTTCTTTTTTCGTATTAGTATGATTAGTTATCAGTTATATGTTTCGTATACTCCATGAAAACCTTTTTATGTTATAATTGTGTGTTTTATTACTTTGTCCAGGATGATCTGGATAATGTTACTCGTTTCCTGATACTAGCTAGAGAACCTATAATCCCGGGAACTGACAAGCCCCATAAGGTATAAATCTTTGTTTCTTTCTTTATATATCATTCAAACCAGTTCTTGACACGTAGTAATGATGCCAATAGTTTTCTTCTTTTTAATTTTCTTTTTTTCAAGACGAGCATTGTATTTACATTAGAAGAAGGCCCGGGGGTACTGTTCAAAGCATTAGCTGTGTTTGCTCTAAGGGAAATCAACTTATCAAAGGTTAGTTCTTTTACATCTCATTTTTAGAAGCCTTTCTTATTAGAAACACAAATTTGACAACATTTTCGTCTCTCAATCAATTTCAAGATCGAGAGCCGGCCCCAAAGGAAACGTCCGCTCAGGATTGTTGACGATAGCAACAAAGGGAGCGCCAAGTGAGTTCTATTATAACCACATTATTATGCATATTTTCTATTCAAACAAACTGTAAATAGAAATTGCAAAATTCGTTCGAATCACCAATGAAATGGTATAAACCTTAACTTTTAACGTCCACAGATACTTTGACTACCTATTTTACATCGACTTTGAAGCTTCCATGGCTGAGCCGCGTGCCCAATATGCTCTTGGACATCTACAGGTATGTCCTTTGTAGTACCTCGATAACTAGAGGTGGAAGTTTTGTCCCATTTACATGAAAATGGATCAATTTGGGATATTGATTTTATCTCAATGGTCAAACACGCAAGATAAGGGTCAAATGGGCCAGCCTGTTCAAACTGATGGGTAAAAAGTGTTCCAAAGAGTTTTGAAGTGCTTGAAATAAATAATCTCAACAAAAGGGTCAAATGGGTCAACCTATTTTTCTAATTTTTAAAAACGGGACAACCAACCCAACCCATTTTTCCACCTCTATCATAAACACTGAAGAAAAATTTCTCTTGATTCATTAGCTAATCCAAAGTGTGGTTCTAAAAACTTACTACTTTTCACAGAAAATGCAACATCTCCTTTTAGAATGATTCTAATCAATTATATCTAGTACCATTAGAAATCAGCATGTTGCCAATGTTAGTTATTGTTCACTTCACATATTGAATTTGGTAGTCTTAAGTTTGACCTCTAAAGCCAAAACCTGAAGCATAAACCTTACGAGCTCTAGTTCCAAAGTAGTCAAAATTGGTTTATCTTTAATTTTTAAAAACGCACCGAAAGGTGGAATTCACAATGTTTGTTTGATGATTATTGCAGGAATTTGCTAGGTTTATTCGCGTTCTTGGATGCTACCCAATGGATACAACTCTATAGATCACAATTTAGCCTGACCATTTTGTATGCACTGTACAAGATATGTCAGCTATATTGGAAGAGATACGATCATCGAGGTTTTTGGCAAATCAGATATATCAAATCCTCACTTTTTATTCGTTTGTCTAGTGCTTTACATTGTAGGTAGTGGTTGCACAGCAAAGTAAATTCCGAAACCACTTCTCTCTTCTTTTTTTTTTTTTCTTTTTTCTAGTTGTTGAAAAGTAGTTGTGAAAAGACCTCATCCGAAGTTGATGACAATGGATTCTTAACATCTATCATAATGCATTTCGTTCAAAGCTTCCAACGTTTTGGTGTTTATATGACTTTTTTGAGGGAAATTAAAAAAAATGCCACTTTTTTTAAGTTAATATATCGTTTTGCCATCTCCAAAAAAAAGTTGACGATATACCACCCCCAATCGCAAAAGCAAATAAATTTTGCGACTGGGTTTCTTGCTTTTTGCGATTGCACCACAAATCGGGTCGGTTGGCCGAGTAGCGGGGAAAAAATAAAAGTTTTGCGTTTGCACCTCGGCCCAGTCGCAAAACGCAAATCTTTTTTGCTTTTTGCGATTTGTGCTTGCACTGCACGATGCTCGACTGGAAGTTTTGCGTTTGCACCTCGGCCCAGTCGCAAAACGCAAAATTTTTTTGCGTTTTGCGATTTGCTCTTGCACTACACGATGCTCGACTCGATTTGCTCTTGCTCCTCGGGGAGTCGCAAAATGTTTTTTTTTTTTGCGATTTGCTTTTGCATTTCACGATTTGCTTTCTCCTCGGGCTTCTTTAATATTATTTACACTATTGTTATATATCGTATTCACAAAATTTTCATTCATATGCATATATTTTTTAAAAAGTTTGTTAAATATATATACACATTATTTATATATATATATATATATATATATATATATATATATATATATATATATATATATATGTGTGTGTGTGTGTGTGTGTGTGTGTGTGTGTGTGTGTGCTCCCCTTCCGATAACTTCATTTTTAGATAACATTTTGCGTGATTTTCGGGATATAAGATTTTTGGATAAGATTTTTGGATAAGCTTTTCCGTGATTTTCGGGATTTAAAGTTGTTGGATAAGATATCCGGATAAGATTAATCGATAAGATTTTCTCTGATTTTCGTGATATTCTGCCATTTATAAATAGTGTAAGTGTAAGCAGGAACACATTGTTAAGATTTTCACGAATTTTCAGAAAATACAAAATAAATTTTTTTAAAATGGTTCAATCAGGTCATTTTTGGCAATTCCGATCCATTAATGAAGAATCATTTACCGAAGAATTATACGCAGAAGTTCCCGAATTGTTTTCAATCGCTTTTCATCACGGTGGACACTTTCAGGGCGCAAAAAGAATGTACACGCAAGGTTTGTTGACCTTTATTGACTGCGTAGATGTCGATGAATTTTCCACCAAATTTCTGGATTACGCTTTGGAAGAGCTAGGTTATTGGGCTCCAAAGAAGTGGTTCTGTTACTATAAAGAGGCTGTTAAAGACCTAGATACTGGTTTACAATTGATAACTGATGATGTCGACCAACTGAAGCAGATTACTGACTACGCAAAAATACATAAAGAAATTGAGGTGTATGTTACACGTAACGATCTGGCACATTTCTCAAATTCCGATCAAACAATGCCAATACGAGTTTCTAAAATTAGTACTGGTTCTTCAAGTGCAAGACGTTTATTTGACTAGTGAGTGGTCAAATCTTGTAATTCGTATCTATGTTTCAATCAATTGGATGTTTGCCAAATTATGTTAGTCCTTATATAAGCTGTTTATCTAGTTTCCATTTAATTGTTATGTAACGTTAATCATTATGTAATGAAGATGTTTTAGTATTGTTCAAACATGTCAAACTGAACATCAAGCAATTTCATTGATTCAAATTAACCATGACAATAAAAACATAAATAACATTGTTAACTAGTACATAACATAGGTTTTCTATTATAAATAATTTAAGGGTCACTCAAATGAACACTTGGATAGCTCTGAGTCGGTTGAGACGTGGTTGCAGCTTCGTCCTCGATATGGCTTTTCGTTGATTTTGTGGACGCTTTCTGCAAGTAAATATTTGAGGATGACATTAATGATACAATGTAATATGTTAGTTTTTATATGAATATTTTTGAGAACTCACTTTTTTCGATCTTGATTTGGATCTTGATTTTGACCTTGACTTGGATATTGTTGTGGTTCTTGATCGGCTTGGCTCGTCTGTTCTATCGTATGGAGCCATACAATTAACTCGACTATGACCATGTTCCTTGCAATGGCTACATTGCTTTGTGTATTTTCCTTTCTCCTCTCCTTTAGAAGGAATCCGTGCACGCCCAGGTGGGCGACCAGATTGTCTTTTCACAAGTATCGGCGGTACGCAAATCTGCAGATTACCGGGATCGGCCCACTCTGAAGGATGTGGCAGTGGACTTATAGCCTCACTGTACGCCGCTCGATATGTTTCCGTGGTGAAATACCTCTCTGCAAAGCCGGACACGTTGTCCATATGAAAGTGACGGGTCACTGCCGATACGTGTCCGCAAGGTAAACCGGATAATTGCCATTGCATGCAAGTGCATGTTCTCGATTCCAAGTTGACTGTCCCATTCTTCTTCCCGTCCACCACCTCACATATCATATTTGTCGATGGGTTAACCCTCCAGCGCAGCGATTTGTTAACCCTTTTACCTATTTTGTGCTCCGCATATGGTGTGACAGGTGTTGTAACAGCTGCGGCAGTATTCCGATGTTTGAAATACCATTGTTGTACTGAAGATCGAAAAAACTCCAATAGCATTGTGACCGGCAGTTTCCTTGCATGCTTGGTCATGGCGTTAATGGACTCCGCACTGTTAGTTGTGAGGTAAGCATATCGTGTCCTTGTTGAATGATGCCGTGACCATCTTTCTTTCCCCACGTCCGTAAGAACCTTAGCTGAAGCCGGTAAATGTCTAGAAATGGCATCATAATGGCGATCGAAATCTGACTTACGGTACGCCTTACACATTTGCCAATAATGCCATTCGAAGTGCTTGACCTTTGAAGATTTGCTTTTCAAGTTCATCAACAGATGACGACAACACAAGGCATGAAATGCCTCTGGAAACACAGCAGAGATGCCGGATGCAATTGCTGGAGCCCTGTCAGAGATGAATGTCAGGTTGCTAATTCCACCTGCAGATTCAATGGCGTCTCGTAAGTTTCCTAAGAACCACGTCCAAACATCGGACGTCTCTCCCGCCCCAATTCCATAGGCTAGTGGCAAGATGCCATTATTACCGTCCATCGCCACGGCAATCAAGTTAGTGCCCAAGTAACCCCCCTTCAAATGGGCACCATCGACGATGATAATTGGGCGTGTATGGTTGACAAAAGAACGTACCTGGAAGTTCAGATTAAATAACACATATATTATATATGAATGTACGTATGTGAACATAAGATGTAAACCAACAATCATTACTTACAGCTGCACCTATGGACATGTAACACATTACAAATTTATTCTCTTTGTCTGTATGGAGATTCGTAATGCTCCCCGGGTTATATAGCTTTAGGTTGTGGAGGTAAATGGGAAGTTTCGTAAACGATTCAGCTGGAGTACCTCTCAACAACTCTATAGCGTAACATTTTGCTCTCCATGCTTGGTTGTATGTAAGGCTTATTTTAAAGCGTTCAGTCATATCAAGTTTGATTTCTTTGCCCCTGTATACACGTCCTTCCAAACTCATCGCCTCTTTTAAGATGTTACCAAGCACTTTCTTGCTCGCAGAACGGCTGTTAGGCATGTTTTGAGTACGCGAACAAGTGTGAACATCACGCAACTTCCTAACTTGGAAGTTGTGACTATCTCTGATACACGCTGCACTAATCTTCCAATCACAATTAGGCAAGATACATTTTGCTGAGTACCTTTTCTTGTCTGAATTCTTAAGCTTAATCTGAAAACCTTCTTCGAGACACTTTGTATGCAATTGGAGAAGAAATTCTTGTTTAGTTTCAAATGTTTGGCCCTCTCGAATCCGACTAGATGTCTCGTACATGGTCACTGGTCGTTGTTGAACTTCTTCTTCTTCGTTTTCTAAAGGCGATGGCATATTCCAGAATATGTCTTTTTCTGCTGCTCTTTGTGGTATTGGTTTGTCATATGTATCTCTTGGATCAGGCTCGTCCTCCTCATCATCCTCATCATCACTAACAATGTGATTACAAAATGGATGGTCATGATCCTTAGGTGGATTGACATTTTCTTCATCATAATGATCAAAATCATCAGGATGTGGATCCGGCTCCTCCACATAGTATTCTGAATTAGTGTGATCATAGTGAACATTCTCATGGTATTTAGAATCATCTTGGGTTTCTTCATGTACCTTAAAAGATGTGTCTTGGGTGTGTTGTGTAGGATAGTTATGCATCGGCATGTCTTGGGTGTGTTGTGTAGGATAGTTATGCATAGGCATGTCTTGGGTGTGTTGTGTAGGATAGTTATGCATAGGCATGTCTTGGGTGTGTTGTGTAGGATAGTTATGCATCGGCATATTTTATGGAGCCGCATGATAATGAAATTGATATTGTGATTGAAAAGGAAATGGAAATTGTTGAAATGGTTGTTGAAATGACTGATATTGGTGTTGTAGGTTATAATCATTAGTGTGTAGTTGTTGAAATTGTTGGTGATATTGGTTTTGAATGCCAGAACTACAACTGCCATGTTGATTGCTACCCATACCCGAAACATTCCTTACAATATCGGCAATGTAAATTTCTATCGGAGCATTGTTAATTGCATGGCACAAAAAATCTCCAAAATCTTCAGCATCATCATTTATATCAATAACATATTGATCTACTTTATATTTCAGACAAACTGGTGTATCAAGTGGCAGACCAACCTTTTTTAAAACGTTTTTCAACAATACTTTGCATGTCATGGGTTTTTCTGGTGCCACTGGAAGTTTTAATGGCACTCTACCACACTCTATTGGCAAATACATCGGGATGTTATCAATATATTCAAAACGACCACCATAACATATAAAAACTTTGAAATTTTCCATAATGAAAGTAAACAAAACTAAATCTTATCAGAACTCGTACCTGAAAATGTTATCGAATGGAACTGAAGAATAAAGGGTTTTTGCCAAATGGAAAATGTGTTTACAATTGGTTGTGAATGCGTTTACAAATGGTTGAGATTAAAGACGGATCTTGTGAGGTCATGTTATAAGTACATTTCAATTGTGATAGTGTTATCCGAAAAAATCTTCAAAATCCCTGAAAAGTGACGTAATATCTAAAAAAATCTTATCCACAACGGATAAGGATAAGGTTATGTCAGAAAATCACTTTAAAAAATCTTATCAACGAAGGATAATGTTATGTCAGAAAATCTCACCAAAAATCTTATCAATAATGGCTTAGGTCAGTCGCAAATCGCAAAATACATTTGCTACTACATAATTGTCAACTACTACATTATTTTATGGATAACACATTATTTTTAGGATAACAACAACATACACACGGAAATTAAAAAGACATTACACTAGAATTTAAATCCTACATAACAACGTATGAAAGATAACTGCGATTTGCACGACGCCACAAAGTGATTATGACCGGCATTGTGAATCCCTACTCGAAACGTTCATCGGTAGTAATGTCCGTTGCTGTCGTCACTCGCATACCCACTGAAATGCAATTCGGGTTCTTCATCCATGTACACAAGATATAACTCAATACCGTGACAACATTCTTTTGCATGTTTTACTACGGTATTCCATTTTTCATCGGACACAAGCATACGAGCTCCAGCATTTTGGAGATTGCCGGCCTCACAGTAGTATACATCACTAAAAGTGAAATTTATTGTCTCCTTAAGATAGGAAAATAACTTACTGATATCAAACTCATTAACATCAAAATCGACGAATGTTTGTTTCACCCCATTTTCGTACGACTTATTGTCATCACGAAGTTCCCCCCCAGAAAACACAGTAAGGTCAATCAGTTGCATTCTGTTACCAAAGATAAAAATAATTGAAATATATAATAATATGAAGATGAATGAAGACTGATGTAATGAGCTCTATTTAAAGCTAGATTTCAATCAAGATAAGGATATCCGAAAAATCTGCATAGGTGGATAAGGTTATGTCAGAAAATCTTAGTGAAAATCATATCAACAATGGATAAGGTTAATCGCAAATCGCAAATCACAAAATCCATTTTGCGATTTGCAAAGGCACATGATTTTTTGCGATGGCATCAAATTCCAAGTAAACTAAAGATAACTAGTACATAATTGTTTTACATTACAACTACGTCTATCACTATATAAGCCTAAGAAGTATGTGGCGGTGGCAATGGTGGCGCCGGCTCCCAATCAAAACGTGCACTAAAGAAAGTATCAATCATCCGCCGCCTATAGTCCATAGCAATCAAATCAGTCTCCCCACTCACCCTGTAGTCTTCCTGATAGGCAAGCTTCTCCATGTTTCTGCACACCCATACCCCACAATCCCCTAGAAACCCACCTTGTTGAGGCACCTCCTCCATCATGTGAGTATGAAACTCACGGGTATCACCCTCAAAAAACCTTCCTTCATCAAGATGCCTCCAAAAACCAATGGCGTCTAGATATCTAACTACATTTTGACCTAACTCTTCAACAATTAGTAGTACTTCCTTGTGGCATTTCATTTTTTTACAGCTATCATATGCCGTGACATCCCAAGTACGGAGATCCAATACAATTAAAACCCAATGATCCCTACTCTCGATGTTGACCGGCATGAGTACCTGCGCCCAGTATATCCCACGTGGAATTTCATTTCGCTTTGGCCTTGTAGCAACATTCTCAATCTGACGATAAAAAGCCTCCCACACCCAACTCTTGAAACATTAACCAAACAGTAAATCAGCATATAACAATAGTAAAAAATAAATCAAACAATAATACAGAAGAAGATGATACCTTACACGCCCAGCCGAAACCACTCAACGTATATCTCATCCCGTCTTGACTCATCCGAGTCTCCAACCCCTTGTCCAGCTGCTCGTAAGTTCTGGGCCAAATAATATTACCCCACGGGTACCCGTCACAAATATCAAAATCCTCAACTAAATGCATATGATCATTCTCAACATTATGCGAAGGCTGCTTTCCCAAAAACCCTTTATATATCAGGATGAGCACACACAGGCGCACACAATCCTCATCGCTCAATTTCCTCGGCCCACTAAACAACCCCTTATCGTGAAACTTATCCACAAGGTCTGATACACGTACGCTGCGTTTCACAATATCCGGGAATACACGCTCTCTAAATGCCGGGGTCTTAACGCGAACATTATTGGGAATATGATCCGCCATGTTTTCATTGGGACCGAACCGTAAACCTGTCACCAAACAAAACTCCCTGCGACCGAATCGTATAAAATGGTCATCCATTAAGGGCACCCTAAACCATAACTCATCCGCCTCCGCGCGAGGGTGCTTTAGCCCTGGACGCTCATTTCGACGATACTGCAATATATAATGGACATAACCCGGGTCATTTTCCGAAGCCTTAACATCCAACCAAGGGCCAAAGCAATGGTCCCTGAAAATCCTTTCTTGATTCTGTGTTAAACGCGCCTTCATATGACTTGTAATAGTCAATTGACTTTTCAAAGTCAATCGTGCACTGAAAATGTCCTGAAAAGTGAACAGTTAACAAAACAAATTTCGTTAATAAAAGTGAAAATCAACTTATATATAGACACACACACACACATACACACACACACACACATATATATATATATATACATGTATGTGTATATATATATATATATATATATATATATATATACACACACATACATATATATACACATACACATTTAACTCTAAAGACTATAATACTTATATGGGACTACTTATATATATATATATATATATATATATATATATATATATATATATATATATATATATATATACATACACATTTAACTCTAAAGACTATACATATATATACACATATACCTTAAAAATACTTACATGCCTATAATACACACATATACGTACATTATTTACATACATTATATACGTACATTATATACATACGTACATTATATACATACATTATATACATACATTATATACGTACATTATTTACATACATTATATACGTACATTATATACATACATTATATACATACTTACATTATATACATACGTACATTATATACATACGTACATTATATACATACATTATATACATACGTACATTATATACATACATTATATACATACATTATATACGTACATTATTTTCATACATTATATACGAACATTATATACATACGTACATTATATACATACATTATATACATACATTATATACGTACATTATTTAGATACATTATATACGTACATTTTATATACATACATTATATACATACATTATATACGTACATTATATACATACATTATATACGTACATTATTTAGATACATTATATACGTACATTTTATATACATACATTATATACATACATTATATACGTACATTATATACATACATTATATACGTACATTATTTAGATACATTATATACGTACATTTTATATACATATATTATATACATACATTATATACGTACATTATATACGTACGTATAAACGTACATTATATACATACATTATACATACACTATATACGTACATTATATACATACATTATACGTACATTATATACATACAAATACTTATATATATACTTATATACGTGCATTATATACTTATATATATACTTACACTTATACTATAACATATATACACAAATACTTACACTTATACGTACATTTTGTCAAGAAATAAAAGCCGATAATCGAAACAAAAAAGTAGCACACCAAGTGTTCGATGAAATGCCACAATGAAAATTCGAGACTACTTAGAACTATATACCTTAAAAACGAACACTTGCCATACTATACACATATATATGCAAAGAAACCAATCTATTTTCGTACCAAAACATATTTACACCGTATATAACACCCGATTACCTCCATAACCGGAAAAAAACTATTGCACACCAAGTGTTCGATCAAATGCCACAACGAAATTTCGAGTTTAAACGTAATAAATCCATAAACAAGTGGTAATTTTACGAATATAATACACAAAAAGGAAACAAAAATGGGTTAATACCTGAGAATCCTCCATCGCATGACTTAGAGTCGTGAATCGGATGTGGTGTGGGGGTGGTGGCGCGGCTTGTATTCCGATCGGGGGTGGTGGCCCGGTTGTTATGTGGGTGGCGGCGCGAAAGGTGGGAGTCGTAAATCGGAAATCGCAAATAGATTTGCGATTCCCGCCGATGGTGTCGTACAGCGGTGGTGGTGCGGTGTGTAAGGTGAAAAACGGGTTGGGTGAATGGAGTGCAAATCGCAAAAAAAAAATATATATATATATATAACACTCGGCTCCCCTTTTTGGGCGGGCGCAAATCGCAAAAAAAAAAAATTATTTGCGTCTCGTCGAGGAGAACGAGCAAGACACGGGTAACGGACATTAGAGTCGAGCATCGTGCAGTGCAAGCACAAATCGCAAAAAGCAAAAAAGATTTGCGTTTTGCGACTGGGCCGAGGTGCAAACGCAAAACTTTTATTTTTTCCCCGCTACTCGGCCAACCGACCCGATTTGTGGTGCAATCGCAAAAAGCAAGAAACCCAGTCGCAAAATTTATTTGCTTTTGCGATTGGGGGTGGTATATCGTCAACTTTTTTTTGGAGATGGCAAAACGATATATTAACTTAAAAAAAGTGGCATTTTTTTTAATTTCCCCTTTTTTGAAGCAGCCATCGTTAATTCTATTAGAGTGTGAATTGATAGTTCTAAACAATCACAAACTTATGTTTTTATTCAGTATGTAGTTTGACTTTTAGAGCTAAACAAACAATTTTCGATTGTAGTTCTGTTAATAATTGTGATAAGTTCATGGTATCAGGGAAATTGCTAAATCTCATGTTTACAGTATACATATAACTAGACTAGAATTCAGAAGAGGTCAATTCCAATTTTAGAAACATGACTTGGTTTGACCTCAAGGCAAAGTCAACATTTTGTTTTTATACTTTGGTTGTGTAGTACTTTCTCTTGGCAAACTTAACATGCCTGTAAGGCCATGATCCCATCATTGGTGTAAGGCGGCTATCCTTTTCAACACGGAACGATGGCACAATGTATAGGAGAGGCTTCGATATAAAAAGTGAACGTTCACGTATATTTCAGCTTTTCAGGATATAATCTAAGGTAACGTTGCTTTCTATGTAGATAGGAGAGCCTAATCTCTGTACTAGCTCTATCTATAAGGGAAGAAGGGAGGCAACTTCAAAGCGAAGCAGTAACGTTCTTGCTCATTTTCTCATCTTCCCATTTTTTGAGTCTTTAGCCACGGAAAAGACTACTTATGCAGCTTAAAAACTTAGGACACCACTTTTTCTAAAAGCTTGGGTGCAAGTCCTGTTATGTCAACTCTCAACTCATAATTCATAAAGCTTTCCTCTTAAAATGGCAAGTAGTATAGGAGGAGCATTAGTAGTGAATCCCTGAGATTGGAAATCAATCTCAATAAAGTCATGAACGTTATAGCTATGCTCTTGCTGTTTCAGGAAATAAATAACTCAAGTCATTAATTTCGACAGTTCTCTTGCTCAAAAAGACATTAAGAGGGCTTTAGCCTATTCCACCATGTCCCAGAACGTAAAACTATGCATAGTCAAAATTTAACCTATACTTGAGATTTGCTATAATTTGTCTCATTAAACTGCCAAAACATAATCTGTCACTATCCGTTTCAACAAACACTGTGACTTTTACTCGTCGAGGGTCCTTCATGAATTTAGGAAAACTTGATTAATCATAAACAAGACAAGTTTGGATTCACAAACTCGGCTTTAGTCCATAGGTCAAGATGGTTGTAAACTTGTAGCCTGTAGGCTTGACCAATTTCTGGAAGACTTGGCCAACCCCAAACTGACCATTTGGCCAAGCTCCAATAATCTAGAATGAACACAAATCGGTTCAACTTAACCAAATAACAGAGCTAAGTTTGGTCAAGTCGTTAAATTATATTGCCCATTGTAATTTAGAATTTAAAAGCAAACCTTCACAAGTACAAGACTAACAATCGAACAATTGCATCAACTAAATCCTCAATTCTGGATCATTGTAGCCCAGGAGTCGTATAACTACTAGGACTAATCTTTATTCAGCATTTTTCATGAACAAAGTTGCCACTTTCAACATCTTCAACATGCATCAACAAGATGATGGGTGTGTCTCCAGTCGATCAAATCTACAGATATGGGAAAGAGTTGGTTCAATTTGTAGCCACGAAAACATCCTTTGCTGCAACTATAAGGAAGAGTCTCATTAAGACCAGGACCAAGCTGCGAGTCATTTCATGGTGAACATAGTCAGCCAAAATCTCCTCAATCCCATTATTTATATGCCAGAATAGAGCAAGATTGGGAAGGAAGGTTGTGGTGGCTGTCGAACCCATGCCCAGTTTTACAGCCTGCAAACAGTAAACAATAGTTCAGAACTAGAAACATTTTCCTTTTTGGCACATGATGTTTGCAGAACTTCAAAGCAACAATTACAATTTTGCCTATTTTGATTAAAGTTGTTGATAACGATCTTTTATTCTTTTTCTTTTAACGCCAGTGATATTATAAACACATGCTAGTAAGAAATTAGCAGTACAAAAACACAGTTACACATTACATAGAGTTTTAGGATTGCAACACTAATCAACTCAAGATGTATCTAGTTTTACGTGGCTACATTTTAACCAAATGTACGAGTTGGCAATTATATCATCCAGAATCTTTGCTAAGTTTGTTGTTTGTCCCTTGGAAGATTTTGTTATTTCTAACTCCAAACAATCGAGCAAAGAATCACCATATCAAGTCTTTTAGGCAAATCAACACCCCGTGATACAATAAGGTCGTATGCTAAAGTCAACAGATAATCGAGAGAGTGACTAATCGTTGTGTACATCCCCCACTATATAGTAATGGGTAATTCAAACATATGACACTTATTTAAACGTTTTCCTATATCAATGTGCTTTGGGGGTGTTTGGGCCAAACCTAAAGATTATGTGATGTTGATTAATCAGAAGCAGATGATGCATTTTAGTAGAAAGTAGAAACAGATTGGTTAAGATGATTTTGGATAAGTTTCTTTTGAAGCTGTAATTTTAGGACAATCATGTGTTCCAAGCTCTGATATTTCTAGCAAAATAATAGGGTACATAACCACAAAGGACATTTTTGTGAAGAATAAAAAAATGATGATTAGTGAAATAGGAGTAGAAGTCTCTCAAATTAGGTTGTAAAAGGGTTAATAGCTAATCTTTGTTTATCCTTAGATAATCAATTTTCTTGCTGCTGATATGTAACTAAGTATACAAAACTTATTATTTTACCTGATTAGTGAAATAGGAGTAGAAGTCTCTCAAATTAGGTTGTAAAAGGGTTAATAGCTAATCTTTGTTTATCCTTAGATAATCAATTTTCTTGCTGCTGATATGTAACTAAGTATACAAAACTTATTATTTTACCACAGATAGTGCCATAATCAAATGCAATACATGTTTATCTGAACATCAAATACTGATATTCAACGTCCAAGTTGTAATAATCAGGTTCCAAAATGCAAATAAAAAAAATGAAAATAAAAACGACAGCAAATCAATGAATATCATGGGATGATGGAAGTATATAATACTACACATATATAGCCTGATATTTTCAATTTATTGACCAACATAGTGGATTTTGCAAGCAATCATTGGTTGAAAAGTAGGTTGCATATTGGGGGAAAAGCTATCAGTAACTGAAACTCAAAAAGTTTAAGCACCTACCTGTGGAGCATTTACAATGGGAGTACCTAAAACGCTTCCAACCACAGCACCCGATGCAGTGAAATAAGCAGGTCCATTGGGTGTCGTTTTGACCGAGGTGCCGACCGTCTTCTCGATTTCTGGTTCTGTTTGCAGATAGTGGGACTATGAGTGTCAAACTTAAATAAGGTTATCATACAACAGAAAAAATCCCTCTTAACACCATCAGAGCAACACAAATAAAATCACATTCAACATAAACTGAATAATTCTAAAATCTTGTAAAGACATTCTTAAGTATTGTTGGAGACAATCAAGAGAGCATACCACTGTATGTAGAAAAAGACCTAATCCACTTCTGGGACGGAAAATCTGATTTAAGAGATGATACAGAATCCCTGTGCAAAGAAGTTATTATAAAGAATGGTTACTTTTAGATGTTAGTTCAATAATAGAAATGAAAAATGAAAGCAGCACATCATTCACTTTCTTGTTGCTGAAGGAGAGATAAAGAACGAGAGAGTAATATTAACCTCGGGGATTTCGAATAAACAGCAACACCTGCCATCATTTAAGTCATACATTACTAAGAAGTTTTCAGTAGAGGTGGCAAAATGAGTGGGTTATGTAACACAAAACAGGTAACTTTAGGTCCCAGTTGGATTGACACTAAATAGTTTTTGGCCAACATTTAAGGGTGTGTTTTATTAATAGGTGCCGGAATGGAGGTATGGATTTGATTACCTAAATATAGGAGTTTAGCTGATGGATTTGCTTTTTTCAATATGGGTATCAAACCCAAAAATATACACATAATCCAAACCCAAGAATGTCCAGGGGTTTGGAAATCAATTCCCATTCCCATGAGAATCTCATACTGATCATGATTCCACATTTCAAACCAAACGCCCCCTTAATGTTTCATAAACAGCTAGTGTGTCAATATAACTATTTAAGACTTAATTATTTCAATAGTAAATTGATTTTTCTAATAAAATGGTTTAAAAGATCTTATGCATTAAAACATTATGGCAACTTTCAACCCATTTCACTAATTTGACCAGCTTCCTCTTTAGCCATTTTTCGATTTTACCCCTTTGACTCATTCAAGATAAAGTATAACCCGAACCAACTCATCTTAAATTTTGCCAACTCTAGTTTTCAGTTCGGGGAAAGGACAAACTCTTATTTGGAGCAAGCATACCTTGATGTAATTCCGGTACTACTTTCGATCTTCCCAAAGTCTGGCATAATTGAATGTGTAGCAACAAAGTAGATTAATATGCCAGAAGAGTATAGCAACTTTGATATAAAAAATATAACTGAGTGCAAGCAAGTAAAAATGAGCAGATTACTTTCACTAAGAGAACTTTTACTTGCTCAATTGTGATCTGAACATTTCAACAAATAAAAACAAAACTTATATACTAGAGCGGTAGAGCCTTAATGTATTGATAAAGAACATGGAACTTTTGCACATCACATGATCTACGCTTAGACTAAAAGAATACAAATTAAAAAACTTTATTATATTTGGACACCCATTTCAGTTTGGCAAAAGCTGGAGACTTCATATAATTGAAAACGGAGTTTGTGAACTTTCTTGAAAAGTCAAAATTCATATCAGTTTAGCATTTCGAAAGAAGTACACTCAAAACATAGTTAAAAAAGTTCGCCTATAAAGTACAGGTGATCAGTATCTCATTAACTTTTTAAACCTCACTTTAGATGAAAGGGCAAGAACTTAGAGCTATATATTTGCATTACAATAAATACATACACTAACAAAAAAGGTTAAAAAATAAATAAATAAATAAAAAGGTTATAGCTGAACTACCTCGAGCATGGGGATACCAGCAACATATCCTCGTGATGCAGATCCTGCTAATGCAGGTTGTGCCCTCTCCAGTGATTGTACAATGCTCTATTAACAACTTAAACGCATTATATATTTGACCATAAAAACAGAAATTATGTACACGGGAATGACAATTATACATGCATGTGTTTAGAAGTGTAATTTAAAGATCACTATTGCTACTAGATGAATCAGGGACCGAATCAAATATCCAGTATTCTTAGAAGCTAGGGATGGGAAGGCAACTTCATATATGTATCTCATAAATAAGTTTTCTTTCAGCTACTCCAAACCTGATTATCCAAATCTAATTATTGTGTTACTCTAAAATGCAAAAAGCTTTAACCACTTAAAATATGCACTCCCAAACATTACAATTCTCTTACAATTACATTCATATTTCAACCTAATTAAAAAAAGGCTAAAACAGATCATCCACAATTTGTAGAAATAATCAAATCAAAGCATATATATATATACACACACACACACACACACACACACACACACACACACACACACACACACACACACACACACACACATATACATACATTATTTGCAACTGCATTCGAGCACAGAGACAAAACTTTCCGCCTGATGCTTGCACTCATCATCCTTATAATCCTCACTGCATAATAATAATATGCATGTATATGATCTAAATTAGTAAACATCAATCAATCAAATGAATCAAATAAAAAGAGTACAGAAAGGTGAAATAAGTATAAGTAACCCTAAAATGGATGTTTATCGTTATTACGTGTGAACAAAAAAAAAAACCTAGATTTGATTAACGGATATGAGAAGCATTAATTAAATTGATTGATTCTTATATATATATATATATATATATATATATATATTGATTGATGTTACCTGGTGATTATATGAAATGGGATGAATAACTGGAGATGAAAAACTGAGAGTGCGTTTACGATTTGATGAATTTGGACTTTTAGTTTATTTATTTTAGTACAGGAGAAAAGAGATCATGTGAACACATAACGAGTTGGATGATTTTTTTTTTTTGATCTCAGCCGTTGGTTAGATATGATCTGCTGAATGTTAGCACGTCACGTTCATATGCATTTTGAATACCAGGGTGAGGATCTAAACCGTTGATCATCATTTAATATTTGTAATACTGTAATTTACGTAAAATGTAGTATTGTTAGAATGTAAGGAATCTAGATTGTTAATCACAGAAATCAACGGTTATGATCATATACCCCTCCTTTACAATAAAATGTAATTGACCCTCGGGACATTATCCTTACACAAATGACTTAAAATTTTAACGAATGTGAAACGGTGGGAATCAAGTTAAACCTCCATTTAAAGGAAATTGTTACAAAACTAAGGGTGTGTTTAGTTGTGAAAAAATTTTCAAATTTTTTCATCTTTAATTTTCTAGAAAATGTTTTGTTCCCTAGAAAAGTAATGAAAAAATGGAAAATATGTTCAAATGTATTAACATTTTCCATCTTGGAAAATTGAGTTTAAAATTAGGAGAGCTTGGAAAATTTTAGAAAAGTGGGGGAAGAGTTATAAAGAAAAAGTGTGGAAAAGTGATAAATCATGTTTTCCAACTTATAGTTACCACTTTGGAAAATGGGTTTTCCATTTTCTTGGAAAAGTTTTCTATAAAATATCAATTTGAACATGTTTTCCAATTTTCCAATTTTCGTAGAAAAATTTTCTGGAAAATTGCCCCACTTTTCTACCACTAACCACACCGTAAGCCCCTAGAATTTCTAAGAATCCTTGTGCCAAAGTCATTTTAATTTTCATCTCTAACTAGGGGCGGAGCTGAAATTTGTTGGTTTAGGGTACAAAAATAACTTTTTTTCCTACTTTTTAGAGGGCAAAGTATACAATATATCTAATACCTACTATAAAAAATTACTTTTTTTTTACGGAATTTGTAAATTTTTGTGAGGGCAAATGGCCCCGCTGCCCCATTATGACTCCGCCCATGTCTCTAACGGTCTGACCATCGTATTTTATTACTCTCTCCGTCCCATTTAAAATGTCCACATTACTATTTTGGGATGTCTCATTATAAGTGTCCATTTTGATATTTAACCAATCAAAAAAGACTTTAGTGGGTAGATTTAATATTTAATTGGTGAAAAGTGTAGTTAGTGGAAAATCTTAAAACTACGTGTAAAGTCAAAGTGGATATTTTCAATGGGACGGAGGTAGTATTATGCTTGATACTCAATTGGTAATTTGTAAATTAAAATGTGTTATCTTACGAGTCGATAAGCAAGTTAGTATTTTATATATTTATATTTATTTATATAATATAATCAATTAATTGAAAAAAGTATCCACGTGATACATGATCAAATTAATTGTTTTTGCATAATGATCGACTAAATAAAGGTTGTTGTATCCACTACATGCATGAATCATGATCAATTAAAAAGTAGTTAAAATTTTAGGGAGTTGATACATGCAACAAATAAATTACCCCATACAACAAACTGTACAATTATTAAAGCTCGCAGTACAAACATTGTAAAGTATAAAATTAGTGTCTGAATTAAAAAAAAATTGTTGTATTTATCACCTCCCTATATTTTATACAATGATCAACTAATTAATAATATGTGCCAACTTTCCTGGATCATAATTAATACCATATTTTGATCAAGTTAAACTCATCTAATTGTATTTTCCAATTGATGATTTGAAAAACAACCTGTTATTTATGAATAAAATTTGGCGGGAAGTTTCCCTCCCTCCAACTTTTTAACGAATTTTTCAACGATTTGGTCGTTGGTAAACTACAGGTGTATTATGACATTTCGTTGGTATCGTCATGGTAACTCGAGATTTTTCCAACAACTTTGTAATCGTTGCTAAGAAGCCAATGGTGCAGACAACTTTTCGCCTACCTAAAAAAAACTCTATGTCTCAACAAACACTTGAGTTCAAGCAATATGGAACCAGCCTTTTTTTATAGGGCAAAATGTAGTTTAGTACCCTGAATTTGGTTAACCGAGTGTTCTACTATCCTGAACTTGTAAAGGTATAAGATGATACCCTAAACTTGGTAAAATGACTAATTTACTACCTTGACTCGGTTGACTCGGTCATGTGCAAATCATGTGACCTTCTTTCAGTTAATTTTTAACAGACTAGCAAACCACATCCACCATCTCCTTTTTAAAATTAATAACACCTTAAATTTACAGCGTACTGAGATTTGAAATAGTTTACAAAAATCAATCTCATCAATTGTAATTCTTATGATCCATCTCAGTTCGTACCCTCTAATTCAACCGACAAAAGTTATTGGAATTTGTTGAGTCACTGGTCGCTGACCACGATGAAGTCACTGGTCGCTGACCAACTCAACTGTACACTGCTCAATGAAGAAATGGATTGTATCGAAGCTGCTGTTGCTAATGATAGGTTTCGCTGATCGTCATTCATTATGTTCGATATTCTGAGGAAGATTTAATGCTCAACTTGGTGTGTCGCTGATCTACGTCAGCGAGAGTATTACTTCTTCAAATCAATAAAGGCAAAAGTCACTGCCAGAATAACAGCTAGTCACTGAAGATCTGTTGTTCAAATCATTCTACAAGAGCATGTTAGCTCGCAGTGAGTGAGGAGGATTGCTGCATCTTCAGTGACTATTCAATAAAGTCTCTCAATCATCCAGTACTAAAAAGTACTGTACTTATCTATACATCAGCAAGAGTGTTCCAGTTCAAAGTATGCCCGAAAGATTACGTGGCAGCAAGTGATTGGTTTTAAGGTAACGAGATATTTGCGGTAACAGAATTGGGACCCGCAGGATGTCGGTTTATCAGAGATCATGACCAATCAAGCAGCAACACGTGTCCTTCCGAGATCCTATTTTGTAGGTGATATTTTAGGAACTCTTGTAGTATAAATAGTTAAGTGTTTTGTACTATTGAGGTTAGTCGTCATATGCACCGTTCTTCTGTTTGTCAGAGAACTAGTTTGTCTAGGTGTATGTTAAGACTCAGCGAGGTTAACTATCAGCGTGTGTGTCCACTGTAGTTAATTCTCTTCATTGTAATAATCTAGCTAAGTGTTTGAATTGGATTAACTTTGGTTAATCCATTCCGCATTCAACACTTTGTGAATTTAATAAATACAATTCACTTTCTGCTACTATTACTTGTCGTTCTTTAATTCTGTTATATCTTTAATCTGTTATTTCAATACCGTCATACTCTGTTATAGATAATCAATTTAAAATAAACTGAAACACTTGGTAAAATCTGAAATTGTTTTAAATTGTATTCAACCCCTCCCCCCCCTTCTACAATTAAACTTTACACTTTGTGATTCCAAATCACTAATTAATAGTGATTACGGGACTTTCAATTGGTATCAGAGCAGAGTTGGTTTAAATTCAATTAACCAGGTCTGCTATGGAATCAGTAAAGTACAGCTGTGTTGACTCTGATTATCAAAAGGGAAATGGTTCCACAACCAAACCTCCAGCTTTTGATCCTTCAAGGATTGAAACCTGGATGTCCCGGATGATGATGTTTTTGGACTTAGTTGATGACCGTCTTTGTAATATCATAACCAATGGTCCCCATATCCCAACTACTATTGTTCCTGCTGTAATTGCAACAGCTACTACTCCAGCTATACCAGAAATGGTTTTACCTAAAAGAGAGGAACAATTGACTGATGAGGATAGGCGATTGGTTAGACTTGATAAACAAGCTAAAATCTACATAGGCATGGCACTTCCTGATGAAGTGTTCGAATCAATTAGGCTTTGTAGGACTGCTAAAGATATGTGGGATACCCTTAGGAATATATATATATTGGAACTCCTGATATTATTCGCTGCAGGGAAGTCAATCTCACTCGCCAGTATGAGCTGTTCGCAATGGAACCAAATGAATCTCTGTCTTCAACTTACACCAGATACCAGTCACTGATGAACAAAATGGAGAAGGCTGGTATAGGCAAGGAACAGAGATTTGTTGTTGAAAAGTTTCTTGAGTTGCTGCCAAGGAAAATCTGGGGAACTATTGCAACGTGTACCAGACAGAGAAATGATTATTCAATTCTGAATCTAACTCAGGTCTATGGTATTTTGCTCAATTGGGAGCAGTCTGAAAAGCAAGCTGATCAGAGTGAGCATATTCGTGCTACTCTTGGAAGTCAGAAGATATCCAATGCCCTTGTAGCAGAGCTTGATGAAATCGATCAGAGACAGAAGTCAAAAGTGTCTAAGAAAAGCTCGAAGTCACTGATAGCTGAAGAAGAAAGTGGTCAGAATGAAGAAGAGTCAGAATATGAGTATGATGAAGGATTGGAGAAGCTTGAGAAGGATATGGCCATGATGGTTGCTAATTTCAGAAGGAACACCAGATCAAGAAGATTCGCTGGTGTTCCATCATCTGATAAATTTCAATCTAAAGGAGAATGCTACAAGTGTGGCAGAATTGGTCATTTTGCAGCTGAATGCAGATCAAAGTCAGTGAATCAAGTCCCTGAACCCATGCCAGATGTCAGAAATGACAAGTACAACAAGTACAAGGCAAAATACAAGAAATTGAAGGCATTGGCTAAATCTGGGAAGAAGAAAGGAAAAGGTTTCGTTGCTGAAGAAGGTTCATTCAGTGATTCTGATTCCTCATCATCTGATGAAGAAGAAGCAATGATTTGTTTAGACAAAGTGTACTGTCTGATGGCTAATGACGCTGAACCTCTTGGAGACATCAAAGAAGTCTCTCCTAAATGTTCAACATCTGAATGGAATCCTGAAACTCTTTACAAGGTACACTGTTTTAAAACATATACAGCTGCTGAAAAAGATAAAGTCTTTGAGTCTTTGATAGTTGACTTATCAAATGCTCATGATATTCAAATAGGGCAGAAACGTAAAATTTGTGACTTACAATCCAAACTTAATGATCAAAATGAAAATGAGTCAAAGTTGAAGAAATTAAAACTTGATCTTGATGCACAAATCCATGCTAATCAAGTGTGTGTTCAAGAAAAGGTTAAGTTTGAAACACAATTTCAACAGCTTAAAAATGTCATGGAATTTTGGTGTAAGTCAAATGATAAAGTCAATCACTGTGTAAATAATCAAATCCCAAAACAAGTCAAAGCTATTTTGGGAGGAGATTATGAATATGCTGCATCCCTCGCTGATTCAACAAAGGTTGACCCTGTTTTTGATCCCAAGGATAATTTTTCAGAAGCTGTATTTGAACCCATCTCCATCTTCAGTGAGCCACGACCAAATTATTTTACTAAAAGCAAGTTGGTCACTGAAGATACTGATGTCTTAAATGATGATAATGAGATAAATATTTTGAAAACTGTCAAATCATCAGTAACATCTCATCTCATCAAAACCATCGCTGATAATCAAACAATCATCAGTAACTTCTCAGACACTGTATCTGTCACTGAGATAACTTCCATCAGCGACCTAAAGTCAAAGATGCAAGAAGTAACAATCAGCGAGAAAAGTTGTGTGATTGTGTCTGATCAGCAACTTAAAAAGAAGAAAGCCAAAAAGACCGGCTCTTTGAACAAAAAATGTTATAAATGTGGCAACAGGCAACATGTGTCATCTGAATGTTCTGTTTTACCGTTTGAAAAACAAAACACTATCAGTGAACATTCAGACACAGTTTATTCAAATCAGTGGAAGCCAAAACCAGCGCTTGGTCACTATGAACCTATCTCTGGATGGGTTCATCAATTGGACTAATCATATAGTTCATTTTATCTCATGAGTATTTATTATGTTGTCATACTTGTTTTATATCAGTAACTTAATTTCTTCTAAGCTGATTTTGTTAGTATTCTAAGTTGTAACTTAATCAGTGACGAAGCAATCTAATGATATGATATACAACTTATATACAACATAATCTCTACTCATGATTTTATTTATAAAAAAAAAATAATAAAAAATTTATGGTTTATTCAAGAATAATAATCCTTTTTCTCTATTTATAAAATGATTATCTCTCTATGGTTTATTCAGTATTCTAAGTTGTGTTTAAACCAGCGAGACTACATCCTTGCCTAAATATAGAAACAACGTTATTATTCTTGACCATTTTTGTGGTAAATCAAGAAATTGGTTATGTATCTTCAGTTTCTTTCAAACTCACTGAAGATATCATTTAATGGTGATTTTCAATCGACAAAACATTCGTTATGTTTAGTACTTTGTGTATTTAACTTAACGGATTTCAAAATTAAATGTTTTATGGTATATCGAAAAAAATCGCGCGCTTCTGACACTCTCTTTCCTACGTCAGCATACTTTTTCCGGCACACCACTCCCATCACCATTAATGCCACTACGCACCACCATCATAACCATCTCCACCTCTACATCTTCCACCACAACTGCCCACGTTGTTTTCATCTCAGCCACACGATCATTAGTAAAGTGTACTATTTAAACCTACAAATCAGCAACTTGTCATCTTTTACACTTTACTAATTTTCAAAAACCCTTTGGCATTTTCAAAAACCCTAAAATAAGTGTTTAATCAAAGATTTTCAAAGGTTCTGTAATGGCTAAATCAAAATATTTTCTCAACTCTTACACTGCCACTGAAGAGATCAAAGCCCTTCGAGCTCCTGCAGTTGGTGAAGATGATATCATTACAGTTCCAAAAGCAAATTATTTGGGTAATCTTTCATGCCCTAAAACAGAGTACGCGGAGATTATCACTTTTCTAAAAAATCATTTTATTCTCCCTGCTCTCACATTATCCCCTGAAAAGATGAATCCAGAATGGTTGAGTGAGTTTTGGTATACCTGTACTCACTCAATCGTTAATAGTACTTCTCAACTTAAAGGTTTTATCGATAACGGAGGTCAAGAAATAATTATTTCTGCACACACCATCCGTACTGTTTTACAACTCCCTGAGCACGATACTTACGACCCACTGCCTGACAAAGAAGATGCCAAAGGAGGCATAGTGAATCTCACTGGGATTCACTGCAAATACACTATGGATAGCAATGGAAATCGTAAGTACTCTACTGTTCATAAATCTAAAATGGATGGTGTGTGGAATGCCCTATTTTCAAACTTTATTCAATCTTTGGGCACAAAAACAGGGAGTTATGATCAATTCAACTCCCTAGAAGCACAGTTAAGCTGGTCACTGGTCAACTCCTTAAAAGTTGACTATGCAAGTGTGATTTTTGATGATATTGTTTCCAGACTCTGTGAATCTACCAGAGAAAAATCTGTTTCCTATCCTAGGTTCCTTTCACTTATTTTTAAAGATCAATTTAAATCCTATGACAGGATTTCATTTAAAGGTTTTGAACCTACTCTGATAGGCAGTCAAATTTTTAATAAAACTGCAACTGTGCTTCTCCCTGATTTTATGAAACCAAAGGGGATACTTGCACCCCAGCCTTTACAAGCTATACATCTGTCTGGTTCTGCCCCCCATCGATCACGTCACTGATCACACCTCCTGTGACCATTGCTGATCAACCACCAACGCAAAAGCCACCAACTGCTCCTAGGAAATCAAGTTAAAGTCCCTGACATTAAAGGATCAGGGACAGAGTCAGAAAAAGACGTCTAAGGACGCCAAGAGTGAAGCAGCAACTGAACGTTCAGTCCCTGCGGGCACTCTTGATCAACCTATGCCTAAAACTGCTTCACTGGACTCACAAAAGTCCAGTGACTCTATAAAGGGAAACCTACAGACAGCTACAATGGCTCAACCCATTGTTAGCAGTGATTCGGGTGCAACCCACACCCATCCATCGAGTCAACCCATCAGCCACTCATCATTCTCACAAAAGGATGATGTTTCAGTCAAAGGGCTAGTGTCATCAGCGGGTGTTAACACACTCATTACTGATGACACATCACTGGCTACAGACCCGGGCCAACTCTCATCTTTCACTGCACCAACCGACAATGTCCCTCCCCAGTCACAGGGAGAGATACAGGTTGACTTTTCTGTTTCTAATGATCCATTAGCTAAAACACAAGTTGATGATGTTGAGGAAGCCCAACCAATGGATACTTCTTCATCTTCTTCTGAAAAAGATCAGCAACATGGATCTTATGATCTTACACTTCCAAAGATGAATAAGCAACCAGATGATACTGTTATTTCATCTCTACCCTTCTCTACTATACCACATACTGATTTCATAACTTCACCCATTCAGGAATTAGATGAAATGTCTATTTCCAGTGATAACATTGCTCAACATGCTGATGATCAACCATCTCAACCAGATGTTGACATTCAATCTGAATCACAAACAATTCCACCGATCTCCCATCCAACTCAAAAATCACCAACCAACAAAGCATCAACTTCCACCACATCATCAACAGACAAATTGCTACTTGAGTACATTGCTGCTTCACAGCAACAAATTCGGATGCTTACTGAAGACAGAGAGATCTTGACTGGCAAACTCACTGATCTCACCAATAAGGTTCACTCTCTTGCAGCAGCTTATGAATCCATTCCAGATTGGAGTGATTCTATCAAAGAAAAGGTCTCTCTTATTGCAAGTGCTGAAATAGATCACTATCGACTTCTGGAAACTCATGCAAAGTCTCTTACTGATCTCGCATCATTCACCAGAATCAGCCTCAAAACTCATGAAGATGCACTAATCTCTCTCAATGAAAAACAAAAAACAATGGCATCTTCTGTTGTATCACTCATGCTGATAAAATTATCAGTAAGCTTCCACAAATTATCTCCAACCATCATGCAACCATCACTGGTCTAGAAACTATGCATGAAGATCATCAGAAAATCTGTATTAGACTTGAGGAGATTATTCTATTTGTTTCTGAGGCTGAGGGGGAGAATGAAGATGATGATGCTAAGGATTACACTCCCTTTGACAATGACTCATCAGATATGGATGTCACTGAGGAAAGAGAGATAGGTGTTTTCCCTGAGTTTCATCCTGATGAACAAAGGAGGTATGACTATCTAGTCAAAGAGTGGGCTGCTGATGAGAATGCACGAGTTATGGGGGAGTCAGCAAGCTTTGAGCTGATGAGGTGGGAATGGATGAATAGACAACAACAAGATGATGTTGTCAATATGGATGAAGGAGATGACGATGATGATGATGACAATAATGGCAATAATGGAAGTGATGAAAAGAAAAAGGATGATGCTGATATGCAAGATAGTGCTGATAAAGAAATCAAGAATGATGGGACTAGTGAAAAAGGCACTGATGCTGGCTCTAATAATAAGAAAGAAAAAGATGTTGCTAATCAGATGGAAGATCAGAAATTAGTCACCACTGATGATCAAGTAGCTGATCAGCAAGAAGATCAGCAACCAGTAGTTTCTGATGATCAAATGGAATATCTACTACCAATCTCTTCTATTTTAATAAAAAGAAAAAGGACCAGCGAGTCTCCCACATCAGAGTTCATTTCTTCTAAAAAGATAAACTTCTCTGAAGAAGAAATAGCAGCCACCATGCACAATCTCAAAACTATCATTCAGCAACCTCATACAGACACTGTCATATCTGAGGCATCCCCAACAACAGCAATCATTCCATCAGCAACAATCCAAACATCAGCAACAATCCAGACAACAGCAACAACAACTGCACCAATTCCCACAACCACACCAATTACCACCACCACAACAGCAACTACACAGATCACCATCTCAATTCCTACTATCACCATTCCAATAGAATCAACAACTACTACAACTCATCATCACTCTCAATCTGAGATCACAGAGTCAGATTCTTCTGTTCCTGCTCATCTTTTGCCATCAGTCGTAACTTCAGAAAGTTCTCATCATGAAGAAACTGAACAGCAACGAATAGTAAGAAAAATTAAAGAGAGATAAAAGCATGAGAGGGAGATGCTTTTGAAATTTCAAGCTGAGCTAGATAAAGAATAAGAAGAAGAAAGAAAGAGAAAGCAGAAAGAACAAGCTGACTCTGATCGAGCCTTTCTATTGAAGCTGAGTGGAGATGAAGCCATTCAAAAAGAAAGAGAAATCTTCTTAAAAAGACAGCAAGAAGATGAAGACTTTAGGCTGTCTAAACTTCTTCAAGATGTTGAAGAATCTGATCTTCAACAAGAAATTTGTGCAAATAAGAAGGGCAGCAAGTTGAAAAAGAAAGGGGGAGCAAAGACCTCTATTGATAAAATGTTGGATGAGTTTGACAGAAAGAAATATGCTATCAGAATGGTTGGAAGATCAAACTCTGCTCCTATCACAAAAGTCTACCTGAAGAAACCTAAGAACAAATCTCAAGCTCAGCTACTTATCCACAGAGGATTGGATTCTCAAGCAATCAATCTTGATCAAGTCTGTAAATTACATAGAGAAGAATGGAATGAAATTAGACTTGCTATCAATCACTCCTCAAGTGCTGCAAAGGAAGAAGTTTTGGCTGAGATTGACAGATTGTTCAAGAAAATGGTGGATCTACAGCTACTTAGACCAGAAGACACTGTCATATTTGGTGAAGAGATAGTGCAGCCACCAAGTCCAAGGTATAGGGCAGGTACCAACAGAATTATCAGAGTCCCAAACACCAGCAAACTGAATCTGTCAATTCCTGATGGAGTGCCAAGGGTTGAGGGTACTGAAGTTACTGAAGGTGAGAAAGGAATTGTTTACAAGGACTTCAATGGAAAGTTGTGTTTCCAAAGAGAATCAGAACTTGAAAAGATAGATCATGAGCAGCTTGTACATCTCATCAGAATAGTCAGCGTGCTTCCCAAGAACTCAATTATGAGAAAAGCAATCATGGAAGAAGGGCTTGCTAGACAGTACAGATTCTTGCCATCTAGTGACAAATATGAATTACAGAGTGAGTTGGGCATCGTAAAAGAAGAAGAAGTTTGGGGGTGTTTAAATTGAGGCTTGTAATAGATTAGGTTTATTGTAACTAAATTTACTTTATACAGTTCAATGAAACCTAATTTTGTTTTTGAACTTTAGTGCAAAACTCAGATCATATCAAAAGAATCCAAAAAGAAAGATGAATGGATCACAAGTATACAGTCACTGAATGTTTAAAAACTTAAACACTGACTATAAACTTTCACAGCAACAAGTTTGTCTAGGGACCTTCAATCACAATCATTTAGGGGGAGATTGTTGAGTCACTGGTCGCTGACCACGATGAAGTCACTGGTCGCTGACCAACTCAACTGTACACTGCTCAATGAAGAAATGGATTGTATCGAAGCTGCTGTTGCTAATGATAGGTTTCGCTGATCGTCATTCATTCTGTTCTATATTCTGAGGAAGATTTAATGCTCAACTTGATGTGTCGCTGATCTACGTCAGCGAGAGTATTACTTCTTCAAATCAATAAAGGCAAAAGTCACTGCCAGAATAACAGCTAGTCACTGAAGATCTGTTGTTCAAATCATTCTACAAGAGCATGTTAGCTCGCAGTGAGTGAGGAGGATTGCTGCATCTTCAGTGACTATTCAATAAAGCCTCTCAATCATCCAGTACTAAAAAGTACTGTACTTATCTATACATCAGCAAGAGTGTTCCAGTTCAAAGTATGCCCGAAAGATTACGTGGCAGCAAGTGATTGGTTTTAAGGTAACGAGATATTTGCGGTAACAGAATTGGGACCCGCAGGATGTCGGTTTATCAGAGATCAGGACCAATCAAGCAGCAACACGTGTCCTTCCGAGATCCTATTTTGTAGGCGATATTTTAGGAACTCTTGTAGTATAAATAGTTCAGTGTTTTGTACTATTGAGGTTAGTTGTCATATGCACCGTTCTTCTGTTTGTCAGAGAACTAGTTTGTCTAGGTGTATGTTAAGACTCAGCGAGGTTAACTATCAGCGTGTGTGTCCACTGTAGTTAATTCTCTTCATTGTAATAATCTAGCTAAGTGTTTGAATTGGATTAACTTTGGTTAATCCATTCCGCATTCAACACTTTGTGAATTTAATAAATATAATTCACTTTCTGCTACTATTACTTGTCGTTCTTTAATTCTGTTATATCTTTAATTTGTTATTTCAATACCGTCATACTCTGTTATAGATAATCAATTTAAAATAAACTGAAACACTTGGTAAAATCTGAAATTGTTTTAAATTGTATTCAACCCCCCCTTCTACAATTAAACTTTACACTTTGTGATTCCAAATCACTAATTAATAGTGATTACGGGACTTTCAGAATTGGATAAGAAGAAACACATTCAAATATTAGAGCAACGAGTAGTATCCCTACATTCATCAGAACACATGCCTTTCTTATGGCTTTCATGAACAACATTGAGAAGCATAATATAAGATTTCTAGCTTGACATGTCTTAAATTTCATCAATTTTTCTACTAACACTTCGTCTACCAGATTCTCATAAAGTTATCTTTGGAATTAGACTAAAAATCGATTTATTCTTGAAAGAGTATATTACTTATAGTAATTTACTATATTATAATCAACACGGGTGATGATAAATCGGTTAATTCTCTAATTAAATTGGTCCAGTAATTTTTATTCACATGAAAAAGACCCAATTGCTTATTCTTAGGCACCCAAAACCTTCATGCATTGATTAACTCATTTTAACTTTAGGTCAGTTAGAAATTAACTAAAAGAAGGTCACATGATTTGCACATGACCGAGTCAACTAAGTCAAGGTAGTAATTTAGTCATCTTACCAAGTTGAGGGTACCATCCTACACCTTTACAAGTTCAGGGTAGCAAAGCACCCCGTTAACCAAATTCAGGGTACTAAACTACTACATTTTTGCCATAAAAAATTGTTGTTTACTACTATACATTATATAAGTTAAAGCATCTTAAATATAATGTAGGAAACTGGGTTATGACATCATCTATTCAAGTCACATTCAATTAATCAATTAGGTCCTTTCATTTTGATTAAATTAAAAATTAACACCTGTATTTCAATTAACAATCAACATCCGTTAATATACACGGGTTTATAAAATTTAGTAATATAATATAATGCATTATATTGTTATTCACTTGACCTTTGAATTTATGCTTTATGTTTAGTATCGCTGAATGATGATCAGATTCGACCCAATCGAACTCAAGCGATTCAACTTTCTTGTAACTTTGACTAAGTGACTCATGTATACTTCTGTCATCTATCATGTGAAATATCTCTCTATGTTTTATAATCAAATCAATGTGTATGGCAAGATGTTATAAGATTAAAGATCCATTAGTCGCTTATGATTAAGGATGTAATTATAGGTTATGGTCAATGTCTCAATTGTGACCTAGCTACTACCAATGATCTTTTAATAAATTCAAAAGAAATGTAAAAAATCTATTCTATCTACTAAAGGGGAGTATGGCTGATGTCATGAATATGATTTGGCACATTTTAAGCCATGTTTTGAAGCTGATGTGTTACTCTATGGTTTAATGGATGATGTCATAATTAAGTAATTTTGAGAGGTAAAAATGTGTTAAAAATCTGATAAAAATTGTTTGGTTTAAATACATTTCCATGCATATTATTTTTGTGATTTCCAAAGCTGTCATTTTAAGTGGTAATAATTATAATACAGCATGCCTTGCTTTGGTTTTGTTGTCTGTCTAACGCCATATCTTTTGAAATGTGTGAAAATTGTTTAACACGCATTTTGCCTCTTTCTCTGCACCATTTCTAATTCAAAACTTCAACACCTCTCCTCTCTTCATCTCCCATCCAATTTCATTTTTCTTTTGAGCGGTTTGAGATAGTTTTGATTATCGGAGATTTCTTCAAGTTGGATTTTTGTTTCCAAATCAAATAGAACGGTGAGTCATTTGTTTCATCTAGCATTTGCGTTTACAATGACTATCAATATCTCATGTTATTCAAATCTCTTTTGTAGATGTTAGGGTTATATTGCTTTTGAAGGTTTCGGCACTGGATTTTGGGACTGTGGGTTTCAAATACGATTTTGTAAGTTCATGTTTTCATTTATTTATTGTAGGGTTTATGTGGTCGATTTTATCAATTATGATCTCTTAATTTGATTTTGGATTCTTATTGTGATTTATGTGGTGTTTGATGTAATTTATTGTGGTGATTTTTAAACTTGAAGATAAGGAAATGGGTAATAAACTTTGAATGGAGGTTTTCTTATAAGTTATGTGTAGATAGTAAAATGCTCAGCTCTTATTTTACTAGGGTTTATGTTTAATTTTATTTATTTGTAATTTTGTTTAATTCTTATGTTGTGTTATTGAATATAAATTTCTTCAATGCATGTAAGGTGTTCGATGAAATGACTTGGACGAATTTGGTTATAATAGTGCATATCGTATCCTTTTTTATGTCATCTAAGTTTTTACTAATATTGGTTAGATTGTCAATTTGTGCAGATTTGAAGCATGAAAGCTCATTCAAAAAAATCTTTCATTTTTGATAGCCATGGTACATATTCATGCGTACTTTACTGTGTTTGACATCAATAATCTTACATTTGTTTATCATAACTACAACTTTATGAAGCTTTCTTCTTCCACGTGTATATATATGTAGCTTAAAGAGAGTTCAAACACGAGTCTTGAGTGTGTGCAAATTTGTGACACCCCCAAATTTGATGATTTGCGGAAGCTTGATTTGGGTGTCACTAATCAATATACAAAGCACATAAGATATAATGAACGACCACTATATGCGTCGTTTTAAACTTGTATAGATAAAGTAAATGTCTACATCAAAATAGTTTACATTAGCTCGGTTCCTGAAATTGAGAGATTACATAGCATAATTGCTTTTACAAAATATAAATATGCAATCCAATCTCTAGTTGTATGTATGCTGACTCGAGCTAATAGTTCCTGCTTGTGCAGCCAACCTACTGCGGGGTACCTGTGATAAATACTAAAATGGGTCAGCGAAAACGCTGGTGAGCTCACAGGTTTGTATGTCAATGTATAGTTGTAAGAACCGCAAGATTTATATTGAATTTAAAATGCAATTAAGCAAAATAAAAGTTATATTGTCCATGAGCACATAGTCTGAGCTTAACTTGATTTGTCAGGCCCAATTAAGGAAACCTAACTTGAAATGCCTCCTACGAGTGTCTAATCCACACTCGTCTTCCCAAATGCTAATACATCCGTTTGACCGGTTAGTGCGTGCTAACCCGGATGAGGATTGTCAATCCCATATGATATCATATACTAACATTCACGCTAAAATATTAGAGACTATGCTTATAGAGGACTTTAAATTGATTAGCTTGAAATCATGTAGTATTTGAAGTTTGGCACTTGCGTTCTACTTGTAAAACAAAATCGAGTAGTAATATCACACCCCTAGTTGTAAAGCAGTGAAAATGGGGCTATGAAACTCACCTGAGTCTTGAAGTGTTAATTTAATAAGCTCGAAGTAATTAACTGTGAGTTGGTGTCCAAAGACTTGAAACCTGAATGTGTCCACGACACTTGAATTGTTATTAATTGTACAGATATCCCGAAGGACTACCTTTGTAGTTGTTATGCAACTATGTATACATGTCCAAATTACTACGATTTGGTTGATTGAGTAGTTACAAGTTATTACGACTTGTTTGACTGACTTGATACAAGTTATAACGACTTGTTTGATTGAATTGATACGAGTTACAACGACTTGTTTGAATTTAAGAAAAGTTGTAAAAACTTGTACGGCCCGTTGGTGATTGTTGAAATTTAAATATTTCAATGTTCTCATTATGATTTGAAATGTTAACCTCGAAAAGTATGTCTCATAGTGTTTGAAAAGTCGTATTGTATAGCGGGTTGAAGTTGTATAAGTTCGACACTTAGCGAAGTTGTATTTTGAAATCCTGCTGTTTTATGCGACACAATCATGCGACACTAAATGGGTTATGCGACACAAGGGTTGTGTCGCATAGGAGTGCGACACAATGTCCATACGACACAAGGGTTGTGTCGCATGGATGCGAAATGCTGATTCAACAGCGACATAGTGATTGTGTTGTATGGGGTATGCGACATAGTGGTTGTGTCGCAGGACTTGCGACACTAATTATCTGGTACGACATAAGGTACGACACAAGGGATTTTATGCGACACAAAGGCCAAAATACGACACAACATGCGACACAATGCTTGTGTCTCATGGATGAACACCAGCCCAGAAAGTCCGGCTGTTAACATTTTTCCGGCGAAAAATCCGTTTTAAACTCGTTTTTAAGCTATGAAATCGTGTTCTATACATTGTAATGGACATATACTAGTTATAAAAACAACCACAAATGAAAAATACTAAGAATCGAGAGATTTCGGGATTTTGTCGGAAACTTACAAATTGCCGAAATGAAAATCCGGAAAGATAGCGTTGTAGATCGTCGCGAGGTGATCGGGAATCTCTAAAAATATTGTTGATACGGGTGCGTTTAGTAGTAGTATTTTGCGATTTTTATGGTTTTGGGGTGTTTTTCTTTTTAGAGAGGAGAGAAAGAGAGAGATAGAGGAAAGAGATGAAATGAAGAAGAAAATGTGGGAGGTGGGGGTTTATCCCCACTTTTCAGTTTTTCGCCCGTGTTCCGCGTGGTGTTCGTTTGTTCCGTCGTTTAAACGTTAAATAATTATTTACATTTTTATTATAAGTTTTAAAATATGCTTTATTACGCGATATATTGTTTAAATATTTTACAAATTAATTTATATTTGAGTTATAAAATGTAAGTTTGTTTATTTAGTTTGCGCGTTTTTAATATTTTAAATTGTGTAAGTTCGGTTTGTACGATACGAATGAATACGAAATATTATAATAAATAATATTCTAAATAAAATTGAGTTATTAAATAATATTTGTATTACTTAATAATATTGTTCACCAACGTCCGTATTTATTGCATCGAAATTCATTCGATTTGAAACTCGTACGATTTAAACAAACCGCATAATTGTAGATATATATTCAACAATATATATAATAATTGATACATTAATTAGCCTAACACAGAACTAATTACATGTATTAAAACTTGATTAGGCACTAAATTCTAGTCCTAATTTGACGGGTGTCACATTCTCCCCCTGTTAGAAGAATTTCGTCCCGAAATTTATGTTGAAGTTGTGTTTGACGTGGAATCAGTAAATAGTTGAGGATACTTGAGTCGCATTTGGTCTTCCCGTTCCCAGGTGAATTCCGGACCGCGCCGCGAATTCCACCTAACCTTGACAATGGGAATACTACTTTGTTTAAGTTGTTTGACCTCACGGTCCATGATCTCGGCGGGTTCCTCAACAAAGTGAAGTTTCTCGTCAACTCGAATTTCATCGAGTGGAATGATAAGTGTCTCATCAGACAGACACTTCTTCAGATTTGAAACATGAAATGTGGGATGCACGCTGCTGAGTTCAGATGTATCTGGGATTCAACTTCCCTCGTTTGCCAAACCGGATTACGCCTTTCCAAGGCGATACTTTGAGTAGAACTCGATCCCCAACCTGGAACTCGAGTGGCTTGCGTCTCACATCAGCATAACTTTTCTGACGATCACGCGCGGCTTTGAGTTTGTTTTGAATTTCTACGATTCTCTCGGTCGTCTCGTGAATGATTTCTGGACCCGTGAGTTGGCTGTCCCCAACTTCGGTCCAACAGATAGGTGACCGGCACTTACGACCGTACAGTGCCTCGAAGGGTGCAGCTTTGATGCTGGTATGATAACTGTTGTTGTACGAGAACTCGCACAATGGTAGATGTTTTTCCCAGTTTACACCGAAGTCTACTACGCAGGCCCGTAGCATGTTTTAACATCCTCCCCCTGAGCCCACTGGGCTCACGCGGTCCACAGCTGGGCCTGAGGAGCAATGTTAATATAAACCCACTGGGCCAGGTCTGCAGCCCAATGCACCCCAACCACATCACCTATGGATTTCACCAATAGGTAGGTTGTTGAGTCTCGAACCTGAGACCCCTTTAATACTAAGTCTTACCACTTAGTATCACCAATTGAGCTGCAGCTCAATTGGTGATACTAAGTGGTAAGACTTAGTATTAAAGGGGTCTCAGGTTCGAGACTCAACAACCTACCTATTGGTGAAATCCATAGGTGATGTGGTTGGGGTGCATTGGGCTGCAGACCTGGCCCAGTGGGTTTATATTAACATTGCTCCTCAGGCCCAGCTGTGGACCGCGTGAGCCCAGTGGGCTCAGGGGGAGGATGTTAAATAAAAAGTGCACTTTTTTGTAACATCCTCCCCCTGAGCCCACTGGGCTCACGCGGTCCACAGCTGGGCCTGAGGAGCAATGTCAGGTCTGCAGCCCAATACACCCCAACCACATCACCTGAGGAATTCACCTCCCAGGTAGGTTGTTGGATTCGAACTTGAATCCCTTTAATACTAAGTCTTACCACTTAGTATCACCAATTGAGCTGCACCCCTCATTTATACTAATTTAGATATAGTAAATCGGAAGCGTAAGTCCAAATAACTATTAATAGTTTACACCATTTTAACCAACATATAAAATTCAACCTTTTAAAAATATAACTTCTCGACAGAGGTGTTATATAAAAACATGTTAAAGCATTATTTTATACAATTTCAATATCAGAGTCACGCTAGCATGTCAACCATTCCTTTCCGTTCCACTCCTTGCCAACCCATATCATATCTATAACCTGCAAGGAGGGTTAATGTGGGGGATTAGCATAACGCTAAGTGAGAAGGTCAATAAACAACAGTTTAAATCAGCATAACAACTTTGTGTACAACAACAACCATGTACACTTAAAACAACATCAATTAAGCACATACAACTGGCGTCAAAGAGGACCGGTGGTTCTTGAGATCACAACCACTCAAAGAACACTTTAAAACCAACTGCAGGCCTTTACAGCGGTTTAACCGAATACTTGGTGCTATAACCCAAATAACACAGGCTACGACAATAACGCTTGTACTAAGACCCTGTGTTATCCAACACTATAGCGAACCCAAGCCCAGCTTCGACAACTGCTGGCCTCTGAATCAACAATTCAACAAGTGATCACATATTCAACTACACAACATAGCAACATATCGGTACCACAATCTATCAACAATCGTAATACTACAATTACCCGTTGTAACAAACTTGTTACAACTAAATTAAACTGAGGGTTATTGATCCACTCACCGACCACCTCAGGCATCCACTCAGTAGTCTAATATCACTGAGTCTTCTGCTCAACTGGAATTACAACAAAGTAGAACAAGTTAGTTACTTGTTTTAAAATGTATATAACATCATATTAATACATATTCATCAAACAACATAATTAATATCAAATATAATACAATCATTTTCTACCACAATTCACATAAATTGTTACCTATTTACAACAATTCAATATACTTCATTCATAGATTATGAATAACCCATTTACATCATTAATTCATACTCATTTAACAAGTTCATGATCATTATGATTATCTTATCATATTAATCCATCTTAATCATCTTTAACTAACATCATTGGGCCAATAACAAGATTATTAGTCTTCAACACCAACAATTCATCAAAATCCTCAAGAACACTAATTCAATTTACCCATGATAACTTCACTAATTTCAATTATCTTCATTAATCAACCAAATTATAATCACTAACAACTCTTATCAACTTGTATATCATTACTCTTAAGCTTTTAAGCCATGATTTTATCACTAACAACTAAACCCATAAACTTTCTTCATATCCATCATGCAAGTTTATCATTTCTAGCTTAGGGTTTAATTACGAATCATAAATTAGCTAGTAACTAATTATTATAACATAAATACAAGTTTAACTTTATGGGATTTCACTAAACCCACACTTAATTTATGATCATCATTCAATTATATCATAACTAACATAGGGTTTAACTTATAATCATGAAATAATCATCAACTAACAACTCTATCATGATTACAAGTCTTGATTTCACCTTAATCAAACAACTTTTACCCTAATCATTATCAATATCAAGAACACTCAATCCATTCATAAACCCTAGCTTCATTGATGTTAATCATCATCATTAATAAGTTCTAATAACATCATTTATGAGTTTAATACACATCAATTTCACCAATCTAAACCCTTAATTCCAATTATAATCAAGAACAACAAAGAACCCAAATTCTAGGGTTCATAAATTTCAAGAAATTGAGACTTACATGTTGTTTAGAATGATTAGAGGATGATAACCTTTGATCTTGAAGCTTGAATTCGAATTAGAAAGCTCCAATTTGTGATATGAATTGATTTAGGTTTTAGAGGGAGTAATATGTACGTACGTATGTATATAGATGGAGATAAATATCAAGTAAACAACCGGCTCAACATATGGATATATTACCCAACTAGTTAACTTTTATTCCCCGTATTTATCATTGTCTGGAACTTAAAAACCATTTGCGGAGAAACATTATTTTATTTTACCGTCAACTAAATAAAATTAAAACAACCAATAATTTATTAGTCACAATAAATTACTCGACTATTATCACTATTTATATCAAATAATACAACACACCTATTTTCTGACACACTTAATAATAATTCACAGTCAGAAAATATTAAATACTACTAGACCCAAATACTGGGTGTTACAAATCTCCCCTCCTTAAAGAGATTTCGTCCTCGAAATCTGATCACACTTATATGATATAAGAACGCAACCACTTATTATTCACATTCCTCATGTGAGATTTAACTCACATTCTATTTCTAGTTTGCTAATATTTATCCTTTCATATTACACTAATTGTATACTACTCATTAATATATGCATCCAATTTAATTCACTAATGCATATAACCATCATGCATATCAGTAATCACACAACCCCCCAATCAACTTGCATATATTTAACCACTAAACACAAAATGTGTATACATATTATCAACTTACACACCACCAGTAATTTGTGTTTTACCTCTATTTAATTTATTGACACAAAATGTTATTTTCAGCACCCAACGTAGCATCATCAACTGTTTAATTACAACATATACATAATCAACTAGCAACTTGGCTAACAACTATATATTTCATTAGCTATCAACTTGTTGTGAATTTTCACTTTTGCAACTAGTTAATTACAACCTTACTACTTGTAATTATAAATACGACTAGGTTATATGAAACCCTTTACTTGACAGTAATCTACAATCATCTAACAAGTAAGAAAATCAGTAAGCAATAGGTAGAGGTCAATTTATTTTTATTGTTACAACCAGTTTCATATAATCAACTAGCACCCTTTCATAACAACTTGGATGCTAACTCAACACCTGTTAATACTAAACATCATCATTGGTATCTCAACAACACAAGGTGCTGACATTAGACCTCTATTCAACAATATTAACACAATATTATTCATATTCAACTTACCTCTTCTTTGCTTAATCAAGTTTTAACTCTTACTATTGACAATGCATCACACATACACATCAAATGTGCCATAGATATCACATTAGCAACAACAACTTAGTGGTTTATTACTCTTTTATATTAGTCCATTTAACTCAAGAACTTAAATCACCACCAACAACAGTTGGCCACTATTTGACAATACGACGAATACACAGCTTGAAAATAACTCATACTCAATAAAACTTAAGGACCTCTTAAAACAAGTTATAACGTCATATATAGTCATAGGAATGATCCCAGGGCTCAAAGAAACAAAAGCCCAATACAAAACGTAAGCTAAAAGTTCAAAATGAGGTCCGAAAAACAATAAAACGCGATTTTCGAGCCCTAAACGACCCCGAAGTGCCGAAAACTGACAGGGCTCATGGCAAAGCCATGAGCTTTGACCGTTGAGCCGTTTCCAAGTGACCCTGTAAATTTCGTCTTAATCGGACACCGAAATTTTCAAAAATTTTCTACGTCAAGTCTTACGTCGAACGTCGCAAGAAATTTTTTTTTTTTTTTACTAACTAACGCGATCCGGAAAAACGGGTCAGGATCGCGTTCCTCAGTGAAAAATGTTCTGTAACCAAATTAAGCATACAAACGCGATCCGGAGAAATTAGCGGGATCGCGTTCCCAAGAGAAAACGCATCTTAACCCGAAATACACACACAAACGCGATCCTGGAAAAGGGCTGGGATCGCGTTCCCAAGAATAAAAAATTCTGTGACCAAATAACACATACGAACGCGATCCAGAAAGATTGTTGGGATCGCGTTCCCAAGTAGAAATCTGAGTTTCAGTAAAATTCAAATTTTTAGCCAATTTCAATCGCGCATAACTTTTTACTCGTTTAGAGTTAGACTCTAAAATTTTGCAGGCACGTCCACTATGCCAAAATGAAACTTTCCCTTTTTACACTTTTCCAATTTACACGTTTTACGATAAAACGGACGTACGACTCATTTTTGACCATTTTCGACCATTTTGGTTGACACGCCATATTCCAAATGGCTTGGTTTCAGACTTTCACCTTTTACCAACATGTTTCTATATATATTTAGGACGTGTGGGCATATTCATCACTTTCATATACTCATTATATCATGTTTTAACTAGTCGACCCGTTTAGGGGTCCAATTGGTCACCTTTACCAAAATCTACTAGTTTAACTACTTCAACACTTTCAACACACATTCCTACTATATGTAGGACTTAAAATCACTGTTACATTGGTCATAACCAAACCAATACTCATTTTAACTATTTAACCATCCAGTGACCCATTTGGGCACTTTAACAACCCATTTTACACTTCTTTGACTTTACCAAGTCAAACAACTTTACTTCCACCATCGGTGTCACATTGTAACCTCGAAACACCAAATTCACATAAAATCATCAAATTTAGACCAATCACAACAAGTTTTCCAATTTCATGATCACTTTGACTTCATTATTTTACCACTTTTAGTATATAGATCATAATTCAATAACAATCATGATCATTATTAAACACATAAACATCTTACCATATTCATCACTTTATAGTATATATATTACCAAATTCGACTCTACTAATCTCAACTTTGACTTTTCCAAGTCAACGACACACATTCCAATTAATGGACACCTTCTTATTTTAAACATCTATACAACTCCATATTACTTCAATTGATATATTCCAACATCTCATTTCACTACATGGAGTCATTTCAACTTTGCTAATCATATTACTTCCAAAATTATTATTTCACATAACAATTCATACAACCGACTTCATATTTTAATTTCATATTGTAGACACCATTAAATCCACATAATACTACTATTACACCTTCATATGATGTTAAACATCTTATTTAATATCTCATCATCAGATTTACAAGCAACTATTATCAAGGACTCATCACTAAGGAATCATAGCAGTTTGACTCAACTTACTTCACTACTAATCATAACATAGCAAAGTAAACAATTCAAACTTATTTAAATTCATCGGATTTATCGAGAATTACCTGGCATATCTAGGCCCACGAGTATTGAGGAATCAATGAGAATACCTATTGGTTCCTCATATTCCTTCGTCTCTGCAACCAAAACAACACTTTTGCAACTTTTTATAGGTTAGTACACATTCAATAACAACTTTCTCATGCAACTACTAATCCCGCACTCCCAGGAATGTTTGACTTGACACTACCATAGATTTGGGATTGAACACATTGCAATGTCCAATTCGCCCAAACCTATGCTCTGATACCAACTTATAACACCCCTCATTTATACTAATTTAGATATAGTAAATCGGAAGCGTAAGTCCAAATAACTATTAATAGTTTACACCATTTTAACCAACATATAAAATTCAACCTTTTAAAAATATAACTTCTCGACAGAGGTGTTATATAAAAACATGTTAAAGCATTATTTTATACAATTTCAATATCAGAGTCACGCTAGCATGTCAACCATTCCTTTCCGTTCCACTCCTTGCCAACCCATATCATATCTATAACCTGCAAGGAGGGTTAATGTGGGGGATTAGCATAACGCTAAGTGAGAAGGTCAATAAACAACAGTTTAAATCAGCATAACAACTTTGTGTACAACAACAACCATGTACACTTAAAACAACATCAATTAAGCACATACAACTGGCGTCAAAGAGGACCGGTGGTTCTTGAGATCACAACCACTCAAAGAACACTTTAAAACCAACTGCAGGCCTTTACAGCGGTTTAACCGAATACTTGGTGCTATAACCCAAATAACACAGGCTACGACAATAACGCTTGTACTAAGACCCTGTGTTATCCAACACTATAGCGAACCCAAGCCCAGCTTCGACAACTGCTGGCCTCTGAATCAACAATTCAACAAGTGATCACATATTCAACTACACAACATAGCAACATATCGGTACCACAATCTATCAACAATCGTAATACTACAATTACCCGTTGTAACAAACTTGTTACAACTAAATTAAACTGAGGGTTATTGATCCACTCACCGACCACCTCAGGCATCCACTCAGTAGTCTAATATCACTGAGTCTTCTGCTCAACTGGAATTACAACAAAGTAGAACAAGTTAGTTACTTGTTTTAAAATGTATATAACATCATATTAATACATATTCATCAAACAACATAATTAATATCAAATATAATACAATCATTTTCTACCACAATTCACATAAATTGTTACCTATTTACAACAATTCAATATACTTCATTCATAGATTATGAATAACCCATTTACATCATTAATTCATACTCATTTAACAAGTTCATGATCATTATGATTATCTTATCATATTAATCCATCTTAATCATCTTTAACTAACATCATTGGGCCAATAACAAGATTATTAGTCTTCAACACCAACAATTCATCAAAATCCTCAAGAACACTAATTCAATTTACCCATGATAACTTCACTAATTTCAATTATCTTCATTAATCAACCAAATTATAATCACTAACAACTCTTATCAACTTGTATATCATTACTCTTAAGCTTTTAAGCCATGATTTTATCACTAACAACTAAACCCATAAACTTTCTTCATATCCATCATGCAAGTTTATCATTTCTAGCTTAGGGTTTAATTACGAATCATAAATTAGCTAGTAACTAATTATTATAACATAAATACAAGTTTAACTTTATGGGATTTCACTAAACCCACACTTAATTTATGATCATCATTCAATTATATCATAACTAACATAGGGTTTAACTTATAATCATGAAATAATCATCAACTAACAACTCTATCATGATTACAAGTCTTGATTTCACCTTAATCAAACAACTTTTACCCTAATCATTATCAATATCAAGAACACTCAATCCATTCATAAACCCTAGCTTCATTGATGTTAATCATCATCATTAATAAGTTCTAATAACATCATTTATGAGTTTAATACACATCAATTTCACCAATCTAAACCCTTAATTCCAATTATAATCAAGAACAACAAAGAACCCAAATTCTAGGGTTCATAAATTTCAAGAAATTGAGATTTACATGTTGTTTAGAATGATTAGAGGATGATAACCTTTGATCTTGAAGCTTGAATTCGAATTAGAAAGCTCCAATTTGTGATATGAATTGATTTAGGTTTTAGAGGGAGTAATATGTACGTACGTATGTATATAGATGGAGATAAATATCAAGTAAACAACCGGCTCAACATATGGATATATTACCCAACTAGTTAACTTTTATTCCCCGTATTTATCATTGTCTGGAACTTAAAAACCATTTGCGGAGAAACATTATTTTATTTTACCGTCAACTAAATAAAATTAAAACAACCAATAATTTATTAGTCACAATAAATTACTCGACTATTATCACTATTTATATCAAATAATACAACACACCTATTTTCTGACACACTTAATAATAATTCACAGTCAGAAAATATTAAATACTACTAGACCCAAATACTGGGTGTTACACATGTCTTCTAGTGTTTGAATTGTTCGTTCACTTTGGCCGTCGGTTTGAGGATGGTATGCGGTACTCATATCAAGTCGAGTACCCAGAGATTTTTGAAGTGATTGCCAAAATTGTGAAGTGAAACGACTATCTCTATCGGAGATAATTGAAATTGGAACGCCGTGTTTGGTCACTATTTCCTTCAGGTAGATTCTGGTGAGGCGTTCCATTTTGTCGGATTCCTTGATTGCCAGGAAGTGAGCAGACTTTGTGAGACGATCCACGATCACCCAAATGGAATCGCAACCATTCGAGGATTTGGGTAGTTTGGTTATGAAGTCCATGGAAATTTGTTCCCATTTCCATTCAGGAAGACTGGGTTGTTGAAGTAAACCAGAAGGTTTTTGATATTCGATTTTGACCTTGGAGCAAGTAAGGCACTTGCTGACATAGGTGGCGATTTCAGCTTTCATGTTCGGCCACCAGTAGAAGTCCTTGATACCGTGGTACATTTTATCGGATCCCGGATGGATAGAATATTTGGACTTGTGAGCTTCATCCATCACCAAGTCTCGTAGGTTCCCAAATTTAGGCAACCAGATTCGGTTTGAGAAATACCTAATCCCGTTAGGTTTGACATCGAATTGTTTATCCATGCCCCGCAAGGCTTCATCTTTGACATTTTCGGGTTTTAAGGCTTCGAGTTGAGCAGTGAGAATTCGAATGTTTAAATTGTTGTGAATGGTCATACTGAGGGCTCGAACCCGAAGTGGTTTCACTCGCTCTTTCCGACTGAGGGCATCAGCAACGACATTTTCTTTGCCTGGATGATATTTGAGTTGGCAGTCGTAATCGGTAAGCAACTCGACCCATCGACGTTGCCTCATGTTGAGATCCTTCTGATCGAATATGTGTTGGAGACTTTTGTGGTCTGTAAAGATTGTGCACCTAGTGCCATAGAGATAATGTCTCCAGATTTTGAGAGCGAAAACAACGGCTCCTAACTCGAGGTCGTGGGTGGTGTAATTCTTTTCATGAATCTTGAGCTGTCGTGAAGCATAAGCTATGACTTTGTCTCGTTGCATAAGCACGCAACCGAGACCTTGATGAGAAGCATCGCAGTATACCACGAAGTCATCGGTGCCTTCGGGTAATGATAGGATAGGAGCACTGCAAAGCTTTTGTTTTAAGAGTTGGAATGCCGACTCTTGTTTATCAGTCCAGTCAAACTTTTTGTCTTTCTGGGTCAGCATCGTGAGTGGTATGGCTATCTTGGAGAAATTTTCAATGAATCGTCGGTAATACCCGGCAAGACCCAAAAATTGGCGTACTTCGGTCGGAGTGGTGGGTGCTTGCCAGTCTTTGATGGCCTCGATTTTTGATGGGTCAACGTGAATCCCCTGACTGTCAATCACGTGACCAAGGAATTGAACGGTTTTGATCCAGAACTCACACTTAGAGAACTTGGCATAGAGCTCCTCATGTTTAAGTAGTTCAAGGATGGTTTTGAGGTGTTGCGCGTGTTCTTCTTTGTTTCGTGAATATATGAGAATGTCATCGATAAAGACAATGACAAACCTATCAAGGTAAGGTTTACACACCCGATTCATAAGGTCCATGAATACAGCAGGTGCATTGGTTAGGCCGAATGGCATCACTTGGAATTCGTAATGCCCGTAACGGGTTCTGAAAGCGGTTTTTGGAATATCGGCATCGCGAACACGCAATTGGTGATAACCGGATCGGAGATCAATCTTTGAATAACAGCTCGACCCTTGAAGTTGGTCGAACAGATCATCGATTCGAGGAAGTGGATATCGGTTCTTGACAGTTAACTTGTTCAACTCTCGATAGTCGATACACATTCGAAAAGAACCATCTTTCTTCTTAACAAATAGGACCGGAGCTCCCCAAGGTGAAGAACTCGGCCTGATAAACCCTCGTTCCAGGAGTTCCTGTAATTGGGTGGACAGCTCCTGAAGTTCGGATGGAGCTAAACGGTATGGTGCTCGGGCCACAGGCGCAGCACCTGGTACAAGATCGATTGAGAACTCAACCTGTCTTGGTGGTGGTAGACCAGGTAGTTCTTCAGGAAAGTTTCGAACAATTGGAACATCCTCAAGTCGCTTCTCCTTCGACTTTTTCTCCATGATGTGCGCGAGGATTGCTGGATAACCCTTTCTCAGAAATTTCCGGGTTTTTAGACAAGAGATGATGTTAAGCCTCGTCCCACCGGTCTCCCCCTGTATGATCAGGGTTCTACCGACGGCGAGAGGTATGCGAACAATTTTGTCATGGCAAATGATTTCGGCGCGATGTTTGGATAACCAGTCCATGCCTACGATGACATCGAAACTTCCTATCTCAACAGGCATAAGATCTATGGAGAAGATTTCGTCGGCTAGGTTTAAAGTGCAATTAGGTATCACACTATTGGTTTCTATCAATTTGCCATTTGCTAGCTCTACTGTGTACTTAACGTCTAAAGCAACAGGTGTGATGTCAAGTAGAGGGCAAAATTCATCGGAAATAAAACATCTATTGGCACCAGTATCAAACAGAATAGAAGCAGTTAAATTGTTGAGGAGGAACATACCCGTGACCACATTCGGGTCCTGACGGGCGTCCCCTGAGTTGATCACAAAGGCGCTACTTTTGGCGTTGTTGTTGTTGTTGCGGTTGTTGTTGTTGCCCTTATTCTTCAATTTTGGGCAAGTATCCCTAAAGTGTCCAGGGTTCCCACATTCAAAGCAGGACTTAGGTTGTTGGGCATTTTTGTTAGAGGGGTTGTTGTTGGATTTGGGGGCTCGGCAATCCTTAGTCGAATGCCCGAACCTCCTGCAGTTGTTGCAAGGGGTCCTGCACTGACCAAAGTGGTGATAGTTACACTTGGGACAATAAGGCCTGTCCCCGGTGTAGTTGCGGTTGGATTCAGAGTTGGTGGTGTAGACTTGAATGGCGTTGTTTTTCTTGTTTGAGTTGTGGTGGTGTTCAGTGGATTTGCGTTTGTTGTTGTTGGGGGATGAGGTGTTGGAGGTCTCACGGCTGACAACTAGAGCCATGAGTTCGTGGGCCAATCGAATGGCACTCTCAGTGGTGGTTGGTTTGGATGAGGCGACGTTTCCCTGGATGTTCTCGGGGAGTCCACGAATGTATCTCTTAATGCCCTTACTTTCTGGTTCGACCAAACTCGGGCACAATAAAGCAAACTGCTAAAATTGGGTGGTATATTCAGCAACATCATTTCCCTGCACCGCCAGGTGCCAGAATTCTTCCTCCAGTCTGTGCAATTCTTCTTCAGGACAGTATTTTTCTGTCAGCTTCTTCTTCAGTTCGGCCCAAGGAAGTCGATTTGCAACTTCAAGACCTACGGAGTTTGCGTGGGTTTTCCACCACGTGAGTGCACCTTCCTGAAAGGTGTAAGCAGCGAATTTGACCTTGTTGTTCTCAGTGCAGTCGCAGAGGCTGAAAACAGATTCCATACGCTCAATCCAACGGATCAAGCCAATGGCACCTTCCGTGCCCTTGAAGTATAGCGGTTTACAGCTAAGAAAGTCCTTATAGGAGCAGGGTTTGGGTGGTGGAGTATTGGTTGATGTGTCCTCGCTACCGGGTGGTGTTCGGGTAGCCAAGGCTTCGGTCACACTGCGGGCAATTATTCCCGCGATCTCAGCTTCGCTAAGGGTAATTTGACGACGAGGAGGCATGATACTGAGTAAGAAAGAACAAAGAAAGGAAGTGAGATACTCGTCCGAGTGCGATGAATTTGGTGGTGTGTTTGTCATTCCGAGATAAAATGTTAGAGAGAAAGAGGCCAATATTCATATAATATAATATAGCCTAAAGTTGTAATGAGGTCTATTCATGTAAATATATGTGTATCACATAATAACCTATTGAGTGTCTAGCACAGACGTGTTTTGAGTCCCGTTTCTCTCGAGGTCAGAGTCAACTAATGCATTCCTGTTCAACATAACTCTTTCAGATTTCACATCATCTTTCTTTAATTGTACATAGTTGATCAGGCTATGTTAAATTAAAGTCGTATGATGTAATCCCTGAACTAGTCATAACTAATAAGGAATACTGCCTAACGGTTATAGTCTAGGCCTACTAAATGCAACCTAGTTCACTATAACCTTAGGCTCTGATACCAATCTGTGACACCCCCAAATTTGATGATTTGCGGAAGCTTGATTTGGGTGTCACTAATCAATATACAAAGCACATAAGATATAATGAACGACCACTATATGCGTCGTTTTAAACTTGTATAGATAAAGTAAATGTCTACATCAAAATAGTTTACATTAGCTCGGTTCCTGAAATTGAGAGATTACATAGCATAATTACTTTTACAAAATATAAATATGCAATCCAATCTCTAGTTGTATGTATGCTGACTCGAGCTAATAGTTCCTGCTTGTGCAGCCAACCTACTGCGGGGTACCTGTGATAAATACTAAAATGGGTCAGCGAAAACGCTGGTGAGCTCACAGGTTTGTATGTCAATGTATAGTTGTAAGAACCGCAAGATTTATATTGAATTTAAAATGCAATTAAGCAAAATAAAAGTTATACTGTCCATGAGCACATAGTCTGAGCTTAACTTGATTTGTCAGGCCCAATTAAGGAAACCTAACTTGAAATGCCTCCTACGAGTGTCTAATCCACACTCGTCTTCCCAAATGCTAATACATCCGTTTGACCGGTTAGTGCGTGCTAACCCGGATGAGGATTGTCAATCCCATATGATATCATATACTAACATTCACGCTAAAATATTAGAGACTATGCTTATAGAGGACTTTAAATTGATTAGCTTGAAACTCATGTAGTATTTGAAGTTTGGCACTTGCGTTCTACTTGTAAAACAAAATCGAGTAGTAATATCACACCCCTAGTTGTAAAGCAGTGAAAATGGGGCTATGAAACTCACCTGAGTCTTGAAGTGTTAATTTAATAAGCTCGAAGTAATTAACTGTGAGTTGGTGTCCAAAGACTTGAAACCTGAATGTGTCCACGACACTTGAATTGTTATTAATTGTACAGATATCCCGAAGGACTACCTTTGTAGTTGTTATGCAACTATGTATACATGTCCAAATTACTACGATTTGGTTGATTGAGTAGTTACAAGTTATTACGACTTGTTTGACTGACTTGATACAAGTTATAACGACTTGTTTGATTGAATTGATACGAGTTACAATGACTTGTTTGAATTTAAGAAAAGTTGTAAAAACTTGTACGGCCCGTTGGTGATTGTTGAAATTTAAATATTTCAATGTTCTCATTATGATTTGAAATGTTAACCTCGAAAAGTATGTCTCATAGTGTTTGAAAAGTCGTATTGTATAGCGGGTTGAAGTTGTATAAGTTCGACACTTAGTGAAGTTGTATTTTGAAATCCTGCTGTTTTATGCGACACAATCATGCGACACTAAATGGGTTATGCGACACAAGGGTTGTGTCGCATAGGAGTGCGACACAATGTCCATACGACACAAGGGTTGTGTCGCATGGATGCGAAATGCTGATTCAACAGCGACATAGTGATTGTGTCGTATGGGGTATGCGACATAGTGGTTGTGTCGCAGGACTTGCGACACTAATTATCTGGTACGACATAAGGTACGACACAAGGGATTTTATACGACACAAAGGCCAAAATACGACACAACATGCGACACAATGCTTGTGTCTCATGGATGAACACCAGCCCAGAAAGTCCGGCTGTTAACGTTTTTCCGGCGAAAAATCCGTTTTAAACTCGTTTTTAAGATATGAAATCGTGTTCTATACATTGTAATGGACATATACTAGTTATAAAAACAACCACAAATGAAAAATACTAAGAATCGAGAGATTTCGGGATTTTGTCGGAAACTTACAAATTGCCGAAATGAAAATCCGGAAAGATAGCGTTGTAGATCGTCGCGAGGTGATCGGGAATCTCTAAAAATATTGTTGATACGGGTGCGTTTAGTAGTAGTATTTTGCGATTTTTATGGTTTTGGGGTGTTTTTCTTTTTAGAGAGGAGAGAAAGAGAGAGATAGAGGAAAGAGATGAAATGAAGAAGAAAATGTGGGAGGTGGGGGTTTATCCCCACTTTTCAGTTTTTCGCCCGTGTTCCGCGTGGTGTTCGTTTGTTCCGTCGTTTAAACGTTAAATAATTATTTACATTTTTATTATAAGTTTTAAAATATGCTTTATTACGCGATATATTGTTTAAATATTTTACAAATTAATTTATATTTGAGTTATAAAATGTAAGTTTGTTTATTTAGTTTGCGCGTTTTTAATATTTTAAATTGTGTAAGTTCGGTTTGTACGATACGAATGAATACGAAATATTATAATAAATAATATTCTAAATAAAATTGAGTTATTAAATAATATTTGTATTACTTAATAATATTGTTCACCAACGTCCGTATTTATTGCATCGAAATTCATTCGATTTGAAACTCGTACGATTTAAACAAACCGCATAATTGTAGATATATATTCAACAATATATATAATAATTGATACATTAATTAGCCTAACACAGAACTAATTACATGTATTAAAACTTGATTAGGCACTAAATTCTAGTCCTAATTTGACGGGTGTCACAAAATTCTATTCCAAGTGCTAATAGCCTAAAAACAGAGCCCAAACTTGAGTCTCTTTAGCTCATCTAAATGTACAATTTTTTATCTTTAATTTGTGCTAGAAACATGGTATCAATGTAAAGGTAGTCTAAACTCTAAAGGAAAGAAATGCAAATGTTGCTATTGAAGTATGTTTGGTTAATTAATAGAGTATTTGTGTTAGGCATATCATATATGGATATATACCTGAATCATAAGCACATGTAATAATGTAATATGCAGATACTAAAACTAAATATTGCTTTAGAAGATATATGTCCTTACTAAATTTCTTGACTATTTTGATGCAATAGTGGTTTTTATACATGAAGTTCTCTCTTAAGGTGATCAAAGTACACCGATCTTAAGTACTAAAATGCTAATTACCGATAAGTCTATCTATATGGTTCATTGTTATAGTCCTTGATTGTAGAGCGAGAACCTAACTATAAGTTGAATTAGCAGGTCTAAAGTATGTATTAGCTTTTTAAATAATTGAGTTAGTAATACTTCATAGTTGTTAAATAGTGTGCAGATTGGTGGTCCTTATAAAAACTGTTGTCTACTATCAAAATTTGGATTTTGATTTGCTATATATGGCTAGCCTGGATTTGAATAGTAAAGGTGGTGATGCATCTTTGAAAAGAATAAGGAGTCACTAATAAAAGAATTACTGGTGTGTTATTAATAAAAAATTTGTATAATACCTTTTTCTCCCCAAATTTATTTCATTATCGTCTCTTTTTTCCCGTTTTTGTGCAGGTTATAAAGTGATGGTTGCAAAGCTAAGTCCACCATTTATAAACATTTATATGCAACTATGGTAAGAAACCTTGATTTCATCCATGATAATACATGATTAATAGCAGGTATAAAGGTGCAAGGTTGCTTCAATTTTTGGTGGACATCGAACTACTTTGATGGTGCAGTAAGGTATAGAAGTGTATCCAATAGGACCATGCAAAATGAGGTCCGAATATAATAAAAATACAATTTATGCTACTTTTGACCCTTCCATGAGGTTTTATTGATTTCCTTCTAAGCCATTTTTTATCTGTTAGAGGTGCGACATAGACTTGATCAACCCCATTAATATGATGGGTCATAATTGCCACTCTAAAAACCAGGTTATGCCTAATTAGAATGTTCTCTAACCAAAGATTATAAGTTGAAGATATGTATTATTTTACTTACTCATCAATCATTTTCTATAAATCATGACCCAAATTGTAGTTTGATTTATTTGCATATGCATCAATTTTTGTAGATGGAAGTTGCGATGTACAAATGTTTCGACCCGCTTCAACCATTTAATATTAAGATAATTGGGCACCATATCATTTTGTAAATATCAACCCTTGCTTTCAAATCAATAAACATGTTCTTTCTCCTGAATTTGGGCGCATAAAAGATTTCAACAGGGCCACAAAACTGTGATCCAGTTTGAGTTTGTAATTTCCTGGATGATGTGATTATGTCTCTGATCCAGTTTATAATGCATTTTTATAAGATATACTTGCTGGAAATCTGTAATTCCTTGTGGTGTTATAACAGATCACGATTGTATGGAGCTTAGTTGACGACTATGTAATCATGAATAGACAAGGTTATAATCCGAACCCCACCTGTAACCTGTTCATACACTTCCAATGAAGAATATGGTGCCTCTCTGTTCAAGGAAAGTTACGTTTATGCTACGAACCTACATGTTAGTCATTTAGTGTCATATACTTTACCTAAGCTTTAGTAAGTTGGCTTGGAGTTCTCTTTCAGTATGTATTCTCATATGAAAAGCATGAGTTAATTATTAAAAGGCAATTTAGTTTTTGCAAAGTGTTGTCAAAATAAAATTTTGATTGGCTTAGATAGTTTTTCATTGTTTACATATATTCTTTATGGATGCTACGCTGTTATGGGAAGGTGATAACAATGTGAACTGATAAATGTTGAGACTTGCAGAAAATCAATTATTTGTGCAAGTGAGGAGAAGATCATGGGTCTGATTCTAAATGGCCAAGTGGGAACAGTGGGTTGGGGAGGAAATGTGTTACCAAGGTTGAGATCATTCTATTGTCTTATATGTATGTGTAAATTAATTCATTTGATCAAATCTATGATCTTTTATATATACATATGATACTTTGAGTGGATATGTCAAATTTAATATTGGTACGTGGTAGTATATAATTTTTGAACAATGGTAGTATATGACAATAATTGTAATTTTGTTATATGTGTAGTTTGGGGTATTAGGTGCCCATATAAGATATAAGTTCAAGTGTGAGTGTAAATATGCGAGATTATTTTAACTATAATTTGTTCAAGTGTGGTTGTAGCCAAATCATCTCTATGTTGTATCTTCAGTTTAGACATTAGACCTTTTGTTAATCACTTCAAGTGTTACTTTATATTGTTTGTATTTGTATTTTAACTTTATTACCTTTTCAATTATGCAACTTTATGTCATTACTTAGTTTACCTATAATGCAAGTGTAATTTTCAATTGCTAACAATTATTTACATACTTTTTAGATCATTAGTTACAACGTCAACATGACTTTAATAAGTTCAAATATTTTAGTACCTATACTTTAATCACTACAGGTGAACTAAGTATTGAAAACTCTAATTTATATATTAAATATTTACATTTTGTGTACTCAAAATATAAATTACCAAACGGTGTAAAAAAGTAATGTAAATAATTATGTTATCCTATTTAGATGTAACAGATATGTATGTACTTACAAATATATCAAACAATCTTATATTTTAGTTTTTGTCAAACCCGTGTTGGGACGGGTCATAAAACTAGTTTATCTATATTAGTATAATGTCCCAAATCGAACACCAACCACATACCTAACTTGCAATAATAACCCAAGAAGTGTTTGTTAGCATGTCATACATATGGTTACATATATAAATAAACTATTATTATTAATGCTTTAGTTGCACGAGGTGAGTTACTCCATTTCATTACCAAACTCACTTCCACTTTTACCTCTTAAATTAAATACCTCACAAACTGTATATTCATAAATTATAAAAATTATATATTTGGAATCAGCATCTTTTTCTCTTCGATTAGAGATCTCACAAGTTATACATTCGACGCATTTCTTTTATCTTTTTTTTTTGCCAATTTATACAATATAATCACATCTAATTTATGATAAAAAGTTAAAAATTTGTTCACGATTATTTATTCATAGTATATGTTAATTAACACGTGATTACAGTTTAATATTCTTATACAATAATAATTATATATAGAATTTTAAAAATTGCATTTGTTTCATTAAAAATTACATGTGATTGCTAGTTGTACATTTAATCACATATGATTAGTTATATAATCACATATGATTTTGTATATAATCACATATGATTTTGTATATAATCACATATAATTTTCATTTAAAATTTGATATTTGATGAGCAATTTACCGATATATGATAATTCATGTATGATTTCAACTTGATTTTTACTTAATTGTATAATTATAGTCAATGATTTGAAAATTCATATTTAATTACTCTTAATCACATGTGATTGATACTTTGATGTTCAATCGCATGTGATTACAACTTAGTCTTTCATGTTTATATCTTTTTAAGTCATCAATGATTTGAATTTAAAGTTTAATAGGAAATATAAGGGTATGGATTATTTTTGTAACATCCTCATTACCGGCCTAGGAGAAATTTGGTAAATTACTTAATTCATTTGATTATTTAATTAAGTTTAGAAATAATTCGTATTATTTGCCTAATTGAAATTAATAGGGTAAATGGTCAAAAGATTTATTGTGATACATAAATTATTACTTGTTTTAAATAAATTTAGTTGACGGTATAATAAAGTATATTTTCGCGCAAACAGTTTTTAGGTTCCAGACAATAGGTTTAGAGCGGGTATAATTTTGTACCAACTTATACCCACCCTTAGTGGTGGATCGGCTCATTTGTTTTCCCCAAATTATTCCAACTCCACCCAAACACACCTAGCAACTAAGGGATCAAAGATTAACAACTAGAAATCATTTTGAGGCTTTTGATTGGTGCTATCACCTGATCATCTTCATCTTTAACGGATTATCATCTTGATTGTAAGTGTAAATTGCTTTTAATATGTGTATGTATATTAGGGTTTGAAGGTATTAGGTGTAATGAGTAAACTTGTATGGATTTGATGTTAGATGAAGCTATTTGTTGATATAACATGATGTATGATGATATTTGAAGTCGCTTAGTTATAAGAATCGTATTTTGTGTGCGAATTTGAGATTTTGGGGGGTTTGGTTCGTGGGTTATTTGATAACCTGCTGCTGCTGGAAAAGATGAACAAGCTGGCGGGTTTGGTTACCTAGCCGGCGGCTTCACGAAATAACAAAGGAACCGGCGGGTTGGTCATCCCAACCGGCGGGTTCATTACCCTAGCCGGCGGTTCCTAAGCCAACCCGGCTGCTTCTGTAGTTTTTAAAACGCATAATAGTTCTGTTACCACAAATGTTAATTCACCCGGCTGTTTGGGTAGTTACCCGGCGGCTTTGATGTACAACCCGGCGGGTTTGGTTACCTAGCCGGTGGCTTCTGTGCCGTTTTCAGCAAACCAGTTTTCATTCTAAATTCCTTCTATTTAATACGTTATAGGCTTATATGATTCAGTAACACGTAATATGGTATCATGATAGGTTAATTTATGGCTTCATATATATATATGTTGAAGTGTTGTAAATTGAGTTATCATGTTTGACTTCAAGGACGCACTTTATTTAACACACGGATATTTGGAATGAGTTATTGACTCGTATTATTCTGTTGTGCTTACAGATAAACCGAAGACTCAATAATATTAGAACTTTGAGTGGAGGTTGTGATTACTAAGGTGGGTGGATCATTGACTTTCAGTCTAAATTAGTTGTAACAATCTGGTTACAACGGGTAAACATGTTCTACTGTTATACTTTGTATAAATATCATATTGCCATGATGATTATGGAATGTGCTATCTTGTCAGGGGTCAATATGATATTGGGTTTGGATACTATTACTTTGGACGACATGATGACTTTGTACATGTGTTGTTTATTGAAATCATGTCGTATGTAGTAATGGTACTAAACTATCGGTAAGACCACTGTTTGGCCTTCAGTGGTTATAAGTGTTACTTGGGGAACCACCACGGCATGAGGGTACTTCAAGGACCACCGATCCTCTTTGATGTATTTGTTGTGATGCTTTGTGGTGATCAATTGCTATGATAGTTTAGAATGATAGTTGTGATCTATTCACTTAGCTTCGTGCTAATCCCTCTCCCCACTTCTTGCAGATTACTTTTGATGTGGGTGGGCAAGAAGTTGGTTTGAAGAATGTTTGACTGCCTACTCTGACTATATGACATGTCGTCATTTCTAAACTTATGTTTTGAATTTAAATAACACATAACTTAATGTTTGTAGTTAATGGGGTTATTGTATCAACTCATCATGCATGCATAGATTGTGTTTTGGGAACTATGTTATACGCAATCTATAATGCATGATTTGTTTTAATCGCTTCCGAAGAATATATATATATATATATATATATATATATATATATATATATATATATATATATATATATATATATATATATATATATATATATATAAATGTCTCTTGAAATCTTGTGGTGTTATAATTTTTTAGTATTAAATCACATGTGATTTCACATTACAAAATTTTAAAACCCAATAAAAAATGGAAAAAAAAAAAAAAAAATTTGTCGAAAGTATAGCTTGTGAGATCTATAATCGAAGAGAAAAAGATGTTGATTCCGAATATGTAATTTTTATAATTTATAGACATACGATTTGTGAGATATTTAGTTTTTGAAAAAAAATGTAAAAATGGGTTTTTGAAATGGAGCAATCATGTTGGTTACTCCATTCTTCATTTTTTTGTTATTCTTTTTAAAATTTTTCTCTTAGTTGCATAATTACAAAATGAAAAAAAAATCCAAAAAAGTTAAACCTTGTATACCTTAGTGTTACATAGGGTTTGGATCAAATTTTATGTGAGTTTTCTCAGTCTTTTTGTAATGGGAACTAATTTTTACAAACATATTCATATTCTTCGGTAAGACCTGTTGAAGCCCCGGGTGAAGGGCTATAAGTAGGCTGTTTGTTGAGTTGAGCTTTACACTCCTTTAGTCGGGTTCTAACTTACATGACAAAGACTCGTTAAATTTCAAGTCAATCTCAAAGTTAACCTAAAATAATAAATGTAACATTCCCAAATTGGGCTTAGGAGAAACAGGTATTTCTTTACATTTTTATATACAATTTAAATTGTTATATGTGTTTGATTGTAAAATTAATAGGAAAATAAGCCTCAGGAAATATTGTGACTAGTAAAATATTATTTGTTTTAAATAATCTTAGGTGACGGTAAAATAAAATAAATTTCTCGCGTCTGAAAGTGGGGTTCCAGACAATAGGTCAAAAGGGGTATAATATTACTCTGTAAATAAAGATAAGTCGGTTTAATAAAAATATGGAGGCCGACCTATTTTTCCCTAATTCTTGTTCATCACTTGTTGTCTCACCCACTCTTTTTCAAACACCAAAACAAATTGCTAGTTAAAAATTTATACAAGAGTAACAACTAACAACTAACGTGTTATGAGATGTTGTTTTGGTACAGATATGGCCGATAATGAACCTCCAGCCGACACACCCAATGATGCCTCTCGAACTAATGTATCCCCTACTGAAACCCAAAATGTTAGCCAGGGTCAAACTGGTACTTCCTTTTATGCAGGGGACTTTGATCATGATGACTATATGATTCATCTAGAGACAGAAAATCTGAGACTTAAGGCAATTGAACAACAGTTTTTGCAACAACAACAATCCCGGTCTTCTCAACAAATCTTGCAATCTTTGCCACCAAATGTTAGCGCTGTACCACCACCTTTGGTGACCTCGCAGATTCCATTATCTCAGCCTTATTATCATCATCCACAACACCATGGAACCTATCAGGCTTCGGTTCCGTTCTCTTTCGGACCTACGGGTTATCAGACTCCGATATTTCAAGCTCAGGGTCAACCTAAGCTATGCTCTTTTAAGACTTTCAAGTCTTGTGGACCATCCGATTATTCGGGTAGTTCAAACCCATCGGTTACCTTGGATTGGCTGAGAGATGTGGAGAGAAAGTTTGAGGTTTGTCGATGTGAAGAGGAAGTCAAAGTTCCTTTTGCGGTGCAACTTCTTAAAGGTCCAGCTATGGTTTGGTGGGATTCCATTACATCACATTTTACCCTACAGCAGAGAGCATCAATTTGTTGGTCTGATTTCCACAATGAGGTTTGTAAGAAGTATTGTTCGGGATTTGACATGACTCGGATTCGAAGTGAGTTTTTGGATTTGCAATTAACGGATAAGATGACGATGGATGATCTCATTTCCCAATTCACTGACAAGCTGAGATTCGTGCAACAATGGGTACCGGATGAACGTATGAAGATTGACCATTTTGTGGGAATGTTACCGCATACTTATCGGACGACCGTGAGACTGGCGGAAACTCTTTCCCAAGCTTTTGATCTTGCCCGTTCTGTGGATGGAGATGTTAGGGCCCAGGGCTTGGAAGTTAAGGAAAAATCTCTATTTAAACCCAAAGGTGATTCTTCGGGTAGTCCTGGAAAGAAGAAATGGCAGGGATTCCATCAACCTAAGAAGCCCAGTTCGGATAGTAAATCATTGGATAGAACCAATTGGTGCCACAACTGTAAATCGAGGCACACGGGTCCTTGTACTCCACAAACTGCTAGGTGTATTAAATGTGGACAACTGGGTCATGACATTAAGGATTGTGCGTTTCCTAGGCATGTATGTTGGAATTGCAAAAAGGAAGGTCATCGTTCGGGTTTGTGTCCGGAGGCTGGAAAACAAAAGATGGGTGTGGTCGGAGGGTCTTCATCTTCTGGCCAGAAAAGAAAGAATCCCCCAACGACAACCGGCAGGGAATTCCAAATGACAGCTGATGATGCTGTTAGGACTGAAGATGTTATAACTGGTACATTTCTCATCAACTCTGTACCAGCTACTGTTCTGTTTGATTCGGGAGCCAATTGCTCATTTATAACTATGCTTTTCTGCGATAAACTGAAATTGACTCCCACTTGTATTACAAATCCTATTGAGGTTGAGGTAGCAAATGGCAAGATAGTTCCAGTTACCACATCGGTGATTGGAGCTAGCATTTTGATTGAGGATCATAGTTTCCCAATTTCTTTTCTATTAATGCCTATCCCCAGTTTTGATGCGGTTTTAGGCATGGATTGGTTAAGTAAGAATAAGGCAAGTATAGAGTGCCACAAGAAACTAATTAGGATTCCAATCTCGGATGAGTCATATGTTGTGGCTCGAGGGGAACGGGAAAGAGGTAGTATCCCTATGATTTCTATGATGAAAGCTAGTAAATCTCTAGCTAAGGGTTGTGTATCCTACCTGGCCTATATAATTGATGCAAAATTAGAAAAGAAAACTGTTTCCGATGTCCGGGTGGTTTCTGATTACCCCGACGTCTTTCCTGATGAATTGCCTGGGTTGCCTCCCATTAGAAAAGTGGAATATAAAATTGACCTGATTCCGGGTTCTACTCCTGTAGCTAAGGCTCCTTATAGACTAGCTCCCTCCGAAATTCGTGAAATGATGACCCAAATCCAGGAGCTACTAGATAAGGGTTTCGTCAGACCTAGTTCGTCTCCTTGGGGTGCACCGGTGTTGTTTGTTAAAAAGAAGGATGGCACCCTTCGGATGTGTATTGATTATAGAGAGTTGAATAAGCGAACCATAAAGAATAAGTACCCTTTGCCCCGAATAGATGAATTGTTTGATCAATTACAAGGGTCTTCCTATTTCTCTAAGATTGACTTGAGGTCGGGTTATCATCAAGTGCGGGTTTGTGAGGAGGATATTCCTATGACGGCTTTCCGCACTAGATATGGTCATTATGAATTTCTTGTTATGCCTTTTGGGTTGACTAATGCTCCGGCGGTCTTTATGGATTTGATGAATAGAGTTTGTCGACCCTATCTTGATAAGTTCGTTATTGTATTTATTGATGATATATTGATTTATTCTAAGACTGAGTCCGATCATGAAGTACACTTGCGTTTAGTACTTGACACTTTGAGGCAGGAGAAGTTGTATGCTAAGTTCTCCAAATGCGAGTTTTGGTTGCGTGAGGTCCAGTTTTTGGGGCATATTATTTGTGAGGATGGAGTTAAGGTTGATCCATCTAAGGTTGAGGCAGTTATGAATTGGCAAGCACCTAAGTCTGCTTCAGAGATTAAGAGTTTTCTTGGTCTGGCGGGTTACTATCGAAAGTTCATCAAAGATTTCTCTAAGCTCGCGGGTCCTTTGACGAAATTGACTCGAAAGGATGTTAAGTTTCAATGGAATGATCAGCAGGAGTCGGCTTTCCAGACTTTGAAACAGTTATTGTGTCAGGCTCCAATTTTAGCTCTGCCTGACGGGTCCGATGATTTCATTGTGTATTGTGATGCTTCGCATGCGGGTTTGGGCGGTGTTCTAATGCAACGCGGTCAGGTCATAACATATGCGTCTCGACAGCTTAAGCCTCATGAAAAGAATTATCCTACCCATGATTTGGAGCTCGCGGCTGTAGTTTTTGCATTGAAAATTTGGAGACACTACTTGTACGGTACTAAATGCATTATTTGTACGGATCACAAAAGTCTTCAGTACATGTTTTCTCAGAAGGAACTGAATATACGTCAGAGGCGATGGTTGGAGTTGATAAAAGATTATGATTGTGAAATTTGTTACCATCCGGGTAAGGCGAATGTGGTCGCCGATGCGTTGAGTAGAAAAGGGAAATTCGAGAAAGTTGGTTTTATGCGATTAGAAGTTTCCTCAGATTTGATTGACAAATTGAGAATGGCACAAATGGAAGCATTGTTGGATCAAAATTTGAAAGCCGAGATTCTATTGAAAAGAAAAGAACTGTTATGTGACGATTCTCGTGGATTAAAGACATTCCAATCGCGTGTTTAGGTTCCTTTGCTTGGTGGGCTTCGTGATGTAATATTGATGGAAGCTCATAAGTCCAGATTGTCGGTTCATCCCGGGAGCACGAAAATGTATAATGATTTGAAACCTTTGTATTGGTGGCCTACTTTGAAAACGGATATTGCTCGTTTGGTGGAATCGTGCCATATATGCTCTCAAGTGAAAGCCGAACACCAGAAACCGTATGGGTCGTTGAAACAACTTGAGATCCCCGAGTGGAAATGGGAACACATTACGATGGATTTTGTAACAAAATTTCCGTGAACCATTAAAGGAAATGACATGATTTGGGTGATTGTGGACCGATTGACTAAGAGTGCTCACTTCCTTGCTACTAGTGAGACGGCTTCCTTGAGTAAATTATACCAATTGTACGTCAATGAAATTGTTTCGCGACATGGAATTCCACTATCTATCGTGTCGGATAGAGATCCACGATTTGTGTCCGGGTTTTGGCAGGGTTTGCAGAAGGAATTGGGTACCAGAATTAATTTGAGTACGGCTTATCACCCTCAGACGGACGGTCAATCAGAGCGCACCATTCAAACTTTGGAGGACATGTTGCGTGCTTGTGTGTTAGAATATGGTGGGTCTTGGGATTCACACCTGCCATTGATTGAGTTTGCGTATAATAATTCTTATCACTCGAGTATAGGTATGCCTCCGTATGAAATGCTTTATGGGCGTCGTCGTATAGTAGAACACCCACATGTTGGTTGGAAGCGGGTGAGAAACAATTTGCGGGTCCAGACATTGTTCAGATTACTGCTGATAAAGTAGCTATAGCTCGTGAGAAGTTGAAAGCTGCTCGGGATAGACAGAAACAGTATGCCGATCCGCGGCGCCGTCCGGTTTCGTTTGTAGTAGGTGAATTGGTTTATTTAAAAGTTTCCCCTTGGAAGGGTGTGATTCGGTTTGGTAAACGTGGTAAACTTGCTCCTAGGTTTATTGGGCCATTTAGAATTCGCCAAATAGTTAATGATCAAACGGTATCGTTAGATCTTCCTCCTGAATTAGCGGGTATTCATGACACTTTTAATGTTTGCTACTTAAGGAAGTGTAAGGTGGAGGACCAATCACAAATCCTTCCCTTACAAGACCTGCGTGTCGACTTAAGTCAGAAACTTGTAGAGGAACCCATAGAGCTTGTAGATAGAAAAGTGACTAAACTTCGAAAGAAGGAGATACCCATGGTTTTGGTTAAGTGGCGACATAGTTTGGGTGCTAATCTTACGTGGGAAACGGAGGAAAACATGAGATTGCGTTATCCTAATCTCTTTGAGCGTGGCGAGATTTCGGGGATGAAATCTTCTTAATGAGGGAAGATTTGTAACATCCTCATTACCGGCCTAGGAGAAATTTGGTAAATTACTTAATTCATTTGATTATTTAATTAAGTTTAGAAATAATTCGTATTATTTGCCTAATTGAAATTAATAGGGTAAATGGTCAAAAGATTTATTGTAATACATAAATTATTACTTGTTTTAAATAAATTTAGTTGACGGTATAATAAAGTATATTTTCGCGCAAACGGTTTTTAGGTTCCAGACAATAGGTTTAGAGCGGGTATAATTTTGTACCAACTTATACCCACCCTTAGTGGTGGATCGGCTCATTTGTTTTCCCCAAGTTATTCCAACTCCACCCAAACACACCTAGCAACTAAGGGATCAAAGATTAACAACTAGAAATCATTTTGAGGCTTTGGATTGGTGCTATCACCTGATCATCTTCATCTTTAACGGATTATCATCTTGATTGTAAGTGTAAATTGCTTTTAATATGTGTATGTATATTAGGGTTTGAAGGAATTAGGTGTAATGAGTAAACTTGTATGGATTTGATGTTAGATGAAGCTATTTGTTGATATAACATGATGTATGATGATATTTGAAGTCGCTTAGTTATAAGAATCGTATTGTGTGTGCGAATTTGAGATTTTGGGGGGTTTGGTTCGTGGGTTATTTGATAACCTGCTGCTGCTTGAAAAGATGAACAAGCCGGCGGGTTTGGTTACCTAGCCGGCGGCTTCACGAAATAACAAAGGAACCGGCGGGTTGGTCATCCCAGTCGGCGGGTTCATTACCCTAGCCGGCGGTTCCTAAGCCAACCCGGCTGCTTCTGTAGTTTTTAAAACGCATAATAGTTCTGTTACCACAAATGTTAATTCACCCGGCTGTTTGGGTAGTTACCCGGCGGCTTTGATGTACAACCCGGCGGGTTTGGTTACCTAGCCGGCGGCTTCTGTGCCGTTTTCAGCAAACCAGTTTTCATTCTAAATTCCTTCTATTTAATACGTTATAGGCTTATATGATTCAGTAACACGTAATATGGTATCATGATAGGTTAATTTATGGCTTCATATATATATGTTGAAGTGTTGTAAATTGAGTTATCATGTTTGACTTCAAGGACGCACTTTATTTAACACACGGATATTTGGAATGAGTTATTGACTCGTATTATTCTGTTGTGCTTACAGATAAACCGAAGACTCAATAATATTAGAACTTTGAGTGGAGGTTGTGATTACTAAGGTGGGTGGATCATTGACTTTCAGTCTAAATTAGTTGTAACAATCTGGTTACAACGGGTAAACATGTTCTACTGTTATACTTTGTATAAATATCATATTGCCATGATGATTATGGAATGTGCTATCTTGTCAGGGGTCAATATGATATTGGGTTTGGATACTATTACTTTGGACGACATGATGACTTTGTACATGTGTTGTTTATTGAAATCATGTCGTATGTAGTAATGGTACTAAACTATCGGTAAGACCACTGTTTGGCCTTCAGTGGTTATAAGTGTTACTTGGGGAACCACCACGGCATGAGGGTACTTCAAGGACCACCGATCCTCTTTGATGTATTTGTTGTGATGCTTTGTGGTGATCAATTGCTATGATAGTTTAGAATGATAGTTGTGATCTATTCACTTAGCTTCGTGCTAATCCCTCTCCCCACTTCTTGCAGATTACTTTTGATGTGGGTGGGCAAGAAGTTGGTTTGAAGAATGTTTGACTGCCTACTCTGACTATATGACATGTCGTCATTTCTAAACTTATGTTTTGAATTTAAATAACACATAACTTAATGTTTGTAGTTAATGGGGTTATTGTATCAACTCATCATGCATGCATAGATTGTGTTTTGGGAACTATGTTATACGCAATCTATAATGCATGATTTGTTTTAATCGCTTCCGAAGAATATATATATATATATAAATGTCTCTTGAAATCTTGTGGTGTTATAATTTTTTAGTATTAAATCACATGTGATTTCACATTACAAAATTTTAAAACCCAATAAAAAATGGAAAAAAAAAATTGTTGAAAGTATAGCTTGTGAGATCTATAATCGAAGAGAAAAAGACGCTGATTCCGAATATGTAATTTTTATAATTTATAGACATACGATTTGTGAGATATTTAGTTTTTGAAAAAAAAAATGTAAAAATGGGTTTTTGAAATGGAGCAATCATGTTGGTTACTCCATTCTTCATTTTTTTTGTTATTCTTTTTAAAATTTTTCTCTTAGTTGCATAATTACAAAATGAAAAAAAAATCCAAAAAAGTTAAACCTTGTATACCTTAGTGTTACATAGGGTTTGGATCAAATTTTATGTGAGTTTTCTCAGTCTTGTTGTAATGGGAACTAATTTTTACAAACATATTCATATTCTTCGGTAAGACCTGTTGAAGCCCCGGGTGAAGGGCTATAAGTAGGCTGTTTGTTAAGTTGAGCTTTACACTCCTTTAGTCGGGTTCTAACTTACATGACAAAGACTCGTTAAATTTCAAGTCAATCTCAAAGTTAACCTAAAATAATAAATGTAACATTCCCAAATCGGGCTTAGGAGAAACAGGTATTTCTTTACATTTTTATATACAATTTAAATTGTTATATGTGTTTGATTGTAAAATTAATAGGAAAATAAGCCTCAGGAATATTGTGACTAGTAAAATATTATTTGTTTTAAATAATCTTAGGTGACGGTAAAATAAAATAAATTTCTCACGTCTGAAAGTGGGGTTCCAGAAAATATGTCAAAAGGGGTATAATATTACACTGTAAATAAAGATAAGTCGGTTTAATAAAAATATGGAGGCCGACCTATTTTTCCCTAATTCTTGTTCATCACTTGTTATCTCACCCACTTTTTCTCAAACACCAAAACAAATTGCTAGTTAAAAATTTATACAAGAGTAATCAAAGAATTGAAGTTGTGATCTTCTCGTTAAGCTATTCATCATCATAATCATCATCTTGCTCCTAGAACTCATTTTGTAAGTAAAATTCTTAATTAACCTAGATGATGAATTTGAGCAAATAATTGTATGGTATGAATTAGAGTTTAAATGGCTTAGATAATAGTTGTATGATGATTATTGATCTTTACTAAGTTAATTTCATGATGATTGCATGAAGAAATGGATAGATTGTTTTGAGTTATAAAGTTTGAATGTGATTAGTTAGGTTATATGTGATTTGGTTGAATTGTGATGATTTGATGTTTGAATCATTGTTATAGGATGTTATTAGGTGTTGTTGTGGCCAAAGATTTGTAAAAATTCGAGTATAGAACTGAGTTTGGTCGAATTTTGTTGTTTTGGTTCGTATGGACTGGACGACAAGGGAATCCGGCGGATTCCTGTGAATCCAGCGGATTCCTGTGAATCCGGCGGATTCTGAGCTAAATGTGTAACCGGATTCAAGTGAATCGGGCGGATTCCTCGAACGTATTCCTTAGATTTTGGTCTGGTCCAATTTTGAGTTGGAAATGGGTCGGGAATCCGGCGGATTCATTCTGAATCCGAGCGAATTCAGGTGAATCCGGGCGGATTCCCACAATGTGATATGATGCTTTTTATTTTGAACTTTATTATGTGATTTAGTTTGTATATTTTGTTTATATAACTTAACATATGTTTGATTGTTAATATTAAGTTATGTATAATGTGATATGAAAATTGACTTGAAATTCTCTTGTATTTCAGATCCACCGAAGACTCAATAAAGTTAGATCTTTGAGTTTGGAGATTGAAACGAGACAAGTGAGTGGACTGGTTCTCACAATTTAAATTGGTGTTAACAGTTTGGTTACATCAATTTTAAGTAGAAAATTATGATTGATTTATAGATGAGTTGATTGTGATTAGCGTGTATTGATTGATTGATTGCTAGTGTTTCATTCCATGATAGGTTGGAATAATAGGGGTCAACTATGGTTGGGTTTAGTTGCTATAGGTTAATCTTTATGGGTTTGATGAACATTCGTTGTGAGTTTGTCCATATTGATTAAAGATAGCTATAAACTATCGGTAAAATCTCTGTATTGGCCTGCAGTTGATTATAAGTGTTCTTGGAGGGCCACCGCGGTCTGAGGGTACCTCAAGAACCACCGATCCTCTATTTTGATTGTTACTTATAGTTGATTGTTGTGAGTTGATTGTTTATGCTAAGTTAGATTGTTAGACTTAGTCTATTCACTTGGCTTTGTGCTAATTCCCCACATTACTCTTGCAAGTTAAATTTTGTTTATGCTATGGTCAAGAGGTTGGAGTAATGGGAATGTTTGACAAGCTGGGCAACTCTGAACTTCTTTTGATAGTTAAACAGTTTTAGTATATAACACCCAGCTGACATTTTCTTGTTGTAACTATACTTAATACTTTTAAGTTGTAATGTTTTGATATGTCATGATGTCGTATATGTATATAATATATGAATGGGATTTACGCTTCCGAATTGTTTTTAAAAAAAAATAGTCTAAACTGTGGGGTGTTATAAGTTGGTATCAGAGCGTAAGTTTAGGGGAAATGAGCATTTTAAAGTGTTCAATCCTAAACTTAGTCTTGTTGGTAAAACATTTCTTATGATGAGGATTAGTTATGATAGGAAATTTGGTTAGTTTGCTAGTACTAACGATTAACGAATTTTGAGATGTGATGTGGTTTCAGATATGGCGGATAATGAGCAACCTTCCCATACTCTAAATGATACCTCTCGGACAGATGCACCACCAGAAAATCAGGGTCATAATGGTACATCTAATTTAGCCAGCGGGGAAGCCAAAACAGATCAAGAGTATATTATGAGATTGGAGAATCGGGTGTTGGAACTTCAGAGAGAACAGGCTGGGTCTTCTCAACAGCCTATTTCTACTCATCCGCATATTATAACTAATGCTCCTCCTATTATATCTTCTGCACGGATTCCGGTATCCATACCTTTTGTTTCACAGCAGCAACAACAAGGTTATAATTATCAGACTTCAGTACCAATTCCTTCGTCTGGCTTTTCAAGTTACCAAATACCTATAATTCCACCATTTCAGCAGTTGAAAAAGGGTTGTTCTCTTAAAACCTTTATGTCGACTAATCCTTCTGTTTATTCTGGGAGTACTAATCCTACTGTTACCTTGGATTGGTTACGTGATGTTGAGAGAAAATTGGATGTTTGTCATTGTGAGGAGGAGGATAAAGTACCTTATGCGGTTCAGTTGTTAAAGGGTCAGGCAATGTCGTGGTGGGATTCTATTACTGCTCCATTGACTCCACTGCAAATGAGTGCGATTAGATGGTCGGATTTTCATGCTGAGGTTTGTAAGCAGTTTTGTTCTGAGTATAATTTATCGCGTATCAGACAAGAATTTCTTGACCTACAAAAGACTGATCAAATGATGATTGATGAACTCATTAGACAGTTCTCAGAAAAGTTACGATTTGTGCAGCAGTGGGTCCCGACTGATAGGACCAAGATTGATCATTTTGTGAAAACTTTACCTCCGGATTACCGTACCACTGTGAGATTAGCAGGTTCGCTTTCACAAGCTTATGATTTGGCTCGTTCGGTGGATGGTGACATTCAAGCTAAAAGAATACATAATAAAGAAATGTATTCACAGAAATCAAAGGGAGATTCTTCTGGTAAGCAGAAAGGGCAAAGTAATCAACAGAGCAGGAGGTCTAATTCTAGTATTCCAATGGATAATGTAACATCCTCAAAAGTGGCCTAGTTGAAATACGGTATTTCCCTTAATTTAATTGTTATTTAAATTGTATTTTAAATACTCGTTGTATTTCGATAGCCAAATTAATAGGTCAATTAGTCAATTGGCTTATTGTGATAAATAAATTATTATTGTTTTAAATTTATTTAGTTGACGGTATAATAAAAACTTATTTCTCGCAAATGATTTTTAGGTTCCAGACAATAGATTTAGGACGGGTATAATTTATACCCAAAATAAGCTGAGTCATATGAGGAACTTGACATCTGTGATTTCATTTTGACAACACTTCATTCTTCCCAAATTCTCATATCACATCAAATACTCTCAATGAAATTTTAACCAAAAATCAGACTTTAGACTTGAATTGAAGTTGTGATTGTGCTTACATTGTGTTCTTCATCTCCTTCATCTAGCTATCACCTCCATTGTAAGTGAACTTACTCCATTCTCATGTTCTTGCTTGAATGGATAGATTTAGGTTTGGTAAATTGATGATAGAATGGAGTTAAATTCATGCTTGAAATGTGTTATATGATCATGGTAAACTGATTACATATTTGCATTTCAAATTGTTGCAATTACTTAGTTGAAAAAAAAAATGAATTTGAGCTAAAGTTTTGAATATCTTGAAAATTGATGCATGTTTGGATTTGAAGGTTTGATGATCTTTGTTTGTTGTTATTACATGTTTGTAAGTGTTACCTGTGATTAATTTATGGTCGAACTTGTGTTTCACAGCTGAAATTGAGTGATTTGGATTTTTGGTTCGAGCTGAAACTAGTTGCAGGTCTGAACCATTGTTGAAAAACATTGGAACGCGATCCCAAAACCCTTACCCGGATCGATTTGCTATGTGTATTTTGATCCCTGGATGATTTTGTACGTATGAACGCGATCCAGTCCCTATCATACGGATCGCGTTAGATAGTGTTAAATTGGGTCAAACGGATTTTGTTCTTTGGAACGCGATCCAGCTCCTTGTCCCGGATCGCGTTTGCAAGTGTATTTTGGCAACAGAATATTTTGGTGTTAAGGAACGCGATCCAGCCATACCCTACCCGGATCGCGTTTGTCAGTTTTACTTTGACGAATTTGACAACTTGTGACTTGTTTGCTTATGTTATTTAACGAGTATTGAAAGTATAGTATGAGCATTATAAAGCATTGTTTATGTGAATGTTATACTATAAATTCTAAACATTAGAGTCTAACTCGGGTTTTGATCGCGTTCTCAGATAACCAGAAGACTCAATAAGATAAGATCTTTGAGTGGAGACTACAGTCGACAAGGGTGAGTGGATCTTGGACTTTAGTCTAATTTGGTTGTAACAATATGGTTACAACGGGTAAATGTGAATTTACTGTTTCATTGTTAAGTTAATATTTTGCCATGATGGTTATATTTAGCTTAATAATTGGTGTCCTTGTTTGCCTTGATGGTTGTGGACTATATGAATGTCGGGGGTCAACGTGTGTTGGGTTTGGTTACTATTACTTTGGACCTCATAAGTGCTTTGTACATGTGTTGTTCACTGAAATTATGTTGTAAGTAGTAATAGTACCAAACTATCGGTTTAGCCACTGATTTGGCCTTCAGTTGGTTATAAGTGTTACTTGGGGAACCACCGCGGCATGAGGGTACTCCAAGGACCACCGATCCTTCATGATTAACTGTTGCTATGCTTTGCTGTATTCATTTGTTAAGCTAAGTTAGATGATAGTTTGAGATTTATTCACTTAGCTTCGTGCTAACCCCTCATTACTTCTTGCAGGTTTACTTTGGTATGTGGGTGGGCAAGAAGTACTATAGGAATGGAATGTTTGACAAGCTCACTCTGTTTTGTTAACTATGTCAAAGCTATGACATTATGTTTTGGATTTCTATAACACTAAACTTATCATGTGTAATGTATAGGATAATCTAGTTTGAAGATTGTATGTATTTGGATTACCATTTTGAAATGTAAATATGTAATCCAATGGTTTGAATCAAAAACTTGCGCTTCCTTTATAAAAAAAAAATATATATATATATATATATATATATATATCCTTGTATTTTCAAGTAGGGTGTTATAAATTGGTATCAGAGCAAAGGTTTGGGTGAATTAAACATGGGTTAATTGTTCAATCCCAAATCTATTTGTGTTAGTCAAACATTCCTGGGAAGGGGATTGAGCTAGTGAATATGATTTGGTTAGTATTGTTAGGTACTAACAATTAACGGGTTATGAGATGTGTTGTGGTACAGGATATGGCAGAAAATAACGCTCCGACCAGTACCCCGATCAATGCTTCTGGAGCGAGAGACTCTCCTCCAGAAATTCAGTCTCAAAGTCAAGGTCAGCCTAGTACTACACTCCCTGCAAGTGAATTGAGCCGTGATGAGTACACTTTGTATTTAGAGGATGAGTTAAACAAATATAAGGAATTATATGAGCAACAAGCTAGAACATCCCGGCAGATTCCAGCTGTTAGTACGATCACACCTCCATTAGTGACATCACAGTTTTCGATGCCACCGCCTACTTACTACCAGACATCAGCTCCTTTTTCTTCTTCAGGACCTTCGGGATTTCAGTTTCCGGTATTTCCTCCTCCATCTCAGCAAAAATTATGTTCATTTAAGACCTTTAAGTCTAGTGGACCTTCAGATTTCTTTGGGAGTACAAATCCTTCTGTGACCATGGATTGGTTAAGGGATGTCGAAAGAAAATTTGAGGTTTGCCGATGTGAGGATGAGATCAAGGTAACTTATGCAGTGCAACTTTTAAAGGGTCCGGCAATGGGATGGTGGGATTCTATCACATCTCATTTAACACCTCAGCAAAAAGCTTCCATTACATGGTCCGATTTCTATAACGAGGTTTGTAAGAAGTATTGCTCCGGATATGACATGACTCGCATTAGGCGTGAATTCTTGGATATGCAATTGACTGATAGTATGACTATAGAGGACCTTATCTCTCAGTTTACCGATAAGTTGAGATTTGTACATCAATGGGTACCGGATGAAAGGACAAAGATTGACCATTTTGTTGGAATGTTACCCCATACTTATCGAACTACTGTGAGACTTGCAGGAGATCTTAACCAAGCTTTTGATTTGGCCCGTTCTGTGGACGGCGATATTAGAGCTCATGATTTGGAAATTAAAGACAAGTCCCCAATGAAACCCAAAGGTGAATCTACGTCAGGTCAGGGGAAGAAGAAATGGCAAGGTAATAATAATAACCGTAAACCGAATGTTGTTGGTGGCTCAGTGGATAGGTCAAATTGGTGCCAGAATTGCAAGTCTAGGCACACGGGACATTGTACACCTCAGACTGCTAGGTGTATTAAGTGTGGTCAGTTCGGTCATGACATCAAAGATTGTCCTTTTCCTAAGTCAGTGTGTTGGAATTGCCGAAAGGAAGGACATCGTTCGAGTGCATGTCCAGAGGAAAGGAAGCAAAAATCGGGCACGGTCGGAGGGTCGTCATCATCTTCTGGCCAGAAAAGAAAGAATCCTCCAGCTCCAACTGGTCGGGCTTTTCGAATGACTGTGGATGAAGCTGTGGTAGCCGAGGACGTCATAACTGGTACTTTTCTTATTAATTCAGTACCGGCATGCGCCTTATTTGATTCAGGGGCAAATTGTTCCTTTATGTCCTTGCTATTCTGTGATAGACTTAAATTGACTCCTACATGTATTCCAAAACCTATTGAGGTTGAGGTATCGGATGGTAAAGTAGTTTCGGTTACCACATCGGTTACTGGAGCTAGTATTTTGATTGAGGGTCATAGCTTCCCTACTTCTTTTCTGTTGATGCCTATTCATGGGTTTGATGTTGTGTTAGGCATGGATTGGTTGAGTCGTAATAAAGCCAATATAGATTGTCATAAAAAGCTGATAAAAATCCCAATCTCAGACGAGTCATATGTCGTGGCTCGAGGGGAAAGGGAGAGGGGTAGTATACCTTTGATCTCTATGATGAAAGCTAGAAAATCTCTAGCTAAAGGGTGTGATTCTTATTTAGCCTATGTTGTCGATGCTAAGCTAGAAAAGAAAGCCATTAGTAATGTCCGAGTTGTTTCTGAGTATTCGGATGTTTTCCCTGATGAATTGCCTGGTTTACCTCCGGTTAGAGAAGTAGAATATAAAATTGAGTTAATTCCTGGTTCTACTCCGGTAGCTAAGGCACCTTATAGATTAGCTCCCTCCGAAATCCGTGAAATGATGAATCAAATTCAGGAATTATTAGATAAGGGCTTTGTTAGACCCAGTTCTTCTCCTTGGGGTGCTCCTGTGTTATTTGTTAAAAAGAAGGATGGCACTTTTCGTATGTGTATTGATTATAGAGAGTTGAATAAGAGGACCGTAAAGAATAAGTATCCTTTGCCCCGAATAGATGAATTGTTTGATCAATTGCAAGGGTCTTCATTTTTCTCTAAGATAGACTTGAGATCGGGTTATCACCAAGTCCGGGTTTGTGGGGAGGATATCCCTAAAACAGCTTTTCGCACTCGCTATGGTCATTATGAAATTCTCGTAATGCCTTTTGGATTGACTAATGCTCCAGCAATTTTCATGGATTTGATGAACAGGGTTTGTAGACCTTTTCTTGATAAATTTGTCATTGTATTCATTGATGATATTTTAGTCTATTCTAAATCTGAATCTGATCATGAAGTACATTTGCGTTTAGTTCTTGACACCTTGAGAAAGGAGAAATTGTATGCTAAGTTTTCGAAATGTGAATTTTGGCTTCGTGAAGTTCAGTTTTTGGGGCACATCATTTGTGAAAATGGGGTTAAAGTGGATCCATCTAAAATTGAGGCTGTTATGAATTGGCAATCACCTAAATCTCCGTCAGAGATCAAGAGTTTTCTGGGTTTGGCAGGCTATTACAGAAAATTTATTAAAGATTTCTCCAAGATTGCAGGTTCTTTGACTAAATTAACTCGTAAGGACGTGAAATTTCTGTGGGGTGATCAACAGGAATCGGCTTTTCAGACTTTGAAACAATTGTTGTGTCAGGCTCCGGTTTTAGCTTTACCTGACGGATCCGAGGATTTTATCGTATATTGCGATGCTTCACATGCGGGTTTAGGTTGTGTTTTGATGCAACGAGACCGTGTTATTGCCTATGCTTCACGTCAGTTGAAACCTCATGAGATTAACTATCCTACCCATGACTTGGAACTTGCAGCTGTGGTTTTTGCCTTAAAGATTTGGAGACATTATCTGTATGGAACCAAATGCGTTATCTGTACGGACCACAAGAGCCTTCAGTATATGTTTACTCAAAAAGAACTTAACATGAGGCAAAGACGATGGTTAGAGTTGATTAAGGATTATGATTGCGAGATTCGATACCATCCGGGTAAGGCAAATGTGGTGGCGGATGCGCTTAGCCGAAAGGGTAAATCTGAAAGGGTTTGTTTAATGCGTTTGGAAATCTCTTCTGACTTGATCGATAAATTGAAATTGGCTCAGATGGAGGCCCTATTGGATCATAACTTGAAATCCGAAATCATGCTTAAAAGGAAGGATTTATTGGTAGAAGATTCTCGTGGACTAAAGACATTTCAGTCTCGTGTTTGGGTCCCATTGTTTGGTGGACTTCGAGATGTGATATTGTTGGAGGCTCATAAATCCAGACTGTCAATTCATCCCGGAAGCACCAAAATGTATCAGAATTTAAAACCATTGTATTGGTGACCTACTTTGAAGTTGGATGTCGCTCGAATTGTTGAATCTTGCCATATTTGCTCTCAAGTAAAGACCGAGCATCAGAAACCTTATGGAGCTTTGAAGCAACTCGAGATTCCTGAGTGGAAATGGGAACATATTACCATGGATTTTGTGACCAAATTACCCCGAACTGTTAAGGGTAATGATATGATTTGGGTAATTGTCGATAGATTGACCAAGAGTGCTCACTTTCTTGCTACTTGTGAGACGGCATCATTAAGTAAATTGGCGCAATTGTACATTAATGAAGTGGTTATTAGGCATGGGATTCCGTTGTCGATTGTTTCAGACAGAGATTCTCGATTTGTGTCGGGTTTTTGGCAGAATTTACAACGTGAATTGGGTTCTAGGGTCAACTTGAGTACGGCTTATCATCCTCAGACGGATGGTCAGTCGGAGCGCACCATTCAAACCTTGGAGGACATGTTGCGGGCATGTGTGTTAGAATTTGGTGGGTCGTGGGATTCCCATTTACCATTAGTTGAGTTTGCCTATAATAATTCTTTCCATTCTAGTATAGGCATGCCACCCTATGAAATGTTGTATGGTCGTAGGTGTAGGACACCCACTTGTTGGTTAGAGGCGGGTGAAAAGCAGTTTGCGGGTCCTGACATAGTTCAAATTACAGCCGATAAGGTAGCTATTGCCCGAGATAGATTGAAAGCTGCCCGTGATAGGCAGAAACAGTATGCTGACCCACGTTATCGACCAGTTTCGTTTGTAGAAGGTGAGTTGGTTTATTTGAAAGTTTCACCTTGGAAGGGTGTTATCAGGTTTGGAAAACGTGGTAAACTAGCTCCCAGATACATCGGGCCGTTTAAAATTCGACATGTTGTCAATGATCAAACGGTGTCGTTAGATCTTCCTCCTGAATTGTCGGGTATTCATGATACTTTTAATGTGTGCTATCTAAGAAAATGCAATGTGGAGGACCAATCCCAAGTTCTTCCATTGCAAGACTTGAGTGTGGACTTAAACCAAAGACTTATAGAAGAGCCCGTAGAACTTGTTGACCGTAAGGTGACTAAACTTCGAAAGAAGGAGATCCCTATGGTACTGGTTAAGTGGAATCATAGTTTGGGTCCAAACTTATCTTGGGAGACCGAGTCTAGCATGAGGGCGCGTTATCCGAATCTCTTTGAGCGTGGCGAGATTTCGGGGACGAAATCTTCTTAAGGAGGGAAGATTTGTAACATCCTCAAAAGTGGCCTAGTTGAAATACGGTATTTCCCTTAATTTAATTGTTATTTAAATTGTATTTTAAATACTCGTTGTATTTCGATAGCCAAATTAATAGGTCAATTAGTCAATTGGCTTATTGTGATAAATAAATTATTATTGTTTTAAATTTATTTAGTTGACGGTATAATAAAAACTTATTTTTCGCAAATGGTTTTTAGGTTCCAGACAATAGATTTAGGACGGGTATAATTTATACCCAAAATAAGCTGAGTCATATGAGGAACTTGACATCTGTGATTTCATTTTGACAACACTTCATTCTTCCCAAATTCTCATATCACCTCAAATACTCTCAATGAAATTTTAACCAAAAATCAGACTTTAGACTTGAATTGAAGTTGTGATTGTGCTTACATTGTGTTCTTCATCTCCTTCATCTAGCTATCACTTCCATTGTAAGTGAACTTACTCCATTCTCATGTTCTTGCTTGAATGGATAGATTTAGGTTTGGTAAATTAATGATAGAATGAAGTTAAATTCGTGCTTGAAATGTGTTATATGATCATGGTAAACTGATTACATATTTGCATTTCAAATTGTTGCAATTACTTAGTTGGAAAAAAAAAATGAATTTGAGCTAAAGTTTTGAATATCTTGAAAATTGATGCATGTTTGGATTTGAAGGTTTGATGATCTTTGTTTGTTGTTATTACATGTTTGTAAGTGTTACCTGTGATTAATTTATGGTCGAACTTGTGTTTCACAGCTGAAATTGAGTGATTTGGATTTTTGGTTCGAGCTGAAACTAGTTGCAGGTCTGAACCATTGTTGAAAAACATTGGAACGCGATCCCGAAACCCTTACCCGGATCGCGTTGCTATGTGTATTTTGATCCCTGGATGATTTTGTACGTATGAACGCGATCCAGTCCCTATCATACGGATCGCGTTAGATAGTGTTAAATTGGGTCAAACGGATTTTGTTCTTTGGAACGCGATCCAGCTCCTTGTCCCGGATCGCGTTTGCAAGTGTATTTTGGCAACAGAATATTTTGGTGTTAAGGAACGCGATCCAGCCATACCCTACCCGGATCGCGTTTGTCAGTTTTACTTTGACGAATTTGACAACTTGTGACTTGTGTGCTTATGTTATTTAACGAGTATTGAAAGTATAGTATGAGCATTATAAAGCATTGTTTATGTGAATGTTATACTATAAATTCTAAACATTAGAGTCTAACTCGGGTTTTGATCGCGTTCTCAGATAACCAGAAGACTCAATAAGATAAGATCTTTGAGTGGAGACTACAGTCGACAAGGGTGAGTGGATCTTGGACTTCAGTCTAATTTGGTTGTAACAATATGGTTACAACGGGTAAATGTGAATTTAAGGTTTCATTGTTAAGTTAATATTTTGCCATGATGGTTATATTTAGCTTAATAATTGGTGTCCTTGTTTGCCTTGATGGTTGTGGACTATATGAATGTCGGGGGTCAACGTGTGTTGGGTTTGGTTACTATTACTTTGGACCTCATAAGTGCTTTGTACATGTGTTGTTCACTGAAATTATGTTGTAAGTAGTAATAGTACCAAACTATCGGTTTAGCCACTGATTTGGCCTTCAGTTGGTTATAAGTGTTACTTGGGGAACCACCACGGCATGAGGGTACTCCAAGGACCACCGATCCTTCATGATTAACTGTTGCTATGCTTTGCTGTATTCATTTGTTAAGCTAAGTTAGATGATAGTTTGAGATTTATTCACTTAGCTTCGTGCTAACCCCTCATTACTTCTTGCAGGTTTACTTTGGTATGTGGGTGGGCAAGAAGTACTACAGGAATGGAATGTTTGACAAGCTCACTCTGTTTTGTTAACTATGTCAAAGCTATGACATTATGTTTTGGATTTCTATAACACTAAACTTATCATGTGTAATGTATAGGATAATCTAGTTTGAAGATTGTATGTATTTGGATTACCATTTTGAAATGTAAATATGTAATCCAATGGTTTGAATCAAAAACTTGCGCTTCCTTTATAAAATATATATATATATATATATATATATATATATATCCTTGTATTTTCAAGTAGGGTGTTATAGATAACAATTGTTGTAATAGATGTCGAGCTAGGCATAATGGTCCTTGTACTCCTCAGACATCTAGATGTGTTAAATGTGGAATTTTTGGACACGCCGCAAAGGATTGTACATACCCTAATAGTGTGTGTTGGAATTGCCATAAAGAGGGGCATCGAGCCGGGGATTGTCCAGAGGCGAAGAGACAGAGTATGGGTATGGCAAAGGGTTCCTCATCTTCCGGCCAAAAGAGGAAAAATCCACCAGTAGTTGCTAGTCGAGCTTTCGAAATGACAGTTAATGAAGCTGTCACAACTGAGGACGTCATTACTGGTAGTTTTCTCATTAATTATGTACCAGCTCGTGTATTGTTTGATTCTGGTGCCAATTGTTCGTTTATATCTGTGAAATTCTGTGATAGACTGAAATTGACCACCTCTTTGATTGTTAAACCTTTAGAAGTTGAAATTGCTGACGGTAAATTAGTTCCTGTTACCACATCGGTAGCTGGAGCTAGTATACTAATTGAGGATCATAATTTTCTAGTTTCCTTTATGTTAATGCCAATTCCTAGTTTCGATGCGGTTATCGGTATAGATTAGTTGAGTTTAAATAAAACCAATATTGATTGTCACAAAAAGATTATACAAATCCTATTTCTGATGGGTCATACGTCATGCCTCGAGGGGAACGAGAAAAGGGTAGTCTTCCGTTGATCTCTTTAATGAAAGCTAGGAAATCTCTGGCTAAGGGATGTAATTTTTATTTGGCGTATGTGATAGATAGTAAATTGGAAAAGAAATCCATGTCCGATATCCGGGTGGTTTCTGAATACCCGGAAGTATTTCCTGATGAATTACCTGGGTTACCTCCTGTAAGAGAAGTAGAATATCAGATTGAATTAATTCCTGGTTCGACTCTGGTAGCTAAGTCTCCTTATAGATTAGCTCCTGCTGAAATTCGAGAAATGATGAGTCAGATTCAGGAACTATTAGATAAAGGGTTTATTAGACCGAGTTCTTCCTCGTGGAGTGCTCCGGTATTGTTTGTTAAAAAGAAAGATGGTACTCTCTGTATGTGTATTGATTACAGGGAGCTCAATAAGAGAACACTGAAAAATAAATACCCTTTGCCCAGAATTGATGAGCTATTTGATCAGTTGCAGGGATCATCCTATTTCTCTAAAATTGATTTGAGATCAGGTTATCACCAGGTGCGAATTCGTGAGGAAGATGTTCCTAAAACTGCTTTTCGCACCAGGTATGGACATTATGAATTTCTAGTCATGCCGTTCGGATTGACCAATGCCCCTGCTGTTTTCATGTACTTAATGAATCGAGTATGTCGACCTTTTCTAGACAAGTTTGTGATTGTATTTATTGACGATATCTTGATTTATTCTAAGTCTGAGTTGGAGCATGAACATCATTTGAGATTGATTCTTGAGATTTTGAAAAGAGAACATCTTTATGCTAAATTTTCCAAATGTGAATTCTGGCTTCGAGAAGTACAATTTCTTGGTCATATTATTTGTAAGGATGGTGTCAAAGTAGATCCGTCTAAAGTGGAAGCCGTTATGAATTGGAATGCTCCTAAATCCGCTTCAGAGATTAAAAGTTTTCTTGGTTTAGCGGGATATTATCAAAAATTTATCAAAGATTTCTCAAAAATTGCTGGCCCGTTAACCAAGTTAACTAGAAAAGATGTTAAATTTCAGTGGGGTGATCAACAAGAATCATCTTTTCAGACTCTTAAACAATTGTTATGTCAGGATCCAGTGTTAGCACTACCTGATGGTTCTGAGGGTTTTGTGGTTTATTGCGATGCTTCTCATGCTGGTTTGGGTGCTGTTTTAATGCAACATGATCGTGTTATTGCGTACGTTTCTCGTCAGCTTAAAACTCATGAAAGAAATTACCCCACTCACGATTTAGAGCTTGCAGCTGTGGTGTTTGCGTTGAAGATCTGGAGACATTATTTATACCGTACTAAATGCGTTGTCTGTACAGATCATAAAAGCCTCCGGTACATGTTTTGAAACACTAAAAGAATTTGTTTTCTAAAAGCTATAAATAAATCAAAATTTATAGTCATGTTTTGACTTTTGACCATGTTTGAAAAGACCCACAATTTTGACTAAATTTTATAAAAAAAATCAAGATTGTTTGCCGGTTGGTTGTGGTTCGGTAAGGGTCAAAAATAGAAAAAATAATTTCGTCATCTCCAATTTCGATCTATAACCAAATTAATCAATTAATTAATTAATTAATTAATTAAGTACTAAAATTTACTCACAAAGTTTATTATTATAGATAGATACATACATACATTTACACCCACTAGACGACTTTTAATTTTAGAAGCACTCACAATCTTGATAACAAATTTTCTTCGAAAATGTCGATTGCTAAGAGAGGACTTCAACAGTACTTGCAACAGCTTCAACAACATCCTTTAAGAACAAAGGTACTGTCTTTTCTTGATTTCCTTTGTCTTTTTTGGATTTCAAGAATTGGGTTTTGTTTAATTTGATGAATTGTTAACTGGGGTTTGTTTTAATTGATGAACTTTGAACTATTTTGTATATTATATTGATGTTTTGTAGATGATCATGAACTGGGTCTAGTGATTCTTGATTATATATGATCTTTTTACTTTTGATCAATAATAAAGTTACAGCCTTTATTTATTTTTTTGGATTAGAGGAATTGGGTTTAGTTTATTCTGATTAAATGTATACTGGGGTTTGTTCCTTTTTAAGTATACTAAACTGGGTTTATTTTATTTTATGAAATTCGAGTGTTTTTTTTTTTAATCGTATTGATCATTTGGTTTGTTTATATAAATTGGGTTCTGCTTTATTTTTAATGAACTTTTAACTGTTTGTGTTATTGATATTGTGTTTTTAGTTGTACCATGAATTGGGCTACTTTCATTAGAATTAACTGCTGATTTTTCTTGCATATCAAAGGCTTTGACCGCTGGATTATTGTCGGCTATTAGTGATATAGTGTCTCAAAAGCTCTCTGGTATCCCGAAACTAGAAATCCGTCGACTTCTTCTCAAAGTGGTATGATCTGATTCTTTTTCATCTTTGAATTTAATTGAGGCGTTGGTGGATTGGATAATTCATATTTGATCTAGTTTTTGTTGATTCTTTGAAGTCAACCAGTTGACTTATAAATACTCAAGTATGCAGTTGTTCATTTGATAAAGTATATGAGTAATGGGATTAATCAGTGAAATATTAATATGGTTTAGGTAAGTCACACGATTGATTAAGAGTGTTAATGTAAAAAGCCTTGATTAAAGATTTCCGCAATATGTAATCAATGTATAAATTGTTATGCTAAAATCATTTGAACTTGATCTGAGTCCTATTTGGCTGTATATTTCTTAATGGATTTATGGTTGCCTATCTGAGTAATACGAACGATTACATGGGGAAATGATGCAGCTTTTCGGGTGTGCGTATCTTGGACCGTTTGGGCATTATTTCCACACATTGTTGGATAAGTTGTTTAAGGGCAAAAAAGACTCGACAACAGTCGCCAAGAAGGTTATTCTATGAACCTTCAATTATTTGTAGAAATGGAACTCTACAATGTTATAACGAGGTTACGTGATCGCTAGTTGCTGAATTTCATCTACAATTGCAGGTGTTGCTCGAACAAGTGACAGTTTCTCCATGGAACAACTTGATGTTTATGGTCTACTATGGGCTCATTATTGAGGGTAAGGTCTTGTTACTACTAGCAGCAGGGGCGGAGCTAGGAATTTTTAGGAGGGGGGGCAAATTTTTCTTTTTTTTTTTCTTTCTATCACATTAGGGGGGTCAAAATCCTAAACTGTCACTAATTACCTTAAAAAAAAAAATTTTCGATACTTTTTGATTTCTAGGGGGGGCGACTGCCCCCACTGCCCCCTTCTAGCTCCGCCCCTAACTAGCAGCCATTAACAGCATTAGCATATATATACATTCAAATTAGTTTAGTGCCTAAAGATTTTAATATCAGATGAATAAGTGTAAACTCCAAAATGCTTTGGATATGTGTTTTTAATATCACTATTGTGACTTGAATAAACTGAATCAGATAACCGGATGGTTAAAGATAAGATTGAAGATAAGAATAGCCGAATAGGAATGAATATCAATTCTTGGTTTTCTTATAACAACTTTGTACTTGTTTCTCTAATCCTGTTTATTTTGACCCAAAATGATTAATTTGACATTTTATTATGAAAAAAGGTGAGAAAGATAATTTGTGTTTCATCAATCAATAAAATAGTGAAAGGCAAAAGGTTAGACCTTTCGAATTATATAATTAACAAAAGGTGGTCACTGTTCAGGTTTTAATTTTTATTATAATTTTGGAATGGTGAATTGGTGATTTAATTTATCTTGTTATGCTAATGTAATTATGCATCCCCTGAATGTTTGTTGTTATGATAGTGTATATCTAAAATCATATATTAAGATAGGCTGGTGTTATCACGTACGCAGGAAGACAGTGGGTCCATGTGAAATCTAAGATCAAGAAGGAATACCCGAGTGTACAGTATGCTTCATGGACGGTACTTCCTTTAATCCCTTTTAATGCTGCCTGTTTAAATATTTCTATCTGGTCACCCTTATTTTTTTACTTTAACGAATGAATAATACTTATTTGTCTATGTGCAGTTCTGGCCTGTAATCGGGTGGATAAACCACCGACACGTGCCTCTGCAATTCCGTGTCATTGTCCAAAGCGCTGTTGCAATGTGCTGGTACGTGTTCTCAGTTTAATAATTTAAATTAAAAGGCAAGGTGTATAAAAATACTAGGAATGGTTCTCAATGTTTTTCTTGTTAACTGTACAAGGTTCTATTTGTTTAAACTATTTTTTTGCCATATTATTATCTGGTCCCATCTGTGGTGACAAATTGACAACCGAGACCTAACATCTTTTATTGTTAAATTCTATATGTAGGGGTATATTCTTGAGTCTAAAAGCAAGATCACTGACTTTGACCAAAGATTAAGCAAATTAAAAGGAGCATCTCAAATAATATCTTCTGCTGCTGCTATTATGCACAATTGGCTCTTATTGTAGCTCCTAGGCTATTAGCATATGTTTGTTTTTACCACCAGTTTTCGATCATTTTTTAGGATATGCAAAAACAGCAACGTCGGCCTTTTATCTTGTTATCTTTATTGTGTCTTGATATTTAAGCTTGGGTTGTATCAATCTATGTGTATAACAAGGATCTATCAGAATAAATGATATATGATATGGTTAAATTTGCGCGCTCAATAAGCTTTGTTGATCATGCAACTTGATTAGCTCATGAAATAAGTCTAGCTAGTGCAACGGTTTTGATCATTTTACTGTATGTTTTTGGTTCACCAACACAGGCTATGTTTAGTCAATAAAGATGTCTAGCCCACCTGACCGTGAACCGTTCCTTTTCATTTCCCATTTATTTTAGCCTACTGAGTTTAACGCTATACCTTATAAAAGCCTGTGGGACCAGTAATGTCCGCGAGCAACTGATCCCACATTGAACCTTTGAGCATATTCTAACCATGGCACAGTAAATCTTTTCACGGATTTCTTGAGAAGTGCCGGTCGACTAGCCTGCAAAAACCCAAATCTTGGTACAAATCAGTGAACTCGCAAGTTTAGATTAATGCAGGGTTCCAAAACAAGCCGATCTGTAACTGATCAAAATGTGTTCGGATAAAACGGGTCGAGCTACAGATGTGTTGGGACTCGAATACATGTTCACTTTCTTGAAAACTAATAGTATAATATTTCAGCAAGACATTTACACTTGAGTACAATATGGGCAAACTTCGTAGTTTTCAATTGGATCTAAAATTTAAACCAGTTAATTAATTGGTTCATTAATTTATTATTATTATTATACTATATAGATACATTTCCTCACACCAATAATTAGACGACTTAATTTCAATTTGATAAACACTGAAAATCTTCCTAAAAAATGTCGATTGCAAGGAAAGGGCTTCAACAGTACTTGCAACAGCTTCAACAACATCCTTCAAGAACAAAGGTGCTGTCTTATATTAATCTTTTGTCTTTTTTGGATTTCAAGACTTTGGTTTTGTTTATTCTGATGAATTGTAAACTGGGGCTTGTTTTAATTTGATGAACTAAGAACAATATTTTGCATATTGTTTTAGTGATTTGTAGATGATCATGAACTGGGTCTAGTGATACTTGATTATAAATGAATTGGATTTTATTACTAGAAGAAAAATATATATCCTTTATTATTAATAGTGGATTTGAAGTATTGGGTTTTGTCTATTTTGATGATTTGTAAACTGGGGTTGTTTTGTTTGATGAACTTTGATCTTCTTTTGTTATTTCTTTAATTGATTTTGTGTTTTTAACCGAGTCATGAACCAGTATTGTGTTATTCTGGATTTATAATGAATTGTGTTGTAGGTGCATGATGAATTATATAAACTGGGGTTTGTTCTTTACTCAAAGAAAGACAGTCAGATCATACCAATTTGAACTATCTTTGTATTGATTTCTTCTTTTAGTTGTATCATGAAGTGAGTTATTTTCATTGGAATTGACTACTCAATTTTCTTGATTTAAGACTTTAACCGCCGGAGTATTGTTAGCCATTACTGATATTGTGTCTCAAAAGCTCTCCGGTATCCAGAAACTACAAATTCACCGAATTCTTCTCAAATTGGTATGATTCTTTGAGCTAAGTTGAGTCAATTGTGGATTAGCTAATCCATTTTTTATTTAGTTTTTGTTGAATCTCTGAAGTCAACCCTTTGACTTTTATGTATTCAAGTATGGAATTTTTTATTTAAAGAATTATAATGGGATCAATTAATCACTGATATATGAATATGGATTAGGTGAGTCACGCAACTGAAGAAAGTATTATAGTATAAAAGTCAAAGATCAAAAAATTTTCCGTCCTTCAAAACAATATATAGTCAATGTGTAAATACTTATGCGAAAATCACATGAACTTGATTCAAGTCCTATTTGCTGTATATTTCTGTATGTATATTTTGACTGGATATGTAAGTTTACGGATGATTAACATGGGAAACGATGCAGCTTTTTGGGTGTGCATATCTTGGACCGTTTGGGCATTACTTCCACACGTTATTGGAAAAGTTGTTCAAGGGCAAAAGGACTCAACAACAGTTGCCAAGAAGGTATTCAGTGAACCTACGATAAACGGTAGAAATGGAAATCTACAATCTAGCTTACAACTAAGTTATGTGATTGCTAATTGGTGAAATTTCATCTACAATTGCAGGTGTTGTTTGAACAAGTGACAGCTTCTCCATGGAACAGCTTGATGTTCATGCTCTATTATGGGCTCATTATTGAGAGTAAGGTTTTCTTAGTTCGTTATAATATTCTTTTGGGAATGTTTTGTGATATAAAAAAGTAAAATAAAAAAATTGTTATGCTAATGCAGTCAAGAATCCCCTCAAAGTTTATTGTTATGGTAGTGTGTATATCCAAGTCATATAATTAGATTGGCTGGCGTCATGATATATGCAGGAAGACAATGGGTCCAGGTGAAATCTATAATCAAGAAGGGATACCCGACAGTACAGTATTCTTCATGGGCGGTACTTCTATAATTCTCTTTTTGATGCTGCTATTTTTGAATCCCTATGCTGTCACCCTTATTTTTCTTATAAAAGTTGTGACCAATATCTGTTGACGTGTGTGCAGTTCTGGCCAGTAATCGGTTGGATAAACCAACGTCATGTGCCTCTGCAATTCCGTGTCATTTTCCAAAGCTCTGTTGCAATGTGCTGGTAAGTGTTTTCACTTTATAAATTACATCGAAAAGCATGGTGCATAAAATTATGAAGAATGGTTATCAATGTTGCTCTTATGAACTGTACAAGGTTCTATTCGTTTAAGCTATTTTTTGCCATTATATTATCTGGTCTCATCTTTGATGACAAAATTGACAACTGAGACGTAACTGTTTTTTTATTGTTATGTAGGGGTATATTCTTGAATGTAAAAGCAAGATCACTGACAATAACCAACGATTAAGCAAATTTAAAAGGAGCTTTTTAAATATTCTCCTTTCCGGTTGCTATTGCACAGAATTGGCTCTTATTATGTAAGTTGTTAGTAATTAGTATGTTTCGTTTTACCAATATGCAAAAACAGCTGTTTTCCGTCCAGTTATATGTATCTTTAATGGTTGTATTATTTACGTGTTATAACAATGATGTAGCAGAATTGAGGATGTATGATATGGTTAGATAATAAGTGCTAAATAAGCTTTGTTGATCACTCCACTCAATTAGCTTATAAATCCTCACAAGCCAAGGAGTCTTGTACAATGGTTTTGATCGTTTGTGAGCCGGGTGCCTTGGTTTTTGGTTCGAAACCTGCTCTTAAATGTTTTTGGTTAGACACATGAAATTAGACATTTACATAAACCACAGGATGATGAAGATGTATGTCGTCGTTTTGGATTTTTTGAGACACATATTTTTTTTTTTCAAATCTGTCAAAATAATAGGCATGTATGTGTTACAGAATATAGATGAACATGGTAAGTGAAACAATGTGGCCGGTATATGCATGGTATTGTTTTCTTTCTATGCCCACCACAGAAATCATTGGACAAAATTTCAAAGGTACACTTGAAAAACTAGCTAGCAACGGAAATAGCTATACGATTTTTGATATCAAAATCTACATACGCATGCGCCTCGTTTATTGTTAACTTTTTGGGTTCCGGGGATTAGACCCCGGAAAAAGTCAAAAACTACAACATGAAAAGGAATAGAAAGATTTTGATATAGGTGTTTGCCGGCCATTAATTTGTGTTGTAAGCACTTGGAACTAGATGCAAGTTGTGCTTCCGATTACAAGTGGCACCAAGAGTTTCAGTCGTATCAAGATCTTCTAGTGTTTTTCCATTAGGGAGTTTCCAGTTGAAGTGATAGAGTAGCCTCGCAAGAGGAAGCTCGATGTTAGCCAATCCCAACAACATTCCTGGACACATTCTTCTTCCAGCCCCAAACGGTATAAGCTCAAAATCTGTTCCCATCATGTTAATAGAACTCTCCCTAAATCTTTCCGGCATGAAACTCTCAGGATCAACCCAGTAAGTTGGATCGAGTCCTATTTTCCACACGTTGATAATAACTTTTGTATTAGTGGGGATATGGTATCCACCAATCTCACAACTCTCTCGACTCTCTCGTGGTGCTAACAATGGAAGAGGAGGGTGCAACCGAAAGGTTTCCTTTATCACCAATTTGAAGTAGTCAAGTTCTTGAATATCTGACTCGTATATCTTCTTCTTTCCCTTAAGTACTTGCCTGATTTCGGCTTGTACTTTATTCATTACCTTTGGATTCTTTATTAATTCTGTCATTGCCCATTCAATTGTCACTGCAGAAGTATCTGTGCCCGCTACAAATATATCCTGGTTCATGATTTTCAAGGTCATAAATAAATTTCTCCCATTGATAGACGATTTTACGTTAATAAATATATCAAATGATTGACTAAATAAATCAAATGATTGACTAAACACTGTCTAGTTAGCTACACAACTGTCATTGACTCATTGGAGCTTCACACAAATATTTTAGCTGTAACAAAACTTTGAGGTGAAGGAATAACGAACATCATATCTTTGTCGTAATATATTATGAGGCGTGGCAATTCGGGTCGGTGGGTTGGGTTTCAGATTGTTGGGTTGGTTTTCAGTCAAAAATGTCAAAATTGATGAGTTAGTTTTGAGTTGGTGGGTTAAAAAAATTAATGTTGGCATCCTGACCAATTCACCCGAACCTTGACTAGTACCCGATCTGAAAAACTAAAAGGGTTGGCAGGTGGAGATACCTGCCCTATCCTGTTTAGTAGTTTGTGTCTGTTTGGGTTGTGTTTTAGGGGGACGTGTGTGAGTTTGATGCTATAAGTATAAAACTAACCACGAGGACAGCTTTAACGTTGTCAAAAGTTAACGGAAACTAAACCCACCATCATCTTTAAGCCTCAATAAAATATCAAGAAGGTCTTCATTGTGATCGCTCAGTCCACCTGCACGGCGTTCTTGGTGGTCGGATATAAGGTCATCAAAGATTTTATCGATTTTGTTGTGTATCTTTGTCAACTTTTTCCTCAAGCCCGTAACTAGATGCAATACTCTAACAGACGGAAACAAATCAAACACATCAAAACCACCAGATAAAGATACAGCTTCTTCAATCAGTTCAACAAGGTGTGCCTGATCCTTGCATCTACTTCCCACAACCACCTTAACCGCAATCACATTCATCATCATGAAAATCATCTTTGTAAGATTGATACTGTTTGTTCCCTGCATGCCTATCAGAAATTCTCAAGCAGGTTAATAATTGAAATTAGTACTGTTTGATAACTAAGTTATACTTGAAGTACAGTAAAATTACAATAACAATAGGTTCGTTAAGTAGTTTCAGTTAAACCCTCAAGCTTACACGTAGTTTCACTTGCGATTCTCACGGATTCAATGAGATTCCAAGACTCTTGTTCACGAATAGATTCGAAAAGTCGAACTTTTTTGGCACTTAGAAGCTCCAAGATGCATATTTTCCTCATTTGTCTTCAGTACTCACCATAAGGTGCAAAGACGACGTCTTTATAGTTATACCCGATGATTTCAGCACTAAGAAGCTTGGGTCTGTTTGCGAAAGTGAGATCATGAGTTTTCATGACTTCTTTGGCTAAAACAGGAGATGAGATTACAAAGGCAGAGACTTCACCGAGCTGTAGACGGATGATTGGTCCAAGTTTTTCGGCTAAGTGTCCGAGAGCTCGGTGTGGCAGTGCTCCTGAGAGATGATGCAAGTGTCCAAGTAGAGGAAGCTTCCATGGTTGTGGCGGAAGCAGGTTCTCATATGAGGCGTTTTTACCGAAAATGTAAAACACTGCAGCACCAAAAATGAGGAGAGAAAACAGGATCTGGAGATCCATTTTTTATTGTGGTTAAACAAACACTGAATTTGACTAATTATAAAAAAAGGCTGGCTCCATTATTGCTTGAACTTAAGTGTTTGTTGAGACAGAGTTTTTTTTAGGAATGCGAAAAGTTGTCTGCACCATTGACTTCTTAGTAACGATTACAAAGTCGTTGGAAAAAACTTGACTTACCACGATGATACCAACGAAATGTCACAATAAACAACTATAGTTTACCGACGATCAAATCGGTAAAAAAGTTGGAGGGAAACTTCCCCCCATAAATAAAGGGTTAAATTTTCATATCATCAATTAGAAAATACAATTAGATTAGTGATTACACAACTGCCTTTAAAAAAAAAATGGTAGTATTAATTATGATCCAGGAAAGTTGGCACATATCATCTGATCAAAATATAAAAATAACTAATTTTTAATTGATCATGATTCATGCATGTAGCACATGTGTGGATACATTTTGTAATTAGTCAATCATTATACAGAAACAATTAATTTGATCATGTATCATGTGGATACTGTTTTTAATTAGTAAATTATATAAATATAATATTAACTAGTTTATTGACTCGAAACTACGTGAAATAATACATTTTAATTTTCAAAATTAACAATTGAGTATTAAGAATATTTTTTTTTTTACAGTCACAATTCCCTTTAAATGAATTATCTCTATTTAGCAACAAAAACATACGGAGTAGTAGAGATTATTGAAAAAATAATCTGCGGTAATCCCTTTTCAGAGAAACCTTGGCAACTACGATTCTCAACCCGACCCATTCTTGGACAAGCAACTCGCAACCAGCCGGTTACAAACCTCAGTTGCGTTGTTTTGGTAAAACTTTATGGAGTAACACTTACAAAGAACTTTTTTTTTTTTGTCAATTTCCAATAAGATTCAAATACGTACACATGAAGTTTGGTGTCCTTAGAAAGTAGGGATATAATATGTTTACTGTGTCCAAAATAACGATAACCATGATCGTTTAACAAATATTGTTTTATTAGCAGTCATCAAGTTATATGTGATGAAACGATAAGGTGAGTTCTTTTATTGACCAAATGATTCATACAATATTATACCCACAAACAAATATGCATTTACTTGAACCTTTTTGAGCTCAAAGACCATAACAAGATATTGAACCAGGGCAAACTAGTTCACTAAGACGCCTGGTTTATGTTGTGCTGCCTTAGCGAATCCGACTTGCAGATTCCCATTATCGAATATGGTGTGGTAACGACCCATGAAAACATCCCCCAAGATCCTAAAGCATGACCACAAATGTTACTTCACAAAATATACCCTAAAGGCAAAAACAGTGACAAAACCCAAATGAACATATGCTGTTAAGTAAATTGCTCGAAATTGTAACCTCTGCTAACATGTATATGAATCATACTGAGAACATATGAACATACGTACCATAGAGGGCCTTGAGGAGAAGGAAAGTCCAAAGGCATGAAGCCACTAATACAATTACTACCACGATCATCCTCGCCATATTTAACAAGATACTGCAAATACGATCCAAAAAAAGGTAAACGAGCATAGCAGAGAAAGTTTCGATTTATAACGAACTTAAGTAATTAGCACAGTATGTGCATACCTCTTGTGGTAAAAGTACAAAATCTGTGCCACCAATCTTAAACGAAATAGTAGGCATAGACGAAAAGTTAGCACAAGGAACACCAGAGTCCCCCATTGCACCAGGAGAATGATTAGAGTGCTGTTAGTTTTATAAACTTTTTAGTTTCCAATTCATCGATCGAGTTACATATTCTATCAAAAAAATGGCTTATACCTCTTTAGACTTTGATTGTTGACCCGCAAAGCTCTTAGCTCCAATCACATTATTGATCTCAGTGATCACAGCCTAAATGTAAAAGTTACATACGTAAATGTATTCTTCCTGATCTTTACATTAATACCAAATCAAGAAGATGTAAGTTCGATTTAAGCCTACCGATGGGCCTGTTATTAAAGAAGTTCCTGAGTCTGCAATAGCAGAACATCCATTTTGACAATATCCTGTAAAGACATCTTTCATTTGTGTATCAAAAGCAACAAAAATGCAATATCTAACCACAACATAATATTTTGATGCAATTAGCCCGAAATTTAGCTAGACGAGAATATAACTTACCGCTTGATTTACCATCAATGAGGACATCTTCAAAAACAAACTACAAAAGAGTAAAACATCAAGAGATTGGAGATGATCAGTTAACTATCAATACTTACTAAGAAGCTAGAAGTACTTTGGTACAGATTAATGAACCTGCCAATAACCCTTTTGCGTGATTGGAACAAAAGTATGATCACCGTTGTAATGGTTTGGATCAACACCACCAAAAACGATTTCACCACCTACTTCTTGGTTAGCGCCAGGATTTAACCAAATCGAGAACAATGGATCCTTAACTAGACCTTGTTGTACCATATTGTCCCTGTTTCGATAACTACTAATTAGATACAATACTGTTTATTTATTAATCAAATGTGATATTGATTATATCTGACTTATAATACTTATACTTACTCAGCTCCCAAACAATGCATGATCAAAATGTTTATCTGAGTAACTAGTTACCTAATTTTATCACTGAAGCTGTTATAACTGTTGTCAACTAGACAACTACTAACAAATTACACCGGAAGAAGAACCATTTTAATAAATCTCTTTGTCAGGGTATATTAATGCAGATATAATCGAGATTTCTCACCCCGAACCCGGGTTGATTTATAGACATGTTGTCGGGTGTCGGGTTGACAGTCATAATTACTCAACCCGGACCCGACCCACAAAACATGCTTAGTAAACTGGTCAAACGGGTTCGTTCGGCTCAAAAGGGTCAAATTTCAGAGGATAGTTTCGAGTTCAAATATATTCCAAACATAAATATTAAAAATGTTGGGTTAGCGGGTTGACCCTTAACATGAATCTTGACCTGAAGTCAAATGTTGGCGGGTTTCATTGTTGACACTTGACAGGTTTGAGCATTAACTCTAACCTATTTAACTTCGTGTCAGTTTCGGATTCTCGACACCCTTCTGACATAAGCATGTGCTTGACTCAACCTGGCCATTAACATTGTTTTTTCTTTTTCTGAATCAAAAAATTAATGGACATATAATTGGTGTTGTCAACAAATTTATCTATAACGATGTTTAAACACACAACCAAACAGGTTGTAGAGAACTAATCAAGGTCATATTTCCTATTCTACCATCATCCATGTTCATATTTAATTTGTTACTTTTTGTGTCTTGTTGATTAAATGTTAAATATTCTAATATTACCAACAAATGCTTTTGATATAGCAGTATGAGAGGAACCTATCAATTAAGTAGATGTGAGTTTAGGTTTCACTTAAGACAGTAGTGGTTGTATATAACATGCATGGTAGATCGGTAGAATTGACGTTATAAAGGAAAAATGAAAAGATATATGTATAATTGTATAGTATACTTACCAAATTGGGGTAGCATTTCCAACAGAAATCTCCTTGAACCCAAGTCCAAGTATACCATCAAACTTTCCATCCATAAATGTCACACCTGGCTCATTTGTAGCCTCAATAAACTCCTAATACATCCATAAATCCATTAACAATATTTATTCAATCATAAATAAAGGATAATAATAATAATAATAATAATAATAATAATAATAATAATAATATAATAATAATAATAATAATAATGTCACACTAAGATTCACCTGGTCGTTAATAACCAAATCACCAACAGTAACACTGTCGTTACTAAAGTATCCAGATATTGATCCACTTCCATACTCTATTGATGCAAATTTTCCTATACGTAAGTTGGGTAACGGGTTTAACTGAGTCATGTTTTTTATATGTCTCGAACAAAAAAAAAAAAAACTTTTTATGTTCATTATCTTTTTAAATAATTTTCAAATTGACTCGTGAAATATAACTTTCGACTTGTCAATAAGTAAACTGATAAAAATTGCCGTGTATATGTCATTGACTTTAGTATAGTATACGACGTCCTCAAAACATAAGTTTTCAATGCATAATGTACATTGTACAATAATATTAATATTTAGGGGTTTGTACCGGCCTGGCGTTTGTAATAAAACTAACGTAATTGACTAACCATTTCTCTTGTATGTCATCGACCTTCTTGAACTGTATTTTGAATGAACGTAGCAAGAGATCTAAATACAATATAAGCCAATCCATAAGTTATAAACATTACAAATCTTTACATAAAAAGGAAAAAATTAAACTGACCGAGAAGAAACATTTTGTAGATGGCACCCATAGATTAGAGCTACCCGTATCAAAAATTACGGTGAACGTTTGAGGTGGGGTACCAATACCGATCTCTCCATAGTATTGGGTGTCTTTATAGTTCTTTAACTGTACGATATTAGACCCATTTGGATCATTTTCACGACGACCACTCAAGGAGTGACGACCCAACTCAGAGTGCAAAACAACATTTGATTTCAGTTTCTTCAATTTGATTCTAACGAACCCATTTGTCGAATCGCTAAGGATCAATAAAGATGAGACGATTAGGAATATTGCTGTGGCTTTATGATCATAATGTACTCCCGTTGTTGGCCTACAAGCATTTACCCGTTAAAAAGGTCAAGTTATAATCCAATACAAAATAACGAAAACTAACATACTTGGCTATTAATATTAATATTAATAAACTTCTTAAAATAAATGTTATAATATACTAACAATAATTGATGTGCACCATATTGATTGGTCTGACACTCTTTGCAATAAAATATATCGATTAATTTCCTTTACATAAAACCTATTATAAAGTCTCTTATAGAAATCCATTACTTTTTGCTATTAGTATTACTATAAAGGTAATCTTATTATTTTGCATATCTTTCCTTATATTCATTCCATTATTGCTATTACTAGACTTTAAACCCGTGTATATACACGGGCCGTTGATTTTTAATATGAAATTTTGTATTTAGAATATTATATCTAATAATAAAGTGTGTAAGTTAATATGTAAATTAAGCATTTAGTTGGATTTATGATAATATTACTTTATGTAAGTGGATTTATATAAGTAAATATTAAAAAATTAAAAGTTTTTGAAACTAAGTTAGTGAAAAAATATTATTATTCTAAGTATATATTAACTATTTCAAGTATTTTTATTCCTACTCAGTGAATTGATAACAAAAACATTACAAATTGATTTGGATAATGTTTTAATTAATTAATTAAATTTCTTTTTATATGTATGTGAGTAGTTGATTAAAAAAATTAATAAGTTAGAGATCCTATTTTAAAATTTATTAAAATTAAAGGACTTAATTGACAAATTAAAATCTAATTAAAATGATGACATTATACATGTGTTTCCTATATATAATTTATAAGATTATTATTCGGTATATGATTTTGATGAAATAAAGATACTTTTCGAAACACCAAAATAATAATAAAATCTTTACTAATAACTCTTGAAAGTCATGGTTAAGCTTTCATATATCAAATTAGATAAAGATGATTAGATGTACAAAACTTTTACAAAAACATGTGTATGTGATCTAGCTTATGGAATCGAAAAATCTCTTTCTTATCTATACAAAAATCTACGAAAACAATAATAATATGTTGATAAAGGATATGATGATCCAAATGATACAACAATGAGGTTGCAAGATGCCAACCGATTCTAATACATTGCAATAGAAATTGATTATGACTCATTATTCGACCCTAACTAAATTGAAATACATTGAAAAACAAATTACTACAGTGAAATATTGATCCACAAATTAAATAGCCTACAAACCCAAAATCATTTTTAAAAAGACAAATATATATATATATATATATATATATATATATATATTGGAATGATCCTGAGGGAAGTGCATTTTTTGGGGGAAGGGGAAAGCGTTAGTATGCATCATGAAGCATATTACCTTCATCCATACAAATCTCGATAAAAGCAAACTGAAATTTAGTAAATGTTAATCAGAATCGATGTTATGAATGTTAAGCTTCCTTGATAAATTCTTTCTTCAAGTTATAACATCGATTTATGAATATTAGATCCAAATCCGTTAATATGCATCGCGGTGCATATTAGTTAATATGCATTGTGATGCATATTAACAATAAAAATATCTTTCAAATAATGTGAAGTTTTAATATGCATCGCGATGCATATGAGTTAATATGCATCACACTGCATATTAATAATTTATTAAATAAATATTCATCAATTAATGTTATGACTTAAAAATGAAATTCATTAGTTAAAATATTCTTTATAGCATCGATTTTGATTACTATTTACCAATAAAAATATTTTATTTTTTGACATTTTGATTGATAATTGTAATATGCTTCTTGATGCATACTAACGCTTCCCCATCCCCCCAAAAAGGCACTTCTCTTTTGATCACTACCATATATATATATATATATATATATATATATATATATATATATATATATATATATATATATATACACGCGCTTAGAAATGGAGAAAATGTAATAGCTAGGATTTTAATAACTTTAATTAATTGCATTTCACAAACTCATACACTTTTTAAACATAAAGTAAGGAAAATATTAAACTTATCAAAGGGGAAAACATCCATAACTTAACTATTATTGTGTTATATTATAAATCTTTGTGCTATTCAGCAAGCAACAACCAAATAAAAGCTTATACCATATATTTTAACCCACACCTTTTTATTATTAGCTACACGGAATACTTGTGTGACATACACTCAGTTGTAAAATTGTTGTAATAACAAAACAAACTTCCATCTTGACAATAATTGCTAATTTTTACGATTAATACCGAGCGTAGAATACCCGTATGGCCGTATCCTACATACACACGATAATGACAATATGTATCATCCTGTATATATATTATGACTGATCAATCTACCATAGGTTTTTCTAGTATAGAGATGCATCGAATCAAAATCAAAATAATATATTAAAGCTTAATTTGAACAACTATATATTCAACGAATTTCATACATAAATCGTTAGAAATCGGCACATAAAATTGAAAACTTAGAAAGTAAAAATGAGGAAGAAAAACTTACAAATGAATTGATGAAATCTCCAAAATTGTAATTTTTTTTTAAAAGAAATAATTAAAAGGAGTATGTATAAATACATATCCCATACTATATATATGGGTTTAACAAAAGGATGTTTTAAAGCCCTAAAATGGGGCATGTAGCTGAATAAAGTAAGACATTAGATTAGTTAATGTCTAAGAAGGGTTAAAAGTTTGATAACATCAATTAAGGGATTGTGAATAATGTGAAAGAAACTTGTTTAAAATTAAAACCCTCATGACTACTTTGTAACTGAAATCAAGGTTTCTTTCACACGAAATCAGTTTTTTACTTTACTTTTTCTTTGTTTTATCCACGGATAACTATTACGGAGTATTTAATACGGTACGAACCAGGTGTCCTGTGAATTTATTTTGTCTATAAATATAAATGACCATTACATTGAAAAGAAAATAGATAAATCGAGGTTCATTGACACAAGATAGAGAACAAATAAAGCGATATGAATATCCAATGTTACTTGCCATGTCATTTTGTATTAGTTTATTTTTGTTTTTAAAATGACAATTCTACAACCTAGACTCGAATATACACGTTGTCTATACCAATACTCAAAATTAAATCACAACCTCTTTGAGGGGCTAATTACCTAAATATACAAAAATAGGTTAGTATTTTACATATTATCACCTCAAAATTTTTTTCTCACAAAATATCAAAACATTTTCGAAAGGATAGAGAAAATCGCAATATCTCAATTTCATTTAGCAATATAGCTTTTAGCGACGACAAAGTCGTCGCTAAAGACCTTCAGCGACGACCAAAAGGAAGAAAATCGAAATAAGGATTTGGATATTCGCAGCATTCATTTTGCCATATAGATTTCGCAATACGCAAGTTTCATTTCGCAATATAGCTTTTAGCGACGACAAAGTCGTCGCTAAAGACCTTTAGCGACGACTTTTTCGTCACTAAAAACTATATGGCGAAATAATATTTGCGAAATGAAATGGAGATATTGCGATTTTCTCCATATTTGCGAAAATGTTTTGATATTTTGTGAGAAAAAAAATTTGAGGTGATAATATGTAAAATGCTAACCCATCTATCTATATAACTAAGATAGGAGACCTTGAATGATTTGGCAAATATTTACCTATGCCACATCATCAAAATCCTATGTGTCATCATTATATGAAATAAGCTTGATGACGTGGATTCTCCTACACTTACATGATAAATAAGGTAATACTATATTAGAAAACTAAAACTAAATTATACTAATTTAATTTAAAGTGTCATTATTTTTTAACGGTAAATACTACAATAGATAATTAAATTATAACCGATTCAATCCAAACTAATGTGTCATTAGATAATATTTTTAGTATAATATTTTTATTAAAGTCAAAAATCATGAATTCATTTACCTATTTTCCCCCTCTAATTTTGAATCATAAATTTGTTTATTATTCTTTATCTTAATCTTCACATTCCTTTTTTCAGATCTATAAAAAAAATATAACTTTTAATGAATTGTGATAGCTTAATTTATAATATCATTATACCTTTTATCGTAGTTTTGTTAATTTGACAAAAAAAAAAAATTTATCTTACAAACTTAGGGATCTCAATTTCGTTTAAATTATAATCTGAGTACAAGCTTAATTAATAGGTAGATCAAGTTCATGATATCTTTTAAATGTTTTATTAGTTTCAATAATACAACTTAATCATTATTTTATATTCAACTGGTAAGAGGTGTAATTTTATAATTTCTTTATTACTTTTCGCGGTTAGGAAGATTGGTCACAATCTGAGCGGTACCACACACCCTACCCTACCACCTATATACGTCCATCCATAATATCTCATTTAAGTATTTATATATATCTCATCACTATAGATTGATTTTATACATGTAGATGCACATTAGTTGTTTAATAAAATGTCTGAATAGTTATATTAATCGCTACAAATTATGTTTGTTAAAACTATGTATATATGTCTTGCTCAAAAAATTATTGAAACCTTAACAACAAAAATGCTATTATTACCAAACAATTGTTTTAGCTAGAAATGGCACTTTACAATATACACGTCTTTTTCAACCTTCCCAATGTATCCATATATTGTAGGAGAAAAAAATTTGTTCTTATTTCATTTTTAAAGAGTCAAAACTTATAAATAATTATTAATATAGGTAAAAAAAAATGTATTTGTTACACACTTTGAAAGTTTTAAGGGGTTAACTGTCTTCCATCTCTTCATACTTACTTAATTATATTATTAATTTATTTTTTAAATGTTATAAAAATGATCATAAAAAGGGAAGTGATTTGAAAATTACTTTTTTAGCCGTATACCACATATGTATTACAGTGTTGTATAATACAACACTTTAAAGCATAAGTGATGGTGTACAAATAAACGATAATAATGTACTAATCATCACCTATATATAAAGTGTATACAACATAAAATTGAATATCATAAATTAAACATTTCATTTACTGTTTTAGATTATGAGAGCTATTATGAAATTATATTTTCTAACCGTGCATCGCACGGGTTTAACACTAGTTTTTGTATATTTAGGTAATTAGCCCCCTCTTTGAGTCTTTGGTCATCAATTCCACGTGTACCATCAGGCTTAAAAGCCATTTAATAATTAATATTTGATATTAATTAATATTACGGAGTAATAATTTAATACTAATAAGCATTATACGAAGGAATGATAAGGTGCAAATGAGTATATAAAAAGGGTTTTAACTCGGGAATCCACGTCATCAATCCATACTCATAAAAAGAATCCAAATCTTCAATCATCCAACGGCTCATAATCACCTACACCATTTCACACGGATCACAAATCCAACCGCCAACATTCCTCCCCCAAATTCCAAAAACTCAAAATCTCCCTCCAAAATAAAAAAAAACCCACCTTTAAAACCCACCCCACAATCCCCTTTTCCCCTCACAATCAAATTCAATCCCAAATCAAATCTTCATCATATTCAAAAATGTCTGGTCGCGGTAAGGGCGGGAAGGGGTTAGGAAAGGGTGGAGCGAAACGACACCGTAAAGTCCTCCGCGATAACATTCAGGGAATCACGAAACCTGCAATTCGGAGACTCGCGAGAAGAGGTGGAGTTAAGAGAATCAGTGGGTTGATTTATGAGGAGACAAGAGGGGTTTTGAAGATATTTTTGGAGAATGTGATTCGTGATGCGGTTACATATACCGAACATGCTCGCCGGAAAACTGTGACTGCCATGGATGTTGTTTATGCTCTTAAAAGACAGGGACGAACTCTTTATGGATTTGGAGGCTAAATGCTTTTATTTCATGTCATAAAATGTTACTAATTAGTTCGTTTATGAGCGATTGAAGCTTGATGTATTGTGCAAGTTTAAATTTTAATGGAAAGTTTTAATCTTTGAAATCTTGGTTAATTTTGTTGTTAATAATGTTGCAAATACGAATGTTAGTATGTTATAAACTTCGTAATCATATCAGTTATACATATTGAAGTTAGAAAAGTTCCATCAGTTAAAACTCTCATCACATACAGATACAAAAACCGGATTCTTTTCGGTTTGAGAAGCAAAAGATTGAAGAGGGCTTAGGTTCACATATCGTCGTGAACACTTGTGGCCCTTGGAAAAAAAAACACCGCAAAACAGCTCAGAATTTAAAAGAAATGTATGTACAAGCAAAAAAAATCAAAACCAAAACCATGTATGTACACATCTTAACAAGCTCGGTTGTAAGTACAACGTAGTGGTCCTGCATTAGCCGTAAGAGCAGGCACTTGATGTCCATCTGCAACCACAAAAGATTGTGCTCGAGTGTAACCAGGAGAACAACTTCCATATCCAGTTGGAATGAAATACGCTCCACCCATAAACACGTCTCTTGAAGTTCTCCACTTCCAATTCTTCCACCCCTTGGAGATAACTTCCCTTTTAGTAACCTACAAATGATTCGATAATCAAATAGTTAGACATAAACATGTCGAAAATATTTTTTCAACCTAATGATGGTTTATCAAGATTTTACCTGTTTTGCATTTGGATTTTTTGAAGCCATATAGTAGTTCCCTTCACTTAGTATTGTTGGATTTGCGCTTCCCCCAATAGCATACATATGCCATTCGTCGTACTTATTGTTTGCAACATGTGCATAACCTAGTCTCACCCTGCAATTTTTGATGTAATTACATAATGTTACTACTACAATAGAATTTTACATGATTTGCCAATTATAGAAAGCGAAATTGTCGCATATATAGGATAGACATACCTTGGCATTCTTTGAACTAGACCAGGGCCGAAATGGTTATATACGACGGTGACTTTCATTATCTTGTCTTCAACATTCTTGTCGTTGTGGCCAAATAGCATAACCTGCATCATTTTGTATGTTTAAATCAATAAAAAGGTACGCAACGACAAAAAGTAATGTAATTGGTGGATTTGGGTATGTTTACCTTATCGTGTTGAGAAAAGTAGTTATTGGATATTGTGATGAAAGTTGAAGCATGAATGACATCTATGAGCCCATCATAGGCTTTGGCAAGGAAACAATGGTCAATCCATACGTATGTTGATGCGAATATGTCAATTGCATCCCCGTCTGAACCTAGACGGTGGCCCGCATGCGTTGGACTATCTCTTACAATGCCTGAATGTCCTGGCTTACAATCATGAATGCTAATCCCATGTATGATCACATGGCTTACTCTTTGTATAGTTATACAAGGTCCATTTGAAATTTCCACTTTTGCCCCTCTTCCGTCGATGGTCTTGAAACTATTCATCATGAGCTCATTTTTAAGGTTGATGACCATATCCTTTGCAAATATGATCCACAAAGGCTTTGATTGGATCACACCATAACGCAGAGTCCCCGGTTTAGGGTTTATAGGATCGTCTGAAGGGTTGGTAACAACATACGTTGCACCGTTCTTTCCTCCCAAAGCACCTTTACCAAACCCAACAGTACAATCAGCTAATGCACGACGATTAGCTTGCCAATTTGTGGTCCTACGACGACATGCATCTATCGAGTTCACAGCTTTTGGCCTGGGGTAAATGTAGCTTGTGATCGGTTTAGGTTTAGGTGCATTATAGTAAATTGCATGAGAGATTGAAGCATGAAAACATAAGATAGCTAGAATGAAGAAGTGTGAAGCCATGACTCTTTGCTGATTGAGTGAAAAATACACAAAAGATCATCAACTTATATAAGACTACTTAATTACATTTTTGTACCCTTATTATTGTCCTTTTGTATATTATCATACAAGGATTTATTTTTATTACAATTCGACCCTGTAATATTTAAATCTTGTGATGTTTCAAGTCAACCTAGAACTTCTTTTGGTAAAAAATTTAAAGTTTTTTGAGAAGGTGTCAAGTATATATAAATATGAGGTAGTTTTATGTAAATAATGTTATCACAATGTGGTACACACGATTTTGACTTGTTATATATTTAGAGACGTGACTGCACGAGGTTATAGAAGTTTGACTTTTTAAATATTGTTTGGTCAAAGATGTGTAGAGTTGACTTTATTCAGATTTTGTAGAAGCTGACTTAGGGGCTGTTTACTTTTTTTTTCCTATTAAGTGCTGTTTACATGTGATGTCTGTCTGGATAAATATGTCTGTTTATAACAAGTGCTGTTTATGTAAATGTAATTTTTGTTTTGACCAAAATGATGAACTTAAATGATATAAAGTTTAAATAAAAAATGACGTGTTCAAATTCTATGGGTGAAAAAATGTTGAAAAAAATGTATATTTATCATTAAGTGCCTCTTTTTGGTAAGGGCTTCATTTTTCCTCCTATTTCAGAAACAAACATTATTTTCAGATTAAGTGAAAAAGAAACAGCAATTTATCTGTCTGGATTAAGAAGTGTCTGGAAACAGACCATTAAGTGGAAAATACACAGGCCCTTATTAACTTATTTGGGACATTGGCCTAAGGTTAATGGTACATCTCTTTTGTGTTGACATGAGTTCCATAAACTCATCTCCTTATTATACTGCATAGGATTGATGATTGGATATATGAATTATATAAAACATCAATGGTGTAAATGTGAAAGTACATTGAAAGAGAAGCGAGAGTAGATGAACATAAGGCGGTTCAGTATCCGGATATAACTGAATTATTCAATCAAACTATTTGGATCGTACTATTTTTAATCCGACTATATGATTTTCTCAGAATCGAGTGGACAAAGTCGAATTTATATTGGTTTTACTTACTACAACCAGAACAAAATAGTACGAAAATTTATCCGAATAAGAAATTATTATAGAGATATATACATATTATTATTTTCAATAATATAAGTAATATTCTTATATATATATTTGATTAATAAAATATATCATAGTTATATAAGTAATGTTAATTAAGAACATTGTTTGCTCATCTATGATATATGAACTCCTCTATCAAGTTCATAAATATATTCATATCTTTTATAAGCACTTAAGTCTAACACGACAACATCTATTGATTAATTTAGTCAATTCGAGTATGACAAAGGCGTATATTAGACATTTAATTAAATTAATAAATCGACAGAAATTAGTTAAACCAAAAGTCTGCAAATTAAAACTTATAAATTAGTCTACAACGTGCTATCACATATAGTTCTTTAAATTTTATAGAGAATAAATAATCTTATCCTAGTAAACAATAGAAGATTATTGCAAATCAAATAATCTTTTTTTTGGTATACCTGGGTATCCAACTCGCTTTGCGAGCTGACTAATCCCAGGGCGACTACTCGCTTTGCGAGTAGCCCGGAGTCATCGCGGGTGAACCTCCGTGGCCATAAGGAGGATTTTTGCTGCTCCTAGGATTCGAACTTGGGACCTCTAGGTATTACACCTTAGAGACCAAGCCTTTACCACTAGGCCGAAATCAAATAATCTTGTAACTAACTAAAACATACCCCTTGGATAGAGGTTTATTGTTTCGTTATGTATTAAAATTTACACATTTTACGAGACATAGTTTCATTTGTTCTATTGTATGTATTGAACTTGTAAATATCGTCTATTGTATGTAAACTTTCCTTTTTGGGTATGACCAAAAAAGGAAACTTTCCTATTTTGTCCTTACCCAAAAAGGAAAGTTTGCATACAATAGACGATATTTACAAGTTCAATACATACAATAAAAGTTTTCAAAGTTCGATTCATACAATAATAAAATGTGTAAAGTTTAATATATAATGAAATAATAAACTCCATTGGATAACAAGGACAAGTTTGATAGCTTGCCTTTTTATAGTTACAATCATAATAACACCATGACCACAAATAAATACAAGTTTAAACCATTCAATTTAAAATATTAAACGAAATAATGTAGATTAAACTCTTTGTAGATTACGCGTAGCTACACATCCCACGCACACATGAATCGTGTCTCTTGCATACATAGTTACATCCGCCACAATGACGCTTGTTCACCATTGGGTTCACGCATTTTCCATTGCAACAAATCTCCATGTGTTTGCATTTCCGTCCACAAAGACCGCAATTTTGTTTATCATTCTTCACATTAACACATTTCTTTTTGCAACAATCGGGTCCAGGACTACCCTTTGCACGACAAAGTCTAGGGTTCTTGTTGCATTTTATTAAGCCTGTTGGTTGTTGGGCGAGAAATCGCCCAACACCAGATGGTGAGTCAGTCACCAAAATGTCATCTTCATCGTCATTAATATCGAAAGAATTTTCGTGAATAGGTGTGGAAGAAAGAGTGATGGCTAAACTTATGATAATGGTGAGGAGAATTAAGGATTTTGTTAGGGTGTTCATGGTGTATGTCTTTAGAAGGGAATGTAAGTTTTTATGGAGTTTTATGCGTGGGATAAATTGATTACAAATGCATGGTGTATTTATAGGGATGGAATATAAATGAGTTTGAAATATGGGGGTGATTATTTTTTCTTTGTTTGAAAAAAAATGTTAGGCTTAGAAAGAAATTTTTAGATTGTTTTGTGTACGTCTGGAATTATGTGATAATAAGATTGTATAAAAGTAGATAAATATCCACTAAAAGATATTTTGTCAATTTGTATACTACACGTATTAGTGGAACAATTAAGGTCGATGTATTGATGTAATTAAAAATGGTATACCTAATGAAAAATCCATGGGTGAGGGTGTGTTTGGCAATAACGGGTTATAATTGGGGCTGAAGTTGGAGCTTGTGGCTGCGGCTGTGACTTGAACTTCCATTCAAAAGCCATTTTAATAAGCTTATTGTTTAAAGGCTTTAAAAGCTTATGAGAGCTTATTTTTTAAAGAAGCTCAATTTTTATTGTGTTGCCAAACAAAACTTACGAGTTGAGATTATTAAAAGTAAAAGCTCAAACTCCTAAAATCCTATGCCAAACACACCCTAATTAATTCCTAACATGCTACATTTGTTTTGTGCTTCATTAGTGTAGTAAATTAGACTTATGTAAAACCTTAGGACCTCATACTAATAATAATAGGGGTTAACTAATGTGTACCCATGATATACGATAAAGTGTATTTTTAGAAGACAAAATTTTCTTAGATATTAACATGTGCATTAATACTAATTAATCGAATCTACTAATAATTACCTTTCTTATACATATCATGAATACAAATTCTAATATCTAGGAAAATTACGGGTTCACTATTATTAAACAAACTAGATCAAAACCCGCGAAAATCGCGGGCTACATCAAGAAAATCTTACAACAAATTATATCAACAAATTATATCGTAATATGAAATAGTAGATATGAAATATACAATCAAATAAATCTAAAATGTTTGTTAAAATCACCATTTCCCGATGAATACTATACTTTTAATCTCATATGTGTTACTATATTGAAATACGATGATGCTTATTAAGGTCAATATGAAAAATTAAATCATAAGAAAAAAAATTGAGTGGTTAAAAAGGAAAAAAAAAGTGAATTTTAAGAATTGAGCCAATATTAATCCTGCTTATTATGCCCAATTAATTGAAAACTTCTATATTCATCAGGAGATGAATGAAATCACTGTTAAATAAATAGTGAAAGTTTTTTTCTTTTTCTTTTTTTTTAATGTACAAACCAAAATATAAATAAAACATGAAAATCATTTTAGCTACAAATAAGAGTTGTAAATTACTATCTTTTATATCTATAATTTTTAAAGTGTACAGTTTATAAATTGCATATCATTTACCTAAATAAAACTTTTAAAACAATGAGATTGTCAAATCTATTAGTTAATCATTTAAATCTATTTGACAAAAAATACAATTTAGATGTGTTGTAATTAACGTAAGTGTCATTTTTGTTCGATATATATTTACAATTTTTCAAATAAAATGGAAAACGGGTTGATCCCGAGTTACAATATTAGCTTAGTATATAACAATCATTTAACTCGATTTGACAAAAATGTACCATTTATATGTGTTTACCGGTTTACAAAAAAGTACAATTAAGTGAATTTGACATATATGTAATGTAAATATGAAAAAAAAAAATCTATACAACATGTACTCATAGTTTGATCATGAGATACACACTATGGAACACAATATTTTTATAATTTTCTAGCTTCAAATTTGAAGAATTAGGTAAAATGTTACCATTGAATAAATAGTACATGACAAATCACCTTTTTAAGCATTGTTTTCTCTTTTAATTTTCATTATTTTAAGGTTTTAACATCTCTTTCCCATTACTGCATTTTATTTTTTGTTTTGGCAAATTGTCTGTAAATGCATCGAACTTGTCACAAATTCCTATTGTATGTATCTAACTTTTAATTATCCTATTGTATATATTGAAGTTACTAATCTTTCCTGTTGTATGTATTGAACTTACTAATCACTCCTATTGTATGTAGTCATTAATTTGTTACAAAGATTATTGATCAAAAATATCTTACGTGGCATTATAAGGTGATCTGGTCTTTACCAGGTCAATGCCATATCACCTATCACCAAAATGAATATTTCTTTTTTCCATTTCATTATCTACTTGGTAATTCGTAACAAATAAATTAATTAACAAAAATGCTTCATGTCCTTGTTACTTCCTGGTGTAGAAACCAAAACCACCGTATCCGTAATCCTCTTCCCTTCATTTTATTCCTTGCTCGTCTATCTCTCGAAACAAAACAAAAAAAGCTTTTCATCAAGCCTTCATAAATATCAAACAAAACATAACAAAATCAAATCAGAATTGATTTTTATCCACAAATTACAGACCATAATAAGTCTTATTAATTTTCCCCAATTTCTTAAAACCCTAACCCTAATTTAAAACTAAATCAATTTGTTGAGAGTTGGAAGATGGGATTTCAGGTTTAGCGGTGGTAGTTTCGATTGTGGGTGGTCCGTTCAAATGATGGTGGTGGAAGTTCGGAGTTGATGACGGCATTTAGAATGGTTGGGTTGACGACGACGGTTTCGGAGTTGGTTGTGTCTGAATAATAGCAAAAAGGATGGGTAATGCTTTAACAGCGATGGGAACGGCTAATTAACCACTTAGTGTTACGTAGTATCATAATTTTATACACAATTTGATACTTGTAAATATTCTACGGATATCTCCTGTTTACATTCAATAACACCCACATAAGATATCTACATATACATGTGAACCTGAAAAACTAAAAATATTTTTAAAAGAAGAAGTAATACATATATGTTTACTTTGCATCAAAATATTCCAAGAGAGCATCGCAAATAGTACTCCATAAATATAAACTCATAAACCACACAACTAACAAAGCAATCAATTTTAATGGAGATTGAAAGCACCTGACTTGAAATGTCCGGGTAGGGTTCTGATTGACCTGACGAGCGATTGACACCATCTTAACATCAACATTCAGTGATGAATCTGTGATTTTATTCTTCTGCAGTTATAAAAAGACCTTATGTAGCGTCAATTGAAATATATTGAAATCGTTCGATATATGATATTACTTCGATCGATTATCGTGACATGAGTCTGTTGTTAAGGAAGATGAGGGTCGAGTAATGATTGTGGCCGGAGTTGCAGTGAAACAAAGATAAGGTTGAGGTCTTGAGGATGGCGATGGAATTAGGGTTCAAGGGAGGTGAGTGAGAGGGACATCAAAAACCTGTTATCGTCGGATATGTGGGAACGGTTGTAGACTCAGATAAAGGACAAAACGCGCAAACGATGCTCAGAATGTCCATCGTACAGTCGTAATAGGATTTTGAAGAAACAACATCGTTTGATGAAAATCTATGTGACGATCGATGGAGATCGGGAATTGGTGGATTTCAGTGGTCAGGAAATTGAGGGGAATTGTCAGGTTTAAGATTAGGAATTTGAAAAAGGAAATTAGGGTTTCGTAGGTGGTGATTGAAGGAATATTTGGCTTCCCTATAATATTGCAACAAAAACCTGATTAGTTAGGGGTACAATGGTAAATTAAGTCCATCAAATAGGAGATATTACGTAAACATTGTTGGTAGACTAAATCAACGGCTAAGATCAATCTGGCTAATTCATCTAAAGGGTAGGATTAATTCATTTTAAACTAATTTAAAAATGTTTACACCTTTTAACTCCTCCAATTAATATTATAGAGATACTAGACTTTCTTTTATTAAATAATTAGGCAAATAAACCAAACTAATCCATCCATCATCTTCAATTACAGCGAATATGTCATGCCTAATTCTGGTAAGGATGGAAAAACGTCAGACCAAACAGGTTTCAAACTTTCAGTTAGTCAAACCCAATTTGTTGGATACGAATGTCAACGCACCCACCGTCAGAAATTACGAATTACTCATGCTCCATCTCGTAAGACACTAAGACTTAATTCGAGTTTCTTCAAGTAGTCTCAAATGTCAAACTAAACACGTCTGAATGACTCGAGATCAACCCAGTTACAGCGAACCCTTGCAAAGATTCAAAGGTGTCGACTGACAGGTAAAACTCATGTACCTATAAATAGGTTACTATAGCAGTGTTTCACATGTGGCTGAAAGTTATCTAATGTGCATTCAGATGTATTAAACCTTTGAGATTATAATTACAAAGAGAGTTGGTTCATATTTTTGTGGGTCGGCTCAACCCAATATGACCCACCCAATTTGACAGGCACTTGAAGTTTACATGTTTTAACTTGTTATTCAACCCCTCAAACCTTTTCATTTTGCCACCTCTAATCAAAATCTATTTCGAGAATGGTTCAACACTTCAAGTGCCAAATTCTACCTTATTGTTTCTCAAATGTGAACTTACACATTACACTGTCAACAATGTGATAAGAATATGATGATAAGTAGTGCTATTTCTATTATGTAATCAATCATTTCTAGAAATTATACATCTGGTCTGTAATTTTCATTTGAGAAGAGAAGAACTATTGCGAGATAGATTACCACCTATATATCAGTGTATAACTAATTGACGCTGTTTACTGTATCAATATCACAACTATAGTAGTTACCAACAAATACACTGGATCATTTCTACTAGTGTGAAGGCGGATTGGTTATGGTCGATGAAGTAATGAACTACGCGCACAAATTTGCATAAACATAGGCAATGCAAAAAAATAAGGTAAATCGAGGAGTAAAACCATATGATTTGGGAATAAGAGGGTGTTTATAATCAGGTAAGCATGCCGTTTCTTGGAAAACACTTTCGATAAACCAGTAAAGTTCACACAGAAAACCATCGAATGAAGTTAAAAAACTGCTTCAATCCAATTTGTACATATAACTAGTTTACTGTATGCAAAAAACCATCTAATGACACCAAGTCATATCCTCAACAGGAAGCCCAGAAAGATTCAAGGTTCCACAGTGAACTATGCTAAAAACCTAAGAATGGCAGATCCCACGGTCAAAATGTGTTTTTATATTATTCTTTTACTTTTTCTTTAAGTTAATCATATATAGCTAAACATATTGAAAAATAGCGCTCTCCATGAACTCATCGACGAATCACGTTCTCTGCTACCACACCTTGTAGATAACAATATTTCAGTTTAAGATTGAGGATTAAATCGTTATTCTCTCAATTATTTTGTAAAAAAGTGGAATTTGAAGACATAGATTCCTATAGAAAACTTATAATGACAGTTTTGAAACGAAGTGTTATTACATAGATGAAACATTATTCATAGCAAAAGTACAAGTCAGTAACTCACTAGGTTTAATTAGCACACATTTCACTTTAGCATTAGAAATATACAACTCTTTGACACCAGAAGAAAATTATTGTGCGATATTGTTAGAGGTTGTCGTAAGTTGTAGAGTAGTAACACCCTTCAATGTGAAGTTGAAGATATACATCTGATTATCTAAATGCCTCACTAGTCGCTACAACTTCATGTCGTCATAAGATCCCTAATTCAATTCAAATTACAACGGGTGTATCTCACATCTTTATTCATAAAAATGTCCAGTAAGGAAAGGCTGCATATATACTATTTTTCTACTTACAACGGATGTATGTAACACATTCAAAAAACATAACTTATATATATTGTTCATTGATATCATGAAAAACTTACTATGATCAAACTTAACTTCCGGTTTACTAAATATACAACATTTAATACATACACAAACTATATGTTTATAGAGCAGATAGACACTTACATTCTACCTCAAACTTTCAAAAGCTGCATCTTGTTCGCAAAAGCAATACCGATCCAATCAGGCATTGCAGCTGACCACTGAAGCTGATTAATCTCCGCACCAGCTGAATACATCGATATAGGATCAATCCCATTCGGTCCAGCCACAGTTGGCAGTTCCCAAATAAGCGCCTGCGAATCATCACCAGCTGAACAAATATGCTGACAACTCATTGGGGCCCACGTAATCGCGTTCACACTCCCTCTATGTCTCTCCAATTCCGCAACCGGTAATGTAGGTGACCTTATATCAAGAATCACAATCTTGTTACTATCCATCAGAATTGTAGCCATATATCTCAAATCCTGTTTATTCCAAGCTAATCGTAATAAAGGCGTATCGGGCTGAGGACTTTCGTATATAATCGTGGAATGTTCTTTATCGCGTAAATCAAAAACCCTAACCGATCCATCAGCCGAAACCGAAGCAAACACACCAGCTTCACCCCAAGCAATATCATGAACCTCTTTATCATGAGCAATCAATTGTGTTTCCACAACACCCTTTTCAATATCCCAAATTGTACAAGTGGTATCGATACTGGACGTACCTATCCGTTTCGGTTCGATCACGTTCCAGTCAAACGAGGTCAACGGTGCACAAAACTCGCTACTTTTGCTATTATTAAGCACCGAAATCGGCTCAATTGTACCGTTACGGAGTCCGTAAAGCCGTAAGAAGTCACCGGAAGAAGCTAATATATCAGATGATGAAATTGAGTTAGGGTTTGGTTGAAACATGAGTTTAGTTGGAGGATAAGGGTGATCAAATGAGAGACTAGGGTTTGGTTGTATAGTTAACGTGTCTTCATCGAATGTTAAGATGTCGATTCGGTTTGTGTATTCTTCGATGAAACTGCCGACGGCGATACGGCGGTGGGATGGGCGGGTGGTGGTGGTGGAAGAGATGGCCATTGAGTAGAGAGTGAAGGGTGATTCGTACGTGATGAAGCTTTCGGATCGGGTTTTTGATTCTAGGGTTGATTTGTCCATTTTGGGGATTTTGACGGTGGAAGTTGGTGGTGGAATTGGGTTTTTCCGGTGGTTATATGGTGTTGGAAAAGTAAGAATGGGAAATAAAGGGGAAGTTGCATTTTCAACAAGCGGTCATGTTTGAACATTGGAGAGGACTGGTGTTGACTTTCCGGTCGTTGGTATATTGTTTATTCTAAAATCGGAATGATTTATATACCACCAAAATATTAAATATTACGTGTACATACGTGTAAATAGTTAGTGATTGTACTGGATTATTTTTAGTGATATACAAAAGATTCATCATTTCAAAAAATCATTTCAAAAGGTAGGTATATCAGTATTTAAGTGAATTTTATATTTTTATAGAAAAACACCAACTCAACAACACGAGTAATGAGTATATACACTGCGAATATACGCAATAGAAAATGATTGATATGACTAATTATGTAGGCCTAAAAAAAGACCTAAGGATGTGATTGGTTATTTTGAAAAATTGATTGGATGAGATTAGGAGAGAGAAAAAAATCAACCAATAAAATAATTAGGTCTGTATTTAGGTCTATGTAATTAGGTTGATATATCATTACTCATACGCAATAGTTCAACTTGACCTCACACTTTAATGATTGGGGCGTAACCTCAATAACGTCGGGTATAATCTCTTAAACCTTTTTTTTTTTATGTAATTTGGACGATTTTAATTTGACTATCCGAAGCATGTGTTGTAGCTTTGCCATTAGACGTTTTTCATAGTTCCATATTAGATTAGTCTTGGTCGATCTTGGAGATTGTAAATCATCAATGGTTCTGTTCGTCAATCATTTTTTTTAGTTCCTTCTTTAGTACTCCGTAAATTTTTCGATGTACAACCAAATAAAGCATGACGTACAATGATTTACTAGAGATAATTAAAAGTGATTGAGAGTAGAGTAGAAGTGATGAAAATGGTTTGACAAAAAGAAAATGAAGGGATGATAATAGTGGCTGAAAGTAGTTCCAATATTTAGTCCATCAACCAAAAGCAACAAATCGGACACCTAACCAACCCATATGCATTGCATTCCTTGCAAACACCCTTGGGACATGACACAAACCTTTTATTTTTACAATTATCACAGAATAAAGGGTAATCTCTATCTGGAAGATCGTCAAGTATGCGTGCTAGGTCACCAAAACTGTGAAGCCGTTGAATCGTATCTACCCCTCCAATGTGCTTTCCTCCAATAAACAGCTGTGGTAAATTGTATGTCCCCCATCCAAAGATACATTGTAATTGCTCCGTGAATAATGGATCCTAGAAAACATCCCTTTCGTCCACATGCTTTCCACATCCGTTTAGAATATTTAGAACTTCGAAAGATTTGTCTCTTTTATTCTTGATCCATCCAAAACGGTTGTGATATAATACAAGACGGTCAAAACTAGATGAAAAGACTTTGGGATCGGTGAACGGAAGTTGACGATCCTCCGAGTATTTCTTTTCTAGTCTCAATGCTTCTTTAAGCTTAGTTACGACTTGACTCATATTCGGACGTTTGATTGGATCAGTGTCCAAGCATTCTGTTATAAGATGCTCACATGCCCGTGAACATCTTGAAGAAATATGTTTCGTAACATAATCTAGGGTGAAATTGGGAAGTTCTCCTCTCATGATGAATGGAAGTGCCAAAATAACTAGACTCTGCCACGCTGGCCTCTCGCATAATACTTCCAACAATACAACACCATAAGCATACACATCTGCTTTTCGACTTAGTTGATATTTGGGTTCATAACATTCAGGCGCTAAATACCCTTCTGTACCTGCAAAGAGTACAATCTTACTAGCTTTGTCTAGGACTGGAATGAAGTTAGGGTTGATGTTTTGGGAATGTATTAAAGTTTAGTTTTCTAACATGTCTAAAGTATGTATTTACGTCAGTTTTTGATACACTGAGCATATTTAAAAAAAAAAAAAGTTTAGTACATACATTAGACATTTTAGAAACTTTCATACACAACAGAACTATTATAACATGGATACATAAAATGGTAAAAAGAGCAAACTTTAATACATTCCAAAACATTAAAGGATTAGCCCATGAAGTTATTGATCATGCAAAATTATTATTCCAAAACTGATAATCTTATTTGTTTGATCAACAGTAAACATGATACCTTTAATATGATTTGTGGTTTGTTTTGAGGTGGATGGGCCAGCATCACGAGTCCTGGACAATCCAAAGTCCGAGATCTTAGGAACCAACTTTCGATCCAGTAGAATGTTGTCACTCTTAAGGTCACTATGAATGATGACAGAATCTGTGCGAGAATGAAGGTAATCAAGACCTTTTGCCACTCCTATGCAGATATTGAGGCGTTCCACTATGCTCAAGCGAGCTACACGATCTTTGTCTGAATAAAGATAATCATAAAGTGAACCATTTGGCATAAATTCATATACAAGAATCCTCTCATCCTCTTCCTCACAAAATCCCACAAGAGATATGATGTTGACATGATTGCACGCAGACACCAATTCGATCTCCTTTCTAAAAGCAGGAATTCCTAGCTCGGGCTCCATGCTCATTCGCTTCACGGCAACTGGTCCATCGTAAAAACTATTCCCCGAGATGCTCCCACTGTAGACTTTCCCAAATGCCCCTTCTCCTAAATAATTTGAAAAGTCATTTGTGGCCTTTTTCAAGTCACTGAGTACGAAACTCTTGCAAGAGGTTGCCGAACTTTGTTTATTCAACTGAGAGAACTGCATGTTAATTAGAACGTTAGTGAGGTTAGTGGAAATGAGAAATTATGAGGTGTTTCATATTTGCGATTCGTATTAAAACATAAACCGCAAGAATAGTCGATCTGTTCAACAATGCATGATCCATACTTCTCAAGTTCATAGTAATATTGCATATATATTCTTTCCCAAACCTTTTCGGTTTCTAGTTTTGTTATGTAAATCAATCAAGATGTATAATTATGAGGGTGTTTCAGATTGCTTATTATAGTGTTTATATAATAACATAAGTAGATGTCAGCTTGCTCATTTTGTAGTGCTCATTGCGTCTAAAATAAACCGCTAAGCAGTTTTAATAAATGAGTTTAGCCATGTTTATTTGCTGTCTAACACAACAATAAGCAGATAAGTGCTTAAATAAGCAAATCTCAAAAACCCCCATATCAAAATTTAAATTTTAGATGAAAACATGACAATAACAACATAAATTTTATATGAAAACAAGTTACCATTAGTCAACGGAAGTTCAGATCTAACCTGTTGAAAAGTACCAGCCTTGCCATGCCCGTAATAATATTGTAGTGTCAATGCCAATCTAAGTTCATCCGTGAATTGATTCATAGAAGGACGTTTTCCAGGATCAAAATCCAGACAATCTCGTATGAGATTTTCACATGCACGTGAGCATTCGGGAGATATATTTATCTCTATATATTCATGCTTAAACCGAGGAAGTTCTCGTTTCACGGCAAATTCAAGTACCAAACTAACCAGGCTCTTCCAGTGTGGCTTCTCGCATAACACTTCCAATAATAGGATACTAAATGCATACACGTTAGATTTTGGTCCTGGTTCGTAGTTTGGTTCATAACATTCAGGTGCTATATACCCTTCAGTACCTGTGAAGATTAATTACAATTATAGGTTCAGCTAAAAGCTATTCTGTGTTATATATAGATTACTATTTCTACCAAAAGTATTGAAATAGTACCGTGTTTATAATCCATGATTAATTTTGAAGAGAAGGAGCTTGCAGGTTGAGTACGTAAGGAGTACTCAAAGCCTGAGATAATAGGAACTACATAACCATCAACTAAAATGTTTTTAGTCGTTAAGTTACGGTGAAAGATGTCACGCTTGTGAAGGTAAGTTAAACCTTCTGCCACTCCTATGCAGATGTTAAGGCGTTGTTCTACTGTCATGCGACTTGTGTTGTCTCCATCACTGTAAAGACAATCATACAACGAACCATTTGGCATGAACTTATATATGATAATATTTTCATTTTCTTCATCACAATATCCCACTAGATGAATTATGTTCACATGATTACAAGAAGCTAACAGATGCACCTCCTTGTGGAAAGTGGCATTTCCATGCTCAGCCTCCTTGTTGATATGCTTAACAGAAACAACTCCTTTGTATCTCTGTCCATAGATGTAGGCACGGTAGAATTTCCAAAATGCCCCTCCTCCTAATAGATTATGCATCGCAAAGTCATTTGTCACCGTATTTATATCTTGAAGGGAAAATATCTCGCAAGTCCTCCGCATGGATATTAGCTTATATTGCTGATGAGGTAACCGGAATGATGAGAAATGGTCAGGAGGTGCTCCAATTTATGTGTTTCGTAATCAAGATATATATAACATGGAATAAATGAAAGATGACAACCTAAATCCTTACATACGAACATTTTGTATCTTTCACAAATTGCTACTAATGTAAACCAAAATTAATTTAAATCAATAAGAAATCCGTAATTCTCCTCGTCATTTTAGCATCTTTGTACGATATATCAATCAATTTTACAAACCTTAAACCTAGCTAGCGTTACTAGTTGTTCTATCAATAGATTGGTTGCGGGTATAAATACCCCAGTGGCAGAACTTGAACATATATGTTGAGGGCCAAAATAATTACAAGTCTTAGTTGTGAAATATATTGTAAGAAATCGAACATTAAATACAAAAAGCAAATTGCCTGATGACATTGTAGGTAATCTGACATGGAGAACAAGAAAAGATGTCCTGTGCGATCTAAAACAAGCTTCAAATCACAAGCTCGATGTACTGGTTCGATAGTTTGACAAGTTTCAAAAGCACCTTTAAAAACATTGTAACCTTAAGACTTTGACAAAATCCAATACAAATGATGATTAAACACATAATATTGATAAAGTTATAAAAATGAATTCGAATTAAAAGCACTCCACAAACTTTAGTTACATCAACTATCTATGTCATTCAAGTAGCTTTCTTTCGCTATATATGGGGTTCTTGACTACAGATCTATTACACCAGCAAACATATTATGAGTTCAATTTTTATGTATGTATTTAATTTAATAAACTTCTAAGGTTTCTTTACAAGCTAGGAACAAGTTTTACCATACAACAGCTTTGAAACTGGCTGCACAGACTAGTCCGTTTAAACAAGCCAACCAAACTTTAAAGAGAATGAGTTTTTAATTCCATGTTTTTTGGAGTTCCACGATACATAAAAATTACAATACTCACTATTTACTTGAAAGTAAGGAGGGTCAGGGCCATCCCCTGCCCCTTAACAGTTCTGCCTATGGGTTGAACAATCAATTAAGACTTAGATGTATATAGTAGATGTAATGGTTGTATGATTTAACCTTTAGGAAAAACATAAATCTACACATTTATAAAGTTGCTGATATAAGTTTCTCTAATAATTATACTGTATTTGATTTCCGTATATAATATAATTGAGATCCAAACCTTTTGATTTTGTAGTGTCAACGCTAATAGAAGCTCATCTATGACTTGAATCATAGAAGGACGTTTATCAGGATCGTTATCCAAGCAAGCCATTACAAGATCTGCACATGCCCGCCAACATTTTGGAGAAACATGTGTCCTCACGTGTTCAGGGGTAAACGGTGGAAGTTCGCCGTCCATGAGGAATGGAAGTGCCAAAACAGTTAGCCTTTTCCAGGCTGGCGTTTCACATAACAATTCCAACAATAGGACACCAAAAGCATACACATCTGCTTTTTGACATATTTTGTAGTTGGTTTCATAGCATTCAGGAGCTAAATAACCAAGTATAGATGTCATGTTTTCAACTTTAGCATTGTTTATGAGCTCTTGTAGATAACCCAAGAATTGCGGTGCACGAGTTGTTGACAACCCGATCTTGGCAACCAAATCAGCATCCAAAAGAATGTTGTGACTACTAACATTACCATGATTCATGATGTTGAAGTTGGTGTCAAAATAAAGGTAATTAACAACTTCTGCAACTCGTAGTGTAACATCCTCGATTTGGGCCTAGTAGAAATACGGTATTTTCCTTACTTTATTTGTATTTAAATTGTATTTAGAAACAATTTGGTTTTATTGAGAAATTGAAGTTTTTAAGTCAAATGTTTAAAAGACCTATTTTGATAAATAAATTATTAATTGTTTCACATTGATTTAGTTGAAGGTATAATAAAACTTATTTTCTCGCAAAATGGTTTTAGGTTCCAGACAATAGACTTAGAAGGGATACGATTTTACACTAGATTTATGGGGGTCGGCTTTGTAAAAACCCGACCTAACTTAACTCATTCTCATTTCCTCTAACTCTCACTCAAAAACACTCTCATCTCCATAGAAAAATCAAAAGGAAAACCTCAAACAAATCATCTTGAAGCTGCGATTTTAGTACAACAATCCGAGTTACATCACCTCCTTCTTGTTATCATCTTCCTTGTAAGTGTATTTTCCATTTTCATATATAAATTTGGGTTTTGGTTGGAACTAGGTTAAATGTTGATGCATGTGTAGAATTAGGAGTTTGATGATGATGATTTGTTGTTATAACATGTTATAGGATGTTAGTTGAGGTTCTTTGTTGGTTGAAAACGTGTATGGTATCCGAATTTGGTGAATTTAGGTTTTTGGTTCGTGCTTGTGTGCTTGCTGATCTGGGTTTTTGTTGCTGAAAAAGTGAGGAACGCGATCCAGCTATTTCACCCGGATCGCGTTTCTATGTGTTAAATGGTCACAGAATGATTTTGTTCTTTGAAACGCGATCCAGCTCCTTTCACCCGGATCGCGTTGGTTAGTGAAAATCTGAGTCGTTTTGATTTTGTTCTTTGGAACGCGATCCATCCACCTCACCCGGATCGCGCTTTCAAGCTTATTTTGGTTACAGAATGTTTTGGTCCTAGGAACGCGATCCCTACCATCCTCACCCGGATCGCGTTTGTTAGTTATATTTTGGCAAATTTGATAACTTGTGACACGAACACTTACGATCTTTAAAGAGTATTAGATATACATGATGTGCATTTAACTGCTTTATCTACTTGTGTAAAACGTAACGAATCATATCACTAGAATCTAACTCGGGTTTTGATTGTGTTCTCAGATAAACCGAAGACTCAATAAGATAAGACCTTTGAGTGGAGACGGAGATCGTCAAGGGTGAGTGGATCATTGGCTTTCAGTCTAAGTTGGTTGTAACAATCTGGTTACAACGGGTAACTTGGTTTTACTGGTGTATTATTTATTTGACATATTGCCATGATGATTATGGATTATGTGAATCTTTCAGAGGTCAATTGCGATTGGGTTTGGTACTATTACGTGGATAACATTAGTACCTTGTACATGTGTTGCTCATTGGAATAATGTTGGAAGTAGTAATAATACCAAACCATCGGTTAGATCACTGAATTGGCCTTCAGTGGTTGTAAGTGTTGCTTGGGGGCCACCGCGGCAGTAGAGTGCCTCAAGGACCACCGATCCTCTTTGAAGCTATTTGTTTATGATGCTTAGCTGTAAACAATTGTGAATCTAAGTTAGGTTGATAGTTAAAGATCTATTCACTTAGCTTTGTGCTAATCCCTCTCCTCACTTCTTGCAGATTACTTTTGTTGTGGGTGGGCAAGAAGTTGGCTTTGAAGAATGTTTGACTACCTACTCTGAAATATATATATATATATAAACATGTTTTCATTTCCAAACTTATATTTTGAGTTTATATAGCACCTAATTTAATGTTTGTAGTTAAGGTGATCATTGTATCAACTTATCATGCATGCATAGATTGTGCTTTTGGTAATGTGTTATACGCAATCTATAATGCATGATTTGTATTACTCGCTTCCGAACGATATATATATAAAAAAAATGTTCATGAATTTCAAAGGTGTTATAAATTGGTATCGGAGCGTAGGTTTGGGTGAATTGAGCATTGGTTATGTGTTCAATCCCAAACCTATTTGTGTTAGTCAAACATTCCAAGGTGTGGAATTTAGCTAGGATAGGAGAATTGGTTAGTATGTAGGTACTAACAATTAACGAAAGGTGAGATGTGTTTTAATACAGGGAATGGCAGATAATGAGACACAGACCGTTACCCCCAACAACAACATCTCCGGAACGAATGACACCTCTCCCGAAAATCAAAGTGTTAGTCAGGGTCAGACTGGTACTTCTTTCTCGGCAGGGGAGTTAAGTCAAGAGGATTATATGTTGCACCTAGAAGGGGAAGTGGTTAGGCTTAAGGCGGTTGAACAACAGTTTCTAATAGATCAACAAGCTCGAACATCTCAGCAGATTCATCAGACTTTACCACCGTTTATTAGCACTGTACCACCTTCATTAGTGACATCACAGATTCCCACATCTTTGCCTCATTATCATCAACAGCAGCATGATGGTAATTATCGAACATCGGCCCCGTTCTCTTCCGGGCCTTCAGGTTATCAATTTCCGGTATTTCCTCCACCGTATCAACATAAGTTGTGCTCGTTTAAGACTTTTAAATCTAGTGGACCATCCGATTACCATGGTAGTACCAATCCCTCCGTTACTTTGGATTGGTTGAGGGATGTGGAAAGGAAATTCGAGGTTTGTAGATGTGAGGACGAGGTAAAGGTTCCTTATGCGGTGCAACTACTTAAGGGCCCAACAATGGGTTGGTGGGATTCTATCACCTCACATCTGACATCACAACAAAGGGCTTCTATAAGATGGACTGACTTCTACAATGAGGTTTGCAAGAAGTACTGCTCTGGATTTGATATGACCGTATTCGACGTGAGTTTATGGATTTGCAATTGACGGATAGGATGACAATGGATGATCTCATTTCTCAATTTACCGAAAAACTAAGGTTTGTGCACCAATGGGTACCGGATGAACGTACCCAGATTGACCACTTTGTAGGAACGTTGCCCCATGATTATCGGACGACAATGAGACTAGCGGGTTCCCTTACCCAAGCTTTTGAGTTGGCCCGTTCAGTAGATGGTGATATTCGGGCACAAGGTTTGGAGGTTAAAGAAAGATCTGCATTGAAACCTAAGGGTGATTCTTCGGGGAGTCCGGGAAAGAAGAAATGGCATGGGTCATCTCAGGGTAAGAAACTAAGTTCTGGTAGTGGTGTTAATATGGATAGAACTAATTGGTGCCAAAGTTGTAAGTCTAAGCACACTGGACCATGTACTCCCCAGACTCGTAGATGTATTAAGTGTGGGCAGCTTGGTCATGACTTCAAGGATTGCACTTTTCCTAATAATGTTTGCTGGAATTGCCATAAAGAGGGTCATCGTGCAGGGCAGTGTACTGTGACTGGTAGACAGAGAGTGGGTACGGTCGGTGGGTCTTCATCATCTGGCCAGAAAAGAAAGAATCCACCATCAGCAACTGGCAGAGCGTTTCAGATGACAGCTGATGAAGCTGTCAGAACGGAGGATGTCATAACCGGTACTTTTCTTATCAATTCTGTAACGGCATGTGTTTTATTCGATTCGGGAGCCAATTTCTCTTTTGTATCTATGCATTTCTGTGATAGATTGAAATTAGCTCCCACTGTTATTACAAATCCTATTGAGGTTGAGGTAGCTAATGGCAAAATGGTTTCAGTTACCACATCGGTGACTGGAGCTAATATTTTAATCGAAGGACATAGTTTTCCCGTCTCCTTTCTTTTGATGCCTATCCCCGGTTTTGATGCGGTTTTAGGCATGGATTGGTTAAGTCAGAATAGAGCCAACATTGATTGTCATAGAAAGTTAATAAAGATCCCAATTTCGGATGAGTCACATGTCGTGGCTCGAGGGGAACGGGAAAGGGGTAGCATACCTTTGATTTCCTTGTTAAAAACTAGAAAATCTCTAGCTAAAGGGTGTGAATCATACTTGGCCTATGTTATTGTCGCTAAGTTAGAAAAGAAAAAGGTCTCCGATGTTCGAGTGGTTTCTGAATACTCGGATGTCTTTCCTGATGAGTTTCCTGGCCTACCTCCCATTAGAGAGGTGGAGTATAAGATTGATTTGATTCCTGGTTCTTCTCCCGTAGCTAAGGCTCCTTATAGATTAGCTCCTTCAGAAATTCGAGAAATGATGAGTCAAATCCAGGAGTTGTTAGATAAGGGTTTTGTAAGGCCTAGTTCTTCTCCTTGGGGTGCACCTGTGTTATTTGTTAAAAAGAAGGATGGCACCTTTCGTATGTGTATTGACTATAGGGAGTTGAATAAGAGAACCATAAAGAATAAGTACCATTTGCCCCGAATAGATGAGTTGTTTGACCAATTACAAGGGTCTTCTTATTTTTCAAAAATCGATTTGAGGTCGGGTTATCACCAAGTGCGGGTTTGTGAGGAGGATATCCCTAAGACAGCTTTCCGCACTAGATATGGTCATTATGAGTTTCTTGTTATGCCATTTGGGTTGACTAATGCTCCGACAATTTTCATGGATTTAATGAATAGAGTTTATCGACCCTTCCTTGATAAGTTTGTAATTGTATTCATTGATGATATCTTGGTTTATTCAAAGTCTGAATCCGATCATGAGATGCACTTGCGTATGGTTCTTGACACCTTGAGAAGGGAACAACTGTATGCTAAGTTTTCAAAATGCGAGTTTTGGCTTCGCGAGGTTCAGTTTTTGGGACACATCATTTGTAAAGATGGGGTTAAAGTAGATCCATCAAAGATTTAGGCTGTTATGAATTGGTAAGCACCTAAGTCACCTTCCAAAATTAAGAGTTTTATGGGTTTAGCAGGCTACTATCGGAAGTTCATAAAGGATTTTTCTAAGATTGCGGGTCCTTTGACTAAGCTAACTCGGAAAGATGTTAAATTTCAGTGGACTGAACAGCAGGAATCAGCTTTTCACGCATTGAGGCAGCTTTTGTGTCAAGCTCCAGTTTTAGCATTGCCTGATGGGTCTGATGACTTCATTGTTTATTGTGATGCTTCTTATGCAGGTTTGGGTTGTGTTTTGATGCAACGAGATCGTGCTATTGCCTATGCTTCGCGTCAATTGACACCTCATGAGATCAATTATCCTACCCATGACTTGGAACTAGCGGCTGTGGTTTTCGCTTTGAAAATTTGGAGACACTACCTTTATGGCACGAAATGTGTCGTTTGTACGGATCACAAGAGTCTTCAGTATATGTTCACTCAAAAAGAGCTCAATATGCGACAGAGGCGATGGTTGGAGCTGATCAAAGACTATGATTGTGAGATTCGTTACCACCCGGGTAAGGCCAATGTTGTGGCGGATGCATTAAGTCGGAAAGAAAAATCTGAAAAGGTTTGTTTTATGCGGCTGGAGGTTTCTTCGGATTTGATTGTTTAGTTGAAAGTGGCTCAGATAGAGGCATTGATGGACCATAATTTGAAATCCGAGGTTATGTTAAAGAGGAAGGATTTATTGATTGAGGATTCTCGGGGGTTGAAGACCTTTCAATCCCGAGTTTGGGTTCCCTTGCTTGGTGGACTTTGGGATGTAATCTTGTTGGAAGCCCACAAATCTAGATTGTCGGTTCATCCTGGAAGTACTAAGATGTATCAAGATTTAAAACCTTTGTATTGGTGGCCTACTTTGAAACTGGATGTAGCTCGGTTTGTGGAATCATGTCACATTTGCTCACAAGTGAAAGCTGAACACCAGAAACCGTACGGAGCTTTGAAACAGCTTGAGATTCCCGAGTGAAAATGGGAGCATATTACCATGGATTTTGTAACCAAATTACCTCGAACGGTTAAGGGAAATGATATGATATGGGTAATTGTCGACAGATTGACGAAAAGTGCTTACTTTCTCGCTACATGTGAGACGGCATCATTGAGTAAGTTGACGCAGTTGTATGTTAATGAAGTGGTTTCTAGGCATGGAATTCCATTATCCATTGTTTCCGACAGAGATCCGCGGTTTGTATCAGGTTTTTGGCAGAGTTTGCAGAGAGAACTGGGTACTAGAGTTAACTTGAGTGCGGCTTATCATCCTCAGACTGATGGTCAGTCTGAGCGGACTATTCAGACCTTAGAGGATATGTTGCGGGCGTGTGTTTTGGAATTTGGTGGGTCTTGGGATTCTCACTTGCTTTTGGTTGAATTCGCCTATAATAATTCTTTCCATTCTAGTATAGGCATGCCACCCTATGAGATGTTGTATGGCCGTAGGTGTAGAACACCCACTTGTTGGCTAGAAGCAGGTGAGAAACAATTTTGCGGGTCCTGACATTGTACAAATCACAGCAGAGAAGGTAGCTATTGCCCGTGATAGGTTAAAGGCTGCCCGTGATAGACAGAAACAATATGCCGATCCGCGTCGACGACCCGTTTCATTTGTGGTGGGTGAAATGGTTTACTTGAAGGTTTCACCTTGGAAGGGTGTTATCCGGTTTGGTAAACGTGGTAAACTTGCCCTTAGATACATTGGTCCATTTAGAATTTGACAAGTAGTTAACGATCAATCGGTGTCTCTAGATCTTCCTCCTGAATTAGCGGGTATTCACGATACTTTCAATGTGTGTTACTTAAGGAAATGCAATGTGGAGGACCAATCCCAAGTTCTTCCATTGCAAGATTTGCGTGTTGACCAAAGCCAAAGACTTGTAGAAGAGCCCGTAGAACTTTTAGACCATAAGTTGACTAAACTTCGAAAGAAGGATATACCCATGGTGTTGGTTAAGTGGAATCATAGTTTGGGATCAAACCTTACGTGGGAAACTGAGTCTAGCATGAGGTCGCGGTATCCTAGTCTTTTTGAGCATGGCGAGATTTCGGGGACGAAATCTTCTTAAGGAGGGAAGATTTGTAACATCCTCGATTTGAGCCTAGTAGAAATACGGTATTTTCCTTACTTTATTTGTATTTAAATTGTATTTAGAAACAATTTGATTTTATTGAGAAATTGAAGTTTCTAAGTCAAATGTTTAAAAGACCTATTGTGATAAATAAATTATTAATTGTTTCACATTGATTTAGTTGAAGGTATAATATAACTTATTTTCTCGCAAAATGATTTTAGGTTCCAGACAATAGACTTAGAAGGGATACGATTTTACACTAGATTTATGGGGGTCGGCTTTGTAAAAACCCGACCTAACTTAACTCATTCTCATTTCCTCTAACTCTCACTCAAAAACACTCTCATCTCCATAGAAAAATCAAAAGGAAAACCTCAAACAAATCATCTTGAAGCGGTGATTTTAGTACAACAATCCGAGTTACATCACCTCCTTCTTGTTATCATCTTCCTTGTAAGTGTATTTTCCATTTTCATATATAAATTTGGGTTTTGGTTGGAACTAGGTTAAATGTTGATGCATGTGTGGAATTAGGAGTTTGATGATGATGATTTGTTGTTATAACATGTTATAGGATGTTAGTTGAGGTTCTTTGTTGGTTGAAAACGTGTATGGTATCCGAATTTGGTGAATTTAGGTTTTTGGTTCGTGCTTGTGTGCTTGCTGATCTGGGTTTTTGTTGCTGAAAAAGTGAGGAACGCGATCCAGCTATTTCACCCGGATCGCGTTTCTATGTGTTAAATGGTCACAGAATGATTTTGTTCTTTGAAACGCGATCCAACTCCTTTCTCCCGGATCGCGTTGGTTAGTGAAAATCTGAGTCGTTTTGATTTTGTTCTTTGGAACGCGATCCATCCACCTCACCCGGATCGCGTTTTCAAGCGTATTTTGGTTACAAAATGTTTTGGTCCTAGGAACGCGATCCCTACCATCCTCACCCGGATCGCGTTTGTTAGTTATATTTTGGCAAATTTGATAACTTGTGACACGAACACTTACGATCTTTAAAGAGTATTAGATATACATGATGTGCATTTAACTGCTTTATCTACTTGTGTAAAACGTAACGAATCATATCACGAGAATCTAACTCGGGTTTTGATTGTGTTCTCAGATAAACCGAAGACTCAATAAGATAAGACCTTTGAGTGGAGACGGAGATCGTCAAGGGTGAGTGGATCATTGGCTTTCAGTCTAAGTTGGTTGTAACAATCTGGTTACAACGGGTAACTTGGTTTTACTGGTGTATTATTTATTTGACATATTGCCATGATGATTATGGATTATGTGAATCTTTCAGAGGTCAATTGCGATTGGGTTTGGTACTATTACGTGGATAACATTAGTACTCTGTACATGTGTTGCTCATTGGAATAATGTTGGAAGTAGTAATAATACCAAACCATCGGTTAGATCACTGAATTGGCCTTCAGTGGTTGTAAGTGTTGCTTGGGGGCCACCGCGGCAGTAGGGTGCCTCAAGGACCACCGATCCTCTTTGAAGCTATTTGTTTATGATGCTTAGCTGTAAACAATTGTGAATCTAAGTTAGGTTGATAGTTAAAGATCTATTCACTTAGCTTTGTGCTAATCCCTCTCCTCACTTCTTGCAGATTACTTTTGTTGTGGGTGGGCAAGAAGTTGGCTTTGAAGAATGTTTGACTACCTACTCTGAAATATATATATATATATATATATATATATATAAACATGTTATCATTTCCAAACTTATATTTTGAGTTTATATAGCACCTAATTTAATGTTTGTAGTTAAGGTGATCATTGTATCAACTTATCATGCATGCATAGATTGTGCTTTTGGTAATGTGTTATAAGCAATCTATAATGCATGATTTGTATTACTCGCTTCCGAACGATATATATAACACCCCTCATTTATAATCGTTTAACTATAGTAAATCGGAAGCGTAAGTCCAAATAACTAATAATAGTTTACACCATTTTGTCAACATATAATTTCAACCTTTTTAAAAACATAACTTCTCGATAAAGGTGTTATATAAAAACATGTTAAAACATTATTTTATACATTTTCCACTATCAGAGTAACGCCTCAAGGTCAGACATTCCTTCTAGTCCAACTTCTTGCCCACCCGATAATAATACTTAACCTGCAAGAAGTGTTAATGTGGGGGATTAGCATAACGCTAAGTGAGCAGATAACTAATCAACAGGCTAACTTAGCTCAACAATTTTGCATACAACACTTAACACTAAAACAAGCAAGTACACAATCCAACTCATCAACTAATCAACAACACCATAATGAGGATCGGCGGCTCTGGGGATAACCATAAACCCGGGTGGCTCCCCAAGAACACTTATCCAACCTAACCGTATGGCCATACGGACGAGACCGATAGCTAGTGATTATCTTCAACTAACACAGGAGGTGTGTTAAACTTTAGATAACCAACTAGCCCAACCAACAGTTCAACAACTCGTTGCCTCATTAACAACTGATGCCCGAAGGCCAACAACTGATGCCGAAGGCCAATTAATTCAAGTGATCACGTAATCAACAAGTCACATATTCAACTAGTCAACATATCAACAGTATTATTACTATCAACATAATCATCAATGCAACTAATAAAGTAATAATACGTTACTTGTTGTAACCAAACTTGTTACAACCAAGTTACGCTGAGGATTAGAGATCCACTCACCGAATACCTCAGCCATCCACTCAGTAGTCTAATATCACTGAGCCTTCTGCACATCTGGAATTACAACAGAATACACAAGTTAGTCACTTGTCTCAAGATTTACACAATCATCTTAATTATTCAACTTCATATGAATTAACACAATCATGATTGATTATCGTGATAAACACTATTCTACCACAATTCATATAAGTTATTCCTTTATTTATCATAATTCAATCTATTTCATTTCTAGATTATGAATAATCAAATTAACATCATTAATTCATAATCTTTTAACAAGTTTAACATTATTATGATCACCTTATCACATTAGTTTACCTTAATCATCATTAATCAACATGGTTAAATCATTACCAAGATTATTAACGTCAATTATCACTAATTCATTCAACACTTCATAATCATCATGAAAACTTAATCAACTTTACACATTTTAGTTTGAACACAATTAATCATTGTTGTAAATCAACACTTATCAACATATATACATCATTCCTCTAGGCTTTAAAATCATAATTCAAGCCTAATCAACTTAACCCACAAGCTTCATCATGATCATAACTCAATTACACAATTTCTAACATAGTGTTTCCATCATAATCATGTAACTAACATCCACTAACACTTCTATCATAGGTACAAGCCTCAATTTTATCTCAATCATCATAAGTTTATCATATATCATAAGAACACAAATCAATCTTACAAACCCTAACTTAATTTCACAAGATAACCCATGAGTCATGGTACATATCATCATTTATGAGTTTAATACACATCAATTTAACAACTTCAAGCCTCAATTTCGGATTATAATCAATAACCCTCAAAACCCCAAATTTTTAAGTTTATGAAAAATCAAGAATTAAAGACTTACAAGATGACTAGGAGGATTAGAGAGTGATAATCCATATGTTTGAAGCTTGAATTCGAATTAGAAAGCTCCATTTTGATGATTTCCTTCATGAATTTGATTTAGGGTTCATCATGTATATATGTATTTATGATATGATATGATACGTATGTATATATGGATAAAATCAAACAACCGACTCAATTTTTAGTAGTATACAATAAGTGCTTAAATTTCATTCCCCGTACTTTTCATTGTCTGGAACTTAAAAACCATTTGCGGAGAAACATTATTTTATTTTACCGTCAACTAAGTTAATTTAAAACAATCATTAATTTATTAGTCACAATAAATTATTCGACTCTTTTACCCATTTATTTTCAAATAATACAACACACCTATTTTCTGACACCCTTAATAATAATTCCCAGTCAGAAAATATTAAATACTACTAGACCCGAGGACTGGGTGTTACAAATCTCTCCCCCTTAAAGAGATTTCGTCCTCGAAATCTGATCACACTTAATCAACCTAGTGAAATAGAATCACACATTGCATTTCACTAATACTATACTTTTAATACAACTTATACATCACATGAACACAAAATGTATCCATATATCAACATATACTTATATAGGTATATATTATTACATCAACCAACACACTACCATTGTGTATTTCAACTGAACTCACTTAAACACATAGATTGTGTTTTACCTCTATTTACTTTATTAGCACAAGATGTTATTTTCAGCACACAATGTAGCATCATCAACTGTTTAATTACAACATATACACACATCATGTATTATTCCCTTGAGCAACTTGTAAATATATATACACCTGTTTTCAATTCTTTCCACATGCACATATCCAAATGTACATGATCTATATGTTCCAATGCACAAGCATTGCTCTTACATCCTGTCTCTGAAAAGTTTAATTGACCACTTACATGACCAGTCATACTTAGTCATGTAACAATTTAAAACACGTAATCACCAGTAATCAAAATAACACACATCCATGTAAACATTTCAACTTTACAACTATAATAACTACACTAACAACAACAACAACAACATCATCAATAAATGGTACTGACTACTACAACATACACATTAACAACTAGCAACTTAGCTAACAACTATATATTTCTTTAGCTATCAAATTGCTGTGAATTTTCACTTTTGCAACTAGTTAATTACAACCTTACAACTTGAAATTATAAACACGACTAGGTTATATGAAACCCTTTACTTGACAGTAATCTACAATCATCTAACCATCAACAAGTAAGAAAATCAGTAAGCAATAGGTAGAGGTCAATTTATTTTATTGTTACAACTAGTTTCATATAATCAACTAGCACCCTTTCACAACAATTTGGATGCTAACTCAACACCTGTTAATACCAAACATCATCATTGGTATCTCAACAACACAAGGTGCTGACATTAGTCATCTATCCAACAATATTAACACAATGTTATTCATATTCAACTTACCTATACTTTGCTTAAATCAACTTTCAACTCATACTATTGACAATGCATCACACCTACACATCAAATGTGCCATTAATATCACATTAGCAACAACAACTTAGTGGTTTATTACTCTTTCATGTTAGTCCATCCTTGACTATTTATCAATTACAGGTCAATATATCTTACCTGATATTTTAAAACCACTTAACTTTATATGGTACTTAGTAACCTCAACAATTCCATGTGAAATGACATAATATAAATACGTTGGCCAGACGTCATCATATTATGTCAGTCACACTTTATTCTCAGGTCACTTCATACCATTTATCTCATAAATAATTATCTTTACTCTCATAGTTCACAACAATGATATCAACATTTTACACATATATAGCCACATTGTGCAACAGGTATACAACTATGTTTTAACTCTCTACTATTCTCAACTTATCACTTTAAAGGTAAACTACTCATATCTATCAGGTATATATATACAACCCATACATTCAATACCATTTTCACTATATCATCAACACATGTGTAATGTCTAATATACATACATCAATCAACATATAATTATGAGCTCATGTACTTATTTTGCTACTTCTTAAAATGCTTGATTCAACACTTTCTATTTCTCTATATGATTCAATACTTTATCATATTTCAATTTATCTACATAATATGATCCACATAATCCCATAATCAATGTTTACTAACCCTAGTTAACAATAGTCAACAATACCATATACTGGCATACTTTGTAGTTAAGTAAACCACCTACAACCGACTCATACACAATGAACCATATAGACCTCTTAAAACAAGTTTTAATATTGCATATAGTCACAGGAATGATCTATGGGCTCAATAAAACAAAAGCCCAATACAAAACGTAAGCTAAAAGTTCAAAATAAGGTCCGAAAAACAATAAAATGCGATTTTCGGCTCCCAAACGACCCCGAAGTGCCGAAAACTGACAGGGCTCATGGCAAAGCCATGAGCTTTGACCGTTGAGCCGTTTCCAAGTGACCCTGTAAATTTCGTCTTAATCGGACACCGAAATTTTCAAAAATTTTCTACGTCAAGTCTTACGTCGAACGTCGCAAGAAATTTTTTTTTTTTTTTTTTTTTTTTTTTTTTTTACTAACCAACGCGATCCGGGAAAACGGGTCAGGATCGCGTTCCTCAGTTAAAAATGTTCTGTAACCAAATTAAGCATACAAACGCAATCCGGAGAAATGAGCGGGATCGCGTTTCCAAGAGAAAACGCATCTTAACCCGAAATACACACACAAACGCGATCCTGGAAAATGGCTGGGATCGCGTTCCCAAGCATAAAAAATTCTGTGACCAAATAACACATACGAACGCGATCCAGAAGGATTGTTGGGATCGCGTTCCCAAGTAGAAATCTGAGTTTCAGTAAAATTCAAATTTTTAGCCAATTTCAATCGCGCCTAACTTTTTACTCGTTTAGAGTTAGACTCTAAAATTTTGCAGGCACGTCCACTATGCCAAAATGAAACTTTCCCTTTTTACACTTTTCCAATTTACACGTTTTACGATAAAACGGACGTACGACTCATTTTTGACCATTTTCGACCATTTTGGTTGACACGCCATATTCCAAATGGCTTGGTTTCAGACTTCCACCTTTTACCAACATGTTTCTATATATATTTAGGACGTGTGGGCATATTCATCACTTTCATATACTCATTATATCATGTTTTAACTAGTCGACCCGTTTAGGGGTCCAATTGGGCACCTTTACCAAAATCTACTAGTTTAACTACTTCAACACTTTCAACACACATTCCTACTATATGTAGGACTTAAAATCACTGTTACATTGGTCATAACCAAACCAATACTCATTTTAACTATTTAACCACCCAGTGACCCATTTGGGTACTTTAACAACCCGTTTGGGTTTCAACCCATATAACTACCATTTCATCACCTATTTCACATTACGTTGACTATTATAAGTCAAACCAACCTACTTTCACTATTGGTGTTCTATTATACTTTCGAATCACCAATTTTACATATGATCATCATATATACACAATTTACCACAATTTTTTTTTTTTCAACTTTGACTTTTACAAACTTGTCAACACATATCAAGACTCGTTGACCACTTTGACTTTCTACTTTACCATTTTTAACACTTAGATCATAATTTAACCAAAATCATGATCAAGGCAAAACACTTAAACATTTAGGCATATTTATCACTTTATAACATAGTCATTACACAATTTGACTTTACCAATTTCAACTTTGACTTTTCCTAGTCAAAGATACACATTCAATTCAATGGATACTTTCTAATTCACACAATAACAAGACTCCAAACTTATTAATCGAGATTACCAACATCTCATTAAATTTACTATATGGAGTCATATCAACAATTCTATCTTGTATCAAATAGTTTCTTAGCAAGAATTCATACTCACACCTTGCATTTATCAAATCATAATCACATAATGATTTATACTCTACTTTCAAATTGTAGACACACTTAATTTCCAGTTAATCCAACTATTAAACTTTATATAACAAGGTGTCTACAAACTCCATTTCTAGTTCATTATGAACTACTCATGATGCTAAATATCTCAATTAACATTCCTAGCATCACATTAACAAGTAATAATCACCAAGGACTCACAACTGGGGATTCATATTAGTCTGACTCAATTTACTTCACTATTAATCATACCATAGCAAGGTAAACAATTCAAGCTTATTTAAATTCAACAAGCTTATCGGAAGTACCTGATACTCTTTTGCCGACGAATATCGAGGAATCATTGAGAATACCTTTAGGTTCCTCATGTTCCTCCGTCTCTGCAACTAAAACAACAATCTTGGAACTTGTTATAGGTTAGTACACATTCAATAACCACTAATCCCACACCCACTGGAATGTTTGACTTGACACATCTTATAGATTTGGGATTGAACACTTTGCAATGTCCAATTCACCCAAACCTATGCTCTGATACCAACTTATAACACCCCTCATTTATAATCGTTTAACTATAGTAAATCGGAAGCGTAAGTCCAAATAACTAATAATAGTTTACACCATTTTGTCAACATATAATTTCAACCTTTTTAAAAACATAACTTCTCGATAAAGGTGTTATATAAAAACATGTTAAAACATTATTTTATACATTTTCCACTATCAGAGTAACGCCTCAAGGTCAGACATTCCTTCTAGTCCAACTTCTTGCCCACCCGATAATAATACTTAACCTGCAAGAAGTGTTAATGTGGGGGATTAGCATAACGCTAAGTGAGCAGATAACTAATCAACAGGCTAACTTAGCTCAACAATTTTGCATACAACACTTAACACTAAAACAAGCAAGTACACAATCCAACTCATCAACTAATCAACAACACCATAATGAGGATCGGCGGCTCTGGGGATAACCATAAACCCGGGTGGCTCCCCAAGAACACTTATCCAACCTAACCGTATGGCCATACGGACGAGACCGATAGCTAGTGATTATCTTCAACTAACACAGGAGGTGTGTTAAACTTTAGATAACCAACTAGCCCAACCAACAGTTCAACAACTCGTTGCCTCATTAACAACTGATGCCCGAAGGCCAACAACTGATGCCGAAGGCCAATTAATTCAAGTGATCACGTAATCAACAAGTCACATATTCAACTAGTCAACATATCAACAGTATTATTACTATCAACATAATCATCAATGCAACTAATAAAGTAATAATACGTTACTTGTTGTAACCAAACTTGTTACAACCAAGTTACGCTGAGGATTAGAGATCCACTCACCGAATACCTCAGCCATCCACTCAGTAGTCTAATATCACTGAGCCTTCTGCACATCTGGAATTACAACAGAATACACAAGTTAGTCACTTGTCTCAAGATTTACACAATCATCTTAATTATTCAACTTCATATGAATTAACACAATCATGATTGATTATCGTGATAAACACTATTCTACCACAATTCATATAAGTTATTCCTTTATTTATCATAATTCAATCTATTTCATTTCTAGATTATGAATAATCAAATTAACATCATTAATTCATAATCTTTTAACAAGTTTAACATTATTATGATCACCTTATCACATTAGTTTACCTTAATCATCATTAATCAACATGGTTAAATCATTACCAAGATTATTAACGTCAATTATCACTAATTCATTCAACACTTCATAATCATCATGAAAACTTAATCAACTTTACACATTTTAGTTTGAACACAATTAATCATTATTGTAAATCAACACTTATCAACATATATACATCATTCCTCTAGGCTTTAAAATCATAATTCAAGCCTAATCAACTTAACCCACAAGCTTCATCATGATCATAACTCAATTACACAATTTCTAACATAGTGTTTCCATCATAATCATGTAACTAACATCCACTAACACTTCTATCATAGGTACAAGCCTCAATTTTATCTCAATCATCATAAGTTTATCATATATCATAAGAACACAAATCAATCTCACAAACCCTAACTTAATTTCACAAGATAACCCATGAGTCATGGTACATATCATCATTTATGAGTTTAATACACATCAATTTAACAACTTCAAGCCTCAATTTCGGATTATAATCAATAACCCTCAAAACCCCAAATTTTTAAGTTTATGAAAAATCAAGAATTAAAGACTTACAAGATGACTAGGAGGATTAGAGAGTGATAATCCATATGTTTGAAGCTTGAATTCGAATTAGAAAGCTCCATTTTGATGATTTCCTTCATGAATTTGATTTAGGGTTCATCATGTATATATGTATTTATGATATGATATGATACGTATGTATATATGGATAAAATCAAACAACCGACTCAATTTTTAGTAGTATACAATAAGTGCTTAAATTTCATTCCCCGTACTTTTCATTGTCTGGAACTTAAAAATCATTTGCGGAGAAACATTATTTTATTTTACCGTCAACTAAGTTAATTTAAAACAATCATTAATTTATTAGTCACAATAAATTATTCGACTCTTTTACCCATTTATTTTCAAATAATACAACACACCTATTTTCTGACACCCTTAATAATAATTCCCAGTCAGAAAATATTAAATACTACTAGACCCGAGGACTGGGTGTTACAATATATATATATATATATAAAATGTTCATGAATTTCAAAGGTGTTATACGTAGGCAAATCTCAAGGCATTGCTCCACTGTCAAAAGCATACACCTTTGATCTTTAAAAAGATAATCATATAGGGTACCATTTGGCATGAATTCATACACAAAAATCTTCTCATCTAGTTCATCACGGTATCCTATAAGAGGAACTACGTTAGGATGACGTATGGACGACAACATATCGATCTCCTCTTGTAACGTGATCTCAGACTCCTTGTGAAAACGCTTCACGGAAACAACCTCTTGGTAACCATATTTAAAGATGTTGCCACGGTAGACTTTCCCAGAGCTCCCTCCTCCTAAGAAATTTTGTTCCGAAAATTTATCGGTGGCTCGTTTTATCTCATCATATGAGAAACACAACAGTTTCAGTGACTGCATATTTAATTGAATTTGCCCCAATTTGAGACTGTATTGTTGGGTTCAACAAGAAGAATAATAATACAGTAGAGATAGAGAGAAAGGGAATAAAGAGTCAAAGACAGATAAAAGTAAACAATTTTTTTTGACTATTTGTTTAAGGAAACACTATCACTTAAATACTCCGGTTCTTTTAGGGTGTGTTTGGCAAAATTAGTTTGTAGCTGAAGCTGGAAGCTTATAGCTGGAGCTGGTAGCTGGAACTTATTTTTTAAGCTTGAAATTGAAGCTTATTGTTTTATAAGTGTTTGGCAAACTAATTGAAGCTTAAAGATGTTAATTGACATAAAAGGACGTGAAAATTATATAATAAATTATTTATAAGGGGTATTTAAGTAATTTTACACTTTACCCTCTATAAGCTAGGAGCTTATTTTAAAAGCTACTTCTACTAGCTTATCTTTTTAGAGCTTATTTTTACAATAAGCTCCTAATTTTTTGTTAGCCAAACAAAACTAGAAGCTTAAGCTTATGAAAAAAATAAGCTTAAGTTCCAATAAGCTCCTACAAGCTTGTACGTCAAACACACCCTTAGACCATCCTCAACAGTGACAGAAACTGACAGAAACCGACGTGTCACGTATGCGCCACGTAAGCTTTTTACAAAACTGACTGAAACTGACGAACCCCTACCATCAGTGACTGCGTCACTTTAATTTTTGGGCCCACTTTTAATAATTTACCTTTAGTTATACACACACAAACAAAAAAGAAAAAGAAAAAGAAAAAAGTGACGAGCCGTCGGATTTGTGACAGACAAAAGTGACGAGCCAAAGTGACCGGGGCGTGCCAACAATGTCTCTTTCGTCGGTTTGAAGTGACGGACAGCCGACACTCCCATTGGGAGTGGTCTTAGGAGGTGTTTGACCCGGCTTTTTTACTTGTTTTTTAGTTTATTGTGTAATGATACAGCTAAAAAACTCCTTTTGGAGGTGTTTGGATGAGCATTTCTGATGGAGCTTTTTATTGTGTTATGATACAATTAAAAGCCCTTTTGGAGGTGTTTGGATTACTTGGTTTTTTAGCTTATTGTGTTATGATACAGCTAAAAAACTCTTTTTAGAGGTGTTTGGATGAACTTTTCTGATGAACTTAAAAAATTCTTTTTGGAGATGTTTGGATGAGCTTTTCTGATGCACTTTTTTAAAAAATTTATAAGGTGAATAAGCTGAAAATTCAAAACCCATATTCCTGTTTTTAGATAACTCGTAAGCTTAGCCAAGCCAAACACCCCCTTAAACTAAATGGCAGCTGCGGCGATGGACGGTGTGGCAGCGACGGCGCTCCGGTCAGTTCTTCACCGCGTGAAACAAGCAGCTGAAAGATCATCTCGTTCTTCTGACCGAATCAGAATCGTCGCCGTTAGTAAAACTAAACCAGTTTCACTTCTCCGTGAAGTTTACGACGCCGGTCACCGTTGTTTCGGTGAAAATTACGTTCAGGAAATCATCGAGAAATCACCTCAGGTTATCAGTTTCTTTTGATTTTATTTCAATTTATTTTACTTACTGTTAGATTAGAAAATTAGGGTTTTAGTATAGACCAAAATTAGTAAGAAATGGAACGTGAAATTCATTGTGAGTAAATTTGCCCTGCAAAATGATTTGATTTAAGAAATTTAGGGTTTTGATGATTGGAATGATAATTGTGAGTAAATTTGCAGCTTCCTGAAGATATTGAGTGGCATTTTATTGGGAATTTACAGAGCAACAAAGTGAAACCTCTATTGAGTAAGTGATGATATAGGCTTTATATGTACTGTATATAATAATTTAAGGGCAAGTACAATAGAACAGAAATGTAATTTTTAAAATGTTTTAGTTTGGGTAAGTGCGTAAATAATGTTTTTGGAATAAGCATGTATGGTTTGTACTCGTGCAATGGGACTGTGGTGGTGGTGGTGGTGTAAGAGATTGGACGAGAGGATGAGAGTGTTTGTGTGTGTTTTGAAGGTCTGTAGTATGTAATGTGTCTTGGGCAACTATTTATATTGCAAGATTGAGAAAGAGGATGTTTGGTAATCTGGTTATAAAGGTGAAGATTTTTAGAGGTTTAGCTAGTCTGTTTTTATATATAATGGATACTGTGGAATAATAGTTTACTAGGTATTGCAAAGAAATAGTTTAATATTCTGTAAGTTGAATCATCAGGTTGGAACATAAAAATGTATCATTACCAAATTAGAGAATTTAATAAAGTATGTTGCTGTTCTATGGATTTGGTTTCGTATCTAAGGTTGTAACTAAATAGTGTTGTTACTATGTTTGGTGTGCAGCGGGGGTACCAAATCTTGCGATGGTGGAGACCGTAGACGATGAGAAGGTAACACTATTTCTAATTTGTTACTTTTCTTCAGAACTCAAACTAAATGTGGCATGCATGTGAATCTTGTTACTCTTAAGCTGAGTATTTGTTATCTAAATTGAGAAGTATTGTTGCATTATAGAAATTGGCAATGTAGCTCCTGCATGTACGCATATGGGGAGCTCGTGTCACTTAATCCAATTTCTAGACTTTTAAGTATAGTGTCTTTATTTTGAGCAACTGGAAGTAAAACTGTATTTCTCTTACTCATATGGTTATCATGGTTAAACCATGTATGATGTTTCAGGGTTCTTGGTGATTTAGTGGCTTCAAATATCTACCGCTGATAAACAGTTGACCAAACTAAAAGCTATTGTTAGCTAATGCTAGTATATTTGATGGTTTCCTTGTCCTAAATGTCAAAAAGCAGCATAAAATCTAATGACTGGAGTTGTTCCGTTTAGTTTTTGCGTATTTTGAAGGAAAAGAATTTGTAAGATGACTATCTGCAGCCAAAAAGAAGAGTTGAATTTAGTGAGATACCAGGTCGGTACAATGAGCGTAAAATGTAGATGTAAGGTGGGTTACTTGTTTCTGCCCTCGAGATATACATTTATTACAAATTTGAGATGTGTCTTGATAATAATACTCACAATAGGAGCTGTAGTTGTTGACTCTCCGTTAACCACCAAGATCTAAAGGGCATGTGGTAGTAAGTTAAGGTCCTGATGTAATTCTGTATAAACTTATTCAGTAGCAGTAATATAATACGTGGGTGCAGACGTTACATATTACAATCAGATGGCTAAATTGTACAGTATGATTTGAGTTTATAATCAAGGTCCTTTAGTTAAGTTAATCTCTTAACTATGCCATGTTTATTAGTATCTTAGACTACAGTTTTCTTTCATTAATCCTCCTGTTATATATCTGGTATCATTCATCCTTCTTTATTTAGTGACTAATATGTCCTTTTATCTTTAAATTTTCTCTAGATTGCAAATAATCTTGATCGAGTTATCGGGAACATTGGCAGGAAACCTTTAAAGGTGTTGATCCAGGTCAACACAAGTGGAGAAACATGTGAGTAAACATGGCATTGACAACTTTAATGACTCAACTTCAATTGCAATATTCGTCATTCTTAATTCCCCCCCCCCCCCCCCCCCCCCCCCCCCCCCCCCCCCCCATAATTACAGCAAAATTTGGGGTCGACCCTGATGGATGCTTGGAGCTTGTGAAACATGTTACTTCAAATTGCCCAAACCTTGAGTTTTGTGGCTTAATGACCATTGGGATGCCAGATTATACTTCAACCCCAGAGAACTTCAAGGTGATGTCAAACACATCTATTATATTTTTACATCTTTCGTTCTTCACTTGCTCGTTATGATCGTATGTTTTATTTATGCCAATTGTGTGTTGTTGTCAGACATTAGCGAAGTGCAGAACGGAGGTATGCAATGCTCTTGGAATATCCGAGGAGCAATGTGAACTGTCAATGGGCATGTCTGGGGACTTTGAGCTTGCTGTAAGTGATACGATTATTAGCACGGGCAAACTGTAACATCCTCTCACATTGTACCTAATTCATTACTAGGAACCATTTTACTTACCGAATTGATGATTAGAGGTGGTAAAATGGGTGGGCTTGTTTAACTTGTAAAACTGGTTTGGACAAAACAAGCTGGGTTAAGTTGACATGCACACATCTTTGGCCAAATGTTGATGTTTTTTTACAACAATAGTCCTTTCAATAATATTTTCCAAAGTCTCTAATTTACAACAGTAATCTAATTTTTGAATAAGGCCATTTATGATGTATGCAATAACAAAACCACTTTGTGTGACCGTCTAACTTTTTCTCAAGCTATTTTATATTTACCCATTAGAGACATATACTCATATGTATAACACGAATCAATAATGATGCTTATAAGCTATAACAGCTTTAAAGAGTTGGATGGTTTTAGTAAACGAACCTTATTAACCAAATTAGAAATAAAGTGGAAGTGTGTTGCTATGTATTACGGGAGTACTACATTTTCCCCATCTTATAGACTATCTTTGTCTTAATCAATATAATTATTTCTTTAGAGATATACTAAGAGTATCTGACTGCCTAAACTATTTTTTATTCACTTCTGCAATCTAACTAATCATTCTTGCAAGAAAGCATAAAATATTGTACTCACAAGAATGAGCCAATTTGGACAAATAGTGGACATGTAAATGCAAAGTCAACTATCTATTTGGTGTTATGATGCAGAGAATGTCTTTGGGTCTCCAGCTCCTCTGTCTTAGTGGTCGTTTCTTCGGTTAACATGTGAAGTCAAAATTCGTAACGATTCGGATATCGAAGGGTCATAAATGACAATTCATAATTGTCGTAATCTATCCAATTTAATTTAATATTTATTTAGTTTTAGTTAGGATTTATTTAGATTTGATTTATATTTATCTTTATAGTTGTTTTCTTTTACACCTAGTTTAGTCTAGGGTTAGAAGCCAATATAAGCATTTGATTGTATTAGGGTTTGAGTTAGTTAAAGTTGAAGATGAATTATTGAAATAAGAGTGTTTCTCTTGAAGTCCTGTTTTTTAGCACCCTTTTAGGGTTTATTGATTTTCCGTTGTTGTCTATTTGTGTGGTTTCGTCTAGTCACAAACACCCCTGTCATCATGTTATATATCCAAAATGCTTATCCTTGCTAAGAACTCATACAAAATTCTACCATAGCCCATGTAATGATGTAATATTATTCTTAACATACTTGTTCTGGTTTTTGTAGATTGAATTGGGAAGTACTAATGTAAGAGTCGGATCCACCATTTTCGGAGCAAGGGAGTACCCTAAAAAGTAATGATCATCGTGTATTAATAGCTATTGATCAAGATCCGGACATATTAATAAGCCTAAGGAGGTGGAATCTTCTAATCCATGCCATCCAGACCAAGGACGTGTGCGGGACATACAACTATAATTATACAGGAATAGTGTGCGGTTTTATGCGTTTTAAAACCACCGGTATTCATTGTGTTTGAAACAATGGTTTTTGGATGTGGGAACTGTATTCCCAGCCATCTATCTAAATAAAAACATTTTACATGTTGATGAATAGTAACGTTTCCAATTAAAAGTTAACATGTGGAATGTAATTTTTATATGTTAAATATTTTAGATGTAAAACTAATAACAAGTGACGTTCTAGCTCGGTGGTTTCAGCCTGCTTTGTTTGACCATTTGTTGTATTTGGTATGGGTTCGATCCGTATCGCCACATTTTAATTTTTTATGCTCCCGGATAAAGTAATAAATATATATTTATCTAACTTAATCAAGTAATGAAGATAGTATTATGATGGCCAAGTGGTTTGGTCGCGTTCATGCCAAGTTTGTGGCGCAGGTTTGAAACGTATGCTATTTTTTGTTTTCACAAATTAAAATTGCTTTAATAAATATATTACAAATGGTTTAATAAATATTTTTAGTTTGTCCAAATCTATTTCAATAAACATTTTAATTTGTATATTATATTATTGGCTACAAGTATTTTATAACCTTTTAGTATCATAAATACTACTACTACTACTTTTGTTATTTAGAGCAAGTTAGTTTATTTGTTGAATACATTATTCACACGAGTTTATACAAGTTATCATCTTTGAAAAATTATGCTTATATTCTAATTGCTATACTTGTAGATCAATATAACTTAAAAGTATTAGCAAATGAGATCAACTCCGCTACCATATATGTACTATCCAAAATATATGAATGAAATAATCGTAGTCCATTTATTTATCTTTTAATTTTTTTTTAAGAGGATTATTATCTTTATTAATTAAATATATTTGTTTGGTTGTCCCGCCGCGAAGCGCGGGATCTTTTTTCTAGTTGTAATATGTAAATCATTTGATGGCATGATGTTATTCCCGTTCACCTTCTTTTTTAATTTTATTTTTATTTCTTTTTCACTGTTCTCCTGCAACTTTTTAGTACCCATACATTTTACTAGACTTAAAAGTGTAGTCATTTGGACCTGGGAAGTGTGTTGAAGTACTTCACAATTGCTGCATGTTTACATTGTAGGTGTAAAAGAAGGGTACTAGAGGTTCTGTTATCTTGACAAATAAATTCAAAGATTCTTCTGTAAAAAAAAAATGTCGACCTACTATATTTATGTGTGAGGAAACAAATTCTCCCATGTTAGGTTTTACATGAGAGGATTCAAATATGTTAAAAATGCTAAGAGTAGGACTAGTATTGACATTATAGTTTTAAGATTGACATAAAACCTCATCTGGTACAAACAATTCTAGTCGACACATCCGCTATGAGAGTGTTTTACATAGATCAAGTCTGTGTGGCGGTGAGTTTGATGTTAGGAGAAAGGCGACACACTAATAGTGTGTCAAAACCGTGGTTAAAAAAAAGAAAATACTTGACATTGTGTAATCTTTGCCTACCATTCTTCTTCACTAGAGAGGTATATGGTTGGACTGTGCTAGGGGGCCTCTTGTGGATCATCCATTTACTGTTCCAAGTTGTGAAAAGGATTTGTCGGCAGTTAAAAAAAAATTGATACTAATAATTGAAATTTTGTATCTACTTACGATTCGATCGAGTCATTTAGTCTAGCACTATGTGAGAAACGACGTTCAATTTATGGGTTAAAACTTGAAGTTATTAAGACATAATGTCTGGATCGGTCAGACTAATTCTAGCTATTAAAAGCCCGTTTGATATTTTTTCTTTCTAACATTGTGTAACCCTCCTATAAATCGATTTTAAATTGTGAACTACCACAACTGATTTTGATTTGTTAGTATTTATTCAGCAAACAATTAATTATACAATCTTTTAAATAGAACATAACTTATCCTTGATTATTATTTTACAAAAAATATTAGCAAAGTCAGGATAAATAAATTTTATATTCTTTATTAAATGAAAAACATTGTTTCAATACATATTTAGAATATACATTTCCCCCCTCTTAGACCACTCCCAACAACCTTGGAAAATGATTTGTAGGACTAAACTATACCTAACAAATAGGACCCGATGCATGAAAAATGGGTTGTATGGTTAACTTTTCTTGACCTGCTGGGTTTCAAATTTGAATAACATCAAATATCACTAGGGTCCTACGGGTCATGAAGACTCTTGTCTCCAATTAAGAATGGGTCGGGATGGGTCACAGTGGGTCCTTCATGAGTTATAAAAAAAACACTGAATAATTTTTTTGAGAATTACACTCGGAGTTACCATCTCTACAATGTATCACCATCGGCGAATAATTTCTGAAGCCATGACATCCGGTACCATGAATCGGAACCAACTTTCGCCTCCGCAAACACTTTCCGGCGAGAAATTGGACCCCACCGTCGCAAAATTTTCCGGCTAGATATTTGACTCCCTCCTCCGTATGATCGCGTAACCACCATCCAACACAAACATAATAACTGAAAACAATTATCTGAATTTATTTTTTGCAAATCACATCTATTTACTCTTGAACTTATCCATCATCATCGCCGATTATATTTTGGAAAGAAAGAAAGAGGTGAAGGTTTTTTGGGATAGAGAAAGACAGAGGTTTCCTTTTACACTTTACACAGCACATAGTACAACTTTTAGTTTTTTTTTATACGGAGTATATTACTGGTATATTATTATGAGTATAATTAATTAATTAATTAATAATAAATCACTATATCTAATATCTATAAATGTTATGGGTATATTAATATTATTATTAAAATATTGTCATAGTTCATTTCACAACAGATAAGCGTTACTTAACATTATTAAAAAAAACTACTCAGCAACAGTCGGACAAGTGGGGAATGTTGGGGTTAACCAGAAACTTTTGGGTAGAACCGGATTTAAGCGTTGGCTAGGTTTCAATTTATAAATAATTTGATTTGATATTAGTATTTATTTATACATTAAATATTCAAACAGTGAGTAAATTTTTTTATTATAATGGAAAGAGAGAAAGGAATTATAAAGATTAAAAAAAAAAAAAAAAGACAACAAATTAGCGGGTCGACCCGATCTGTCGCACCCCAAAATTTGTAGTGCGGAAGCGATTCGGGTTGGGGCGCGACTAATAAATATCAACAACACAAAGATAAAGCAAACGACATCTATATGCAACGTTTGTAAAATAGTATCAGAAATATTACAATACTATCCAAATGTAAACATTAGCTGCAAGTTCATAAGTAATTTCCTAGAGATTCTAATACATAACCGATATTACAAAAAGTAATGTAAAAGAATCTCCAAAAGTTTGTATGTATGCGACTCGAGCTATCAATGCTGTGGGTGTGCAGTCCTACTGCTGCTGTAAACCTGAGATACAATGCTAAAAAGGATCAACCAAAAGGTTGGTGAATCTTACCGGTTTAGTAGTAAAGTAATTGTTGATGCAATTTGTGTGTCTGTCAGTTGGTCTAGCTCGTAGTTCGTTTTATTAAATGTTTTGAGTTTCCTGATTCCTGCGACGTTGTCTGTAACGTCGCAGGTGCGACGTCAGGTTTTGGGCCTGCGACGTAGTCTACGTCGCATGGGCTTGGGCCTGCGACGTTGTGAGCGACGTCGCAGGTGCCAGAGTTTGTATAAATTCGTATTTACATTTTCTGTTTAGGGTTGACGAAACCCTAAACGCCATTTGTCGAAATCTCTGTAATCTGATCGATTATAATCGAATATACAACGTTTGGTTTGATTATTATTGTGTTTTGATTATTCAAGTGATTGCTTTACTATTCAATTGTTGATTCCGCAAACAATTGATTGACTCGTTTCCGTTAGATCCAAGTATAGGGACAAACAACTGGTATAAGAGCAGTGATTCGCTCGTTTTTGACGTATCGGATCGAGTTCGGGATTAAGAGGCGTAATATTCATATTGTTATTGTGATTACTACGTTTGTTTTTGTGTTTATACAGGTTTTTCGATCAAGTTTACTGGGAAATTTGAAGGTTCTCGTCGATTTTCGTTTGTGGAATTCGTTTGGGGTTAAAATTTTCGTTTTTAGGGTTTGTGGCCGCAGCTCAGATCGCTTTTGCGACGTTACCTGCGACTTCAGTTACGACGTCGCTTGCGACGTTATTGATTTTGACTTTGAGTAGTCTCTGCGACGTCTAGCTGCGACGTACTTTGGTTTTGCGACGTCTTATGCGACGTCTTCTGCGACGTATATCTCAACGTGTAACATCCTCGAATTGGACCTAGTTGTTTTATATTATTTCTTGATTTAAATAAGTATTTAAATGTGTTTGGAAATAATATTGTTTGAAATAGTTGAAATAATTGGAATAGGAGTTAAATATTCCAATGTGATAAGTGAAATATTAATTGTTGTAAATTAATATAGTTGTCGGTACAATAAAATGTTTGGACTTGCAAGTGGTTTTCGGGTTCCAGACAATAGATTGAGATGGGGTATTAAATTATACCCGTATATTGAAGGCGGTTGGATTAGCCGACTTATATATATCCTTTCCTATTTAGGAAAGTTATTTATTTTCATTTAGAAACTCATAGAAACTCTCTGAAAACTTCCAAATCAATCAAAAATCAAATTCTTAAATACTCAAGAATACTTACTGATTGAAGAATCTAACGATGGTAATCTGATGATTATGAAGATTCACGAGAATCACAACTTCCTGATTTGATTTCTGGATTGATTTGGAAGTTTTCAGAGAGTTTCTATGAGTTTCTAAATGAAAATAAATAACTTTCCTAAATAGGAAAGGATATATATAAGTCGGCTAATCCAACCGCCTTCAATATACGGGTATAATTTAATACCCCATCTCAATCTATTGTCTGGAACCCGAAAACCACTTGCAAGTCCAAACATTTTATTGTACCGACAACTATATTAATTTACAACAATTAATATTTCACTTATCACATTGGAATATTTAACTCCTATTCCAATTATTTCAACTATTTCAAACAATATTATTTCCAAACACATTTAAATACTTATTTAAATCAAGAAATAATATAAAACAACTAGGTCCAATTCGAGGATGTTACAACTCTCCCCTCCTTAAAGAGATTTCGCCCCGAAATCTAACATCAATCAATCTGACTAATGTGATAATATCACATATATCTTATCAAACATTAATCCTCAATAGTAACTTACAACTATACTCAAACTGTTTGAATTCTTTCCACATGCACATATCCAAATGTACATGCTTCTATCTTTTCCTACGTACACATACAGTGCGTCTAATCAATATCATCAATCAGATATATCTTATAGACAAACACTTATTTCAACAAGTGAAACCTACAATCACTTAATAGGTCTATGCAACCAGAAATTAGCAACATGCTAAAATCTTTAACCTATTATCACTGTTCATCACTGTTAACAATAAAATAGCAACTACAACATCACAACAGTGATCATTAACCACAAAGTATCTAGCAACACTGAAAGTTAATTTCAGTTCACGACTAACAACCAGTCTAATATTCAGATCACAATCTCAAATCTCTACCATCAAAGATCTGAATTTCAAATCTAGGTCAACTTCTCATCCAAAAGTTTCATATCTATTCTTTTGAATAGCCAATCATATTCACATATCACTACTCACCTTAATAAGCAAAGCAGAGGTCAAACTCAGTAGGTAAAACCATAATTTACAAGTACTTTGCTCAATCAACAAAGGTACTACAATCAAATATTACCTACATTCAACCAACCTCTACACCGACTCATTTCAATTTGTAACTCCTTTCATTACAACCTATCACTTGTCAACAACAACAGAGTCGACAACTATTGGATTAGCCGACTTATATATATCCTTTCCTATTTAGGAAAGTTATTTATTTTCATTTAGAAACTCATAGAAACTCTCTGAAAACTTCCAAATCAATCCAGAAATCAAATCAGGAAGTTGTGATTCTCGTGAATCTTCATAATCATCAGATTACCATCGTTAGATTCTTCAATCAGTAAGTATTCTTGAGTATTTAAGAATTTGATTTTTGATTGAATTTGGGTAAATTGATGATTTGAGAGATTTGGATGTTAGAAACTTGTAATAACTGTTGTATAATGATTATATAAAGTTATTGGGCGTTTATAACTATTAGAAATCGAGTTTTAGTGGTTTGGTTGTTAAATTCGCGACTTAAGGTTTGAACAGGTCGCAGGTCTGCTGGAACGACGAGGGAAGCCGGCGGCTTATAGAGGAAGCCGGCGGCTTGTGCACTTTGGATAGAAGCCGGCGGCTTCATAGGTGAAGCCGGCGGTTTGTATTGCGTGGTAGGAACCCGACGGGCATAAACCAGACCCGGCGGTTGGTGTAGTCTTTAAAACCCATTTTAGTTCTGTTACCACAAATAGTAAATTACCCGGCGGTTTGGAAAGGGGAGCCGGCGGGTGGTGGATTGAAGCCGGCGGCTTCTAGGAGGAAGCCGGCGGCTTGAAGGGCTGTTTCAGCATTACTTGTTTGATTTCGATAGTAATGTGCTTGATATATGTTATAGGATAATATATGATAATGATTATATTGTAAATCATTAATACACAATTAGGAACTAGTAATTGTAATGTTAATTATGTTAAGTTCCTAAATGTTAAAGATTGATATAAGTTATGTATTGATAATCTGGATTACTAACTTATATTTGATATTGATTCTCAGATGTGGAGAAGGCTCAGTGATATTAGACTACTGAGTGGAGGCCTGAGGTAGTCGGTGAGTGGATCTGTAACCTCAGTGTGATTTAGTTGTAATGATTTGATTTACAACAAGTAATTATAGTCTTACTTTGATAGAATGTAATTGTTGAGATATCTTGCCATGATAGTTTGACTAGTTGCTTACTTGGCTGTTTGAGCTAGTATGTAAGATTCTGAGGTCAACTTGACTTGACAGTTGGACTTGGTTGTTATTGTAGACGACAGGAGATCTTGAAACTTGAAATGTTGGTTTGGAGATCTAGGTCGTGTGTGATTAACAACTGGTTACCGGTAATTCTGTATAGGCCAATACAGATGATTGATAAGGGTTCCCTGAGTACCAAACCGGTATTAGGGTATCTCAGGAGCCACCGGTCCTCATGACGATTTATAATGTTTGATTGGTGTAGCTTGACATTGATTGGATGTCGAGTGAATGATTGATTTTCTGTTTATTGTTATTTGATGTAAACAGATTGTTATGCTAGGTTGTACTGTTGCTTATAGTTTCATTCACTTAGCTTTATGCTAACCCCACCACAGTTCTTCCTGCAGGTTAAAATAGATGGGACATATTGGGCAGGGCAGGAGGTTGTTGGACTGGATGGAATGTTTGACAGGCTGTTACTCTGATTTAATTTTGATAATCAAAGAAGTATTTGAATTATATAACACCGAGTTTGTTGAAATGTCATGTATTGGATTTGAAAAAGTTTATCGACATTTTGAGTACATTGATAGTATGTTTTAAATATACGCTTCCGAGTCGCAAATATTATATTAAATGTTTATAAGTAACGAGGGGTGTTATAAGTTGGTATCAGAGCAATAGTTTGGGTGAATTGGACATGATAGAATGTTCAATCCTAAACTTTGATTGAGTTGAGTCAAACATTCCAATGGGTGCGGGTTTAGTTGATTAGTTGATGTGTGAAAAGTGATTAGTTGAATATGTACTAACCTTTAACAAGTTGTGAAGTTGTTGTTTGATTGCAGAGACGGAGGGACATGAGTATCTGATTGGTATATTTCATGTTTCCTCAATACTCGTTGGCTTAAGATTGTCAGGTAATCTTCGATAAGCCTATGTTAATTTAAATTAACTTGAATTGTTTACTCTGTTATGTTGAGTAAGCTTTGTTGTGAAGTTAATTTAGTCAGACTGATATGATTCCCCAGTTTTGAGTCAACTAATGATTGTTATAGGTTGACATGAGGATAGAGGTATTGAATGGGATACTCATTATGGTGGTTATTTCTGATTGAATTGAAAATGCAGAAATGTGATTAAATGAGTAGATAAAGAGTTGATTAAGGTTCAACATGATTGATGTTGGAACCTAAGGAGTGTCTTTATTGGTGAGACAAAACAATTGATAGTATTATGTTAATGGATTAATCACAAGGTGTGATCTAAATCCTTGTTAAGGAAGGTTGTGTCATTTGAATTGATAATGACTGCTATTTGAGAAAATATGTGTTTATGTGACTATATGATATGTGTTGACTATAGTTAAACACTTGATCTAAACCGAGATTGATAGGTTTATGAGGAGTGTAGAATAAAATAAAGTGAAATTGATTTGGGAAGTGATGGATCTTTCTGGTCAATTGTAAATTAATAGATGAAATGTTTTAATAGTAACATGATTGAGTAGGCTTGTTGTGACAGTGATGCTTGATAGTATAGCATATGTCAAAGTGATGATAATTAATTAAGATGTGTCCTGAATTTTGGAGTAAATAAGGACATTGATTAGTGTTAAGTATTGAAACTATGATGACGAGTTATCATGTGTTTGAGGTTTCAGATAAGTGATATACTGAGTAATTCAGTTGTTGAAAATTAGAACATTGTGTGTATGTGAGATGACTTGCATATGTAAGGTTGAATATGTAAAGTAGTAAACTGATGTGAGTGTGTATCAGTTGATAGAAACCATTAAATAGATTATGATTGATTTGAAATCATGAAATATTTAATATCTATGAGATAATAATAGATCACATTGATAATTATAATGTAGAGTAGCCTGAGAATGGATTGTGAAGAACATAATCTTGCAACGCCTGATCACCGTTGTTATATTATGTGGTGTCACATGAACTTGTTGAGGCTACTTGGTATAAAAGAAATGTAATGTGATTTTAGAAATGGAGCATGATGGTATGCTAAGTTGTTTAATAATTGTTTTGACAAGAAAACAATCAGTTGATAGGGCTGTGACTTTTAGACTGTAAAAGTGACAGTGTAAATGATAGTTGTCATTGATAGAGGTTTTGATGATAAACCTAGTTAACAAATTTGATTTTGTTGAACATGTAATTGTAATTGATTGTGATAAATTACATGTAGAGGAATTTGATAGTGTTTAGATGAATCACTATTTGATATCTGGCTTGTATGAAGCCAAAGTTGAGACATGATGGCATTGTCTTGCTTGAGAAACTACTAGTATTATTGAATGTAATAGTGTGAAGTATATGTTTGAAAGTAAACATACAATATGAAATGGCTTGTATGGAGTCAAGATTGATGTAGGTTGATTTTGTCCTTGTGAATGATTGATAAAATTATTGAATGTAATAATTTAAAATATATGTTTGAAAGTGAACATATAAGATGAAATGGTTTGTTGTGAGTTAATATTGATAGTATGTTAACTTTGAAAGTCAAACCATGAATAGAGAATTGTGTATAAAAAATTAATTGCTTGTGATTGGTTTGAGTTTGGGTCAAACTTGAGGAAAGCAATTAGAGAATTTTATTGATTGGTCAATGAAAATCAAAGTTGACATATAGTCAACTGTGTGTGTTGAAATAGTCTAACATAGATTGAAATACTATGATTGTGTGGAATGTGATTGAATTCCTAGATTGATTAAAATCATGTTGAAACGGGTCATGTGAGATCCAAAGGAGATAGATAAATTGTCTAAGTTTGTGAGACTTGATTAATTACTTAAAGCTAGTATTAAGTAATTGAAATAGTGTTAAGTATAATTGAACTGAATATGTGTTAAGGAATTATACAGATGTGAAGTCATGTTATGATATGACAGTTATAATTTGTTGAAAGGTGCAAATTAAGTTACATTGGTTAGGATTGTGATAAGAAAGTCTTACCAGTGTATGAGGCTTGTGATGATAGCTTTGATTTGGTAAGAATGTGAGATAAGAAATAATTGAAAGTTATTATTAATAGTTGCATAGGTTGATTTGTACCTCAGGGTGAGTTACTTAAGTACTGGAAGAATTGAATGGATTCTTTTGTTATTTATTGATAGTATATGAATAAAGTAAGTGGTAAATTGGGATTAGATCCAAATAAGAAATGATATGAAAGGATATCTGGAAGTTGAACTGTGTTAAAGGTCTAGTTTGACCTTGGTTGATAAATTAAGGAATATGAATTGAAAAGTTGTTCATATTTTGAGAAATTAGGTATGTGTGTATAGTTGAATGTGTAGAAGTAAGGGAAACCTTGAAATTGAGAGATGATGATTGTATTCACCAAACTTTTATTGTAAAGTGTAGATTAAATTGTTTAAGTTATATACGATGTATTATGTATATAAGTGAAACATAGAGTTGGTGATTGTTCCATGTCCTGTAGTATGGATATGTGATGACTAGTAGTACTGAGAAGGCTTGATAAAGACTTTAATAGTCTGAATGGCCTAGGGGGTAAGATGAAATGGAATTGATGTGTATGTGTCCATTTTAGAAAATACCTGAAATTGTGTAGGTATGTATGTGTGGTATACATGATAATAAATGGCATAATAAGTTTTAATAGATTGAATTAAAATGTGCCATAAGATATGTGGAGGTCAGTTAATTGTAATTAACTAGATGTAGACCTTATTGGAAATGTGTTGAAAGGTAGCACATTTTGATAATGTGATATTGTGATGCTTGACCTGTAGTATCATAATATGTGGATTAAGACTGACTTAGTTGCTAGATTGACGGGATCTAATGTTGAATGATTGGGTGGTTAAAGTTGTATAATTTCTAATTGCTTGTGATTAGTAATTTAAGATTGTAAGGTTGAATGGAAATAACTGGTTGCTAAGATAAGATTCTTGATGTCTTACCAGTTTAAGCGTTAAGTAAATTCTAACTTGATGGTTAGTTAGACTTTGAAGACAAATATTAAGTACTGATAGGTGTATTGAAATGTATAATCACTAGTGTTGTGGTTATTGTTTGGATGGTTGTAGTAGTTGTCGACTCTGTTGTTGTTGACAAGTGATAGGTTGTAATGAAAGGAGTTACAAATTGAAATGAGTCGGTGTAGAGGTTGGTTGAATGTAGGTAATATTTGATTGTAGTACCTTTGTTGATTGAGCAAAGTACTTGTAAATTATGGTTTTACCTACTGAGTTTGACCTCTGCTTTGCTTATTAAGGTGAGTAGTGATATGTGAATATGATTGGCTATTCAAAAGAATAGATATGAAACTTTTGGATGAGAAGTTGACCTAGATTTGAAATTCAGATCTTTGATGGTAGAGATTTGAGATTGTGATCTGAATATTAGACTGGTTGTTAGTCGTGAACTGAAATTAACTTTCAGTGTTGCTAGATACTTTGTGGTTAATGATCACTGTTGTGATGTTGTAGTTGCTATTTTATTGTTAACAGTGATGAACAGTGATAATAGGTTAAAGATTTTAGCATGTTGCTAATTTCTGGTTGCATAGACCTATTAAGTGATTGTAGGTTTCACTTGTTGAAATAAGTGTTTGTCTATAAGATATATCTGATTGATGATATTGATTAGACGCACTGTATGTGTACGTAGGAAAAGATAGAAGCATGTACATTTGGATATGTGCATGTGGAAAGAATTCAAACAGTTTGAGTATAGTTGTAAGTTACTATTGAGGATTAATGTTTGATAAGATATATGTGATATTATCACATTAGTCAGATTGATTGATGTTAGATTTCGGGGCGAAATCTCTTTAAGGAGGGGAGAGTTGTAACATCCTCGAATTGGACCTAGTTGTTTTATATTATTTCTTGATTTAAATAAGTATTTAAATGTGTTTGGAAATAATATTGTTTGAAATAGTTGAAATAATTGGAATAGGAGTTAAATATTCCAATGTGATAAGTGAAATATTAATTGTTGTAAATTAATATAGTTGTCGGTACAATAAAATGTTTGGACTTGCAAGTGGTTTTCGGGTTCCAGACAATAGATTGAGATGGGGTATTAAATTATACCCGTATATTGAAGGCGGTTGGATTAGCCGACTTATATATATCCTTTCCTATTTAGGAAAGTTATTTATTTTCATTTAGAAACTCATAGAAACTCTCTGAAAACTTCCAAATCAATCCAGAAATCAAATCAGGAAGTTGTGATTCTCGTGAATCTTCATAATCATCAGATTACCATCGTTAGATTCTTCAATCAGTAAGTATTCTTGAGTATTTAAGAATTTGATTTTTGATTGAATTTGGGTAAATTGATGATTTGAGAGATTTGGATGTTAGAAACTTGTAATAACTGTTGTATAATGATTATATAAAGTTATTGGGCGTTTATAACTATTAGAAATCGAGTTTTAGTGGTTTGGTTGTTAAATTCGCGACTTAAGGTTTGAACAGGTCGCAGGTCTGCTGGAACGACGAGGGAAGCCGGCGGCTTATAGAGGAAGCCGGCGGCTTGTGCACTTTGGATAGAAGCCGGCGGCTTCATAGGTGAAGCCGGCGGTTTGTATTGCGTGGTAGGAACCCGGCGGGCATAAACCAGACCCGGCGGTTGGTGTAGTCTTTAAAACCCATTTTAGTTCTGTTACCACAAATAGTAAATTACCCGGCGGTTTGGAAAGGGGAGCCGGCGGGTGGTGGATTGAAGCCGGCGGCTTCTAGGAGGAAGCCGGCGGCTTGAAGGGCTGTTTCAGCATTACTTGTTTGATTTCGATAGTAATGTGCTTGATATATGTTATAGGATAATATATGATAATGATTATATTGTAAATCATTAATACACAATTAGGAACTAGTAATTGTAATGTTAATTATGTTAAGTTCCTAAATGTTAAAGATTGATATAAGTTATGTATTGATAATCTGGATTACTAACTTATATTTGATATTGATTCTCAGATGTGGAGAAGGCTCAGTGATATTAGACTACTGAGTGGAGGCCTGAGGTAGTCGGTGAGTGGATCTGTAACCTCAGTGTGATTTAGTTGTAATGATTTGATTTACAACAAGTAATTATAGTCTTACTTTGATAGAATGTAATTGTTGAGATATCTTGCCATGATAGTTTGACTAGTTGCTTACTTGGCTGTTTGAGCTAGTATGTAAGATTCTGAGGTCAACTTGACTTGACAGTTGGACTTGGTTGTTATTGTAGACGACAGGAGATCTTGAAACTTGAAATGTTGGTTTGGAGATCTAGGTCGTGTGTGATTAACAACTGGTTACCGGTAATTCTGTATAGGCCAATACAGATGATTGATAAGGGTTCCCTGAGTACCAAACCGGTATTAGGGTATCTCAGGAGCCACCGGTCCTCATGACGATTTATAATGTTTGATTGGTGTAGCTTGACATTGATTGGATGTCGAGTGAATGATTGATTTTCTGTTTATTGTTATTTGATGTAAACAGATTGTTATGCTAGGTTGTACTGTTGCTTATAGTTTCATTCACTTAGCTTTATGCTAACCCCACCACAGTTCTTCCTGCAGGTTAAAATAGATGGGACATATTGGGCAGGGCAGGAGGTTGTTGGACTGGATGGAATGTTTGACAGGCTGTTACTCTGATTTAATTTTGATAATCAAAGAAGTATTTGAATTATATAACACCGAGTTTGTTGAAATGTCATGTATTGGATTTGAAAAAGTTTATCGACATTTTGAGTACATTGATAGTATGTTTTAAATATACGCTTCCGAGTCGCAAATATTATATTAAATGTTTATAAGTAACGAGGGGTGTTATACAACGTCGCTTATTTCGATTCTTAATTGAATCATTGGCTTTTGCGACGTTACTCTTGCCGTCGCATCAATTTTCTGCGACGTTGATGCGTGGGAAAGCGCGTCTTGTTTTATAATTTATAAATGGAAATACCGAATAAATACTTTTCACACAACCAGGCAAGAATACCTGATCGTAATAGTATAGCTATGGTAAGTCCAGATCGATCTCAGGAACACATGAATGGTGGTTTATTAATTAAAATAGAAAATACTAATTATCCTAGAAAACAGTAAACAAAGGGGGACGTTTTAGTTCTGTTCGAACATAAGATTTGTAAATAATAATTAAAACTAAATAAAGACTTTAAATTAAAATAATAAAATAATAAATGGATAACAATAGGAAGGAATAAGTAATTGTATAAATAATTCCACTCAGATTCATACATTCCAATTCATTGCACGTTAATTGTTTAATTGTGATTTCTTTTATATCAACTTAATGCCAAATTCTTCAATGATATTAAATTGAATGTAAATTAGCCAACGTTTCGGGTCCAACTAATTCCTACAATCTAGGGTCCAACATGAAACACTGGTTCCAATGTCATAAGATGATCAGTCAATTGTGTGCCTTTCCCTAAATTGTGCTTTAAGTATTCACGATTGATTATAATTGATCCTCGCGGTATGACTCAACAATACCTACTAATAATTACTTATTAGTCTTATTCATCTTAGGTTATTTAATTATTAGTCTCTTAACCTGTCAAACTCAATCTATTCAGCAATGATCAAAACCTAAGTTCTAACCATCAATAATCAACCATCTCAAGGGAACTCAATCTCAATGACATAGTCAACCACGTTAAGTAATAACTAATAACCACCAATAAATAAGGATCAACGGATAATATAATCATCTTCAATTAAACAACATAATAAACGTGCAATATAATCGGTCAATAATCATTATCCAAGTTTCATTACTACACAAATACTAAATAATTCAATTCATCATACAATATGCATAAAACAAATTATTCAACATCAAAAACATAATAGTAATTGAATTAAATAAAAAGTAGATACAAACCAAATGATGAATCACTTGAAGATGAGTTGAAATGGATTCAACCTTGAATTCTTGTGCCTCCAAAATAAACTTAAAATTCGTATTTTACTAACCCTAAACGAAATATATAAAAACCCTAACCTAAAAAATATGTGAAAAACTCTCCCCAAAATCGTATGTGGAAGGCTGCTTTATATAGTCGCTGAGGCCAAGATCCATACGGCGTATGAATTAATCATCCGGTGTATGGATTGCTGTTGGCTTATTATGCAAGATTTCCACACGTTTTGCCAGCCGACCATCATTTAATGCACCTCACAAGTTTTTTCCATTTTGCTGCGCTGGCTTTAGGGCTTTTGACTAGATCACGAGGCCTTTGGGCTGTTGACTTGAGTGGACCCCACGCTCTTTATGCCAATTCTTGTTTCTTCCTGCACATCTTCACGCCACCTACAAGGCTACAAACATCAATCATCACTTTTATTAATTATTATATTATTTTATCTTATATTAATATTACTAGACTACTTTATTAATATTATTACTACTAGCTAAATGTTAGTAAGATATGATCGATGATCATATGATTATTTATTATTTAATTAATTACTTTATTATTATTTTTTACGTATTATAACTTTATGATTATTAACTTTATGATTATTACTAATACTAACTACTATTATTTAGCTCAAATAATTATTTGGTCCAACTCATAAACTCCAATAAATATACAATCTAACTATTTCTGCTCAATTCATTTAACTTTTAGAACTCAAATATTTACAAACTTTATTCATTTTTATAACTCTTTTAACCACTTTGTCCCAATCATATTTAGGTACAACTAACTTTTATACAAAAATTACATTATTTATTCGATTTTTATTCATTTCCTAATTTGAACTCTATTTCTACCTATTTTGTAAATATGAACGAAATAACTATATTTTATTAAATAATTGTAATAAAAGTATACAAAAACTAGGGAATATTAGTATATAAAAGTAGTACTATTTGATGTTATCAGACGTCTCTCTCAAAGTCGCTAGTTTCAGAGTGTTTGAAATTTTTGTAAGGAATTTACAATGTCTGATAGGGAAAGTCTTCAAAGCTTTAAAGAGATGATGAGACACAGCAATGATGTGGGTACTAGTAGTAAACCTCCTCTTTTTGCTGCTGATATGGATTATTGTCACACCCCCAAAATCGGTAATCGCGTTTATTAATGGTTTAGCGGAAGCTTTAGTTAATTAGCGGAAGCATTTAGTTTACAGTTTAACAGTGGGGGTGCTGACGTTATAATAGTGCATTCACTGTATCAGAGCTTATGATCATTGCAGAACAGTAATTAAGATGCCATTAATATAAAAGTAATTACAAAAACTACGACTTGTCGAGTCGTAGAAATAATAGGATTGTAAAATACATTTTGTCCCAAAAGTGGCATCCTAATTCGTCGTAGGTAACTTATGTCCGTTATGCATGCATCAATACATGAGTCCTAATTCCCTGAAAAACATAGTAAAACGTCAACATTGAATGTTGAGTGAATTCACAGGTTTGTATATACGTAGTTAAATCAAGTTTTGTATAAATCATTCATGTACACAAACATAATGTTTATATGTATAGTAGGAAATACAAGTTATTCTAATTAAAGAAAACATTTCCTAGATAGTTTGTAAGAAACCTCTTTCTTAATACAAGTAGTTTGTTGTGTAGGAAACACCGGTTTACTCAAAAACATTTCCTAATAAGTAGTTCGCAAGAAACAAAGGTTTAACTAATCAAAGTAAACATTTCCTTTTAGTTGTATAGTTCCAAATAAGTAATCTCAGGAAAATACTATTTCCAAACTAAGTTTGTAGTTTAATAGTCGTTGTTAATACAGTTAATCGTTTAGAAGGAAAAACAGGTCTATTCAAATATGATAAACATTTCCTAAATACTTTGTAAGAAATACAAGTTTATCCAATCAAGGAAAACATTTCTAAAAATAGTTAAGCGTTAGAAATACTAGTTTATCCAATCAAGGAAAACATTTCTAAAATAGTTATCGTGTAAGAACACCTATCCTATTAGTTATCACAGGAAATACAGGTTTAACATTCAAGTAAACATTTCCATTTCAAATAGTTTGTAGGAAATACAGGTTTAACATTCAAGTAAACATTTCCTTTTCAAGTAGTTTGTAGGAAATACAGGTTTAACATTCAAGTAAACATTTCCTAAAAGTAGTCGTGTATCACAGGAAGTACCCCTTCCAAATCAAGTATGCTCAGGAAATAACCTTTCCAAATCAAGTTGTAGTTGTTTTGTTGTTTAGTGGGAAATATAGACTACGATCCCTCTAAGGTGAGCTAAACCTTTAGAGTTAAAGTACGACACCTAGTACTATAACCAAACCACGACTAGTGTTTTGTTGTTGCCCCAGTAACATGGTAAGTATACACTCCTCGTTACGACTGCCGTCGATGTGGTTGGAATGACCAACGAGTTATATCCTGGGAGGGTTGTCAAATCGATAGTACTATCTGTATACTCAGTGGCTAGAGTTACCTAGCTAATGGTTATAGGTTGTAAGCACTGGGACTTATGTGCACTACAACTACCTCACGTAAACCTAGGTTCGTACCAAGATTTGTTTTGTCTTAATTCCCAAAGTAGTTATGAAAAATCATTTCATATAGATAGTTCAAGTTTAACGATATGAAAACCTTTCATATAAACAGATCAGGTTCAATGATATGAAAACATTTCATATAAACGGTTCAAGTTTAACAGCATGAAAGCATTCATGTAACAAAGTTGTATATAATAGCATGCAGAGCAATTATATAAATCAAGTAGCATGTTATATCACGTAGTTCTATGTTTTCCACCCCTGATTTTAAAAGCATTTAAAACAAGTAGAAAGTAGGGGTTGTGAACTCACCTTGTGAGCTATATGAGTGGGTGCTAGCAAAGCTTGGGTCCTTCATTATCTCTACGTCCTAAACGTTAGAGATAGTAAAATCAGTAGCTGGCTAAATGCCAAAGCTATGTTAAATGCTCACTCATTGTGAAAGATCATTTTGAGTTAAAATGTGTATACGAGTCGTTGGCGATGTTTTAAGAATTAGAAACTCTTAATTTAAAACATTTGTTTCATAGTTGCTTGTCATAATACAAGTGTATGTATTTGTTTATTGCTCGTATGTATATATATACATAGATATACACATAAGTGTAGTTTGGTTCATTGTACATATACATATCCATGATCATAGTCGTCATAAAATATATATCTCTTGTTTTGTCGTATACGTAATAATGTATATATATATGTAGTTCATTCGTCGTTGTAGGTATATATATATAACTATACATGTATACGTAAGATTTCATTGTATAAATATATACATAGTCATAAATGTCGTATATGTATATGAATCCCATTTGTTCTTCGTATAGGTACAATTGTGGATGTTTAAATTGTCGTCATACGTAGAAGTATGTATAATATATATATATATATATATATATATATATATATATATATATAGTTTGTTCGTTTTACGTTTATTGTTTGTGGCTCGTTTTTATTGACTTAGTCAAACGTGTTCGGTTTGACCCGAAACTTTTAGGGATGTCTTAAATATGTTTTTAGAGCTCGGGAAAATTGTCGTTGCGTTTCGTGTTTAACCAAAAAGTGTCGTTTTTGTTTTGTACCAAAACAGTCCCAAAACACGAGTTTTCCTGATTTTTTTTTGACTACTTTCGGGACTGAGTTCGGGGGTCAAAACTTATCGAATGAATCCGAAATTTTTACACGATGTTCCCATATATATCACCTACTTCCAGTATCGTTTTCGTGATTTTTAGACATCCACAATATTTTAAAAAAATTCGTGATCAGACCTGTCCAGAAACCTGTTTTTCAGAGTTTTTCGACTACTTTCGGGACTGAGTTCAGGGGTCAAAACTTATCGAATGAATCCTAAATTTTTACATGATGTTCCCATATATATCACCTACTTCCAGTATCGTTTTCATGATTTTTAGACATCCACAATATTTTTAAAAAATTCGTGATCATGCATGTCCAGAACTCGTTTTTCATACCTAAGTTTTTCGAATCAATTGCTAGATCACAATCTGTGCATTTTCAAGTGAAGTGTTCTTCACGAAAGTTGTTCTTAACATAAATATGAAGATTTTTCAAGTGGTCTCAAGTGTTTTTGTTACTCGTATGATTTTATACAATTTTTATATGGTGACAGAAAATCTGCCCAGAAATCGATATTTGTACAAGTTTAGTTTCTTCGGTTTTGTTAAGTTTTCATGCATGATCTTTCATAATATGAACATCTAACATGTAATTAAGCCATAGTCATGAAATAAAATAAAAGTGTTGAATCCTTACAAAGCTTTTGAAGTGAGCGAAAAAGGTGGTGAAGATGAGGATGATGTTTCTTGAGTTCTTGCTTCTTGTTCCCACTTGTTTCCTTAAAAAAAAATGATGGTGGTTATGGTGATGGCTTATGCCTATGAATATGATGGATGATGATGTTACTTCTGGGCTGGGGTTTCAAACCGAAAGAGAGAGAGAGAGACACGTGAGAATTGAGAGGGTGAATTTGTTGAGGGACTGAGTGGATGCATGAATGTTTTCAAATTGGTGATATTTAATCAAGAAAAAGGGTGAGGTGGGAGTTGAATTTCGGCAGAAATGGAGAGGGGGAGGCATGGCCTCTTCCTAATTTTGTTCCCTAGATATTTTGGGATTGATTAATTGGTATTTAACCCGTGTTCGTTTACCCGATCATTATACGTTAAAACGTATTTTACTCATTTAGTTTGGTAACGTTATTTTGCGTTAATATATTTCGAAGCACTTTTCAAAATACTTTATTTTAAGATTTCAAAATTCTACAATTTGATTCGTTTGGTCGTCGGTTCAAGTGTATATATTATAACCACGCAACTACGTGTTATATAAAACGTATAAACGTTTTAATTTGTAACCGTTTCGACAAAATATTTTGGAGTAAATAACTACTATATAAAATTGTTTTAAGTTATTCTGAATTTTTGTTTCACCAATGATCTTATAGTTTTGTCGGTTTCGTTTCGATTGTTTCGTGTGTAATTATAAATAATTACAAAACTATTAATACTTTAAGTATTAAAACGTCGTGATTTGCTAGACTTATCTCAAAAATAGTTGTGAATTCACTAATGTAGGGAATTAGCACCAAGTGTGACACCCGGTCAAAAATGACCCGAATTTCACTCAAAATTTAAACTTTTATTTTGCGTATTAACTACGTCAAATACCAATGTATACAATTATTATATATATAAATGTATATATATAACAAGAAAAGATTATTTAATAATATTATACATACGAACCTGACAGAACATACAATCTCAAGTGCAAAACATTTTAATCAAGGAATTATTATTGAGAATAATAATTAATACTTCCGGTAGAAATTTGAATACATTTTATGTACTAAAAACTATCCGTACATTTAAAGTGAAACAAAGATATAATTTTATATCCTAGTTAAAAGTATTTTTATAAAATACTACGATTAAAAATATAAACGATCATATTTTTAGAAAACTATTATGGATCGGGTAAACAAACACAGGCTTTTTGTACTGCGAACTGGTGACAACATGCCCACTTTTCTCCTTAAAACTTGGATCTGGTTTCTTGTTCCTTTCCCCATACGCCAACTCCAAATCATTTGAGCTAGTCAACTCCTTTCTTCCTAAGCCTAAGCCACGAGTCTTCTTTCTTTCATTTTTAATTCTTCTTCCATCTCTAACATATGTATCTCTCTCTTGGTTTTGATCTTCAACCCAAAAACAACAGGTAACAACAGTAACAGCTAGCCACACTAATTAATCATCATCATCAATCATCTTCATCGCCGAGCTACACCATCATTACCTCTCGGGCACACCCAAGCAACCACCAACCACCACCACCGGCTGTCACCATCGAAACATCACCACCACCACCGAACAAGCTACAACAGAAGTAGCAGCTCAGTAGCGGCAGTGGCTGTTCGGAAGCAGCAGCAGTGAAATATCACATCACCATCTCCTTCGTGAACCACTTCATCACCTCGGCACACACCACCACCGAGAGCACCACCGAGATCAACACCATCATCGTTCGGGAACCACCATCAACAACAACCCACGGCAGCAGTGGATCACCATCGTTACCTCTTCAACACCATCATCGTTTTCCCCATCATCATAATCGGACCTCTTTCCCATCCGTAAGAACACCCCGAATTTCCCCTGATTTTTATGTTATAAAACTTGTAATCTTCATGTATTAATGATTATAATCGATTATGATACTTAGGATTAAGATATGAACATTGTTTGTGGTTCGATTTTTGCGATCTTGAAGCTAAAAACACAAAAGAAACAGGCGGGTCGACCGGGACCCGGAGAACCAACCCAGAAACAGAACCCATCAGGTCTAATTGATGAGCGTCGCTAACCCTATCAGCGACACTTCATCAAGTGTCGCTAACTGTCCAGTGAAGCCAAAAATAAGCAATCTGCGACACTTCCTCACTTGTCGCTAAAACTGAAAATAACTAAAAATAAGTGTCGCTAATAAATGTTAAATTTTCATATTTTCGAATATAACTATAGTGTGGCGACCCAAACTGAGTATCTCTTCAAGTGTCGTCAAAAAGGAACATTTTTATAATTACCTTTTCAAAAAGTACCAAATTTATAAACCGCAAATATATTTTATAATACGATACGATAACAATACGATGTATATTTATACAAAATGGAACAAACTATTTATATACGAAAAAATACAAAGTATTTTTATACAAAAACAAATAAAAATATATTTTTGGAATATAGTTTCGATCCGCCACCAACAGGCCGTATATTTTTGTAAACTTCGAAAACAAATACAAACCGAAAACTTTGGGCATAATTAAATTGGAAGAACACTTATCGAATTCTTGGATATAATTAACTAGATAAACACTTATGGATTGTTTATTTAAACATCCACTTACAAATATATAATGTCACGTGTTTAGGATACTAGAGAATTCTATTGGAACATCAAGCGCGTTTAGGAACGTTAGCACCCGAAGGTGAGTCTCACGTCCCCTTTTTACTGTTTTACTGTTTTGGGGAGATGCATTATTTGATTTTACTTGAATACCTGAAATTGCTGTTTTTACTAAATTACTAGTTTGACTTGTACTCATCGAACCATTATTTTACAAACTTTACAAACTGTTGTACTTTGCTGATTTACTGTGTACCTAACCGACTCACTGTGTTACTGAATTACCGTTTACCGACTTACGGTCTTACAGACCTTACAGACTTAATACACTTACAGTCTCATCGACTTACCAACTCACTGATTTACTGATTTACAAATGTACGGACTTACTGATATACGGTACTGCTTGAGTTACGTTTAATCCAATGAAGGCCTCTGAATCATAGTCGTCAGTTATCGGATAAGCGCGAGTTTTAGTATATGGATCCATATGGAACTGACAATCCCCACCTGGGGTGGTAGCGCCACCACGAACCGTTACTCGTATAAACAGGTGTTTTCTACTCGTTACATATGAGTGTTTTTGGATTAGCACTCACGGGGGCAAAAATCACTGATTGTTAAGCTTCGACTATGATGCTCACAGCATGTATATCAAACCCTATTCCACTTGTGAAATGATTACTTACTACTTTACTGGATTACTACCATGGGTTACTACCAGATGGCACTGATACAGTGATTAACTACTGGATAACTACGAAGGGTTACTACCCTATTTTATTTGTGCTATGATTGATTACTGGATTACTACTTACTTGCTACCATGGGTTACTACCCGATGGCACTGAAACAATGACTGATTACCAAATGATTACACGTATAAACTTCCTTACTGTTTACTCAAATTGTGCAAACACTTTTACTACGATACTGCTTTTTTGGTGAGCTGTTATACTAAATTGTGTTCAATTTGATTTCTTACTACAAACCTGTGAGATTCACCAACCTTTTGGTTGACGTTTTTAGTAATGCATTCTCAGGTACGCGGCTACAGTAGGATGGCCCAGCAAGATCTACTTATTAGCTCGAGTCGCATGCATGTAACTACTTGAAGATATTACAACATTACTTTTGTATTAATGGTCATGTACTTTGGACTACTAACGTAACGTACTATTTTTCCAACGTCTCATGTAGAGTCGTTCACTGTATACTTTTGGTGCTTTGGTTATTGATTAGTCACGCCCCGACCCGATTCGCTTCCGCAACCCGAAATAGGGGGTGTGACAGATTGGTATCAGAGCCTAAGGTTATAGTGAACTAGGTTGCATGTAGTGGGCCTAGACTATGACCGTTAGGCAGTATTCCTCATTAGATTTAACTGGTTCAGTGATTACATCATACGAGTTTAATTTAACATAACGTAGCTAACTATGTACAATTAAATAAAGATGATGTAAGATCTGAAAGGGGTTATATTGAACAGGAATGCATTAGCTGACTCTGACCACGAGAGAACCGGAACCACTAATTGTTTTATGCTAGACACGACTAGGTGGATATATAGGTATATATGGTATATACATATATGATTAGGCTATTATGTGATATAGGTATATATACATATATAGGCCTCGACTACATACTACTCTCTAGGCTATTATATACTGAAGGTATAGGAATATGTCTTAAAAAAATGATACTCTCGTTACCACCTACACCATTGTAAACGACAAACATAGCTACTCCAGCGTCCCTCGATATGAGGAACGAGACTTTGTATTTGCTTACTACCGTCTACCTAATTTCACGTCTAAAACATTTTGAAACTCACACACAGTACAATTAGGTGTATCCTAGGAAAACTGCTTTCGACAAATTTCAACAGGCCTCTTCCCTCGAAATTTTTCATAACTCTTGTTTTTCAACGAATTTTGTTACACCGAATTTTCAAAGTCTTGCCACCGACAAGAGTTTCAACCGAACTATTTATCGACTAAAGTTTTCATCAGACTTCAAAGTTTTCAACCGGCTTTCACTATCGAAATTTTCTGACGAATGTACTTTTAACAAACATGTTGCAAAATTTCTTACGAAATATTTTATAGAAGTTTCAAAACTTCAAAACCGTGCAAACTTACTTACTGTACACAACTGTATACAAAATTTCAAACCCTGAATGGTCAACGAAATTACACAGTACACAATGACCTCCTTGTTGGTTATAAGAACAAAATCTACCAGGATCTGAATAGGGATGCGAGTATGGTTACTCGCTAACAACCTAACTGCTTTCATACTACTTACTTGATAAACTTTACTTGCTACTTGATACTTGTTATGTTTTCCCTAGATTCTAAGTGCACAATAGGGTTAGGGGAAAATGAAAATTTAGATCTGTAGTCTCTATATATGAAACTAGTTTTAGCACAAAGATATAGGAATAACATATCCTATGCTGTTGTATACCGGAAAACATACCGGTTGACTTTTATATACTGGGTAACGTCCCAAGTAAAACAAATTTTTGGGTGACGACTCACATAAATCCGTATTGTGGGTAACATCCCACATAAAACTAAAATGTGCTAAACCACTTCGTTTCTATATGAGACTGATAGAGTCTAAGGTAGGCTACTAGTACAAAATGTAGCTGTACTCCAGCAATTGGCTGAACGATCAACCTTGTCCTACCGACAAAACAATCAAGGATTTACTGCATTATTTTAGGCTACTAGTACACATTGTAGCTACCCTCTAGTGATCGACTGGACTGGTCATGTAGACATAATGGTCAACACATCCCGAAAACTTCATTTCGAATTCCTTAGTTGCCGGAAGGGCGCTAGTTCAACAAGGGGAGAAAGACAACGCTAGATAGGTGTTGTCCGACTTACGTAGATAACACGCAAACTATAACTTGAATACAACGATAAATACTACGAGCAAATTTCGGGACGAAATTCTCCTAACAAGGGGAGAATGTGACACCCGGTCAAAAATGACCCGAATTTCACTCAAAATTTAAACTTTTATTTTGCGTATTAACTACGTCAAATACCAATGTATACAATTATTATATATATATAAATGTATATATATAACAAGAAAAGATTATTTAATAATATTATACATACGAACCTGACAGAACATACAATCTCAAGTGCAAAACATTTTAATCAAGGAATTATTATTGAGAATAATAATTAATACTTCCTGTAGAAATTTGAATACATTTTATGTACTAAAAACTATCCGTACATTTAAAGTGAAACAAAGATATAATTTTATATCCTAGTTAAAAGTATTTTTATAAAATACTACGATTAAAAATATAAACGATCATATTTTTAGAAAACTATTATCGATCGGGTAAACAAACACAGGCTTTTTGTACTGCGAACTGGTGACAACATGCCCACTTTTCTCCTTAAAACTTGGATCTGGTTTCTTGTTCCTTTCCCCATACGCCAACTCCAAATCATTTGAGCTAGTCAACTCCTTTCTTCCTAAGCCTAAGCCACGAGTCTTCTTTCTTTCATTTTTAATTCTTCTTCCATCTCTAACATATGTATCTCTCTCTTGGTTTTGATCTTCAACCCAAAAACAACAGGTAACAACAGTAACAGCTAGCCACACTAATTAATCATCATCATCAATCATCTTCATCGCCGAGCTACACCATCATTACCTCTCGGGCACACCCAAGCAACCACCAACCACCACCACCGGCTGTCACCATCGAAACATCACCACCACCACCGAACAAGCTACAACAGAAGTAGCAGCTCAGTAGCGGCAGTGGCTGTTCGGAAGCAGCAGCAGTGAAATATCACATCACCATCTCCTTCGTGAACCACTTCATCACCTCGGCACACACCACCACCGAGAGCACCACCGAGATCAACACCATCATCGTTCGGGAACCACCATCAACAACAACCCACGGCAGCAGTGGATCACCATCGTTACCTCTTCAACACCATCATCGTTTTCCCCATCATCATAATCGGACCTCTTTCCCATCCGTAAGAACACCCCGAATTTCCCCTGATTTTTATGTTATAAAACTTGTAATCTTCATGTATTAATGATTATAATCGATTATGATACTTAGGATTAAGATATGAACATTGTTTGTGGTTCGATTTTTGCGATCTTGAAGCTAAAAACACAAAAGAAACAGGCGGGTCGACCGAGACCCGGAGAACCAACCCAGAAACAAAACCCATCAGGTCTAATTGATGAGCGTCGCTAACCCTATCAGCGACACTTCATCAAGTGTCGCTAACTGTCCAGTGAAGCCAAAAATAAGCAATCTGCGACACTTCCTCACTTGTCGCTAAAACTGAAAATAACTAAAAATAAGTGTCGCTAATAAATGTTAAATTTTCATATTTTCGAATATAACTATAGTGTGGCGACCCAAACTGAGTATCTCTTCAAGTGTCGTCAAAAAGGAACATTTTTATAATTACCTTTTCAAAAAGTACCAAATTTATAAACCGCAAATATATTTTATAATACGATACGATAACAATACGATGTATATTTATACAAAATGGAACAAACTATTTATATACGAAAAAATACAAAGTATTTTTATACAAAAACAAATAAAAATATATTTTTGGAATATAGTTTCGATCCGCCACCAACAGGCCGTATATTTTTGTAAACTTCGAAAACAAATACAAACCGAAAACTTTGGGCATAATTAAATTGGAAGAACACTTATCGAATTCTTGGATATAATTAACTAGATAAACACTTATGGATTGTTTATTTAAACATCCACTTACAAATATATAATGTCACGTGTTTAGGATACTAGAGAATTCTATAGGAACATCAAGCGCGTTTAGGAACGTTAGCACCCGAAGGTGAGTCTCACGTCCCCTTTTTACTGTTTTACTGTTTTGGGGAGATGCATTATTTGATTTTACTTGAATACCTGAAATTGCTGTTTTTACTAAATTACTAGTTTGACTTGTACTCATCGAACCATTATTTTACAAACTTTACAAACTATTGTACTTTGCTGATTTACTGTGTACCTAACCGACTCACTGTGTTACTGAATTACCGTTTACCGACTTACGGTCTTACAGACCTTACAGACTTAATACACTTACAGTCTCATCGACTTACCGACTCACTGATTTACTGATTTACAAATGTACGGACTTACTGATATATGGTACTGCTTGAGTTACGTTTAATCCAATGAAGGCCTCTGAATCATAGTCGTCAGTTATCGGATAAGCGCGAGTTTTAGTATATGGATCCATATGGGACTGACAATCCCCACCTGGGGTGGTAGCGCCACCACGAACCGTTACTCGTATAAACAGGTGTTTTCTACTCGTTACATATGAGTGTTTTTGGATTAGCACTCACGGGGGCAAAAATCACTTTTTGTTAAGCTTCGACTATGATGCTCACAGCATGTATATCAAACCCTATTCCACTTGTGAAATGATTACTTACTACTTTACTGGATTACTACCATGGGTTACTACCAGATGGCACTGATACAGTGATTAACTACTGGATAACTACGAAGGGTTACTACCCTATTTTATTTGTGCTATGATTGATTACTGGATTACTACTTACTTGCTACCATGGGTTACTACCCGATGGCACTGAAACAATGACTGATTACCAAATGATTACACGTATAAACTTCCTTACTGTTTACTCAAATTGTGCAAACACTTTTACTACGATACTGCTTTTTTGGTGAACTGTTATACTAAATTGTGTTTAATTTGATTTCTTACTACAAACCTGTGAGATTCACCAACCTTTTGGTTGACGTTTTTAGTAATGCATTCTCAGGTACGCGGCTACAGTAGGATGGCCCAGCAAGATCTACTTATTAGCTCGAGTCGCATGCATGTAACTACTTGAAGATATTACAACATTACTTTTGTATTAATGGTCATGTACTTTGGACTACTAACGTAATGTACTATTTTTCCAACGTCTCATGTAGAGTCGTTCACTGTATACTTTTGGTGCTTTGGTTATTGATTAGTCACGCCCCGACCCGATTCGCTTCCGCAACCCGAAATAGGGGGTGTGACACTAAGTATGCATGAGTTTAAGTACGTAATTGTACCCTAATTTGAGGAGTGTCACATTCTCCCCCCGTTGGAGAAATCTCGTCCCGAGATTTAAATCGATTCGTGAGTGTCTGGCGCATGCTCGAAAAGCTGAGGATATTTCTTTCGAATTTCATCCTCGCGCTCCCAAGTAGACTCTGGGCCGCGTTTCGAGTTCCATCGAACTTTGACAAGTTTGATTCGACTGCGTCGGAGTTTATGTGTTTTCCAATCAATCACTTCGATAGGTTCCTCCACAAAGTTGAGTTTTGAGTCAATAAGAATTTCGTCAGGAGGAATGATTAAGGTTTCATCAGCAAGACATTTTTTTCAGGTTACTAACATGGAAAGTGTCGTGAATACTGCTGAGCTCCTGTGGCAGTTTGAGTTTTTAAGCAACTGGACCAATCCTCGCAAGGATTTCAAAAGGTCCGATATATCGTGATTTTAGTTTTCCTTGTTTTCCAAATCGTGTTATTCCCTTCCAGGGCGATACTTTGAGTAGGACCTTGTCGCCTACTTGAAATTCAAGAGGTTTCCGGCGGTTATCGGCGTAGCTTTTCTGTCGATCTCGTGCCGCTTTTAATCGATTAATTACTTGAGATATTTTGTCCATTGTTTCCTGGACAATCTCAGGTCCAGATAGCTGTCTGTCACCCAACTCTACCCAACAAAGTGGTGATCGGCACTTGCGTCCATACAACGCCTCAAATGGTGCCATCTGTATACTGGTGTGATAACTGTTGTTATAAGAAAATTCTGCTAGAGGTAGGTGAGTATCCCAATTACCCCCAAAGTCTATCACACGTGCTCGTAATAAGTCTTCGAGCGTTTGTATCGTTCGCTCAGTTTATCCGTCGGTTTGTGATGATAGGCAGTACTCATGTCTAGTCGAGTACCAAGTGCCCTTTGGAGGGATTGCCAAAAGTGAGATGTGAATTGTGTATCTCTATCGGAGATAATTGATCATGGTACACCATGTCTAGAAACAATCTTCTTCAGATAGATTCTAGTCAGCTTTTCCATCTTATCGTTTTCCTTGATGGCTAAAAAAAAGTGGGCTGACTTTGTCAGTCGATCGACAATCATCCATATGGTGTCTGCTCCAGACGTCGTTCTAGGTAACTTTGTGATGAAGTCCATTGTAATTTATTCCCATTTCCATTTGGGCAATTCACTGTTGCAAAAGTCCTGGCGGTTTTTGGTATCCGACCTTGACTTTCGCACATGTTAGGCATTTGCTAACATAAGTGGCAATGTCTCGTTTCAGGCCAGGCCACTAATAGAAACCTTTCAAGTCGTGGTACATCTTATCTGCACCAGGATGAATCGAATAGTTGGACTTATGAGCTTCGTCCAATATCAGTTTGCGCAATTCGTCTACACATGGAACCCATATCCGGTTCATAAAGTACAACACTCCGTTGTCCTTTGCTTCGAGTTATTTTTCCATTCCCTTCAAGGATTCTTCCTTAAAGCGTTCGGGAATGAAAGCTATTTGTTGAGCGTCACGGATTTGGGTAATGAGGTTCGAGTGGATTGTCAATCCCAAAGCTCGAACTCTGCGAGGTTTAGTTCTTTCTTTACGACTCAGGGCATCAGCCACAACGTTTGCCTTGCCCGGGTGATACTTGATCTCACAGTCGTAATCATTCAGCAGTTCAACCCAACGTCTTTGTCTCATGTTGAGTTCTTTCTGATCAGATATATGTTGAAGACTTTTGTGATCAGTGAAGATTGTACACTTCGTACCGTACAGGTAGTGTCTCCAAATCTTAAGAGCAAAAACGACTGCTCCCAGCTCTAAGTCATGCGTCGTAAAGTTCTTCTCATGAACTTTCAACTGTCGAGACGCATAAGCAATAACTTTGTCGTTTTTCATTAACACGCAACCCAATCCCTGATATGAAGCATCACAGTAGACAACAAAGTTTTCTACTCCTTCAGGTAATGATAAATGGGCGCAGTACTCAGTTTTTGTTTTAACAGTTGAAAAGCATTCTCTTGCTTCTCGCCCCAATCAAATTTCTTATCCTTTTGAGTTAGAGTGGTAAGTGGCTGGGCTATTTTTGAAAAGTTCTCAATGAATCATCGGTAATAGCCGGCTAGTCCAAGAAATTGTCGCATTTCGGATGGAGTTTTTGGGGCTTCCCAGTTTTTAATTGCCTCAATTTTGGATGGGTCCACGTGAATTCCTTTGTTATTGGTCACATGACCAAGGAAATGAACCTCACACATCCAAAATTCGCATTTAGAGAACTTTGCGTAAAGCTTCTCTTTCTCCAGTAGTTCAAGAATTATCCTCAGGTGTTGTTCGTGATCTTCCTTCGTTCGTGAGTATATCAATATGTCGTCGATAAACACAATGACGAACTTATCGAGATAAGGTTTGGATACTCGATTCATGAGATCCATGAACACTGCTGGCGCATTTGTCAATCCAAACGGCATGACTAGGAACTCATAATGACCGTATCGAGTCCTAAACGCAGTCTTAGGGATGTCCTCATCCCGTACCTTCAGTTGGTGGTAACCAGATCGCAAGTCGATCTTCGAGTAGTAACTTGACCCTTGCAGCTGGTCAAATAAATCATCGATGCGTGGCAATGGATATCGGTTTTTGATAGTTGCATTGTTCAGTTCCCGATAATCGATGCACATCCGCATTGATTCATCCTTTTTCTTGACAAATATAACCGGAGCTCCCCAAGGTGAAAAGCTCGGCTGGATGAATCCTAAGTCTAGGAGCTCTTGCAACTGAGTAGACAGTTCCTGCATCTTCGATGGAGCTAGACGATAAGGTGCACGGGCGATTGGCGCAGCTCCAGGCACCAGATCAATGTGAAACTCAACTTGTCGCGGGGGTGGAAATCCTAGTAAGTCGTCAGGAAACATTCCCGGATAGTCACGTACGATAGGTATATCGTCTATACGTTGCTCCTCGGATTTCTTTTCAACTACGTGTGCCATGAATGCTTGGTATCCCTTTCGGAGATACTTACTGGCTTTCATACAAGTAACCATTTTCATGGCACTTTTTCTCTTCTCCCCTCGTACAACCAACATTTCTCCTGTCGGTAATGGTAGGCGTACCAACTTATCGAAACATATGATTTCGGCGCGGTTCTTTGACAACCAATCCATGCCAACTACAACGTCGAAACTTCCCAACTTAACCGGTAGTAAGTCTATTTCGAAGAGATGACCTTCTAATTCTAAGGTACATCCCGGTACTATTTTTCCTGATTCGACCAACTCACCATCGGCTAGTTCTATAGTGTATTTGTTATCTAGCTTACGTGATTCGAGTTCTAATAGTGGTCTAAACTCAGTAGACACAAAACTTAAATCAGCACCCAAATCAATTAACACAGAGGCATAATGGTTGTTTACGAGAAACGTACCAGTGACGGTGTTAGGGTCCTGCCTTGCCTCTTGTGCTCCGATAACGAATGCCTTTCCTCGAGCCAGTTGATTGTTGTTGTTGTTGGCTCGGTCATTATTGTTACCACGGTTGTTGTTGTTGTTTTGGTTGTTGTTGCGGTTCTGGTTGTTGTTATTGTTATTACGGTTGTTGTTATTGCGGTCGTTGAGTTTAGGACACTGGTTTCAGAAATGCCTCGTGTCACCACACTCAAAACATCCTGTGTTCTGCCGTTCATTGTTGGCTCTAGCAGGAGGGTTACCTCTACATTGTTGGGTCGGATGACCCCAGCGTTTGCAGTTGCCACAGTAGGCACAATTACCCTCATGGTGCCTCTCACACTTGTCACACTTTGTCTTGCTTCCCAAGTATAGTTTCGACTCAGTAGTGGTGGCGGCATAGGCCTTTGGGTTTCCATTAATTTCGATTCTAGTGTTTCGGTTATCCTTCGTGGCGTGGTTGTGAGTACGACTCACCTCGTGTTGGGTAATAGTTTCAGCTATTTGTTAATAAATGATTTCTCATATTGTTTCAATCGTGGGTAGTGTGTCGTTTCGTTGCTAAATTATTGGATGAATAAGGAAAGGTTTATTGTTATCCCCTATTACGCATCTTACGATTTTGAAACACCCATATGTACCTAGTATAATATAATCACGTTGGCCAGGCATTATTATATGATGCTAAATACATATTTCTTTTCATCACCGCTTAACACGATCAGGTTCGTACAACTCAATCTAATAGTTACGGATATAGTTGTGAGTGATTCAAAGAAGGAAAGTAGTGAAGACGTACATACTAGAGTGTTCATCTAAAGTGCGATGGAATTTATATATGTCCATCGAATAGAAGTTTTAGTATAGTACAGCATAGGCACAACCTACCATACGTAGGTTTAACGAGGATAAGATAAGTATGTTCCTACAGTTACTATCATATAATCATCATCATGCTGACCCCAGCTACACTCTCTGCCACTCGAGCATTCTTTTCTAGCATTTGTGGGCACAGGTAACATGGGTATTCCTGAGTTCCTAAGAGATAGTCCTTTCAAATGATTCCACAATCATGTTCGTTGTTTCATCTACACCAGGTGTCAAGTTGGACATTGGAGTAGGCATAGTCGTTAAGTTTTTGTTGACAGACGCAACATCGACGTTATGGTTGTGCTCGGACGGTTCCTCGTCGTAGTCGATCACGTGTATAGGACGTTCGTTAAGCACTCTCGTAATATAATTGATATTTACGTAGTGAAATAGAGTTATGCAATGTATGAATGCATGAGTGTTCTAGCCAGGGCTATAGTCTAGGTCTCTAAGGCTTTCGGATCACTTAAAGACTTCTAGTTCGCTATAACCAATGGCTCTGATACCAAGTCTGTCACACCCCCAAAATCGGTAATCGCGTTTATTAATGGTTTAGCGGAAGCTTTAGTTAATTAGCGGAAGCATTTAGTTTACAGTTTAACAGCGGGGGTGCTGACGTTATAATAGTGCATTCACTGTATCAGAGCTTATGATCATTGCAGAACAGTAATTAAGATGCCATTAATATAAAAGTAATTACAAAAACTACGACTTGTCGAGTCGTAGAAATAATAGGATTGTAAAATACATTTTGTCCCAAAAGTGGCATCCTAATTCGTCGTAGGTAACTTATGTCCGTTATGCATGCATCAATACCTGAGTCCTAATTCCCTGAAAAACATAGTAAAACGTCAACATTGAATGTTGAGTGAATTCACAGGTTTGTATATACGTAGTTAAATCAAGTTTTGTATAAATCATTCATGTACACAAACATAATGTTTATATGTATAGTAGGAAATACAAGTTATTCTAATTAAAGAAAACATTTCCTAGATAGTTTGTAAGAAACCTCTTTCTTAATACAAGTAGTTTGTTGTGTAGGAAACACCGGTTTACTCAAAAACATTTCCTAATAAGTAGTTCGCAAGAAACAAAGGTTTAACTAATCAAAGTAAACATTTCCTTTTAGTTGTATAGTTCCAAATAAGTAATCTCAGGAAAATACTATTTCCAAACTAAGTTTGTAGTTTAATAGTCGTTGTTAATACAGTTAATCGTTTAGAAGGAAAAACAGGTCTATTCAAATATGATAAACATTTCCTAAATACTTTGTAAGAAATACAAGTTTATCCAATCAAGGAAAACATTTCTAAAAATAGTTAAGCGTTAGAAATACTAGTTTATCCAATCAAGGAAAACATTTCTAAAATAGTTATCGTGTAAGAACACCTATCCTATTAGTTATCACAGGAAATACAGGTTTAACATTCAAGTAAACATTTCCATTTCAAATAGTTTGTAGGAAATACAGGTTTAACATTCAAGTAAACATTTCCTTTTCAAGTAGTTTGTAGGAAATACAGGTTTAACATTCAAGTAAACATTTCCTAAAAGTAGTCGTGTATCACAGGAAGTACCCCTTCCAAATCAAGTATGCTCAGGAAATAACCTTTCCAAATCAAGTTGTAGTTGTTTTGTTGTTTAGTGGGAAATATAGACTACGATCCCTCTAAGGTGAGCTAAACCTTTAGAGTTAAAGTACGACACCTAGTACTATAACCAAACCACGACTAGTGTTTTGTTGTTGCCCCAGTAACATGGTAAGTATACACTCCTCGTTACGACTGCCGTCGATGTGGTTGGAATGACCAACGAGTTATATCCTGGGAGGGTTGTCAAATCGATAGTACTATCTGTATACTCAGTGGCTAGAGTTACCTAGCTAATGGTTATAGGTTGTAAGCACTGGGACTTATGTGCACTACAACTACCTCACGTAAACCTAGGTTCGTACCAAGATTTGTTTTGTCTTAATTCCCAAAGTAGTTATGAAAAATCATTTCATATAGATAGTTCAAGTTTAACGATATGAAAACCTTTCATATAAACAGATCAGGTTCAATGATATGAAAACATTTCATATAAACGGTTCAAGTTTAACAGCATGAAAGCATTCATGTAACAAAGTTGTATATAATAGCATGCAGAGCAATTATATAAATCAAGTAGCATGTTATATCACGTAGTTCTATGTTTTCCACCCCTGATTTTAAAAGCATTTAAAACAAGTAGAAAGTAGGGGTTGTGAACTCACCTTGTGAGCTATATGAGTGGGTGCTAGCAAAGCTTGGGTCCTTCATTATCTCTACGTCCTAAACGTTAGAGATAGTAAAATCAGTAGCTGGCTAAATGCCAAAGCTATGTTAAATGCTCACTCATTGTGAAAGATCATTTTGAGTTAAAATGTGTATACGAGTCGTTGGCGATGTTTTAAGAATTAGAAACTCTTAATTTAAAATATTTGTTTCATAGTTGCTTGTCATAATACAAGTGTATGTATTTGTTTATTGCTCGTATGTATATATATACATAGATATACACATAAGTGTAGTTTGGTTCATTGTACATATACATATCCATGATCATAGTCGTCATAAAATATATATCTCTTGTTTTGTCGTATACGTAATAATGTATATATATATGTAGTTCATTCGTCGTTGTAGGTATATATATATAACTATACATGTATACGTAAGATTTCATTGTATAAATATATACATAGTCATAAATGTCGTATATGTATATGAATCCCATTTGTTCTTCGTATAGGTACAATTGTGGATGTTTAAATTGTCGTCATACGTAGAAGTATGTATAATATATATATATATATATATATATATATATATATATATATATATATAGTTTGTTCGTTTTACGTTTATTGTTTGTGGCTCGTTTTTATTGACTTAGTCAAACGTGTTCGGTTTGACCCGAAACTTTTAGGGATGTCTTAAATATGTTTTTAGAGCTCGGGAAAATTGTCGTTGCGTTTCGTGTTTAACCAAAAAGTGTCGTTTTTGTTTTGTACCAAAACAGTCCCAAAACACGAGTTTTCCTGATTTTTTTTGACTACTTTCGGGACTGAGTTCGGGGGTCAAAACTTATCGAATGAATCCGAAATTTTTACACGATGTTCCCATATATATCACCTACTTCCAGTATCGTTTTCATGATTTTTAGACATCCACAATATTTTAAAAAAATTCGTGATCAGACCTGTCCAGAAACCTGTTTTTCAGAGTTTTTCGACTACTTTCGGGACTGAGTTCAGGGGTCAAAACTTATCGAATGAATCCTAAATTTTTACATGATGTTCCCATATATATCACCTACTTCCAGTATCGTTTTCATGATTTTTAGACATCCACAATATTTTTAAAAAATTCGTGATCATGCATGTCCAGAACTCGTTTATCATACCTAAGTTTTTCGAATCAATTGCTAGATCACAATCTGTGCATTTTCAAGTGAAGCGTTCTTCACGAAAGTTGTTCTTAACATAAATATGAAGATTTTTCAAGTGGTCTCAAATGTTTTTGTTACTCGTATGATTTTATACAATTTTTATATGGTGACAGAAAATCTGCCCAGAAATCGATATTTGTACAAGTTTAGTTTCTTCGGTTTTGTTAAGTTTTCATGCATGATCTTTCATAATATGAACATCTAACATGTAATTAAGCCATAGTCATGAAATAAAATAAAAGTGTTGAATCCTTACAAAGCTTTTGAAGTGAGCGAAAAAGGTGGTGAAGATGAGGATGATGTTTCTTGAGTTCTTGCTTCTTGTTCCCACTTGTTTCCTTCAAAAAAAATGATGGTGGTTATGGTGATGGCTTATGCCTATGAATATGATGGATGATGATGTTACTTCTGGGCTGGGGTTTCAAACCGAAAGAGAGAGAGACACGTGAGAATTGAGAGGGTGAATTTGTTGAGGGACTGAGTGGATGCATGAATGTTTTCAAATTGGTGATATTTAATCAAGAAAAAGGGTGAGGTGGGAGTTGAATTTCGGCATAAATGGAGAGGGGGAGGCATGGCCTCTTCCTAATTTTGTTCCCTAGATATTTTGGGATTGATTAATTGGTATTTAACCCGTGTTCGTTTACCCGATCGTTATACGTTAAAACGTATTTTACTCATTTAGTTTGGTAACGTTATTTTGCGTTAATATATTTCGAAGCACTTTTCAAAATACTTTATTTTAAGATTTCAAAATTCTACAATTTGATTCGTTTGGTCGTCGGTTCAAGTGTATATATTATAACCACGTAACTACGTGTTATATAAAACGTATAAACGTTTTAATTTGTAACCGTTTCGATAAAATATTTTGGAGAAAATAACTACTATATAAAATTGTTTTAAGTTATTCAGAATTTTTGTTTCACCAATGATCTTATAGTTTTGTCGGTTTCGTTTCGATTGTTTCGTGTGTAATTATAAATAATTACAAAACTATTAATACTTTAAGTATTAAAACGTCGTGATTTGCTAGACTTATCTCAAAAATAGTTGTGAATTCACTAATGTAGGGAATTAGCACTAAGTATGCATGAGTTTAAGTACGTAATTGTACCCTAATTTGAGGAGTGTCACAATTATCTTTACTGGCGATCAAGATATGAACAATACATAGACTCTCATTGCCCAGAATTATGGGGACCGATTTTGGAAAGATATGAACATCCTGTCGCTGAGGGTACTCACCAACCAGTCCCTCCTCCTAAAACCTTTAAGGCAATGACTCCGGATGAACGTAAAGAGTACTTAACTGAAAGAAAAGCACATTCCTCTATATGTATGTGCTTACTCCCTGATGTCTTAAGGTTATTTAAACATCATGAAACGACTTATGATCTCTGGAGAGCTATTGAAACCAGATGTGGTGGAAATGAAGATTACAAAGAAGCCAAGCTAGAGTTAGTCAAGAAACAATATGATTTGTTTGATATCCTGCCAGATGAGACATCACCCAGGTTGTTCACTCGGTACTCACAGATAGTTAATGAGTTGAAGAAGGGTGGTTATACTCTGACTGACAGTGAAGTTAACTAGAAACTCTTGGATTCTCTACCTAAAGATTGGGATATAAAGGTTCAATTTTAAAAAGAAGGTGGAGAATTGGACACTATGAAGTTGGATAGATTAATTGGGATTCTTCAAGCACATGCATTGGAGCTGAAGAAGAAAGAATGTAAGTCCGGGGGTTTTGTTCAAGAACCGTCACTTTATAGTGGAAAAGGAAATTCTGCTGGGAAGAATTTTGGTAGCATTGCTTTCGTGTCTGATATCAACTCGTCATCTAGTTCAGCAGGAACTAATCCATCATTTTATTCAACTGGAACTTCACATGGTTCTCAAACCCAGCAGGTTGTCATAACACCGGCCATTGAGGAACAGGCTGCAATCTATACAGCCTTTCTTACTTCTTACGAAGATTTGGTTTCACAACCAAACACTACTTTGGCACTGACTAAAGAGGATTACGGACAGCTAGACGATGATGATCTCGAACAGATGGATTTGAACTGGAGCATAGCTATGATATCCAGGAGGGTGCAGAAATTCTTGCAAAGGACAGGGCGCAAGAGTTTAGATGGAAATGGAAAATCAAGCTTTGGATTTGATAAGAGCAAGGTCCGATGTTACAACTGTCAGAATTTGGGACATTTTGCTCGTGAATGTGAGAAGCCAAAAATGCCTCCTTCTGGTCTCACAAAGCCTGATCCTCCCAAGACCCCTCCAAAGGAGAAAGCTAAGGTTGGAGCAACGGATGCTCTTGTGGTGTTTGAGCCTACAAACACTGATTGGAGTGCACAAGCTGAGCAATATCAGCTAGGTCTCATGGCTCACATCATTCCTGAGGTACAAAATGAACCTGAGGAACCTTTAAGTTGTATTTCTTGTATTGCTTTGGATGCTTCTTTAAAATGCTCTCAAATAGATAATGCGGACTTGCGAGAAAAAGTTGTTAAACTAACTGAATCAAACAAGTTTCTAAAAGCTAATGAAATACTTTATGAAAAGGAAGTTGAGGCTCATAAGTTTGACACTGAGAAATATAAAGCTAAAGTTTTCAGTCAACAAGATGCCATTAAGAGCTATTTAACAGAAATTGAGTTGCTAAATAAAGAGCTTTCTAAGTTAAAATCTGAGTCTGACAATTTTAAAAAGGGAGTCACAAGTTTTGCAAATTCTCATAAATCTTTGATGAAATCATTGACAAGCCAAGGACAATAGGTAAAGCGGGAATTGGATATCCACCTTCTACTAACTATTATCCTAAGCCTGTTAAGGAAGGAACCAAAGAAGTTTTAGCTGACTACTCATCTTGGTCAGCTACCAATAATAAAGAAGCAAAGCCAAAGAGGGAGGCAAAGGAGAAAACTAAACGGCCAGAGTATCCTTTGCCTATTTTTGTTAAGTCTGAGAATTCACCTCCTGTTAGTGATGTGGAGGTCGTTGAGGTAGAGGATGTAACTGAACAGGAATACCCTAAGCTCAAAAAGGTTGATGTAAAAGCTGAAAATGTCATTTTGACAAATGAACCCGTAATTCAGGTTCAAAACAAAAAGCTTAAAGAAAAGGTTTTGGAAGAAAAATCTTCATTAAAATCACATTCCCCTGTGAAAATTTTGAAGAGAAATGTAAAAGAAAATTCTTTAACTAACGTACCATTCACTTCAAACCATCAACCAAAGCAAGTACCTTCTACAACTTGCTCACACCAGTGTTCATGTTCAAGAAGTGCTGATTTTAAAAGACCTAAATCAGTTAGTCCTCACCCTCAACCGTTTGTTGAGCATCGTTCTTGTTTCTACTGTAAGAGACAAGGACATTTAATTCGTGACTGTCCAAAGCTCTCAACTCAACGTTTTGGGAGAGATATGCCTCGTTCAAATGTTTTTAGAAAATCTTTTTCTTATTCTCCATCAAGGCATCACTCAAACTCTCCCAAACTTGTTGAGAAACAGAGTACTGTTGAGCAAAAACCTTTGCTAAATCCAAAGCTCAACATTACTCCAAAGCTTATTTCCGAACCAACACAAGTTTGGAAACGAAAAGAATCTACTGCTGATTCTTTGGTTGTCAACGATAACACATCAGATGAAAAATCTGATTTGTTTAAAAATAAAGTTCTATCTGATGTGATTATGGTTGATGACCTCGGTCGACCTAAGTCTGTAAAGGCTTGGGTCACCGTTTCTCACTAATCTCCTTTTGTTTGTGTGTTGCAGAAGTCAGAACGTGTTAAAGATAGTGAATGGTATTTGGATAGCGGCTGCTCGCGACATATGACAGGCGATGTATCTCTTCTTGTGGATATTAAACCATACGCAGGAGGATATGTTGCCTTTGCTGGAGATACTGGAGGAACCATTTCTGGAAGAGGAACGCTAACTAACGGCAATGTTAGTTTTGAAAATGTGAACTACGTGGAATAGCTTACGCACAACTTGCTAAGTGTTTCACAGGTCTGTGATAAGGATTATACCACAGTGTTCACAAAGACGGAGTGCGTGATACTGAAGCCTGGGTATGTCATTCCAGAAGAATGGGTGTTGCTGAGAGCACCAAGAAAGAATGACACATACATTCTGAACATGAGAACTGTTGAGACTACGAATGAATATACGTGTCTCTTGTCTAAGGCTTCTGAAAAGGATTCACTGCTTTGGCACAGACGAATGGGACACATTCATTTCCGAAAAATGAATTTCTTGACTAAAAATGATCTAGTGCTAGGAGTTCCAAAACAGTCATTCTCTCTAAAGGACGATTGTATCTCTTGCCACAAAGGAAAGCTACGTAAGAAGTCCCATAAGTCTAAGCAGGTGAATTCCATTGATGCACCGTTGGAGCTACTTCATATGGATATGTTTGGGCCAATTTCTACAAGGAGTATTGGCGGAAAATCGTACTGTCTAGTAATTACTGATGATTACTCCCGATTTTCCTGGGTGTATTTTCTTGCTACTAAGGATGAAGCTGCGGATATCTTAGTATATCTGTTTGATAAGTTGGCAAATTTGAGTGGAATTAGTATTAAGAGACTGCGAAGCGATAATGGAACTGAATTCAGAAATTCAACTCTCGAGATGTACTGTGCTTCAAAAGGGATCGAGCATCAATTTAGTGCTCCAAGGACTCCACAACAGAATGGAGTTGCTGAAAGAAAGAACAGAACGATCATCGAGACTGCCAGAACAATGTTAGCTGATTCTAAGTTGCCGATAATTTTCTGGGCTGAGGCTGTTAACACGGCCTGTTATGTTCTGAATCGGGTTCTTATGGTCAAGAAAAGAAATAAGACTTGTTATGAGTTGTTCAATAACCGTAAGCCAAATCTGCAGTTTCTAGAGCCTTTTGGGTGTCCCTGTTTAATCATGATTACGAAGGATAAGGTCTCCAAGTTTGGTGAAAAGACTACTGAGGGTATCTTCCTTGGATTTTCTGTCAATTCGCCAAATAAACGAGTCTTTAACAAGTCAACAAACAGGATTGAGGAACATTTTGAAGTGAAGTGTTTACGCTACACGGATCCTCCTCAAGGGACAGGTCCAGAATGGTTTTTCAACTATGAAAAGGTCTTTGATTCTTTTAATCTTCCGGAAGATGATATAGAGGAAGAGTTGGTAACACTGTTACATGGAATCAGTCTGTCTCAAGAAACTCCTGATTCTTCCGTTCAACCATTGGACCCAAACCCTAAATCGGCATCAACCCAACCATCTACTTCAACATCCACTTCAAAACCCACAACAACACCCGCATCTACATCCACTACCACTCCAATACCTACACCTTCATCCACTACTACACCAGTTTCATCACCAACTACACTCACTTCAGATACTTCTTCTACTCCAAAGAGTATCTATACAAAGGAGCTTCCATATGATCCAAACATGCCTCCTTTAGAGGAAGCTCAAGAAGAAGATGAAGAGGAAGAAACAATGGCCTACTCTCACTTATGTACTCCTGAAGATGAGGGAGAAGAAGAGTTAGTCTTTCCTGAGTCTGTTGCTACTCCCTCAACTGAGGGAGATTTGAACAATCTGGGTGTGGATCTTGTGCCAACCGCCATACCAGAAAATCGTATACATAAGGATCACCCCATTGATAATATCATTGGTGATCCTCATGCATCTGTTCAAACACGACAACAAGCAAAACATACATCAGCTCAGCAACTTTTGGGACTTATAGCTCATATAGATTCATGTCATTTGTCTCAAAGTGAACCTAAAAAGGTTGAACAAGCCTTAAAAGATCCATCTTGGATCAAGGCTATGCAGGAGGAACTACAGCAAATAAACAAGATGAATGTTTGGGAAATTGTTCCTCTACCCAAGGGTGCTCACTTGACGGGTACTCGTTGGGTTTACCGCAACAAGATGGATGATCGTGGGGCGGTTATTCGAAATAAAGCCCGTCTGGTAGTTCAAGGATATAGTCAACTAGAGGGTATTGACTATGATGGAGTTTTTGCTCCTGTCGCCCGCTTGGAATCAATTCGAATTTTTCTAGCCTATGCTTCTTTTAAAGGATTCCGTGTGTATCAACTTGATGTAAAGTGTGCTTTTCTATACGGAGACGTCGACGCAGTGATTTATGTGTGTCAGCCTCCTGGTTTTGAAGACCCAAAGCATCCAAATTATGTTTGCAAGCTGAAGAAAGCTTTATATGGTCTTCATCAATCTCCTCGACTTTGGTATGAGCGACTTGCCAAGTACTTGCTGAAAAATGGTTTTGATAGAAGACAGATTGATAGCACGATTTTCATCAAAAGGGAAGGAGCGGATTTATTACTTGTGCAGGTTTACGTGGATGACATAATATTTGGATCAACAAATGATCAGTTGTGCAAGGATTTTGAAAGACTGATGAAAGCTGAGTTTGAAATGAGTGCTATGGGGGAACACACATTCTTTCTGGGACTACAGGTCGAGCAGTCTGACAAGGGAATTTATATACACCAGTCAAAATATGTCACTGACATGTTGAAGCGGTATGATTTGCTCGATTGTAAACATTATGGCACTCCAATTGATGTGAAACACAATCTTGGACCTAATGAGGACGACGAAGATTGCAAAGAGAAAGACTATCGCTCAATGATAGGCTCTCTCATGTACCTGACTGCCTCAAGACCAGATATAGTGTTTTCCGTTTCACTCTGCTCTCGATTTCAAGCAAATCCGAAGGTGTCTCATATAAAGGCAGTAAAACACATTTTTGGATATCTCGCTTTTAGGCCATCTCTGGGTCTATGGTATTCAAACGAGAAAAACTTCGAGTTAACTGCCTATTCGGATTCGGATCTCGGTGGCTGCAAGGTAGATATGAAGTCAACCACTGGAGGATGTCAGTTCCTTGGATCGCGTTTAGTTTCTTGGCAGTGCAAAAAGCAGACTGCGGTTGCCATTTCCACAGCTGAGGCCGAGTATGTTGCTGCTGCAAGTTGCTGTTCTCAGGTTCTTTGGATTCAGCACCAACTACGCGATTACGGGTTCAATCTCTCTATGACTCCTATTTACATTGATAATACAACTGCTATATCTATCAAACACAATCCCGTACAGCACTCTAAGACCAAACATATCGAACTTAGGTTCCACTTGATACGGGATTGCTTTGAGAAACACCTCATAGATGTTGTACATATAGAAACCCTTAAGCAGTGTGCGGACCTTTTCACAAAAGCCTTTTTGCGATCCCGTTTTATTGAACTGGTCAATATGATAGGTTTAAGGTTCTTTAAGTCAAAATAGTGATTTGTGACTTGGATTTTTAAGTTTTTAAATTCATTAAAAAAAAATAAAAAAAATCGCAATAGCCACTCTTTATACTCTTTAGTATTAAAGAAAACGCGAGGTTGCAACATTTTTAAAATAGACGTTGAAGTTGTGTCTGTAAACAACTTGGGATATGATAGTACATCGGGTGACATGCACAAAATGGAATTTTAAGGTTTATCTTGGATATGTCAGTAGGTTTATCTGATACACTTAAAACAGTTTCTATCTAAATTATCTTCATCACACGATGTATTGGTAGGCATGCTACACACCGGTTTCTGGGATGTTAAGAAGTAAATCTAATACATGTCTATGAACCTGTGGTAAACACCATGTGATGTATGACTCTATGTCTTAATTCCTTAGTGTAGCTTGACATACTTCTAATTTTGGATTGATTATCTGAGATCTTTTGGGGGAGTATGTTGGTTGTTTCCTCTGTTGTACGTAAGTACAGACCTGGTCTCAATTCAGCATATTCTCAAAACTAAGCTGTAACACCCGCCAAATTAGGACTAGTAATTAGTGCCTAATCATATGTTAATACATGTAATTAGTTCCTGGTTAGGCTAATTAATGTATCGAATTATATATATTGTTGAATATATACGAAAATGCGATTTGATGAAATCGTACGCAATTTAAATCGAATGTATTTCGATTCAATTTAATACGGACGTTGGTGATCAACTTTATTAAATAACGCTTTTATGTCAAAAAAATATTATTTTGATATTATTTCGTATTCATTCGTATCGTACAAACCAAACTTACACGATTTAAAACATTAAACCGCGCAAACTAAATAAACAAACTTATATTTTATAACTACAATATAAATTAAATTGTAAAATATTTAAATAAAACATCGCGTAATAAATTGTATTTTGAACTTATAATTAAAATGTAAATTATTATTTAACGTTAAATGACGGAGCAAACGAACACCACACGGGACGCGGGGCGAAAAACTGGAAAAGTGGGGATAACCCCACCTCCCATTTTCTTTCTTCATTTTATCTTCTTTCTTCACTCTCTCTCTCTTTACTTTTCTCTCTAAACAAACAAACCACCAATCCACCTAAATCGCAAAATACTACGACCAAACGCAACCGGATCATAAATATTTTTAGAGATTCACGACCACCTCGCGACGATCTACAACGCTACCTTTCCGGATTTTCATTTCGGTAAATTGTAAGTTTCCGACAAAATCCCGAAATCACTCGATTCTTAGTATTTTTCACTTGTGGTTGTTTATATAACATATATATGTCCATTACTAAGTATATAACACGATTTCATAGCTTAAAAACGAGTTTAAAACGGATTTTTGGTCGGAATTAACGTTGACAGCCGGATTTCTGGGCTGGTGTTCATCCATGCGACACAAGCCTTGTGTCGCATGTTATGTCGTATTTCCCATGTTATGTCGCATAAAATCCCTTGTGTCGTACCTTATGTCGTACCAAAGATTTAGTGTCGCAAATCTTGCAACACAACCACTATGTCGCATACCCCATACGACACAATCACTATGTCGCTGTTGAATCAGCATTTCGCATCCATGCGACACAACTCTTGTGTCGTATGGACATTGTGTCGCACTCCTATGCGACACAACCTTTGTGTCGCATAATCCATCTAGTGTCGCATGATTGTGTCGCATAAAACAGCAGGTTTTCAAATCTTAATTTCACTAAGTGTTGGAACTATATAACCTCAAACCCTTATACGATACGACTTATAAAACACTTCGGGACACACTTTTAAGTGCAAAACGCCAATTACAAAATAATAATACTTAAAGTTTATTATTCCAAACCCATCACCAATGGGCCGTACACATTTTCAAACGCTTAACGAATCAACCAAATCGAAGTAATTTGGACATATATAGTTGTGTAACAACTACAAGGGTGATCTTTTGAGATACCCAATCATGATTATAACCATCGCGTGTCGTGGAAACCCTCAGGTTACAAGTCGTTGGACTTCATTATTCGCTAATCAACTTACGTTTGTTTAAACGCTCTCAGACTCAGGTGAGTCTCATAGCCCCTCTTTTACTATTTTACTCAGGGGTGTGATATACTGCTCAAACTTTTAACATGTGAACGCAAGTACCAACTTTTCATATACTACATGAGTTTTTCGAAACTAATCATTTAAAGTCCTCCGTCAGCATAGTTGTTAATACGTTGTAGCGTGAATATTAGTATATGGTACCATATAGGATTGACCCTCCTCGTCCGGGTTAGCAAGCACTAACCGGGTAAACGGACGTACTAATATTTGGGAAGACGAATGTTGATTAGGCATTCGTGGAGGCACCTCGCCCGGAATTCTCTATAGGGGACCCGGCCCTCGAGTTAAGCTCAACTATGTGCTCATGGCTGTATACAAGATGATTATCATTTAATTGCTGGATGCAATTCATTATTTAATTGCTGGATGCAATTCATTATTTAATTGCTGGATGCAATTCATTATTTAAATCTTGCGGTTCATACGATATTACTTGATTTCAAACCTGTGAGCTCACCAGCTTTATAGCTGACCTTTAGCATATATCGCAGGTACCCAGCAGTAGGATGTTTCTGCTTCAGGATTTAGCTCGAGTCAGCATACAGACGATTGAGATTTTCTTGCATTAGTATATTTTGTATAAGTACTTATGTACTGAAATCTCATTATATTTAACTCGAGCTATGTAAAGCTTTAAATGTTGTAAACATTTCAATTATCAATATATTTTGTTAAAACGACGCATATAGAGTCGTTTGCTATTTATCTTTGTGCTTTGTTATTGATTAGTAACACCCAAATCAAGCTTCCGCAAATCATTAAATTTGGGGGTGTTACAGATTGGTATCAGAGCCTAAGGTTATAGTGAACTAGGTTGCATTTAGTGAGCCTAGACTATGACCATTAGGCAGTATTCCTTATTAGGTATGACTGGTTCAGGGATTACAGCATACGAGTTTAATTTAACATAGCCTGATCAACTATGTACAATTAAGCAAAGATGATGTAAGATCTGAAAGTAGTTATGGCTGAACAGGATACAATAGAAGACTCTGACCTCGAGAGAACCGAGACTCAAACATGTTTATGCTAGACACTCAATAGGCTATATTATATAGGAGCTATATGAATATAGGCCTGAATCTTACTAACGCTTTGTCTCAGAAATGGCAAACATCCCATCAAATTCATCTCGTTCTCCATCCGGGTCGCAGAACCCAAGGGTAGCAAGGAGGAACAACAGGTTGCCTCGAGCTGGCCCGTATCCCACTCACATCGCCTTACCGGCTTTAACTGCTAGGGTAAATCAACACGAGCAGCGACTTCGCACCATGGATGTCGTGTTGCAGGAAACAAATGAAAACTGGCGACTTACGTCTCTTGAACGCATAGAACAGGTCTCCGACGACCTTGAAACCACAAACAACAACATGGATGTCCTTCGCAACCAAATTATAGAAATAAGGGTGGAAAATGCCCTTCTACAACAAAGGATGGAAGAATGTGAGCAACGCTCACATGAAGCAGAAGAGTATGCGCGCGGAATAACACAACGACTTGCGCTAGCAGAAGACAACGCCCGACAAGCTAGCAGGCTTGCAAACACTGTGGACCGTCTTGTCACGATGATGGAACAAATTAATCTACGTCAAGACTAGTGTAGTCTTTGTCTTGTAATCTATCCTGTAATCTAGTAACTATCTACGCGCTACTCTATAAAATTCAGTCGGATGTAACAATTCCCGACATCTTTTGTAATACATCTGTAGGATGTAACCTTTGAACTCGTATTAGCTATCAAATATTTCTTGTTGTTCAACTCATATTAATTGCCATAATTCTTTTTCATATTGATGTTATGTATTACCACCTTTATACATGTACATCTGAAATAAATACAATTTTCTTACAAAATCTCATGTATCTTCATTTCTTTTATTGAAGAATCATGCCGCCAAAGACACAACCTTACACAGATGCTCAGATCACGTCACTCATAACCCAGGCTGTTACTGAAGCCTTGGCTCGGAATACCCCACCCAACTCCACAAGAAACAGCGATACCGCTGGAACCTCTGCCGTCAAACCTTGTTCTTACAAGGACTTCCAAAGCTGCAAACCCTCGAGCTTCAAGGGTTCTGAAGGAGCCATCGGACTGATCAGATGGTTCGAGAAAATGGAAACTGTTTTCCGTGTTAGTAAATGCGCGGAGAACGACAAAGTAAACTTCGCCACCTGCTCTCTTGAAGATGATGCCCACTCTTGGTGGAATTCATATACCCAATCAGTGGGTGCTGACATTGCCTACCAACTCACTTGGGAGGAATTGAAGGCAAAACTCACTGCCAAATACTGCTCTATCGCCAAACTCCAAAAGCTAGATGAGGAGTTCTGGAACTTAAAGGTTCAGGGTGGTGATATCGATGGTTATACCACCAGGTTTCAACAACTAGCTGCCCTCCGCCCAGCTATGGTTGGCACTGAACCTGATAAAATCAGGAAGTACACCCTTGGTCTCCCTGATCCTGTTCGGGGACATGTCATCTCTTCAAAACCAACCACCATTGACGGTGCGATCCTATTGGCCCAAGACCTAATGTCCATGAGCCAAGATTCTGAACCACCCACTTCATCCTCCCATAACAACAAACGCAAGTGGTCTGACTACCACAACAACCCCTCCAACCAACAAAACAAGAAACCCGACACCATCAAAGCTTACAACACCACCACTGACATCATCCGGGGCTACACTGGGAGCAAACCTTATTGTTCCAAGTGCAGTCGCCACCATGAAGGTTCCTGTGGTCCCTTTTGCAACAACTGCAAGAGGTACGACCACCTCACAAAAGATTGCCGCTCTCCTACCAACAACAATTCTAACAACAACACCAGACCACCCAAAGTATGCTTTGAGTGTGGGAAACCTGGGCATTTCAGGGACTCGTGCCCAAAACTGAAGAACAACAACAACAACAACAACCGCAACAATAGCAACAACAACAACACTCGCAGCAGAGCTTTTGTCATCAAATCTGGGGACGCCCGCCAAGACCCGAATGTGGTCTCGGGTATGTTCCTCCTCAACAACTTAACTGCTTCCGTTCTATTTGATACTGGTGCTGATAGAAGCTTTATCTCCGATGATTTTTGCCCATTACTTGACATCACTCCTGTTGCCTTAGATGTTAAGTACACTGTAGAGCTAGCAAATGGAAAACTTGTAGAAACCACCAGTGTGATACCTAATTGCACTTTAAACCTAGCTGACGAAACCTTTTCGATCGACCTTATACCCATTGAAATCGGAAGTTTCGACGTCATTATCGGAATGGACTGGTTGTCCAAGCATCGAGCTGAAATCGTTTGTCATGATAAAATCGTCCGTATCCCACTCGCCGTTGGTGGAACCTTGATCATACAGGGGGAGACCGGTGGGACGGGACTCAATATAATCTCCTGCTTAAAAAACCCGAAAATTTCTGAGAAAGGGTTACCCCGCAATACTTGCACACATCACAGAGAAGAAGTCGGAGGAGAAGCGACTTGAGGATGTGCCAATTGTTAGAGACTTTCCCGAAGTCTTTCCGGAAGAATTACCTGGTCTACCTCCGCTTAGACAGGTTGAGTTCTCGATTGATCTCGTGCCGGGTGCCGCACCGGTGGCCCGCGCACCATACCGTTTAGCCCCATCCGAACTTCAGGAGTTGTCCTCTCAGTTACAGGAACTTCTGGATCGAGGATTCATTAGACCGAGTTCTTCACCTTGGGGAGCTCCGGTCTTATTTGTCAAAAAGAAGGACGGTTCATTCCGAATGTGCATCGACTACCGAGAATTGAACAAATTGACCGTCAAAAACCGATACCCACTTCCTCGCATTGATGATCTATTCGACCAACTTCAGGGTTCAAGTTTTTACTCAAAAATCGATCTGCGATCAGGTTATCATCAATTACGAGTTTGCGACACCGATATTCCAAAAACTGCTTTCAGAACTCGTTACGGGCACTACGAATTCCAAGTGATGCCCTTTGGTCTAACCAACGCACCGGCTGTATTCATGGACCTCATGAACCGGGTGTGCAAACCTTACCTCGACAAGTTTGTCATTGTCTTTATCGATGACATACTCATTTACTCGCGCAACGAGCAAGAACATGCGCAACTCCTCAAAACCATCCTTGAACTACTTAGACACGAGGAGCTTTATGCTAAATTCTCTAAGTGTGAGTTCTGGATCCAAACTGTTCAATTTCTTGGTCACGTGATCGACAGTCAGGGAATTCACGTTGACCCATCAAAGATCGAGGCTATCAAAGACTGGCAAGCACCCACCTCTGCAACTGAAGTACGACAATTCTTGGGTCTTGCTGGGTATTATCGACGATTTATCGAAAATTTCTCTAAAATAGCTCAACCACTTACGGTACTGACTCAGAAGGACAAAAGGTTCGATTGGACCGAAAAACAAGAGTCAGCGTTCCAACTTTTGAAACAAAAGCTTTGCAGTGCTCCAATTCTATCCTTACCCGAAGGCACCGATGACTTCGTGGTATACTGCGATGCTTCTCACCAAGGTCTTGGTTGCGTGCTTATGCAACGAGACAAGGTCATTGCTTATGCCTCACGACAGCTGAAAATTCATGAAAAGAACTACAGCACTCACGATCTCGAACTTGGAGCTGTCATTTTTGCTCTAAAAATCTGGAGACATTATCTCTACGGCACTAAGTGCACCATCTTTACCGATCACAAAAGTCTCCAACATATCTTCGATCAGAAGGATCTCAATATGAGGCAACGCCGATGGGTCGAGTTGCTTACCGATTACGATTGTGAGATCAAGTACCATCCAGGGAAGGCTAATGTTGTAGCCGATGCCCTCAGTCGAAAGGAACGATCAAAACCACTTCGAGTCCGAGCCCTCAGTATGACCATTCATAACGATCTTACCATTCAAATTCATACCGCTCAGATCGAAGCCCTGAAATCTGAAAACATCAAAGATGAAGCCTTGCGGGGTATTGACAAACAATTCGAAATCAGACCTAACGGGATTAGGTATTTCTCAAACCGAATCTGGTTGCCTAGTTTTGGGAACTTAAGAGACTTGGTGATGGACGAGGCTCACAAGTCTAAATATTCTATTCATCCGGGATCCGATAAGATGTACCACGGTATCAAGGAATTTTATTGGTGGCCAAACATGAAAGCCGAAATCGCCACTTATGTCAGCAAGTGTCTTACTTGCTCGAAAGTCAAAACCGAACATCAGAAACCACCTGGTTCACTCCAACAACCTGAAATCCCTGAATGGAAATGGGAACAAATTGCCATGGATTTCATAACCAAACTACCCAAGTCGGCGAGCGGTTGCGATACCATTTGGGTGATCGTCGATCGTCTCACCAAATCTGCTCACTTCCTGGCAATCAAAGAAAGCGATAAAATGGAACGCCTTACACAAATCTACATCAAGGAAATCGTTTCTCATCACGGTGTTCCAATCTCGATCATCTCTGACAGGGATGCCCGTTTCACCTCTCACTTTTGGCAATCACTTCAAAAAGCATTGGGTACCCGTCTCGATATAAGTACCGCGTACCATCCTCAAACCGATGGCCAAAGTGAACGAACCATTCAAACACTGGAAGACATGCTACGAGCCTGCGTAGTTGATTTCGGTACAAACTGGGAAAGACATCTACCGTTGTGCGAATTTTCGTACAATAACAGTTATCACGCCAGCATTAAGGCTGCACCTTTTGAGGCACTGTACGGTCGTAAGTGCCGATCACCGATCTGTTGGACTGAGGTGGGAGATAGTCAACTCACTGGTCCTGAACTCATACACGCCACCACTGAGAAAATTGTGGAAATCCAAAACAGACTCAAAGCCGCACGTGATCGTCAGAAAAGTTATGCTGACGTGAGACGCAAACCACTCGAGTTCCAAGTTGGGGATCGAGTTCTCTTAAAAGTATCGCCTTGGAAAGGCGTCATCCGTTTTGGCAAACGCGGGAAGTAAAATCCCAGATACATAGGGCCTTTTGAAATCCTCGAACGGATTGGCCCCGTAGCTTATCGATTGCAGCTGCCATCCGAACTCAGCAGCGTGCACCCTACTTTTCATATTTCAAATTTGAAGAAGTGTCTGTCTGATGAGACACTTATTATTCCATTAGATGAAATTCGTGTTGACGATAAACTTCATTTCGTTGAGGAACCCGCTGAAATTATGGACCGTGAGGTCAAACAACTGAAACAAAGTCGTATTCCCATCGTCAAGGTCAGATGGAATTCGCGGCGTGGTCCGGAATTCACCTGGGAACGGGAAGACCAAATGCGACTCAAATATCCTCAACTATTCACTGATTCCACATCAAACACGACTTCGAGCTAAATTTCGGGACGAAATTCTTATAACAGGGGGAGAATGTAACACCCGCCAAATTAGGACTAGTAATTAGTGCCTAATCATATGTTAATACATGTAATTAGTTCCTGGTTAGGCTAATTAATGTATCGAATTATATATATTGTTGAATATATATGAAAATGCGATTTGATGAAATCGTACGCAATTTAAATCGAATGTATTTCGATTCAATTTAATACGGACGTTGGTGATCAACTTTATTAAATAACGCTTTTATGTCAAAAAAATATTATTTTGATAATATTTCGTATTCATTCGTATCGTACAAACCAAACTTACACGATTTAAAACATTAAACCGCGCAAACTAAATAAACAAACTTATATTTTATAACTACAATATAAATTAAATTGTAAAATATTTAAATAAAACATCGCGTAATAAATTGTATTTTGAACTTATAATTAAAATGTAAATTATTATTTAACTTAAAATGACGGAGCAAACGAACACCACACGGGACGCGGGGCGAAAAACTGGAAAAGTGGGGATAACCCCACCTCCCATTTTCTTTCTTCATTTTATCTTCTTTCTTCACTCTCTCTCTCTTTACTTTTCTCTCTAAACAAACAAACCACCAATCCACCTAAATCGCAAAATACTACGACCAAACGCAACCGGATCATAAATATTTTTAGAGATTCACGACCACCTCGCGACGATCTACAACGCTACCTTTCCGGATTTTCATTTCGGTAAATTGTAAGTTTCCGACAAAATCCCGAAATCACTCGATTCTTAGTATTTTTCACTTGTGGTTGTTTATATAACATATATATGTCCATTACTAAGTATATAACACGATTTCATAGCTTAAAAACGAGTTTAAAACGGATTTTTGGTCGGAATTAACGTTGACAGCCGGATTTCTGGGCTGGTGTTCATCCATGCGACACAAGCCTTGTGTCGCATGTTATGTCTTATTTCCCATGTTATGTCGCATAAAATCCCTTGTGTCGTACCTTATGTCGTACCAAAGATTTAGTGTCGCAAATCTTGCGACACAACCACTATGTCGCATACCCCATACGACACAATCACTATGTCGCTGTTGAATCAGCATTTCGCATCCATGCGACACAACTCTTGTGTCGTATGGACATTGTGTCGCACTCCTATGCGACACAACCTTTGTGTCGCATAATCCATCTAGTGTCGCATGATTGTGTCGCATAAAACAGCAGGTTTTCAAATCTCAATTTCACTAAGTGTTGGAACTATATAACCTCAAACCCTTATACGATACGACTTATAAAACACTTCGGGACACACTTTTAAGTGCAAAACGCCAATTACAAAATAATAATACTTAAAGTTTATTATTCCAAACCCATCACCAACGGGCCGTACACATTTTCAAACGCTTAACGAATCAACCAAATCGAAGTAATTTGGACATATATAGTTGTGTAACAACTACAAGGGTGATCTTTTGAGATACCCAATCATGATTATAACCATCGCGTGTCGTGGACACCCTCAGGTTACAAGTCGTTGGACTTCATTATTCGCTAATCAACTTACGTTTGTTTAAACGCTCTCAGACTCAGGTGAGTCTCATAGCCCCTCTTTTACTATTTTACTCAGGGGTGTGATATACTGCTCAAACTTTTAACATGTGAACGCAAGTACCAACTTTTCATATACTACATGAGTTTTTCGAAACTAATCATTTAAAGTCCTCCGTCAGCATAGTTGTTAATACGTTGTAGCGTGAATATTAGTATATGGTACCATATAGGATTGACCCTCCTCGTCCGGGTTAGCAAGCACTAACCGGGTAAACGGACGTACTAATATTTGGGAAGACGAATGTTGATTAGGCATTCGTGGAGGCACCTCGCCCGGAATTCTCTATAGGGGACCCGGCCCTCGAGTTAAGCTCAACTATGTGCTCATGGCTGTATACAAGATGATTATCATTTAATTGCTGGATGCAATTCATTATTTAATTGCTGGATGCAATTCATTATTTAATTGCTGGATGCAATTCATTATTTAAATCTTGCGGTTCATACGATATTACTTGATTTCAAACCTGTGAGCTCACCAGCTTTATAGCTGACCTTTAGCATATATCGCAGGTACCCAGCAGTAGGATGTTTCTGCTTCAGGATTTAGCTCGAGTCAGCATACAGACGATTGAGATTTTCTTGCATTAGTATATTTTGTATAAGTACTTATGTACTGAAATCTCATTATATTTAACTCGAGCTATGTAAAGCTTTAAATGTTGTAAACATTTCAATTATCAATATATTTTGTTAAAACGACGCATATAGAGTCGTTTGCTATTTATCTTTGTGCTTTGTTATTGATTAGTAACACCCAAATCAAGCTTCCGCAAATCATTAAATTTGGGGGTGTTACATAAGCAAACGTGAGTCAATGAACTTGCAAAGTCTTAAATTTAAGGTACTGATCAAAGTCGCCAATTAAATAAATCAAGTATGGTTTGACTGCGATCGGTTTTGCTTAAACCTGAGTCAAGTGTATGTTGCTCTGCTGTACGTCGGTACAGACCTGTCACCGCTGGCTTGACTCTTAAAAATGATTCTCTAGTATTCCTTCTAAATTTGGAAACTATGTTCTTGTCTGGGTTAAAGGGGTATGTCAATGGTGGGGATCATGGTGAAATATTCATACGAACAATAAATAGGTTTGACCAAAGACACGGATGTAACTTGTTTAGGTTGATAAACAATACCAATAATCGTCTTGAAATAATTTTTATAAAAGGTGTTTTAAATGTGCCATGTAAATTTAAAGTGGACAAATATACTGATGATCGAAATAACACTTACTATTCCTAATAATTGCATGTTATTCCGATATGATCCCTAATCAGACAAAACAACTCCGTCACCAAAAACAGAGTGTTAGTAATTTTACTCAATTTTATTTTTTATGTTGTATTTTATTCTATGTTCTTTTTCCCAAGTCACTAGTCATTTGGATATTATTTGCTAAATAAAATTACGTGTTAACTGTTTTGAAAATTCAAAATCGACTCAAGTTACATCCTAATTGATTTATGCGACGTCAACCTTGCCGTCGCTAACGACGTCCCACACTACGTCGCACTTAGGGTTAGACTATATATAGTCTCAACCGCGACGTATCACGTCACACTATTCACTATTCACTAGCGACGTAGCGTGCGACGTGAGCTTTGGCGATTGCGACGTAGCGAGTTTTTCGTGCATATTTGGTTCGTTTGTGATTTAGAGCCATTTTTATTCCGATTCATTCACGTAATATTGTTCCACTCGTTATTCCGCACACATAGGTACTAACTACACCTCTTTTCACCGTGTATTTTTCGTTAAATTGCTATTTATATGTTACGGTTTTATGGGTTGTGGTTTTGGGTTAAATTAAATGGTGTCTTGTGTAGTTTATATTGTATAAATTATGTTTTCGTGATCACCATTCATTGCCGCATCCTGTGATGTAGTTGTTTTTGAAAACCCCTAAATTCGAGGGTTAGGGTTTCTGGGTTGGGGACGACTGTTCGTTGTTGCGACGTCAGCTGCGACGTCGTGGCCTAAGTCGCATTAGTTATTTATTATTTATTTGCATGCGTCGTCCCTTTCTACGTCGCATTCTCCGCGACGTCCTACGCGACGTCAGTTCCTACGTCGCAGTTTTTTAATAAAGTGATTAAATTCACAATAAATTGCAAAATGCGACGTCCCTCTTGACGTCGCTCGAATTTTCTGTGACGTCATGTGTTACGTCGCTTTGTAATTTATTCTGATTTTTGTAGACGTACATCTCTACGTCGCTATGTGGTATGCGACGTCAGTAACTACGTCGCTAATTCCAGGAAGTTTGATACATGTTTGCTAATATGTTTCGAGTTGCAATATGTTTCTGTTTTTGTAGATATGGCTTTAGTATTTGAGGCGCGTCATAATACTGCTGCTTATCTTGATGATACTTCCGATAAGGCGGCACCATATCGTGAAATGATCGCATTTTTGAGACGTTCGAGGGTATTTCATGCCATTGCTGATAACACGGTTGTTTTTGGGAATCTGATAAACCCATTTTGGAGAAACGTCAATGTTATTACTGATAACAACATTCGACAGTTGGTGTCCACAGTTCTTGGCACTGAGATCACGATTACTGAACAGAGCATTAGGGACCTTCTTCAGCTAAACGATCAACCAGATATGCCTGTTAGCTTTGATCCTAATTTTGTTGCGGGGGCTATGCAACGAATTGGATATCCTGGAATTCCCAATGATCAATACCGAAAAGCGAATCTAACACGTGTTTGGAGATATTTGATGCACGTTGTTATCGTCTGTTTGGGAAATCGAAAAGGTGGTACGGACGGGATGAGTAGGAGTTTGGCTTCTGCTATGTTAGCTTTGGTCTACAACAAGCCTTTCAACTTTTCTGGTTTTATATTCAAGGCCATGGTAGATAACGCAAATGCCGGAGATCAGAAATGGGTCTTATATCCGCGTTTCATTCAGCTTCACATCAATCGCCATCATCCAGCTCTTCAGGCACTGGGTGATATTGATCAGAGACTGAAGATTTCACCGATGCAGAATCGGATTTTACTGTTTGTGCTGGTTATGAAAGAGGGGTTCAGGCGCCACTAGATGTTGCTTTATTTGGTGCTATTGTGAATGAGAATTACGTGCCGCCTCCGGAACCTCAGTACATGGATGTTCCAGCACCACAGCAACCGCAACAACCACTTGTGAACATCCCTGTTCAAGCTGCGGGGGAGCATGTGGAAGCTATCTTGGAAAATATTGAGCAATTTGGGCATGTCGAATCGGAACATTCAGCGTCTCACGATACTGTTGAGGGATCGGATTCTGAAAGTGATGATGAAGGTGGTTCAACTCCTTCTGGTTCTGATGGTGCTGTCCCACACCCAAATGAGATGGATTTCATTCAACGCACACAACCGCGTCGAGCCAAGAGAATTGCACGTCGTATTAGTGAAGGTCGACGTTATGTTGCACGGGATACCGGGAAACGCATTCGAGGCGGTGATGACCCAACCGACGCAGATTTTCAGCCTCGTCGTCGCCGTCCTCGTCAGTCTTCTTCTGCAACAGCTCCTGTTATTCCACCTCGTCAGTCTTCTTCTGCAACAGCTCATGTTATTCCACCTCCTCAGCAGGTTTTCGCTGTTGAGCCCACTCTAGCATTTATGCAAAAAATGATGGATGATATGCGGAGGATGCAGCAAAAGATGGATGCTCAAGATGAAAATGTAACATCCTCTCTTCGGGTCCGGTAATTTCTAATTTTAAATTGTTATATTTAATGGTGTTAGAAATTATTCGATATTATTTGTTTATTGCGAAACTTAGTTAAATAAGTCTCAGAACTTATTGTGAATAGTAAATTGTTGTTTGTTGTAATTTACTATAGTTGACGGTAAAATAAAAATAAGTTTCTCGCAAATGGTTTTTAGGTTCCAGGCAATAGATTAAAAGGGGACTAGTTTTAAGTGGATACGGGTCGGTGTAAAAGTCTTAGCCGACCTATTTTAAAAACCTTCCCTTTTAGGAAAGTTTACTTCACTTTCCTTTTTTAGAAACTAGAAACCTAAAACCCTAAGAACAAGAACATCAATTTACAATATGAAATCAAGCTATTGGAACTGAGATTCTAAGCTTAACTTCATCATAATCATCTTGAAATCTTTGAATTGTAAGTATTTTTATGAATTATGAGTTCTTGGATCAAATTCATAGTTGTATGAGTTATGTGATGTTAAATTGATGTGTTAGACATGTTATAGTTTACATATGTGATGATATATGATCTGAAACATGATGCTGGAATCGAACCTGTGGTTATTTGGTTTGTGGGTTTAGTTTTCTGGGTTGAGTTCTATACGATCTGCACAGGACTGACGAACATAAGGAATCCGGCGGATTCCTAATGAATCCGGCGGATTCATCAGGTCAATGGGGTTGGAAATCCGGTCAAAACGGTTTAAATCCGGCGGATTCATCAACCGGATTCGTATTTGAAGCCCTGGTCCAAAGTTGGGTCTGAAAACACCTTTGAATCCGGCGGATTCAATGGGAATCCGTCGGATTCCCCCTTAATGCAGAAAATTTGATTTTTTGTACAAACATTATTGAATTACTAATGTATTAGTGTTACTTGTTAGGTTTGTTGATATATCTAACAAATGTGCCCATAATGATTGTATTATACATGTTGTGAAATGTAATAAAATATGTTGTATTCGAATATGAGTTATGATTTTAATAACGTTGTTACTAACTTATATTTGATTGTTGATTCTCAGATTCTCCAAAAGATAAGTGACACTTGGAATCTGAGGTTGAGACGACAGAGGTATTGGTGAGTGGATTCGGAACTCACCATTTGATTTAGTTGTAACTGTTTGGTTACAACAAGTAAACGTAGATATGTTGTAGTTGTATTTAATATTCATTGTTGCTTATAAATCTACGTGCTATGTGTGGCCTTCGGGCATCAGTTGTTAATGAGGTCAACAGGTTGAACTGGTTGGTTGAGCTAGTTTGGTTATTATATGAATTACAAAGGAACTTAATTCATTTGTTGTGTGTAGTACCTGTGTTTGATTATAATAACTGTTAGCTATCGGTCTCGTCCGTTATGGCCATACGGATATGGTAGGTTAAGTGTTCTTGGGGAGCCACCCGGGTATTATGGTATTCCCCAGAGCCACCGATCTTCATTACTATATTGTTGACTAGTTGAATCATATGTTTACGATTGTTTGGTGTAAACAGGTGGTTATGCTAAGTTGAATTGTGTGTGATGAATTCATTCACTTAGCTTTGTGCTAATCCCTCAATTTACTTCCTGCAGGTTATGTTTTGGGGATGTGGGTTGCAGGACAGTGATGCTCATGAAGCAGGGAAAGTTTGACTTACCGTGCTACTCTGACATGTTTTGTACTGAAACTAAAGTTTGAAATAATATAATACCTCGTTTGATGTAGTTGTTTAATAGTTTTCATTTGGTGTGCGTTTGATATCTAAACTATGTATGTACATTATCTTAATGTATAGTGTTTTCAGAGGTTTTAAATTATACGCTTCCGTGTTAATAATATAATATTGTTGTTTCGAATGAGGGGTGTTATAAGTTGGTATCAGAGCATAGTTTTGGGCTAATTGAACATTGTAAAGTGTTCAATCCCAATTCTGGAGCGTGATAAGTCACACATTCTTGGGAAAGGGATTTAGCATTTGTTGTGAATCTGTTAGTAGTTAGGTGCTAACGATTAACAATTGTTGAGTTGTTGTGATGATTACAGATATGGCAGATAACGAGCAAACGACCGTGAACCCTAACAATGCCTCAAGAACCGATGTTCCTCCTTTGCCTATTCATGGTGAACAACCTGTTCATGATGGTACTTCTGTTCCTGTTGGTGAGGAATCAATTAGAGATGATTATATGCATGAATTAGAAGATGAGGTGATTAATCTCAGAGAATTTAAGAGACGAACTGAAGCTACTTCATCTCAGCAACAAATATCTGTGTTTGGTACTGTTCCTCCTTTACAGTCGAGTAAAATGTGTTCTTTTAAAATGTTTATGGCAAGTAAACCACCGGAGTTTAGCGGTAGTACAAATCCATCTGTGACTTTAAACTGGTTGAGGGATATGGAAAGAAAATTTGATGTAACACATTGTGAAGAAGAATCTAAAGTTCCGTATGCAGTTCAATGTATGAAAGATGAAGCCATGGTTTGGCGGGATTCGATCACAGGGCACTTGACTCAACAACAAAAGAAAGCTATTCGATGGCCCGATTTTCATCAAGCTGTTTATAATCAGTATTGTTCAGACTTTGATATGGCTAGAATCAGACGAGAGTTTGTGAACTTACAGTTGACTGATAAGATGACAATTGATGAGTTGATAGCACAGTTTTCGGATTCGATCACAGTGGAGTTGGTTCTGAGGCAGAATCTGAGAATGTTTTCGATATGGATGATGATGTTTCAATTGAAGATGAACAGTTAGATTCAGATGAAGCTTATGATGATGCACAATCCGGGGAAGCTTACGATGGTGCACCGATTATAGAATCTGACTCGAGTGAAGATGAGAGGCCTGCTAAAGATCAACGTGGAGAATCAAGTTCTTCTGCAAAGCCTGCTCAAGAATCAACATCAACTCCAGTTCAAGAGACACAGGCACCGGACTCAGCAGCTCCTGAACCTGAATCTATGGATATTCCAAGGAAATACACTGCTGAAGAAAAGAAAGAAAGAAACAAGCAATGGTGGCCTGAGGGACGAAATCCAGTTCCTATTCCAGTTAAATGTCAAGTTTACCGGGTTGGTCAAAATTACACCGGAGTTATTAAAAGCTGGAAGTGTCAGAGAAATCTGTTTATGATTAAGAGAGCGGATGGAGTTCAGTACTTCAAAATGCGTTTTGATCGATTAAGCACGTTGCCGAAAGGAGAGATTAATAGATTAGCTCAGCTTAATTTGATTAATCCGTTCAAGAATGATTATGCCGAGTTTATTCAGAGGAATTTATGTCGAGAAGTTTTATCGAAGAAATATTCCAAGTTGAAACCAACGTTGGGTACTCGGTATACGTTCAAAAAGAAAATTGATCCAGCTACCAGGAAGCCAATGGTTAAAGTTCATTATCCACCAGCTAACTGTTTGACTGAGATACCTCTGGAACCAGTTCCTTATTATTTTCTGCGAAGACTTGTTAAATGGGAACTCGATTCACAAACTGGTGAAACGGTTATTACTTTTGTTCCAGATTCAGAACCGTGGCCAGAAGTTGGAGGTATTTGGAATTTGAGACAATCAACGTTTAGATTGTATGATCCGATTAGTTTGATTAACTTTCATGAAAAAGATTTGAGAAAACTCTATGATGATCGGATTCGTGTTGGTCAGAAGAATGAGTTTAACAAACGTTTAGCCGAACAATTTTACAAAGTTGTTACTGTTTGTGTAGCTCATGGAATTCATGCTGACGGACAATTTCCTACGGGCTGGGTTTAGATGATGAAAATTTTTGAAGACCAAGCTGAAGACACGGGGGAGTTTGTTGATGCAATTTGTATGTCTGTCAGTTGGTCTAGCTCGTAGTTCGTTTTGTTAAATGTTTTGAGTTTCCTGAATCCTGCGACGTTGTCTGTAACGTCGCAGGTGCGACGTCAGGTTTTGGGCCTGCGACGTAGTCTACGTCGCATGGGCTTGGGCCTGCGACGTTGTGAGCGACGTCGCAGGTGCCAGAGTTTGTATAAATTCGTATTTACATTTTCTGTTTAGGGTTGACGAAACCCTAAACGCCATTTGTCGAAATCTCTGTAATCTGATCGATTATAATCGAATATACAACGTTTGGTTTGATCATTATTGTGTTTTGATTATTCAAGTGATTGCTTTACTATTCAATTGTTGATTCCGCAAACAATTGATTGACTCGTTTCCGTTAGATCCAAGTATAGGGACAAACAGTAATCGTTATGAACCATAAGTTGTACCAGTTTGCATTCAAGCAAAGTAAATAAACAAGTAAATTAGTCGGTCAACACAGTTTCCATGAGCTCATAAGTTGAAGTTTAACGGTCTGTAAGTAAGGTACAATCAAGTACCGTATAATGTACCCCCGTGAGTGAAATCCACAATCACTCATATGTAACAAATACTAATCGCCTGTTTCTACGGTGAAATCCGTGGTAGTGCTACTACCCCAGGCATGGATTGTCAGTCCCAAATGGATCCATTTACTAGTACTCGCGCTTACGTCGATAACTAACAACTTACGATAGGAGGCTTTCAGTGGATAAAAGTACTCATGCAATGTGTGTGTAAAAGTAGTATAAATGGTTCAGTACTCGTGTTCATGCGTAAAACAAGCAAGGTATCTCACCCCAATAGTAAAAACAGTAAAAAATGGGGCTGTAAGACTCACCTGAGTCTAGCAAGTATGATACATTCGTGTAATCGAACAAGTATATCGGATGTAATTCCGTAAGTGTGTCGGATGTAATTCCGTGAATGGGTTCTCCGAACCCTGCAACCTTCTGGCGTCCGAAACGCACAAGGTTGTAAGTAAGTAAGTAAATAAGTTGGTGTCTTGAAAGACCACCCATGCTAGTTGTCCACTCAACTAGGAAATGTCCAAGTGTTTGTTTAGTGTTTCGTTTGTAGTTTGAAAATGTGTATGGCCCGTTGGTGACGTTTTGTAATAATAATTCCAAGTATTATCCTTGTATATTTTATTGTGTTACATCATTGTATTACATACTTATAAAAGTATATCCCGTGTGTTTTGTCACTTATAATAAAGTGTGAAAGTATCGTATGAATGTAAGTTCGTGCGTAAACATCGTTTGTGCAGACGTAAGTCCGTGCGAGTGTAAGCTCGTATGTATGTAAGTGGTAGTGTACACTTGTCAAGGTATAAGAGTTTTCATGTACGTGTCGTGTGGTATAAAGTTTGGTTGTTGTAAGTGTTGAATACCTAGTGTAAAAAGTATTTTCTATCTCCTGTCTTATGCGACACTGGGTGCCACACTGGTGTGGGTTGCGACACTGAGGTCAGTGTCGTAGTGTTGTGAAAATCAGGGATGTTGCGCCACTTGGGTTAGTGTTGCAGTTTGCGACATTCAATCATTTGGCGACACGAGGTAAGTGCCGCAATATGCGACATTCGAAGTTCGGTGCGACACAAGTGTTAGTGTCGCAAGATGCGACACTCGGATAGTATAGCGACACAGGCTTAGTGTCGCAATCGGATTGGTCCCGATGCGACACTAAAGGCTGTTGTGATTTTCAAGTTCGGGTTTGTTGTAACACCCTCAAATTTCGGGTTGCGGAAGGGGTCGGGTCGGGTGTTACCAAATCAAATATCACAAGCACAAAGGTAAATAATGAACGACTCTAAATGAGACGTTTGAAAATAGTTATACATTTCCAAAATAAAAGTATATACAAGTTGCGAGTTCGCAAAATAGTTTCAATACATAGTTTGTAATACAAAAGTTATGTAGAGAAATCCCGTTGTTTGAAAATATGCGACTCGAGCTAGCATAATCTTGTAGCAATCCTAATCCTGCTGGGCACCTGAGAACACATACTAAAACGAGTCAGCTATAAACTGGTGAGTTCATAGGATTGTTAGTTGAAACATACAGTATAAGTCCTGGATGTTTTGAAAAGTAGATCAAAATCCACGATTTTGATGAGTATCAAGTTAAAGTTGTAACACCAATGTGTATACGTCTAACGAGGTATCTAATACCTAAGTAATAGTGATCTGTACCTAAGTAATAAAGGTCGAGGCATCCCGTGCCTGAATACCTATCAGGTATTAAATAAATCTATCAATGTGAGGCAATACATGCCTAAGTATAACCCGTGCAATTGTATGACCGCGTCATATGTCAACAAGGAATTGTAGTTCCGTAGAACTATGATTGAATATCTAGCGTATTGCATCCAGCAACAGTTAATTGTAGACCCGCAGATCTATGATTGAAAATGTTTAGTGTGTCCGTTTGACCAGTTAGTGTGAGCTAACCCGGACATGGTTGAAAATGATTGTAGTTCCGCAGAACTATGATTGAAAAATGTTTAGTGTGTCAGTTTGACCAGTTAGTGTAAGCTAACCCGGACATGTTTGAAAATGTTTTGTGTGTCCGTTTACCTAGTTAGTGTAAGCTAACCCGGACATGTTTGAAAAATGTTTTGTGTGTCCGTTTACCCAGTTAGTGTAAGCTAACCCGGACATGTTTGAAAAATGTTTTGTGTGTCCGTTTACCCAGTTAGTGTAAGCTAACCCGGACATGTTTGAAAATGTTTTGTGTGTCCGTTTACCCAGTTAGTGTAAGCTAACCCGGACATGTTTGAAAATGTTTTGTGTGTCCGTTTACCCAGTTAGTGTAAGCTAACCCGAACATGTTTGAGCTAACGGCCTCGCGTGATAACCTCACCGACCCGTTAACTTATTGCGGATCACGAGCATAAGCTCGCCCATCCGTGAATGTGTGTGGATCACGAGCATAAGCCCGCCCATCCATCGATTGTATCGCTTTACCACGATATCGTACTTCTGCCCACTGCAATACCGTGGCATCGTTTTGTGCCCACTTTACCGTGGCATCGTTTTGTGCCTAATTAGGCATCGACCGCATTGCTCGCAAGCAACGTATGTAATTGAGCCGGCAGTACTACGACATGCCCGACTTGAGATAATTGAGCCGACCGTACTACGACGAGTCCGACTTGAGTATTCGTGTTTGTATAATTGTATGTATACTAATATACATATGTAATAATGTAGATAGCACCAGGTGCTCAAGATGATGTACAAGTATGTAGATATGTATAAATACCAAACAACAATCACAAGTTGTAATGTGTCATGCCACGCATGTAAATGATTTGTTGTATCTAAATATGTATAAACAGTACTTAGATATTAAGTAGTACGAAGAGCCTAGGTATGAATACTCATCACCTAGTTGTGTTATATTAGTATAAGGAATCTATACTAACGTATGATACTATTGTATACTCCTAGCCTTAAGCCTAGCAAGTATATTGGGGTCCTGATTTGTATGTGCAGTATTAGTTCCTAAAAGGAAGACTAATCCTGTAAAGTCTAGTCGTTGTCATGTGGGTAGAACTAACCAGTCCTAGTATAGTGATAGTATTGTCCCGCTACAATATGGTCATTGGATAGTGATAACTTAGTCAAGTTATGTATTGGTAATTGTTTTCCAACCATCTAACAGTGTACGGTTGTAACCTATCTCGGTTAGGTATTGATATTGTTCCAAAACAATATGATGGGTGTAATTCCTAAGTATTACACATTTGTATTACATAACAATAATATAAGCAAGTGTGAATTATAAAAGTTTATTAATATAGTTCGAAAACAATTATTGAGCATGTGTTTCACCCCGAAAATAGTAAAACAGTTGAAAGAGTGGGGCTATGAAACTCACCTGTGTGTTGACAGCGATCCTACAATACGCGCGTAGTCTGATGGGTAACCTCCTAGTGTCCTAAACACGTGAGGTCATATAAGTATGAGACAAATCAGTTTGTCTAAGCGAGTTATGTAATTATTTATTTGTCGTTCAGGTTTGGAAACCGTATACGGGGGTCCGGGGGCAGCGCCCCTGGTAGCGGGGTCCAAGGGGTGGCAACCCCTGGCGGGGTCCAAGGGGCAGAGCCAAATTCGAAGTAAAATCGAGTGTTAAAATCGCACCCGAAATCCAAATTCGGAGTAAAATCGAGTGTTAAAATCTAGTTCCGACACTTAGTGAAAAACATAGGTTTTTAAGGTTCTGTGACCTACGACATTAGGTGCGACGTTAGCTGTGACGTTGGGGCTTGTGTCGCTTTGTGTGACGTTCGCAATTTCATGCGACATTGTGGCTGACGTCGCACTAGGCGGCATCGTGGTATTTTTGCGACATTGACTGCGACGTTGGCTGCGACATTGACAATGTCGCAGCACTGTTTTTGGGCCAGATGCGACATCACGACCTGTTCGACGATTTTAAGATCCAAAACGAGTTTTGGTTCGATTTTTGGGTGTTTTGATGTTATAGGAAGCTACTAACATGTATTTCTAAGTAATCTAAACAATTTCTGGTGAAAGAAACGATTTCTAGAGAGAGAGTGAGTAAATCCTTACTTTTTGATGAAAATGGAGATGAAGATGATGGTGAAGAAGATGGAGATGATGGTTTTCTTGTTTCCTCCTTCAAAGTGTGGTGATGATGATGTCCGATTTTGATGATGATGATGATGTTGTTGTTGTTGTTGGTTGTTGATGGAAGAAAGAAAAAGAGAGAGATGGAGAATGGTGTTTGGTGGTGAGAATGAAAATGAAATCAAAGAAATGGGAAGGGGGAGGGGGCAGCCGGCCCATCCTTTTTGGTGGGTTTGGTTGTCCCCAATTGTTGCGTTAGACGCCCGTGTTTTAGTACCCGATTGTGATATAGTTTAATATTTTAAATTTTAAATTTTGTTTATACAATTTCGTAAATATTTTAACTAAAAATATTTCACCTGAATTACCAAATATAAACTTTAAATTCGACGCGAAAATTTGACTTTTTGACCAGGTGTTACATTTGTGGTCAAACGTGCTCGGTTTGACCCGAGACTTTTACATAGGGCTTAAAAATGATAATGGAGTCTAGGAAAATTATCGTGACGTTTCGTGGTTAGCCCGAAGTGTCGGTTTTTAAAGTTATTACCAAATCAGTCCCTTTAGTGTTTTTACAGAATTTCGACTCGTTTCATGGCCCGATTTCACCAAGCTACAACTCAAAATAAATTATGAGAAAAATCATGGTTGTTCATCAACATCTTGACTATTTTATATCATTTTTTCAGAATTTTTGGAGATCGTTTTGTTAACTAAATAAAATCGTGAAGCACCTAAGGTCAGATTTCAACCAAAACAGACTTATGTTTATAAACTCAATTTTCTGGACAAATCCGTGGGTTTTCAAGAAAGGCTATAGATGGACATTTTGTAGCCAACATCTTTAGGAAGATTTTGGCTCAAGCATCATATGATTTAGTGGTCTAGAACTCAAGATATGGTCATGAGAAGTAGATGAAAATTTCGGCCAGAAAACTGTGTGTATGTATATATATATATATATATATATATATATATATATATATATATATATATATATATATATATATATATATATATATATGTTTGAAAGACGGGTTTTAACACTTGTTTTTGGACATCTTCTTGCTAAGTGAGCAACATATCATGATAATAAACATATAAAAAGTAAAATACACGGGTTACGAAGCCTCACAATGGTCGTATGAAGAAACGGAGACGGTAGAAGTGATGTGCTCATTGTGGTGATCGTTTCCTTGCTTTTTGTCTTCGATTTTCTTCAAGATTGGGGTGGTGGATGATGGTGGAGTTGTGGTGGAAGATGGTGGTGGTTTGAGGCTGGCCTTTGGCTGATTTGTTCTTGAGAGAGAGAGAGAGGAGAGATTGGAGTAGAGATGGTTTGGTGAATGATGGAAGTAAGGATGTGTTTGTGTATTTGTTAAGCAACAAGGAGTGAGTCAAGAGTATGGGAGGCCATGCTCCCTACTCTTGACCGGTTTTCAGTGGGCCCCAAGGGATGTGGACTTGTTAAATTTTTGCTCCCTCAATTCGTGCTCCGTGCGGTGTTCGTTTACCCGATCGTTTAAACGTTTATTTATTCGTTATACGTTTAATATAATACGTTTCGTTAATTGTAACATCCACTTTTTGGGCCTAGTTGTAGTGTGGAATTTTATTAGATTTTAAATTATTATTTAAGTGTATTAGAAATAATTTATATTATTTAATTATATGAAAATAATAGGTCAAAAGATTAAATGTCTTATTGTGGATAATAAAATATTATTTCTTTTAAATTGCTATAAATGTCGGTAAAATAAAAGAATTATTCTCGCAAATGATTTTTAGGTTCCAGACAATAGGTTTAGAAGGAATATAATTTATACACAGTATAAAGGGGGTCGGTTAGTTAGGCCCAACCTAACTTATTTTCATTTCCCCAATTGTCCTTTTTACTCTCAAGAACACACACATATACATTTAGGAAGAAACATAAACAAGAAAGTGAATCATCTTGAAGCTGTGATTTTGAGTTAGCATCTGAGTTCATCATCCTCTTCATCATCTTGTTCATCTTATTTCTCCATTTTAATTGTAAGTTGCTAGCTTTGATTCTTTGAGCTAACTTGATAGAGTTAGGTTGGATAATTGATGCATGTATGGAATTATTGCTTGAATGTATTGTTGAAACTGAAATTACTTGAATCATCATCATCATCTTACTTATCTTTGAATTTAAGTGCCCTAATTGTTCATGAAGTCATAATGTGATTTTGGGTAGAAATTTCATGTAAATTAAATTGTGTATAGATTGAATTGAAATGAGTGTAAGGGTGATACTTGATGTTGTATGAAGAATATAGAGTTCCTTGGGTGTTTGTTTTGGTAAAAACGGAGTTTGTAGGTGTTTGATTATGGAAATTGAGTTTTGAGTTCGTGCATAAAGTGTTGCAGGTCTGAACCTCTGCTGTAAAACGTGGGAACGCGATCCAGCCCTCTTGCCCGGATCGCGTTACCATGGGAAATTTTGTCACAATACGATTTGCTCTTGGAAACGCGATCCTAAAACCCTTTGCCGGATCGCGTTAGTCAGTATCATTTTGAGTTCAGTCAAGTTTACACTTGAGAACGCGATCCAATCCTCTTGCCTGGATCGCGTTACCAAGTGTGTTTTGGGTACATAAGGATTTGGTCATGTGAACGCGATCCAAACCCTATGCCCGGATCGCGTTTCACAGTGTAAAACGGTAACAGAAGGGTTTTGAACTGGGCAACGCGATCCCACTCCCTCCTGCCCGGATCGCGTTTGCATGTTTTAATTTGATAAATTTGATAACTTGTGACTTGTACCCTTGTGATAATTAAATAGTATTAGATGTATATTATGTGCACTTACTTGACATTATACTTGGGTGGAATATAACAAATCATGATATGAGAATCTAACTCGGGTTTTGGTTGTGTTCTCGGATAAACCAAAGACTCAGTAAAATAAGACTTCTGAGTGGAGACAGTGATCGTAAGGGTGAGTGGATCTACCATCCTCAGTGTAATTTAGTTGTAACGGATTTGGTTACAACGGGTAACCGTAGTATTACTGTTTATAGACTTATTTATCTGGTATGATGACATGATAATTAAGTACTATGTGATCTATATGGCCTTCGGGTGTATGTGATTATTGAGAGGTCAATGGAATATTGGGCTTATGTGTTATTGTTTGGCCAACATAGAATCTTGTACATGTGTTGTTTAGGGAACCTATGTTGGGTGGGTCAATAACTCTAAGCTATCGGTAAACGGCTGTATTGGCCTGCAGTTGGTTACAAATGTTCTTGAGGGCCACCGCGGCATTTGGGTTCCTCAAGAACCACCGATCCTCTTTGGAATTGTGTGCTTATGTTGTATTTGCTGTAGTCAAATGTGTTACGCTAAATTGTTCTGTCCGTTATAGATTTATTTCACTTAGCTTCGTGCTAATTCCACCGTTTCCCTTCTTGTAGGTTATGTTTGATTTTTGTACAACTGGGCAAGAAGCTTTGGGATGGAATGTTTGGCAAATGACTAACTCTGATGTTTATAATATCATTAAGTAGTGTTTTGGAAATATGTAACACCCAGTAAACAAGTGTTTTGGTTAAGCAATTATATCTTTATATGGATGTAATATGTAATGTTTGAAACAACTAGGCTTTATCTATATGTAAGTATTAGGTTTTTTAAATGGTAATGTATTTTGGACTAGCGCTTCCGAAGGTAAAAGATTTAAAATGATCATTATAATGAGAGGTGTTATAAATTGATATCAGAGCATAGGTTTGGGTGAATTGAACATGGGTAAGTGTTCAATCCCAAATCTATTTTGTGTTAGTCAAACATTCCAGAGGGTGGGATTTAGTACTGTATGAGATTTAGTTAGTATGTTATGTACTAACAATTAACAAGTGGTGAGTTGTTGTTTTGAGTACAGATATGGCAGATAATGAACACCCGACCTCAACTCCCAATAATGCCTCTAGAACTGACATCCCTCCTCCAGAGAATCAGAATGAGCGACAGGGACAGACTGGTACTTCATTTTCAACAGGGGATTTAGATCGAGATGATTATGTGTTACAGCTAGAGGATGAATTATCTAGACTTAGAGGTTTAGAACAACAGTTTTTACAAGATCAACAAGCCAGATTGATAAACGCCAAAATGTACTATATTGTAGTACTAAGTACCCCTTTATTCAGTAGGTTTCTAATGCATTTTGATGTGAATAAGATACTTATTTCGTTCATATTTGCATTTAGGAGTTTAATCGGAGCTTTGATCGAAAAGAAACAGAGAACGAGCTAATCGTGAAGAAAAGTGGATAAGAGTTGAAGATAGGAAAGAGAGGATTGAATCGAGTGGTGAAAAAATGGGATTTTAAATCCATCCGGCGGATGGATTGATTTAAATGGGCTGACAGATCGCGGGCCGGACTTTTGGACATTTCACATCCATCCGGCGGATGGATCGTTTCGGCAGAATTGGTTAAAACTCATTTTAATCTCATTTTAACCCTAACTTCTCATAACCCTAAACCAGAAGATAGCAGCTGATAAGCAGGGGGTTTTCCCCCATTTTGGGAGCGAATCGATGGCGATTCGGAGGCGAAAAAGGCTAGGATCAATTCCTATTGATTCTACTTCATTCGGTTTATGATTCGGTTTGCATATCTTTTTCCGATTTCAATTCGAACATCGTCTATGTGTTCTGTTTGAGATCATGAAACTGATTTTGTATGATTGAGTCATGGATTAGACTTATTGTTAATGGTTTAGTGTAATAACCTTGGATTATGATTATTTGATGGTTATAATTATGTTTTGGATCAATTGTCTGATTGAAGATTGTTATGTTATCCGTAGAACCTTGGTTATTGGTGATTGTTAGTTATTACTTAATGTGGTTAATATTGTCATTGAGATTGAGTTCCTTTGATGTTATTGATTATTGATGATTATGAATCTAGGTTTATAGTCATTGCTAAATATATTGAGTTTGATAGGTTAAGAGAATAGTAACTAATCAATCTAAAATGAGCAAGCTAATAAGAGATTATTAGTAGGTATTGTTGAGTCATACCGCGAGGATTGATATCGCGTAAAAAGTCATGTTTTTACTACCGATATCTCTCTCATTCTGGAATGATTCTTGGCATTTTAATTCAAATACAGTACAAATCAATAACACTATGCCAAGATGGTCAAAACAAGGTTGCACGATAAAAATCAAGCAAAACGGATGAGAAACGAAGATTCCACACACATTTGAAGATTCAAGGCATCAAAACAAGATTTCAAGACTAAAGTGTCATTCACCAACATCCATTCTATCCAAGATGTTCGATTTCAAAATACGAATCCAACAGAAGAAGAATCAACTAAAACGGATAAAGAATGAAGATTCTACGCCCGCCGGAAGATCCAAATGATTCGTACGCAATATCTGGAGCTAGGAACCTCATCTCAGGGCCTATCTTATGTCAAAATCTTCGTTTTTGAATTACAAATCCAACAAAAAAGAATCGATGCAAACGGACGCATAACGAAGAAAATAATAATGAATCAAGAAACGAAGCAAAAGACGACGAAACGGGGCGGGTACAGGCCAGCCGCCGCCGGCCACCTGGTGGGCACCGCCGGCCACCTGCCCCCCACCTCGGTTTCCGTTTTTGGTAACTTTTGGTGTAACACCCCCAAATTAATGATTTGCGGAAGCATACTTGGGTGTTACTAATTAATATACAAAGCACAAGATATACATCAAACGACCTCTAGATGAGACGTTGTAAAACGATTTCATATGAAATAAATGTTTGAAAACTTATCGTTTTCGTATACAAAATGTAGTTCCCTAGAGTCAACGCGTATAGCGGGAGATTCTATTACATAATCAAATATACAAAAGATAATGCTAAGAATCTCCGTTAATGCAGTTGGGTTGAAATCATGCGACTCTAGCTAAGTCCGGGAGTAATCCTACTCCGTAAGTGTACCTGAGAATACATGCTAAAAGGTCAACACGAATGTTGGTGAATCTCACAGGTTTGTATGTAATAATAGTTTTTGAACACAAGATTTCATCAGTAGTGCCCGTAGGCGTAAATCAAGTATTTACAATCCTGCAAATGTAAAATAAGTAAGTTATACCGTTGCCATGAGGCTCATAATCGAAGCTTAACCCGTAAGTGATAAGTTGCTCCCGTGACATGCTCGTAACTGAGCAAGCATAAGTAACGAATAATAGTCGCTCGTTTATACAGAACGGTTCGTGGTAGCGCTACTACCCCGGGCGGGGAGGGTCATTTCCCTAATGGATCCATTAACTAGTGTTCGCGCTTAAGTCCATAACTAACGATATATGATGGAGAGACTTCAGTGAAAAGTAAGTAACTCATGCAATCCCGTATAGTAAAATGTATAGTTCGTACTTGTGTTCAAGAAAAGTAAGCAATGTATATTACCCCGTATGTAAAACAGTAAAAGTGGGGCTGTAAGACTCACCTGAGTCAAGTAAGCAAGCTACGTTTGCAATCAAATGAGTATCCAAAGTAAATCAGCTAGTAGGTTCTCCGAACCCGCAACCTTCTAATGCCCTAAGCATATAAGGTCGTAAGTAAGTGGATGTCTCGAGAGACCATCCATGTTAGTTATCCACTCAACTAGTTATGTCCAAGTAGTTATTCGTTTGTTTAATTAAAAACGTTTGTGGCCCGTTGGTGAAGGTTTAAGTATGTAATAATAATTCCCGAAGACATTATTGTTAGGTTCCGTATTGTTTCATTGTATACTTTTATAAGTATATGTTTTGTATGTTCGAGTAGTATCGTGTAATAGTTTAGTAAATGTTGCGCGAGATCGAGACTTAGTGTGAAAACATAGTTTTGAACATTCTGTTTTAGGCGACACTCTTGGCGATACTTCGGTATTATTGGCGACACTGAGGTCAGTGTCGCTAAGTACTATGTTTCAGATTATTGGCGACACTCAAGGTTAGTGTCGCATGTAGCGACATTTGGTTGGTGCGGCACACGAATAAGTGTCGCTGAGTAAAATGATTTGGCAAGGCTGCGGCACTTGGGCTAGTGCCGCAAAGTGTGGTTGGCGACACTTAGTTTAAGTGTCGCAGGATCGGGCTGTTAAGGTTTTCCTTTTTATGTCTTTGGTCAAAAATGCTCGGTTTGACCCGAAACTTTTACACGACTTCTATTATGTTATCAAACTTATAGTAAACAAGTTTCGTGACCTTTGGTGACCCACAAGTGTCATTTTTAAACCGAATACGAAAACAGTCCTTAACGTTTATTTTTCCGAAATTACACGGTTTTGTCCCTGTGATTTGACTAACAAAACTTCCGTATTCAGATCCAAGAAAAATATATGTTGTTCCCCTATGTCTAAGGTTTCCAAAACATGTTCTTATTAAGTCTAAAACCAAACACAAGTCGAGAAATAAATTTGTAAAGCACAATGGGTCCAGCAGCTATATTTTCAGTACATATGTTCAAAGATTTAGTCATAACTCAAGTTTTTCAGAACTTCACAAAACGTGCAAGTAAGGGATTTAAAGATAACAAAATTTGTGATCTTTTACAGTTTGTTTGAACTCAAATGGTTTCGTATTTTCCAAGATATGCCCAGATACATTTGACCCAACTTTTCTGATCTGACACATAGATCTGCCATGTACTTTTATATTGATTATTTAAAATGGCAAATGACAGAAATAAGATACAAGGATTACATATTGGTAAACTAGACTCAAAATACTTCAGTTTAGGGTCAAGAAACACGAGATTTCATTAAGAAATGTGTTAGTTATCACCGATCTAACCCGATCTAAATTATTACCCAACGTGTAAAGCTAATATCCAGTGGTTAATAGCATGTTCTAACGATTTTTAACTTGTTTTTGGACATAAATCAGTAGAAATGAACAACAAACATGTATGTATATGTTATTCATGTAAATTTAGTGCAAAAGGAAGAGTTTATACCGAAAAGGAAGTCGATCTACAAGCTGAAACAAGAAAGTGGACTGATTTCGGCTCGGTTTGTGTTCTTCGCTTGTTCTCCTTGCTCGGGGTGTTGTAGATGATGAGGGTTATGACTAGAGGGCTTGGGGAAGGTGGTAGGAGGCTGTGATGGTGGTAGATGACTGATTTCAGTCGTTTTTAGTGAGAGAGAGCAGAGAAGATAGTGTGGTAGAGAGAGAATGGCAAGTGTGGAATGAAAGAAATTAAAGAGAAGGAGGTTAATTATAGAGGCTGAGTTCTAGGGCTTGTGTGGGCCGGTTTGGGGCTTGATCTGGACGAAATGGGCCTGACCCAAGTGTGGGTTGGGCCCTTGGTTCATCTCTCGGATTCGGGTTAAGTCTCGTTGTCGGTTAGACGTTAAACGTACGTGTTTTAGTTAACTTTTTGTCGTTTGTTTTTCTCGCATATATTTTCAATATGTGAATGATATTTGTGGTGAAAAAGTATCTTTAAAACACTTAAGTTAAGTTCCCAAAATATATTTTGGATTTCGTTCGGGTGTCGGGCTCGATTCGCTCGTTTTCTCGTATTCGTTACGTTTTATATCAAACGTGTTAGTTTTTCGCGTATATTATCATAAAATAATTATACGAAGTAAATAATGACTATTTTACCATAAAAATGGATTTACAAGTCATATGAAAAGGTTCACCAATGGCCAGGTGTTTCGGATTTCATCCGAGCAAATCGCGTAATATCAGTTTATTACGTACGGGTGTATATTCAATATACGTTATATTACAAGTAACTTAGTTCTATTCCACACTAATTACAAGTAATTACAAGCAAGATTAGGGTAAATTAATACTCCTGAGTATGTCACATTCTCCCCTCTTTAAAGAAATTTCGTCCCGAAATTTATTTGTAGTGGGGGTCTGAGTGGGGTCCGAGAAGAGGTGCGGGTATTTCTCGCGTATCTGATCTTCTCGTTCCCAGGTGAATTCAGGGCCACGCCTAGAATTCCAACGGATTTTAACAATGGGAATGCGACTCTGTTTCAAACGTTTGACCTCTCGGTCCATGATTTCAACGGGTTCCTCGACGAAATGAAGTTTATTATCGATGTGGATTTCGTCGAGCGGTATAATCAGTGTCTCATCAGACAGACATTTCTTAAGGTTAGAAATGTGGAACGTGTTATGCACGCTGCTAAGTTCAGCAGGAAGTTGTAGGCGATATGCCACTGGACCAATCCTTTCAAGGATTTCGAATCGTCCGATGTATCTAGGATTTAATTTCCCGCGTTTACCGAAACGAATGATACCTTTCCAAGGTGACACTTTAAGTAATACTTTGTCTCCGACCTCAAACTCGAGGTGTTTGCGTCTCACGTCAGCATAACTTTTCTAACGATCACGTGCGGCTTTCAGCCGGTTTTGGATGTTTACGATCTTTTCGGTTGTCTCGTGAATGATTTCAGGACCGGTGAGTTGGCTATCTCCCACCTCGGTCCAATAGATAGGTGAACGGCACTTTCGTCCGTAGAGTGCCTCAAACGGCGCAGCCTTAATGCTGGTATGGTAGCTGTTGTTGTACGAAAACTCGCACAACGGTAAGTGGTTTTCCCATGAAGTACCGAAGTCAATTACGCAGGCTCGTAGCATATCCTCCAGTGTTTGAATCGTTCGTTCGCTTTGGCCATCGGTTTGCGGGTGATAAGCAGTACTCATATCCAAACGAGTACCAAGAGATTTTTGTAAGGACTGCCAAAAGCGAGAAGTAAAGCGGCTATCTCTATCAGAGATAATCGAGATGGGAACACCGTGTCTAGATACTATCTCTTTCAGGTAGATTCGGGTTAGGCGTTCCATTTTGTCGGTTTCCTTAATTGCAAGGAAGTGAGCAGATTTGGTGAGTCGGTCTACACTCACCCAAATGGTGTCGCAACTGTTCGGTATTTTTGGTAATTTCGTAATGAAGTCCATGGAAATCTGTTCCCATTTCCATTGTGGTAAACCAGGTTGTTGTAGCAAACCCGATGGTTTCTGGTACTCGGCTTTAACCTTCGAGCATGTAAGGCACTTGCTAACATAAGTAGCAATGTCGGCTTTCATGTTGGGCCACCAATACAACTCCTTGATGCCGTGATACATCTTGTCAGCGCCAGGATGTATAGAGTATCGAGATTTGTGAGCTTCATCCATCACTAAATCTCGCAGGTTTCCAAAACTTGGTAACCAGATTCTGTTCGAGAAGTATTTGGCCCCGTCAAGTTTGGTTTCGAATTGTTTATCCATGCCTCGCAAGGCCTCGTTTTTCATGTTTTCATCTTTGAGTGCTTCGAGTTGAGCGGTAAGAATTTGAGTGGTGAGGTGGTTATGAATGGTCATACCGAGTGCTCGAACCCGAAGTGGTTTCACTCGTTCTTTTCGGCTGACGGCATCGGCAACAACATTTGCCTTGCCCGGATGACAGCGAATCTAGCAATCGTAATCGGTAAGCAACTCGACCCATCGACGTTGCCTCATGTTTAGATCCTTTTGATCGAAGATGTGTTGGAGACTTTTGTGGTCGGTAAAGATAGTACACTTGGTACCGTATAAGTAATGTCTCCAGATTTTGAGAGCGAATACGACGGCTCCTAACTCTAAGTCATGAGTCGTGTAATTCTTTTCGTGAATTTTGAGTTGGCGAGAGGCGTAAGCAATAACTTTGTCTCGTTGCATCAGCACGCAACCGAGACCTTGGTGTGAAGCATCACAGTATACCACGAAGTCATCGTTTCCTTCGGGTAAGGACAAGATTGGTGCACTGCAGAGTTTTTGTTTCAGGAGTTGGAAAGCTGACTCTTGTTTGTCAGTCCAATCGAATTGTTTTTCTTTCTGAGTCAAGATAGTCAAGGGTTGAGCTATCTTTGAGAAATTTTCGATGAATCGGCGATAGTATCCAGCGAGGCCTAGGAATTGGCGAACTTCAGTTGGCGTGGTAGGTGCTTGCTAGCACTTGATTGCCTCGATCTTTGCTGGATCTACGTGAATACCTTGGCTGTCGATGACGTGACCTAGTAATTGTACGGTACGAATCCAGAATTCGCATTTAGAAAATTTGGCATATATTTCTTCCTTTCTGAGTAATTCGAGAATGGTTTCCAAATGTTGTTTGTGTTCTGCCTCGTTACGGGAGTAAATCGGAATATCGTCTATGAACACGATGACAAATTTGTCAAGATAAGGTTTGCACACCCGATTCATAAGATCCATGAATACAGCCGGTGCGTTGGTTAACCCAAAAGGCATAACCTGGAATTCATAATGTCCGTAACGAGTTCGGAATGCGGTTTTCAGAATGTCATCGTCTCGAACTCTCAACTGATGATAACCTGAGCGCAGGTCGATTTTGAAATAAAAGCTTGACCCTTGGAGTTGGTCGAATAAGTCATCGATTCGGGGAAGTGGATATCGATTCTTCACAGTGAGTTTGTTTAGTTCTCGATAATCAATACACATCCTGAAAGAACCATCTTTCTTTTTCACGAAAAGGACCGGAGCTCCCCAAGGTGAGGAACTTGGTCGAATGAATCCCTTGTCCAGGAATTCCTGTAATTGGGTAGACAACTCTTGCAACCCGGAAAGGGCTAATCGATAAGGGGCTCGTGCCACGGGTGCAGCTCCGGGCACAAGGTCGATTTGGAATTTGACTTGTCTGGGCGGTGGAAGGCCAGGAAAATCTTCAGGAAAGACTCCAGGGAAGTCTCGAACGATAGGCACATCTTTAAGTCGCTTCTCCTCCGACTTCTTCTCTGTTACGTGTGCGAGGATTGCCTGATATCATTTTCTCAAATATTTCTTAGTTTTCATACAGGATTTGATGTTTCATACTAATCGGGATGGAATTTCTACATACCCATTGGGATAGGGGTTCTTAGCACAAGATGCCATAGACAAAATTCCATCTTACAAAATGGTCCTAGTAAATCATCGAGTTAACGCTTTTCTGTTGTTCGAGTAGTCCCTTTACTCTGAATCTATTCTAGGTTTAGGTCGTGGGGGTAATAACATGCTTCAAGCATATCCCTGTATCGTAGGGACATGGGGTAGGTCAAGGTGTCCTCGATTGGTCGTTTGCATATCCGTTTGATCCATGTTTTTGTCCTTCGTTTTAGGTTAGTAGCCACTTTCTTCCAATAGAGAATCTTATCCTTGATTCGTACGGGAACATGCCTTTTCAGGATTCTCAGCTCTTGCTCATAGGCCTTGCATCTGGTCTTGAGCTCCCAATTTCGGTTATCTAAGTCTTCTGCCTGATCCCTTGTTCTCTCTTATTCTTCAACACTAATTATTCCTTAATTTTGATTCTCGTTTTCCTCCATTACGATTCCTCCCATTTGTGCTATCTCTTCATCGAGATGTGTTACTGAATTTGATGCTCACATATTAGGTCGTCATCCGACGAGTAGTCATCCATAGTGGAGCTCGCTATCTTCTTCGAGAGGAATTTCTATTAAGACAGTGAATTAATAACAAGAGGGTTTAGTGAGTATCGTAAATTCGAAAGGTAGTCATAACAATGACCGAGTAGTGTTCTCAAAGTAGTCAATCATGACTATGTTATTGTTTCGAAGTGAACAAATGTTTGGTAAGGATAGTGGGTAGTCTCGTAGTTGCAGGTACCCCTTGCAGTAGTGATTAAGATGATCACTTCGTTGTTGAAATACTTTTTTTTTTGTTCAGAGTGGATAAGGTCGCAAATCAAGTTACGCGCAGGTCGTTGGAATCCATCCAATTGTTGGAACGACACTTCCAATATGTAGGCGTTGCAGTTGACCATGTTCACTGGCGGACCACTGTATGATGACGGGTCCTAGTGGGTGGAGTGTCAGTAGTAGTGGTATGAATAGCGTAAGATCTAGTTCGAGGTGGTCTAGCGTTTCTCCTAGCCGTGCGTATCGTACGCGATCTCGAAAGATGAGAGTAATAGGAAGAGTGCGAAGTAGAATCTTCCTCGTGATTATGGGATGGTATAGCGGAAAGTGTTGTCATGTATTTGTGGCAAGAGCGTTAGTGTGTGAGGCCTATATATGTATATATATACGTATATCACATAATAGCCTAGTGTGTCTAGTACAAACAAGTTTGGGTCCCGTTTCTCTCGAGGTCAGAGTCATCTAACGTATTCCTATTCAACATGACCCCTTTCAGGCCTTTCACCGATCCCTCTTTAATTATACATAGTTGATCAGGCTATGTTAAATTAAAGCTGATTGATGAAATTCCTGAACCAGTCACACCTAATAAGGAAATACAGCCTAATGGTCATAGTCTAGGCCCACTAATGCAACCTAGTTCGCTATAACCTTAGGCTCTGATACCAATCTGTAACACCGCCAAATTAATGATTTGCGGAAGCATACTTGGGTGTTACTAATTAATATACAAAGCACAAGATATACAGCAAACGACCTCTAGATGAGACGTTGTAAAACGATTTCATATGAAATAAATGTTTGAAAACTTATCGTTTTCGTATACAAAATGTAGTTCCCTAGAGTCAACGCGTATAGCGGGAGATTCTATTACATAATCAAATATACAAAAGATAATGCTAAGAATCTCCGTTAATGCCGTTGGGTTGAAATCATGCGACTCTAGCTAAGTCCGGGAGTAATCCTACTCCGTAAGTGTACCTGAGAATACATGCTAAAAGGTCAACACGAATGTTGGTGAATCTCACAGGTTTGTATGTAATAATAGTTTTTGAACACAAGATTTCATCAGTAGTGCCCGTAGGCGTAAATCAAGTATTTGCAATCCTGCAAATGTAAAATAAGTAAGTTATACCGTTGCCATGAGGCTCATAATCGAAGCTTAACCCGTAAGTGATAAGTTGCTCCCGTGACATGCTCGTAACTGAGCAAGCATAAGTAACGAATAATAGTCGCTCGTTTATACAGAACGGTTCGTGGTAGCGCTACTACCCCGGGCGGGGAGGGTCATTTCCCTAATGGATCCATTAACTAGTGTTCGCGCTTAAGTCCATAACTAACGATATATGATGGAGAGACTTCAGTGAAAAGTAAGTAACTCATGCAATCCCGTATAGTAAAATGTATAGTTCGTACTTGTGTTCAAGAAAAGTAAGCAATGTATCTCACCCCGTATGTAAAACAGTAAAAGTGGGGCTGTAAGACTCACCTGAGTCAAGTAAGCAAGCTACGTTTGCAATCAAATGAGTATCCAAAGTAAATCAGCTAGTAGGTTCTCCGAACCCGCAACCTTCTAATGCCCTAAGCATATAAGGTCGTAAGTAAGTGGATGTCTCGAGAGACCATCCATGTTAGTTATCCACTCAACTAGTTATGTCCAAGTAGTTATTCGTTTGTTTAATTAAAAACGTTTGTGGCCCGTTGGTGAAGGTTTAAGTATGTAATAATAATTCCCGAAGACATTATTGTTAGGTTCCGTATTGTTTCATTGTATACTTTTATAAGTATATGTTTTGTATGTTCGAGTAGTATCGTGTAATAGTTTAGTAAATGTTGCGCAAGATCGAGACTTAGTGTGAAAACATAGTTTTGAACATTCTGTTTTAGGCGACACTCTTGGCGATACTTCGGTATTATTGGCGACACTGAGGTCAGTGTCGCTAAGTACTATGTTTCAGATTATTGGCGACACTCAAGGTTAGTGTCGCATGTAGCGACATTTGGTTGGTGCGGCACACGAATAAGTGTCGCTGAGTAAAATGATTTGGCAAGGCTGCGGCACTTGGGCTAGTGCCGCAAAGTGTGGTTGGCGACACTTAGTTTAAGTGTCGCAGGATCGGGCTGTTAAGGTTTTCCTTTTTATGTCTTTGGTCAAAAATGCTCGGTTTGACCCGAAACTTTTACACGACTTCTATTATGTTATCAAACTTATAGTAAACAAGTTTCGTGACCTTTGGTGACCCACAAGTGTCATTTTTAAACCGAATACGAAAACAGTCCTTAACGTTTATTTTTCCGAAATTACACGGTTTTGTCCCTGTGATTTGACTAACAAAACTTCCGTATTCAGATCCAAGAAAAATATATGTTGTTCCCCTATGTCTAAGGTTTCCAAAACATGTTTTTATTAAGTCTAAAACCAAACACAAGTCGAGAAATAAATTTGTAAAGCACAATGGGTCCAGCAGCTATATTTTCAGTACATATGTTCAAAGATTTAGTCATAACTCAAGTTTTTCAGAACTTCACAAAACGTGCAAGTAAGGGATTTAAAGATAACAAAATTTGTGATCTTTTACAGTTTGTTTGAACTCAAATGGTTTCGTATTTTCCAAGATATGCCCAGATACATTTGACCCAACTTTTCTGATCTGACACATAGATCTGCCATGTACTTTTATATTGATTATTTAAAATGGCAAATGACAGAAATAAGATACAAGGATTACATATTGGTAAACTAGACTCAAAATACTTCAGTTTAGGGTCAAGAAACACGAGATTTCATTAAGAAATGTGTTAGTTATCACCGATCTAACCCGATCTAAATTATTACCCAACGTGTAAAGCTAATATCCAGTGGTTAATAGCATGTTCTAACGATTTTTAACTTGTTTTTGGACATAAATCAGTAGAAATGAACAACAAACATGTATGTATATGTTATTCATGTAAATTTAGTGCAAAAGGAAGAGTTTATACCGAAAAGGAAGTCGATCTACAAGCTGAAACAAGAAAGTGGACTGATTTCGGCTCGGTTTGTGTTCTTCGCTTGTTCTCCTTGCTCGGGGTGTTGTAGATGATGAGGGTTATGACTAGAGGGCTTGGGGAAGGTGGTAGGAGGCTGTGATGGTGGTAGATGACTGATTTCAGTCGTTTTTAGTGAGAGAGAGCAGAGAAGATAGTGTGGTAGAGAGAGAATGGCAAGTGTGGAATGAAAGAAATTAAAGAGAAGGAGGTTAATTATAGAGGCTGAGTTCTAGGGCTTGTGTGGGCCGGTTTGGGGCTTGATCTGGACGAAATGGGCCTGACCCAAGTGTGGGTTGGGCCCTTGGTTCATCTCTCGGATTCGGGTTAAGTCTTGTTGTCGGTTAGACGTTAAACGTACGTGTTTTAGTTAACTTTTTGTCGTTTGTTTTTCTCGCATATATTTTCAATATGTGAATGATATTTGTGGTGAAAAAGTATCTTTAAAACACTTAAGTTAAGTTCCCAAAATATATTTTGGATTTCGTTCGGGTGTCGGGCTCGATTCGCTCGTTTTCTCGTATTCGTTACGTTTTATATCAAACGTGTTAGTTTTTCGCGTATATTATCATAAAATAATTATACGAAGTAAATAATGACTATTTTACCATAAAAATGGATTTACAAGTCATATGAAAAGGTTCACCAATGGCCAGGTGTTTCGGATTTCATCCGAGCAAATCGCGTAATATCAGTTTATTACGTACGGGTGTATATTCAATATACGTTATATTACAAGTAACTTAGTTCTATTCCACACTAATTGCAAGTAATTACAAGCAAGATTAGGGTAAATTAATACTCCTGAGTATGTCACATTCTCCCCTTGTTAAAGAAATTTCGTCCCGAAATTTATTTGTAGTGGGTGTCTGAGTGGGGTCCGAGAAGAGGTGCGGGTATTTCTCGCGTATCTGATCTTCTCGTTCCCAGGTGAATTCAGGGCCACGCCTAGAATTCCAACGGATTTTAACAATGGGAATGCGACTCTGTTTCAAGCGTTTGACCTCTCGGTCCATGATTTCAACGGGTTCCTCGACGAAATGAAGTTTATTATCGATGTGGATTTCGTCGAGCGGTATAATCAGTGTCTCATCAGACAGACATTTCTTAAGGTTAGAAATGTGGAACGTGTTATGCACGCTGCTAAGTTCAGCAGGAAGTTGTAGGCGATATGCCACTGGACCAATCCTTTCAAGGATTTCGAATCGTCCGATGTATCTAGGATTTAATTTCCCGCGTTTACCGAAACGAATGATACCTTTCCAAGGTGACACTTTAAGTAATACTTTGTCTCCGACCTCAAACTCGAGGTGTTTGCGTCTCACGTCAGCATAACTTTTCTAACGATCACGTGCGGCTTTCAGCCGGTTTTGGATGTTTACGATCTTTTCGGTTGTCTCGTGAATGATTTCAGGACCGGTGAGTTGGCTATCTCCCACCTCGGTCCAATAGATAGGTGAACGGCACTTTCGTCCGTAGAGTGCCTCAAACGGCGCAGCCTTAATGCTGGTATGGTAGCTGTTGTTGTACGAAAACTCGCACAACGGTAAGTGGTTTTCCCATGAAGTACCGAAGTCAATTACGCAGGCTCGTAGCATATCCTCCAGTGTTTGAATCGTTCGTTCGCTTTGGCCATCGGTTTGCGGGTGATAAGCAGTACTCATATCCAAACGAGTACCAAGAGATTTTTGTAAGGACTGCCAAAAGCGAGAAGTAAAGCGGCTATCTCTATCAGAGATAATCGAGATGGGAACACCGTGTCTAGATACTATCTCTTTCAGGTAGATTCGGGTTAGGCGTTCCATTTTGTCGGTTTCCTTAATTGCAAGGAAGTGAGCAGATTTGGTGAGTCGGTCTACACTCACCCAAATGGTGTCGCAACTGTTCGGTATTTTTGGTAATTTCGTAATGAAGTCCATGGAAATCTGTTCCCATTTCCATTGTGGTAAACCAGGTTGTTGTAGCAAACCCGATGGTTTCTGGTACTCGGCTTTAACCTTCGAGCATGTAAGGCACTTGCTAACATAAGTAGCAATGTCGGCTTTCATGTTGGGCCACCAATACAACTCCTTGATGCCGTGATACATCTTGTCAGCGCCAGGATGTATAGAGTATCGAGATTTGTGAGCTTCATCCATCACTAAATCTCGCAGGTTTCCAAAACTTGGTAACCAGATTCTGTTCGAGAAGTATTTGGCCCCGTCAAGTTTGGTTTCGAATTGTTTATCCATGCCTCGCAAGGCCTCGTTTTTCATGTTTTCATCTTTGAGTGCTTCGAGTTGAGCGGTAAGAATTTGAGTGGTGAGGTGGTTATGAATGGTCATACCGAGTGCTCGAACCCGAAGTGGTTTCACTCGTTCTTTTCGGCTGACGGCATCGGCAACAACATTTGCCTTGCCCGGATGACAGCGAATCTAGCAATCGTAATCGGTAAGCAACTCGACCCATCGACGTTGCCTCATGTTTAGATCCTTTTGATCGAAGATGTGTTGGAGACTTTTGTGGTCGGTAAAGATAGTACACTTGGTACCGTATAAGTAATGTCTCCAGATTTTGAGAGCGAATACGACGGCTCCTAACTCTAAGTCATGAGTCGTGTAATTCTTTTCGTGAATTTTGAGTTGGCGAGAGGCGTAAGCAATAACTTTGTCTCGTTGCATCAGCACGCAACCGAGACCTTGGTGTGAAGCATCACAGTATACCACGAAGTCATCGTTGCCTTCGGGTAAGGACAAGATTGGTGCACTGCAGAGTTTTTGTTTCAGGAGTTGGAAAGCTGACTCTTGTTTGTCAGTCCAATCGAATTGTTTTTCTTTCTGAGTCAAGATAGTCAAGGGTTGAGCTATCTTTGAGAAATTTTCGATGAATCGGCGATAGTATCCAGCGAGGCCTAGGAATTGGCGAACTTCAGTTGGCGTGGTAGGTGCTTGCTAGCACTTGATTGCCTCGATCTTTGCTGGATCTACGTGAATACCTTGGCTGTCGATGACGTGACCTAGTAATTGTACGGTACGAATCCAGAATTCGCATTTAGAAAATTTGGCATATATTTCTTCCTTTCTGAGTAATTCGAGAATGGTTTCCAAATGTTGTTTGTGTTCTGCCTCGTTACGGGAGTAAATCGGAATATCGTCTATGAACACGATGACAAATTTGTCAAGATAAGGTTTGCACACCCGATTCATAAGATCCATGAATACAGCCGGTGCGTTGGTTAACCCAAAAGGCATAACCTGGAATTCATAATGTCCGTAACGAGTTCGGAATGCGGTTTTCAGAATGTCATCGTCTCGAACTCTCAACTGATGATAACCTGAGCGCAGGTCGATTTTGAAATAAAAGCTTGACCCTTGGAGTTGGTCGAATAAGTCATCGATTCGGGGAAGTGGATATCGATTCTTCACAGTGAGTTTGTTTAGTTCTCGGTAATCAATACACATCCTGAAAGAACCATCTTTCTTTTTCACGAAAAGGACCGGAGCTCCCCAAGGTGAGGAACTTGGTCGAATGAATCCCTTGTCCAGGAATTCCTGTAATTGGGTAGACAACTCTTGCAACCCGGAAAGGGCTAATCGATAAGGGGCTCGTGCCACGGGTGCAGCTCTGGGCACAAGGTCGATTTGGAATTTGACTTTTCTGGGCGGTGGAAGGCCAGGAAAATCTTCAGGAAAGACTCCAGGGAAGTCTCGAACGATAGGCACATCTTTAAGTCGCTTCTCCTCCGACTTCTTCTCTGTTACGTGTGCGAGGATTGCCTGATATCATTTTCTCAAATATTTCTTAGTTTTCATACAGGATTTGATGTTTCATACTAATCGGGATGGAATTTCTACATACCCATTGGGATAGGGGTTCTTAGCACAAGATGCCATAGACAAAATTCCATCTTACAAAATGGTCCTAGTAAATCATCGAGTTAACGCTTTTCTGTTGTTCGAGTAGTCCCTTTACTCTGAATCTATTCTAGGTTTAGGTCGTGGGGGTAATAACATGCTTCAAGCATATCCCTGTATCGTAGGGACATGGGGTAGGTCAAGGTGTCCTCGATTGGTCGTTTGCATATCCGTTTGATCCATGTTTTTGTCCTTCGTTTTAGGTTAGTAGCCACTTTCTTCCAATAGAGAATCTTATCCTTGATTCGTACGGGAACATGCCTTTTCAGGATTCTCAGCTCTTGCTCATAGGCCTTGCATCTGGTCTTGAGCTCCCAATTTCGGTTATCTAAGTCTTCTGCCTGATCCCTTGTTCTCTCTTATTCTTCAACACTAATTATTCCTTAATTTTGATTCTCGTTTTCCTCCATTACGATTCCTCCCATTTGTGCTATCTCTTCATCGAGATGTGTTACTGAATTTGATGCTCACATATTAGGTCGTCATCCGACGAGTAGTCATCCATAGTGGAGCTCGCTATCTTCTTCGAGAGGAATTTCTATTAAGACAGTGAATTAATAACAAGAGGGTTTAGTGAGTATCGTAAATTCGAAAGGTAGTCATAACAATGACCGAGTAGTGTTCTCAAAGTAGTCAATCATGACTATGTTATTGTTTCGAAGTGAACAAATGTTTGGTAAGGATAGTGGGTAGTCTCGTAGTTGCAGGTACCCCTTGCAGTAGTGATTAAGATGATCACTTCGTTGTTGAAATACTTTTTTTTTTTGTTCAGAGTGGATAAGGTCGCAAATCAAGTTACGCGCAGGTCGTTGGAATCCATCCAATTGTTGGAACGACACTTCCAATATGTAGGCGTTGCAGTTGACCATGTTCACTGGCGGACCACTGTATGATGACGGGTCCTAGTGGGTGGAGTGTCAGTAGTAGTGGTATGAATAGCGTAAGATCTAGTTCGAGGTGGTCTAGCGTTTCTCCTAACCGTGCGTATCGTACGCGATCTCGAAAGATGAGAGTGATAGGAAGAGTGCGAAGTAGAATCTTCCTCGTGATTATGGGATGGTATAGCGGAAAGTGTTGTCATGTATTTGTGGCAAGAGCGTTAGTGTGTGAGGCCTATATATGTATATATATACGTATATCACATAATAGCCTAGTGTGTCTAGTACAAACAAGTTTGGGTCCCGTTTCTCTCGAGGTCAGAGTCATCTAACGTATTCCTATTCAACATGACCCCTTTCAGGCCTTTCACCGATCCCTCTTTAATTATACATAGTTGATCAGGCTATGTTAAATTAAAGCTGATTGATGAAATTCCTGAACCAGTCACACCTAATAAGGAAATACAGCCTAACGGTCATAGTCTAGGCCCACTAATGCAACCTAGTTCGCTATAACCTTAGGCTCTGATACCAATCTGTAACACCGCCAAATTAATGATTTGTGGAAGCATACTTGGGTGTTACTAATTAATATACAAAGCACAAGATATACAGCAAACGACCTCTAGATGAGACGTTGTAAAACGATTTCATATGAAATAAATGTTTGAAAACTTATCGTTTTCGTATACAAAATGTAGTTCCCTAGAGTCAACGCGTATAGCGGGAGATTCTATTACATAATCAAATATACAAAAGATAATGCTAAGAATCTCCGTTAATGCCGTTGGGTTGAAATCATGCGACTCTAGCTAAGTCCGGGAGTAATCCTACTCCGTAAGTGTACCTGAGAATACATGCTAAAAGGTCAACACGAATGTTGGTGAATCTCACAGGTTTGTATGTAATAATAGTTTTTGAACACAAGATTTCATCAGTAGTGCCCGTAGGCGTAAATCAAGTATTTGCAATCCTGCAAATGTAAAATAAGTAAGTTATACCGTTGCCATGAGGCTCATAATCGAAGCTTAACCCGTAAGTGATAAGTTGCTCCCGTGACATGCTCGTAACTGAGCAAGCATAAGTAACGAATAATAGTCGCTCGTTTATACAGAACGGTTCGTGGTAGCGCTACTACCCCGGGCGGGGAGGGTCATTTCCCTAATGGATCCATTAACTAGTGTTCGCGCTTAAGTCCATAACTAACGATATATGATGGAGAGACTTCAGTGAAAAGTAAGTAACTCATGCAATCCCGTATAGTAAAATGTATAGTTCGTACTTGTGTTCAAGAAAAGTAAGCAATGTATCTCACCCCGTATGTAAAACAGTAAAAGTGGGGCTGTAAGACTCACCTGAGTCAAGTAAGCAAGCTACGTTTGCAATCAAATGAGTATCCAAAGTAAATCAGCTAGTAGGTTCTCCGAACCCGCAACCTTCTAATGCCCTAAGCATATAAGGTCGTAAGTAAGTGGATGTCTCGAGAGACCATCCATGTTAGTTATCCACTCAACTAGTTATGTCCAAGTAGTTATTCGTTTGTTTAATTAAAAACGTTTGTGGCCCGTTGGTGAAGGTTTAAGTATGTAATAATAATTCCCGAAGACATTATTGTTAGGTTCCGTATTGTTTCATTGTATACTTTTATAAGTATATGTTTTGTATGTTCGAGTAGTATCGTGTAATAGTTTAGTAAATGTTGCGCGAGATCGAGACTTAGTGTGAAAACATAGTTTGAACATTCTGTTTTAGGCGACACTCTTGGCGATACTTCGGTATTATTGGCGACACTGAGGTCAGTGTCGCTAAGTACTATGTTCCAGATTATTGGCGACACTCAAGGTTAGTGTCGCATGTAGCGACATTTGGTTGGTGCGGCACACGAATAAGTGTCGCTGAGTAAAATGATTTGGCAAGGCTGCGGCACTTGGGCTAGTGCCGCAAAGTGTGGTTGGCGACACTTAGTTTAAGTGTCGCAGGATCGGGCTGTTAAGGTTTTCCTTTTTATGTCTTTGGTCAAAAATGCTCGGTTTGACCCGAAACTTTTACACGACTTCTATTATGTTATCAAACTTATAGTAAACAAGTCTCGTGACCTTTGGTGACCCACAAGTGTCATTTTTAAACCGAATACGAAAACAGTCCTTAACGTTTATTTTTCCGAAATTACACGGTTTTGTCCCTGTGATTTGAATAACAAAACTTCCGTATTCCGATCCAAGAAAAATATATGTTGTTCCCCTATGTCTAAGGTTTCCAAAACATGTTTTTATTAAGTCTAAAACCAAACACAAGTCGAGAAATAAATTTGTAAAGCACAATGGGTCCAGCAGCTATATTTTCAGTACATATGTTCAAAGATTTAGTCATAACTCAAGTTTTTCAGAACTTCACAAAACGTGAAAGTATGGGATTTAAAGATAACAAAATTTGTGATCTTTTACAGTTGGTTTGAACTGAAATGGTTTCGTATTTTCCAAGATATGCCCAGATACATTTGACCCAACTTTTCTGATCTGACACATAGATCTGCCATGTACTTTTATATTGATTATTTAAAATGGCAAATGACAGAAATAAGATACAAGGATTACATATTGGTAAACTAGACTCAAAATACTTCAGTTTAGGGTCAAGAAACACGAGATTTCATTAAGAAATGTGTTAGTTATCACCGATCTAACCCGATCTAAATTATTACCCAACGTGTAAAGCTAATATCCAGTGGTTAATAGCATGTTCTAACGATTTTTAACTTGTTTTTGAACATAAATCAGTAGAAATGAACAGCAAACATGTAGGTATATGTTATTCATGTAAATTTAGTTCAAAAGGAAGAGTTTATACCGAAAAGGAAGTCGATCTACAAGCTGAAACAAGAAAGTGGACTGATTTCGGCTCGGTTTGTGTTCTTCGCTTGTTCTCCTTGCTCGGGGTGTTGTAGATGATGAGGGTTATGACTAGAGGGCTTGGGGAAGGTGGTAGGAGGCTGTGATGGTGGTAGATGACTGATTTCAGTCGTTTTTAGTGAGAGAGAGCAGAGAAGATAGTGTGGTAGAGAGAGAATGGCAAGTGTGGAATGAAAGAAATTAAAGAGAAGGAGGTTAATTATAGAGGCTGAGTTCTAGGGCTTGTGTGGGCCGGTTTGGGGCTTGATCTGGCTGAAATGGGCCTGACCCAAGTGTGGGTTGGGCCCTTGGTTCATCTCTCGGATTCGGGTTAAGTCTCGTTGTCGGTTAGACGTTAAACGTACGTGTTTTAGTTAACTTTTTGTCGTTTGTTTTTCTCGCATATATTTTCAATATGTGAATGATATTTGTGGTGAAAAAGTATCTTTAAAACACTTAAGTTAAGTTCCCAAAATATATTTTGGATTTCGTTCGGGTGTCGGGCTCGATTCGCGCGTTTTCTCGTATTCGTTACGTTTTATATCAAACGTGTTAGTTTTTCGCGTATATTATCATAAAATAATTATACAAAGTAAATAATGACTATTTTACCATAAAAATAGATTTACAAGTCATATGAAAAGGTTCACCAATGGCCAGGTGTTTCGGATTTCATCCGAGCAAATCGCGTAATATCAGTTTATTACGTACGGGTGTATATTCAATATACGTTATATTACAAGTAACTTAGTTCTATTCCACACTAATTACAAGTAATTACAAGCAAGATTAGGGTAAATTAATACTCCTGAGTACGGGTTGTCACATTTGGTACCTGGTGCGCCTACTTTTCGTGTTGTACAGTACCCGGTGCGCCTACTTTTTGTGTTGTACAGTACCCGGTGCACCCTTTTGGCTACCTTTTACTAACATGCACCTCTTGATGCTAATGTGAGCCAAAGCTCACCTATAAATAGGAGGCATGAGGATTCATTTCAACTTGCACCATATGCACACACATTAAGCATATTTCTTCCTTTCTTTTCTAGTTTTATTCTTTCTTTTATTTTTCTTTCCACTTTCTCTCTCTAAGTTAATTAATTTAGTGAGAGATAAGTAGGGGGATTAATTATGTAGTAGCTAGTTTAGCAATGTAACGCTTTGGAATATTCGGAAGTAATATAAGCATCGTTTTGCTCGCAATAATTACGGGTAATATCTATCCTTTTCTTTTATTAATTAATTATAATGTTCTTATTTGATGTTTATGATTTATTAATATTGGAAATGTCTATTGCCATGATATGCGAGTAGTTGTTTATATGTTTGCCATGATTTAGATAGTTATAATGGGATGATAATAAATGTTGTGAAGTAATATGACGGCCCCTATTCGACTGTTCTCGGATATAGTGCTGGAAACGCTTTAGGCGGAGTACAAACGTACGGATGTATGAGAACGACCGAAGGTAGTTATATTACGGACCAATACTTTAAATGTGCTAAATGAATTTCTATTTATAGTTTAATTATAACATTATGAACGAATGATGGCATGTTTGGCCAACCGCTTATGACCAGACTACCCCAACTTATTCCGGTAGGGTAAAACCTGTTTATGTGACTATTTATTCAATAGACCATGCCATGATACGGACATCTCTGACGACCGAGATTGGGGAATAGGATTCGAGGGTAGTTGTTAGCCGATATGTTCAGTACATTTGGGAGAACTTCTGGTGTATTGTAATTGTTTGTGTTTACTATCCATGTGACGTATCTTCTATCTGATTGCGGACAACTCTACGTTAGTTAGTTGATAGGATCGTAAAAACAACTCATTCCAACATAGTCTAAATTTATAAAAAGAAACCTATATGAATGGGAATTATTATACTTTGTTATTGTTTAAATGTATGACACCAGACCTAATTTATGGAGTACCCTTTCCAGTTATCCACGTGACTGCAACCTAGATATTAGGGAGTCCGGAACCTTAATTGTGGTAAGTAGTTATTTGTGCCTATGACATGCAATAAGTAAGACACAGTGAAACCACTCGTTGTATATATTAGATTTACATTTCTACACTGCTTTACATTTAGTTAGTTTAGAGTGTCACCCTCACTGTCAATTACTCTCGACCGCATGTTAGACGTAAGAACCCATGGAACTACCCTGTAAAGTACACTGTCTATTACTGAAAGGCATGGTCCTCATATGAAACATGTTTTAAACAAACTGTGAATAATCTGGAGATGTATAACTGTTTGAAAAGGAGAGGTCTAGGTCATAAATCAACGTAATTGGAGCTTAAGTAAAGTATTAACAAGGTCTAGTGGGGAAAGTCCAAGTGATTTAGATTTATCAACCCCCTAGATTTTAGATATTTGATTCTTTAAACATAACAAGTTAATAATTAGATACACTATTAGAAGAACGAGAGATAAGCTTGGGTGTTAAGAACGGTCGGACCTATGAGACGATACGCTGCTTTATTCATGTACCTCGGTTAATCACCAAAATAGGTTGCTTACCTTTCAACTAGGTAAGTATTGGGAGTTTAGCGTATTGCTCCGATCAGAATCACGATAACCTAGTTCCTAGTGACATGCCAATGGGAATTTAATTGGTAGGGTTCTAGTGTTTACACCAAAGTCTGTCAATCTATTAATCTGAAAGTGTCCCCATCATAAACACAATCCCGATATTATACTATCCCAAGTCATGGTGAACCACGCCTTCCTTATCCTTAGTTGTTCCTTATATGCTAGCTAGCTCATTTTAAGTTTTATTGCTTTAGTAGTTTAAATTAGATAAAAACTAAACAAAACCAACTATCTGAACCCCATCTTGAAAACTGAATTATCCAAACGAGCTCCGCTTCAAATTCGACCGTCTGGAGAGACGACCCTGATCATCCTTACCACGTACTAGTATCGGGTACTTGTATCTAGTACCAGTAGGTAGTTAGGAGGTTTAGGCCCGAGCAAAAAAAATAAATTTTAAAACACCCTGATCGCACCCTCGGTCGTTACAACAGCACCGACGACACCGACGGCTGAGGGCGCATCAAGTTTTTGGCGCCGCTGCCGGGGACGGTAGTACGATTTGGAGCCTGTTTAGATAAGTTAGTTTTTAAGAGATCCTTTTGACTGGGACTCACCATCCTTATCAGAAGTTACATTTTGCACGTAGTTTAGCGTAGTTAGGATTGCCTTAGTATTACTTTAGATTAAGTTCCCTTCTCACCCCCAACTTTTAATTCTGAAACCTTCTCCCTATGCCACCTGTTATTGACCCTTGGGATATGTTAAATCAGTGGGAACGATTAGATCAAATGCAAAGTCTTGTTAATTCAATCGAAAATAGATGTAGGATGTGCGGTAATACCCACTTAGATGGAGAATGCCAAAGCCAAAGTATGATGTTTTCGGATAACATAGGGTACTTAGATCCTCAAATACAATATCAATATGACCCCCATGCTACCCAACCACATCTATACCAACCTTTTTATCCCCAACCATTCGAAATCTACCCACACTCACCTCACCCTGTAAGTCTACCACAACCCTACGAGAACCCTGACTCGAGAGATATGCCCTTAGCCTGTCCCAGCAGTAATGCTGCTTTCTTACCTCCTTCCGAATCACTTGAAGAAATGATTAGAGAACAAGAGGACATACTTAGAAGTCAAACTTATAATATGTCTAAATTCTCTACTGAACTACCAACACAAGCCCAAGAGAGTAGTGAGGAGAGTAGGAATCAAGCTGGAGCCAAATCTAGGATACAGAAAGTTTAGAGACGCACACACACCACATCTAGCACACCAGATACAGATTTACATTTTCATGAGTTCGGTTTCAATAACCCTTCAATTCCCACACCAACCCAATCTTCTAAACCTTCAATTTCACCTATTCCCGACCTATCAACGTCAAAGACCGACGGAGGGTTTGTTCTAGATAAACTTTCCGAACCACTGCAACTCAAAACTTCCGGCCGGAGTGACGAGGATGACGAAGTAGACGAAGAGATCGAGATGGAAAGCCCGAATTTGGAGATTTACATAGAAGACTCAACTTCACATGAACTGAAGGAATACATACCGACTCTGAATAGTGAACTCATTCAAACTGATATGGTTGAACACGTCCCACAACCAGTTGTGGTCAACTGTATCCCAAAAATCCCTTTGATTGATTCACTTCCTGATCTAATTGACTACACTAGTACCTTAGAGGAGACAAACACCCAAGTATTTGATGATAATGTTGCTACAAGATTGGAGACACTAATGGACATTGTCCCACCTCCATGCCCAGAGTACAACGTTATCATCCAACCAAAGGCTTTAGGAAGCAAGGTGGGTTTTGCATCAAGAGCACCCTACAAACCATCTCTCCCTTACATAATGACGTACACGTCATGGAGTGATGAGGAACTCTTTGACCAACCTGAACAACCCAAAACTCAAGAGGTAGAAAAAGTCGAGAGCTTTGTTTTACCTCAAATAATACAAATCACTCACTTTACCACGCCTCTTCCACTGATTGGACATACCCTGACCATAGTCCACTTTAATCCCCTAGGTATGTACCAATACTTCCGCTTGTATCTACTGATGGATGCAAAGGAGCCCCCTAGACTTCCTGAGAAATAGGTTTGGAGTCAAGCTAGTGACTCGAACAAAAACAAACGCTTCTCGGGAGGCAACCCGTGTCTAACCTAAGATTATCAGTAGTAGTTAAAGTAGTTTAAGTAGTGAACTAACCCCAATAAGTAGAAATGAAACCCTAAAATGAATGTTCCAAGTTTTCTATCTTTATGAACAAAAATGGATGGTTTGCGAAATTACTTCGTTAAAAGTCAAATTTTTGTCAAACCTTAATACTTCCTACTCCCAGTCGTTTGGAATTTATTGCAACATCTATTTTTCACCATTTTCTAAAGTTCTTGTTATCCCTTTCACTCACAAAAATGGAAACCTACTAGGAGTTAGGAGCCTTAGTCATTCTAAACACCCGCTGACATGTTTCGAGCATTTGAGGTACTTACATATATTATTGTGAACATACATGAGATACTAATGCTTAATCTGATAACATGATTTGTATGTCAATATGTGTATTATGCTCGAACTCGTTTAAAAATATGTGCTTTGGATATCTTTATACCTGGCTACCTGATTCAACTGATAATACTGGTATTTCTATGTCTGCTATTTGTGTTGCGGTGAAATTATAGGCAACTAACACTTTTTGTGTGAGATTAAACTCAAAGTCATATACTGGTTTGTTTCATCTACAAAGCACTCACTTTGATAGGTTCTTCGCAAACCAGTGAATCTATGATTTGGAGAATAATCACTTGTTTGTTAGATCACGTTTATTTGATTTACTTATAATAGACAGGGACTAACGCCTATGGATAAAGAATCTTTAAGGATAATGGAAAGACGACAAGAGGAGCTTACAGTTCATTGAGTATGGAAATCTTTGGAGCATTGCTTTGCAGGGGACAAGAGATGACACTTCTAGATACGAAGATGATTTCTAGTTGTCTATGACTAGTTCATCAAGTTGACCAGCTCAATACTCATCATATATGCCCACAAATTCCAAGTCCTATAGCTAAACCTTGCCACATAATGGAACCCTAAACCATCATCACCATATCCACCCACATTCACCCATCCATCCACCCCTTCACACAAACAACCATCACCCTTAGGGACTATTCATACAAAGGAATAGATACGGGAACAATTTGGAAACTGGAGATCTCAGTCGATAAAAGAACAACATCAGATTCATCACATCAGTTGTCGGCAAAAGATCTCGGGTAATAAAGATTCATGGTCATTGGATTCAACACTTTCAGATCATTAGGAGCAGTTGAGTTACAGCAGCGGCTCTTGAAGATTAGGATCTTTGGCCATTAACATCTATCCAACATTTGGTGTTTATTGGTTAATTATGCTTATGTCCGGAGGGCGATATCACTTCATTTTCTGCAATCTATCCTTTAGTTCTTAGTTATTTTTGAGAGGAAACTAGTTGAGGTATTGAAGAAAGGTTATACTGTTGGAGCTCGAGTTCGATACATGAAGGCTGACGCCAACCAAGTTCAGAAACCATTGGAGCTGACACAGTCGAACGCTCAGATCCTCAGCTCACAGTCGTATAGACGATAGGGGAGTTCTGCGTTCCTTTCTCTAGTTTATTTATCCATTTTTGCAAGATTATATTGACCTATATCCCATTCCAAACACTAAGTGTGGGATCCTTAGAAACCACAAAATACTAAGAGGTATTTTCTATAATTAGTAGAAATTCTAAGTGTGGGATACTTCGACAAGAGGTGTTCAATGCATAGATTCGAACATTAGGGACAATGTTCCTCTAAGTGTGGGATATACGGTCTGCAACCGCAAGTTTAACCTCTTGTCCGTAAAATAAACAATATTTTCATTAAAAGGCTAAAAATGAAGAAGTTTTCAAAATTTTTGATTCAAAAGCAACATTCTTTAGTACCTCTATTTTCCGAAAATATAAATTACAGCAAGAATTGAGTTTTAACAAAGAAACAAAACAGTTTTCTTAAAATAAGATACAGACGAAAAAGGCAACACATGACTAGGCACACAATGACCAAAATATTCGATTCGTGAGGTTTGAGCCCATATTGAGCATTCATCCTAAAATGCTTCACTTTTCATTTCATGTGTGTGCCGATGCATGTATTTGAATTAGAACTTGCTCTTGTAATACATTTCGAGATCACACCGATGAGTGCCATACATGGTACATGTACAATCTATCTTGATATTTTCTAAGGAATCCCCAAACATCCACTCACTCTTCACACCCACTATCCAACCAAACCTCCCTTTTGTACCTTCATCCCGAAACCAAGGAAGTCATGTCTTCCAAACTTTTCATAGACACTCTCAATTTCCCAAATTTTCACAAGAAAAGCCAACACAATTTCGCAACCCAATGCCAAAAGAAACCCTTCGGACCAGAAAAATACTCCTTGGTAAAGCCGGCATTATAAAAAAGGGAGAAAAAGAAAAAGTAGAAAAATATACATGCCGACACCACTCAAGAAAGTCCAGAAAAGGAAAAATTAAAACCCAAAAAGGATTGCAACATTAAGTCTTTTCAAATTTGAGAAATTCCAAAAGAGACTTTCTCGAAAAAAATACCCTAGTTTCAAGAAGATACGAGAAAAGAAAACTCAGAAATACTATCCTTCTTACTCACCATACACCTTTTTCATCTCTCCAAACCAAAAACCCGATTCCTTTTTAAGATGTCTTGAAAGATTGGTATTGTTCTCTTCCAAAGTGATGGAGATTTGATTCTTGATCAAGCCTATGACGAGAATGCTGCATGACTGGTTATCTGAGTGATTGACACTAGCAAGTAGGAAACCCTAAACACCTGAGTGATTTGAGTGACCCACTGCAAGGATTGCCTAGTCATGATTACCATCCAAGTTGCTTGAAGAAAGTATCAAATTCTATAAACCCTTAGTTTCTCATAAGAACTCTCTCATAACTGAAGCTTTATATTCTTTGGAAATAGTATTTCTAAAAGATATGTGTATCTAGAATCTTTCTAAAGGCCTTTTATGAATGAGTTTGCTTGAGGACAAGCAAAGTTCTAAGTGTGGGATACTTGATATCGCGTAAAAAGTCATGTTTTTACTACCGATATCTCTCTCATTCTGGAACGATTCTTGGCATTTTAATTCAAATACAATACAAATCAATAACATTATGCCAAGATGGTCAAAACAAGGTTGCACGATAAAAATCAAGCAAAACGGATGAGAAACGAAGATTCCACACACATTTGAAGATTCAAGGCATCAAAACAAGATTTCAAGACTAAAGTGTCCTTCACCAACATCCATTCTATCCAAGATGTTCGTTTTTAAAATACGAATCCAACAGAAGAAGAATCAACTAAAACGGATAAAGAATGAAGATTCTACGCCCGCCGGAAGATCCAAATGATTCGTATGCAATATCTGGAGCTAGGAACCTCAACTCAGGTCCTATGTTATGTCAAAATCTTCGTTTTTGAATTACGAATCCAACAAAAAAAGAATCGACACAAACGGACGCATAACGAAGAAAATACGCACGAATCAAGAAACGAAGCAAAAGACGGCGAAACGGGGCGGGGACAGGCCAGCCGCCGCCGGCCACCTGTCCCCCGCCTCGGTTTCCGTTTTTGGCAACTTTTGGTACCTGATGCGCCTACTTTTCGTGTTGTACAGTACCCGGTGTGCCTACTTTTCGTGTTGTACAGTACCCGGTGCACCCTTTTGGCTACCTTTTACTAACATGCACCTCTTGATGCTAATGTGAGCCAAAGCTCACCTATAAATAGGAGGCATGAGGCTTCATTTCAACTTGCACCATATGCACACACATTAAGCATATTTCTTTCTTTCTTTTCTAGTTTTATTCTTTCTTTTATTTTTCTTTCCACTTTCTCACTCTAAGTTAATTAATTTAGTGAGAGATAAGTAGGGGGATTAATTATGTAGTAGTTAGTAGTAGCTAGTTTAGCAATGTAACGCTTTGGAATATTCGGAAGTAATATAAGCATCGTTTTGCTCGCAATAATTACGGGTAATATCTATCCTTTTCTTTTATTAATTAATTATAATGTTCTTGTTTGATGTTTATGATTTATTAATATTGGAAATGTCTATTGCCATGATATGCGAGTAGTTGTTTATATGTTTGCCATGATTTAGATAGTTATAATGGGATGATAATAAATGTTGTGAAGTAATATGACGGCCCCTATTCGACTGTTCTCGGATATAGTGCTGGAAACGCTTTAGGCGGAGTACAAACGTACGGATGTATGAGAACGACCGAAGGTAGTTATATTACGGACCAATACTTTAAATGTGCTAAATGAATTTCTATTTATAGTTTAATTATAACATTATGAACGAATGATGGCATGTTTGGCCAACCGCTTATGACCAGACTACCCCAACTTATTCCGGTAGGGTAAAACCTGTTTATGTGACTATTTATTCAATAGACCATGCCATGATACGGACATCTTTGACGACCGAGATTGGGGAATAGGATTCAAGGGTAGTTGTTAGCCGATATGTTCAGTACATTTGGGAGAACTTCCGGTGTATTGTAATTGTTTGTGTTTACTATCCATGTGACGTATCTTCTATCTGATTGCGGACAACTCTACGTTAGTTAGTTGATAGGATCGTAAAAACAACTCATTCCAACATAGTCTAAATTCATAAAAAGAAACCTATATGAATGGGAATTATTATACTTTGTTATTGTTTAAATGTATGACACCAGACCTAATTTATGGAGTACCCTTTCCAGTTATCCACGTGACTGCAACCTAGATATTAGGGAGTCCGGAACCTTAATTGTGGTAAGTAGTTATTTGTGCCTATGACATGCAATAAGTAAGACACAGTGAAACCACTCGTTGTATATATTAGATTTACATTTCTACACTGCTTTACATTTAGTTAGTTTAGAGTGTCACCCTCACTGTCAATTACTCTCGACCGCATGTTAGACGTAAGAACCCGTGGAACTACCCTGTAAAGTACACTGTCTATTACTGAAAGGCATGGTCCTCATATGAAACATGTTTTAAACAAACTGTGAATAATCTGGAGATGTATAACTGTTTGAAAAGGAGAGGTCTAGGTCATAAATCAACGTAATTGGAGCTTAAGTAAAGTATTAACAAGGTCTAGTGGGGAAAGTCCAAGTGATTTAGATTTATCAACCCCCTAGATTTTACATATTTGATTCTTTAAACATAACAAGTTAATAATTAGATACACTATTAGAAGAACGAGAGATAAGCTTGGGTGTTAAGAACGGTCGGACCTATGAGACGATACGCTGCTTTATTCATGTACCTCGGTTAATCACCAAAATAGGTTGCTTACCTTTCAACTAGGTAAGTATTGGGAGTTTAGCGTATTGCTCCGATCAGAATCACGATAACCTAGTTCCTAGTGACATGCCAATGGGAATTTAATTGGTAGGGTTCTAGTGTTTACACCAAAGTCTGTCAATCTATTAATCTGAAAGTGTCCCCATCATAAACACAATCCCGATATTATACTATCCCAAGTCATGGTGAACCACGCCTTCCTTATCCTTAGTTGTTCCTTATATGCTAGCTAGCTCATTTTAAGTTTTATTGCTTTAGTAGTTTAAATTAGATAAAAACTAAACAAAATCAACTATCTGAACCCCATCTTGAAGACTGAATTATCCAAACGAGCTCCGCTTCAAATTCGACCGTCTGGAGAGACGACCCTAATCATCCTTACCACGTACTAGTATCGGGTACTTGTACCTAGTACCAGTAGGTAGTTCGGAGGTTTAGGCCCGAGCAAAAAAAATAAATTTTAAAACACCCTGATCGCACCCTCGGTCGTTACAACAGCACCGACGACACCGACGGCTGAGGGCGCATCAAGGATCAATCATAACAAGTCGTGAACACTTAATGCACAATCTAGGGAAAAGCACGAAATAGAGCAACATTCTTGCGACATCGGATCGATGTTTAATGTGGGACTCTAGATTGTAGATATTAGTTAACCAAAACCGGAGACTAATTTACATTTAACTTGGATTCTTTGATTAGTAACTAAGTTAATATAAAATAAATCACAATCATATAATCAAAACACATGAACCGGATAATATGAATCTGAGCGGAAGAATCTAAGCAATTACATGTCTATCTCCGATTATTTATCTGTTCCTCTTATCTTGTTTTATGTTGTTGGTTTGGTTAATTAGTTCATATTGAACGTTCGTACGGAACTAAAACGTAACCCCTATTTTACTGCTTTATTAATTATTCCAATTTAATTGAATAATATCGTTCCTGTGTTCCTGTGTTCGACCTGGACTTACCATAGCTATACTATTCCGATCGGGTATTCTTGCCTGGTTGTGTGATAGTATTGATTGGTATATCCTGTACTTTATAAATAATAAAACTAGACGCTTTTACATGCATCAAGTTTTTGACGCCGCTGCCGGGGAACACTTAACCGGTTGGACTTTTGTTCTGCCGGGGAACACTTAACCGGTTGGACTTTTGTTCTGCCGGGGAACGATTGCTTATTCGATTAAGTTGGAAAATATAAAAAAAAAATAAAATAAAAAAAATAAAAATAAAAAAATCTTTTTAATCACGCACAATTTTATAGGCTAGATTTACCAAACAAATATTATTGTCTTGTCTAGAAGTTGTGATGATTAATGATATAATTTAGAAGTAAATAATTGTTTGATTGTTAATTATATGTATGTGCATATTATATAAGTTTAATTTCTAATGGAGCGAAGTTTTTGAATTTGGTTTGCACAAACGTTAGACCGGTGGTTAAGTGCACCAGCCGACGGTTGGAAGGCTGTTTTGCGAGAAAATTTTTGTTTTCTGCTCTGTTTGTCATATATATTATGTACTAATTATTATTGTTTATTTCATGTACTTTATTTTATGTAGATTATTGTTTGTTAATTTGTTAGTTTAAATTTTTAGTTATTTTATATTTTGTTTTCCTTTTCTTCTTTTTATTTTCTTGTTAGTTGTTTTTGCAGTTTCGAACTTTGTGGGTGTGTTCCCTGGAAACCCTCACGAGACTATAACTCGTTCACTCGGGATACCGAGGGGTTTAAAGGCTTATTGCATACGCTAAATGCAATCGTGATGCCTACGGAAGTGTGCTGTTGTATATTTTCAGAATCAGATCAAGAAAACATTTTTCTTCAAGATCAGGGGAGTTTTCTGTTCACTTCTTTTCTATTACCTATTTTACGATTCCTTGTTTTGCAATGAGGACATTGCTTTATTTAATGTGGGGGATAGGGGAAAAGAAGTGTGATTGTTTTGAGTTATAAATCGATAAATATTGGTAGACTTTAGAACTTTGTTAATTTGTTTTAAAGATATTTTTTTTAGGGAACATAGCTAGAAGGCTATCTATGTTAGTCATTTTTCAACCCAAATTTTTTTTTTAAAAATGTATTCTCTTTAAGTTTAGAAAATCTTGTAACAAATCTGGGAAATTCAAAGGATAATTTGAACTTAAATTTTAAAATATTAGATAGTTCATCATGTGATGTATCGATAGGCAATCTATGTATACGTTGTTGAGCTATTAAGTAAAATTAATGCAAGAAGTAGGCCATATTCCGAGAGGAACTTTAGCAATGTATGACTTTAGTTTTAATTCTTATATATGATAGCGTGCTATATGCCATAATTTTGGTATTTAATTAATATCATTTGGGGATATACTGGGTGTTGTTTCCTCTGTTGTACTTAAGTACAGACCTGGTCTCCGCCAATATATTTAATGAAAAAAGAGCAAAAAGAGTTTAAACGAACTCAAGATTTTAAAATGTAGTCAAATTATGTTGCTTTGTTGTACTGAGGTACAGACCTGCCACCAATGGTTTGACTCAAAAGTTATTGTGCTAAACTAAAGTCAAGTTATGTCGCTCTGTTGTGTTGAGGCACAGACCTGTCACCAATATCTTGACTTGAAAAATGATTGTTTTAATTGGATATCCATAATATGTGTATGTCGTGCACCCCAGCGGTCGGTCGGATTTTACTCCGATCGTTGAACCTTCCGGCAAGGGCGCGCGGACAGTGTGTTTTATATTTATTATGCTGGGTATCCTAAGTTTTGATACAACTTAAAGACCAAAAGGGCAGTAAGCGGTATGTATGATTCAGGTGTCGTTCTTCAAACTACAACGGGCATGGGAATCTAGGAGGATTAATTATCTTTTGTAATTTAGCTGGGATTTTTAAAACTTTTTGATAGGTTGGTTGGTTTTCTAAACTAATTACTAAAATTAAAAACTAAATTAAAGATAGGGGTTTGTACGGAGAACGCAGAGAAATCAAGATAAGGAATATGTTTGCTGTGACTTCGGCAAATGTTATTTAGATGGATAGTTATGAGGGATAAGGTTACTAGGTGTGATGATTAATCCGGTGAGGTCATAGAAACTTAATTGGTAGATAAAGTATGATGTCTACGACCTTTACTCAGTTTCCCACGTATTTGTGTTAACGCTATACCGGATACTCGGGCGTTTTATAGCTTTTCCGTTATACCAATTAGGGTTCCAGGTTACTCACTAGATATTCCTATATTTCTCAATGAGCTACAACTACGATCCTATTATATACCTAACGTAGAGTTGTCCGCAATCATATACACAATATGTCACATGGATAGCAGTTATAGAATGTCCAGTACACCGGAAGTTCTCCCAAATGCACAGACCAATTCAACTGACAACTATCCTCTAATCCAGGTCCCCATTTACAGACATCCGGAGGACGTTAGTATCATGGCATGAATTGTTCATTGAACAATAACATGAACAGGGTTTAACCCGCGGAACCGGTTGGGATAATCTGTCTAGCGGTCAGTTGAATTGTTCATCATTAATCATACAGTCATTACAACTATTACATGCATGTTAACCTATATGTATTATGTTTATTATGCTTACGAAAATCTAATTAGCAGGGCAGTGATAATGTTTGCGTATGTCTAGCATGTAGTACCTAAGCAACAATCAAACAAGAACATGCAATAGGACGGAACACTAGTCATCATATTAACTGACCTAATAATTGAATCATGGATATCCCGGAAGTTGTCCCAAAGATATACAACAAACAAGCGTGAACCTAATCTATCTCTAATCCTATGCTCCGTGTCCCTCGGATGTGTTTCAATCAAGGGAACAACGACCATGTTGAGTTCATTGATCATCATACACAGAATAGTTGGCAATCCTACTTCTAGCAATTGGCCAGGTTCTAGGGAGGAGGATACAAACCACAACATAAGTTGGATAGATAAACAGGCAGAGGTTCAGCTTATAAGTTTGCAAACAGTTTTAAACCTACACACACAGAGTAATAGTATGTTACAATTGGTAATCATTATTTCTACAACGGATTGTGCCCACGACTTTCATAGCTTCCACGTTCCGTACTACACACATTCGTGATGATTCCGGCGCTATACAAATGAAAGTCGTATAACGTTACCTCCGTTGTTTCATAATGGTGTCATCCCCAATTGTATATTATATCATAACTATCCTAACATTGCATACAACACAACAAACATTGATTTGTCTAGCCTAGCATAATTCTAGCATTCATTCCTAAGCATGCATAATAAGAAAGCATAATTAAAAGAATAAATGCGAGAGATTGTATTAAACCTGAATAAGAGAGTAATACAGACAAATCTTCACAAATCTGAAGTCTCGGAGTAACTCCGTACAAAAGCTACTAAGAGCTTCTACTCTAACCTACTAATTCTCCTCTAACTCCTAAGAGTAGTGCTAGAGAGAGAATGCTAACCTAATTCTAGAGAGAACTTTTTAGAGAGAGAAAGAAAATGAGATGTAAGGTGTGTGAAAATGAGAAATGGAGGTTAGTATTTATAGGAGAATGGTGGAAGGCTTGATACAAGTCTTGAAGCATAAGATACAAGCATCAAAGCAGCATACGGGGCAAGCGGACCAAGGGGGGCAAACGGCACCTCACAAGCCAACCAACCCCGTATACGGAACCCTAAGGGCCGTATACGGCACCTAGGGTACCGTATACGGTACCTAGGTGGGCGGGGGGGGGGGGGGGGGTTGGTGCTCCATATGCTGTATACTGATTCCTCGGTTGCTTGGTTCGTCTGTATCTTCTTCGTTTGGACTCCGTTTTGCTTGATTCTTGCGCCGTTGGATTCGTTTTTCCGTTACGCTTCTAATGACACTGAGTTTGCCAAATTTGGAAGTGTTTGACTTTTGCCTATTCCGGATGACGATCGGCGAGCTTTTAGACTGTGTATCTTCTCCGTCTTTCATCCGTTTCTTCTGATTCTTTCACCTCCGGTCTTGGATTTTCCTATGGAATCATAAAATATGAATTAAGCTCTAATTCCATAAGAATATTGAGAACGGAAAATTTAAGGTGATTGTTTTGCCTCGGTTTACGTGTTATTTGGACATTTTAACCGATTTTTGTAGCAACGTCTATATTTAGACTACCTTGGTGATTTTTGGTAAATAATGATGGTTTTGAAATGTTTTAACCAAAGAATAGTCCAAAAAGTGTGGAAATATGTCCTTAAAAACATGACTTTTTGGGTCACAACAAGTATTCCACACTTAGACGTTGCTTGTCCTCAAGCAACACTCATCAACATCCCCTTTGAAAACATTTTTTTTTTTATAAAAAAAAACAGGTTTTATAGGAGAGTTATGACATCCCCGTCGGTCACCGTTTTCTCGTATGAGTAGATAGTTTCAGGAAACCAAGGAAAAGTAAGATGATCCTTTCGGAAACAAGAAGCGATTCTCATAGGCATACTTCCAACTCTCGTGACCTTGGAGTATACATGACTAGGCGATCTCACATAAGGTGGTCACTCAATTCACTCAATAGTGTATCGGGTTACCTATCAATCTAGTTCATACGAAATCGCTCATAAAGCCAGTCATGCAGTACTCATCGTCATATGCTTGATCGAGAATCGGATCTCCACCACTTAGGTGAGAACGGCGCTAATTGTCCCAAGACATTCGGGGGTTGTAATGTTTTGTGAGGGTTAAGCGGTATGGATAAGGGAAATTTTTTGGTTTGTAAGGGTGTTGCTTATCTTAGGCTTTCCAAGAATCATGAAAAACTTATTTTTAGAACGGATGAAGTAGCTACTCGTCTTCTATCGGATCTCCCTTTAATGGTTGATACTTTGAAGCCTTTTTAGCTTTATTTTCTTTTCTTTTTCTCTTTTCTTTTTTTTTCTTTTTCTGCTTTTTATTTTCTTTTCTTCTTCAGAAATCCTTTATCTTATCTTGATCAATTCGAGTCTTTTCTTCGGGTGCTAATTTTCCCGCACCGTTGTTCTCTTGTCTCTCTTGTGTGCTAATTTTCCCGCACTTTTAGAGAGGTTTGATTCTTTTTGGAGAACACGAACGAGTAGGATAATCGAGTTGGATATTCTTCAAGATGTTTTTCATAATCTCAGAAATTCTAAGATAAGGTTTTGGGAATTTGGGAAAGTAGGTTTGTGAGTAGGGTTTTGAAGAAATGAAAAGGTTTAGGCTCAACAGGGTTTTCTAAGCGGATCATCGATACTAAAAATGAGTATCGGAAGGGTTTTGGGTTTGAAAGAGAAGGCTGAAAAGGGGTTCAAATCCTAAGGAATGTCAAGGTCATCTAATTGCGCCTATACCGTGTACGGTACACACCAATGTGGTCTCGAGGTGTATGTCAAGAGCAAGTTCTAATTCAGAGATACATGCATCAGCACACACAAGAAATGAACAATGTAGCATTAAAAATGAATGCTTTTAAGGCTCAAAACCTCACTGCAAATTTGGGTTGTATGTGCCTAGTCATGTGATGCCCCTCTTAGATTGTCGTTTCTTGCTTAGGAAATTTTTACCTTAATTTCCTTAATTTTTTGAAATATTTTCCTCATATTTTGAAAATGATTTCTTTCAGGCATACCAAAACTAAAAAATTTAGAGTTTAATCGCAAGATTTAGCTCATATTTTAGTTTTATTAAAAAAAAAATATTTTTGAAAAATTTGAAAAATTTTAGGGAACATTTTCTGAGATATGCCATGTAGACATAAAAATCGTTATCCAAGGTATTCTATACCTACCATCCCACACTTAGAGGAACATTGTCCATACTGTTCTCTTGAGTTGAGATTTTATGACTAAAATCCCACACTTAGAGTTTGAACATGTAAGAAAATGTTTCCTAAATGTTGAATTGGGCTAGAATCCCACACTTAGTGATAAGTTAGGATGTGGCATAGATTATAACACATAAACTTAAGTAAACATAGAATCATCAAAAACGGAGAAAGGTTTAAAATACTCCCCATTCTGTTTACTGGACAGGACCAGATTAGTGTAGAAATGGTGCATGTGATTTGCTGGATTGGAGGACTAGTCTCGTGTAAGATTATCCATTCCACAATAAGCTAAGTTCTGCAATAATCATCAACACAACGTCATATCTCAAAAATAACAAAGAGTTACAAAAATCTAAGTACTGAAATAAGATAAAATAAAATAAACTAAATAAACTAAAAGTCATCAAGTAGATCATCGCTGTCAGGATCGAAGGCAGCAATAGCAGCAGCAAGGACTGAGGTAGGTGATGGTGTAGGCTCCTCCGTCGTATCCATGCTTGGCTCAGTAATGCCAGCAGAAGCATGAGCGTGAGGTGGGCAAAAGACATCCAACACAACCATCAACTGCTCGGTAAGTGAAGGCTCTGCTGATGCACTCCCTGATGACATGGCAGGATCAATAGCAGTAGGCGGAGCAGTGGAAGGTCCAGCAGCGAACGGTCCAGCAGGAGGGAAGAATGACCAGGGCGGGCGAGACGCTCCTGGGTCCGGACCTAGATGGAACGGACAGTCAGAGGGCCTCGGAAGCCCTACATGCACACATAGGGTAGACATGATGTCATGCTGAAGGTGGAGTGTCCGAAAGAGGGCCCAGGCTGCAACCGGGTCAGCTAGTGTAATCCCATACTCAAGAGTGGGTATGGGAGCTGATTGGTGAACAGGTGATGAGGGTCTATCAGCGGATGGCTCCTCATGAGTGATCGGGACATCAGTAAGGTCCTCCTCGCAAATAGTGGGCATGTTCCTGCGTGCTCTACGTCCTCGTCTGCGATCTCTGCGACGTCTCGATGGTATGTCAGCTATGATCTCTCTGGTGTCACTGGAGCTATCCATCCTGAAACAAACAAAATAAATAGGTAATGCATAGAATGATAAATACAAATGCACAGAGATATGATGACAGTGCGAAGATGTTTTATAAAGATTTCTGTTATCAGAGTTCTGGCATTTGCATTTTTAAAACTTATCTCTGATTTTGTAAAAATTTGAAGTTTGTAGTCCGATAAGTAGCAAATCCCGAAATTTCGTTAGAGATAATCATACTTAACAAAAATAAACTAAGAAGTAAAAAATTTGACCGAAAAGTAAAGATAAGCTTGGGGTGCCTCCCAAGAGCGCTTGTTTTACGAGTCTCTAGCTTGACTCTTTGTACATTTCTTGAAGACTCATGGAGGTTCAAAGATGAAGACATCTTCCCTGATGGGAAAGTCCTCAACATAATGCTTTTAGCGATGACCATTAACCTTAAAATTATCTTCTGGAGCCTCGAGTTCGATTGCGCCATAGGGAAATACCTTTGAGATTATGAATGGTCCGCTCCACCTACTTTTGAATTTACCGGAGAATTTCTTGAATCGCGAATTGAAGAGCAGCACTTTATCTCCTTGTTTGAACCTAGAGGGCTTTAACTTAGCGTCGTGGACCCTTTTAGTTCTTTCTTTGAAGCTTAGCGAACTGTCGTACGCTTGGTCCCTTAGCTTTGCTAACTCATTCAATTGCAATCTCAGTTGTTCTCCAGCTGCTGAAATTTCCAAGTTGCAGTGTTTTAATGCCCAGTACGCCCGATATTCCAACTCAATTGGAAGGTGACACGCCTTTCCGTAGACTAGCCGATATGGTGTGGTTCCTAATGGTGTTTTGTAGGCAGTTCTGAATGCCCACAACGCATCGTCTAATTTTTCGGCCCACCTATGCCCGTGATTTCCGACAGTTCGTTCCAATATCCTTTTCAAAGCCCGATTTGTCGCTTCAGCTTGCCCATTAGTTTGTGGATGGTAAGCCGTCGAAGTTTTGTGAGTGACACCATACTGCTGCAGCACTCGCATGAATTGAGTATTGCAGAAATGCGTGCCACGGTCACTGATTATAGCTCTAGGAGTTCCAAATCGACTGAACAGCTTTTTGAGGAACTGGGTTACTACGTTTGAATCGTTGGTCGGAAAAGCTTGAGCTTCGGCCCACCTGGAGACGTAGTCAACTGCGACTAAGATGTACTTTTTACCGTTAGATTTAGGGAATGATCTCATAAAATCTAATCCCCAGATATCAAAGATCTCCACGGCCTGGATATTAGTAAGTGGCATTTCGTTTCGGGCTGAGATATTGCCTTGCCTTTGGCAAATATCACAGCGCTTTACCAGGTCGCAAGCGTCTCGGAATATGGTTGGCCAATAAAAGTCGGCATCGTAAACCTTTCGTGCAGTCATTTTGTTGCCATGGTGTCCTCCAGTGGGTCCGTGGTGGCTCTGGTGTAGAATTTGTTCTGCCTCCTTCCCATCGACGCATCTTCGAATAAGTTGATCGGGACAAACCTTAAAGAGATAAGGATCGTTCCAATAATAGTTCTTGACATCGCGGAAGAACTTTCGTTTATGAGAAGTTGGCATTCCTTTTGGTACGATGTTTCCTACCAGATAATTGGCGAAGTCGGCATACCAAGGGTTGTGTGTGAACTGTGATATTTGTTGGTAGCCTCCTATAGTCATGAGTTGTTCTTCGGGGAACTGATCTTGAATATCGTTCCCGTGCAACTTCTCCATTGATGGATTTTCCAATTGGCTAAGATGATCGGCCGCGACGTTTTCTGCTCCTTTCTTATCTTTAATCTCAATATCAAATTCTTGTAGGAGTAGAATCCATCGTAGAAGGCGCGGTTTAGCATCTTGCTTCTTGAAAAGATATTTCAAAGCGGAGTGATCTGTATAGACAATAGTTTTGGACAAGATTAGATAAGAACGAAATTTATCAAAAGCAAATACTACCGCAAGCAGCTCCTTTTCTGTAGTGGTGTAGTTTTCTTGAGCATCCGTGAGCGTTTTGCTGGCGTAGTATATTGGTTGAAGTGTTTCTCCCGCCGCTGTCCCAGTACAGCTCCAACAGCGAAATCACTGGCGTCGCACATGATTTCAAATGGAAGACTCCAATCGGGGGCAACCATGATCGGTGCATGTACAAGCTGATCCTTAAGGTAGTTGAAAGCTTTGAGACATTCATCTGTAAAGTCAAACGGAGTATCTTTTTCGAGAAGATGAGTCATAGGTCGAGAGATTTTAGAGAAATCCTTAATAAAGCGACGGTAGAATCCGGCGTGACCTAGAAAACTTCGGATGGCTTTCACAGAAGTAGGGGGTGGAAGCTTCGAGATAGTCTCAACTTTTGCTTTGTCAACTTCAATTCCAGATTTTGAAATGCGGTGCCCAAGAACTATGCCTTCTTTCACCATGAAGTGACATTTCTCCCAATTCAGAACTAGGTTTGATTCTTCACATCGAGCAAGCATCCTATCCAAGTTAGAAAGACAAGTGGTGAACGAATCCCCAAAAACTGAGAAATCGTCCATGAACACTTCCATGCATTGTTCAATCATGTCGTGGAAGATTGCAACCATGCATCTTTGAAAAGTAACAGGTGCATTACATAAACCAAAAGGCATACGTCGGTAAGCAAATGTTCCATAGGGACAAATAAACATCGTCTTTTCTTGGTCCTTCGGATCGAGAGGTATCTGAAAATAACCTGAGAAGCCATCAAGGAAGCAATAGAATTCGTTTCCTGATAACCTTTCGAGCATCTGATCAATGAATGGTAGAGGGAAATGATCTTTGCGTGTAGCTTCATTCAGTTTCCGATAGTCGATACACACCCTCCAACCATTGACGGTTCGTGTTGGAATCAATTCATTGTTTTCGTTAGCGATGACCGTCATGCCTCCTTTCTTTGGGACGACTTGAACTGGGATAACCCATGGGGAATCTGAGATAGGGTAGATCAGACCGGCATCCAGGAGTTTGATAACCTCCTTTTTCACCACGTCTTGAATCTTCGGGTTGACTCTCCTTTGCCTTTGAACTGATGGTCTGAAGTCGTTTTCCATTAAGATCTTATGCGTGCAGTAGTTTGGACTAATCCCTTGTATGTCAGAGATCTTCCAAGCAATCGCCTTCTTGTGTGACTTCAGAACCTGTACCAGCCTTGCTTTCTCTTCGGGCTTCTATTCTTTAGTGTAACACCTGCATAATTAGGATAATTGATTATGCTTAATTGTTTATAACTAGTTGTAATTAGTATGTAATAGGACTAATTACAGGCTCTATTTGTATATATATAAGTTGATTTATATATATATGTGTGTATTTACGCGATTTGGATAAATCGTACGAATTAACCGGACGGAGTCCGACACAATTATTTTGACGTTGGTGACAGAAACTTACCTAAACAATGAGAACGTATTTTATTATATAAAATACACAGCGAACAAACATTAATTATAATATCGCGACGAATGTTTTTATAATTAATTTCAAGGTATTTCATTAAAATATTCCCGTCATCTTTTAAAAATATAACTGCTTGATTTAACGTTTAAACGACGGAGGAAACGAACACCGCACGGAGCGCGGAGGCGCGGACTGAAAATGGGAGGCTTAACCTCCCACTTCCTTTTCTCTTTCTTTTCACTTTCTCATTTCTTTCTTTTTCTTTCTCTCATTTCTCTCTCAACTAACAAAACCACCACCATATTACAAAATCATAAAATAACATCACGAAACGACGCCGAATCATACCACTCATTTGGAATAAAAGAACCACGGCATCCCGATCTACCTTTCCATCTTTTCGGATTTTCGATCCGACATTTTGTAAGTTTCCGACAAAACCCGAAACTCTCCGTTTTTACTCATTTTTACGTTTTTATGGTTTATATATGCCCAACATGTACAAAAATGGGTTGGGTAAAAGATTTGGACCAAACGGAAGTTTTTCGACAGATTTTCCGGCCACCATTGTCCGATCAGACCGCTACGTCGCAGAGACGACGGGCTACCTGCGACGTAGGCCACTACGTCGCAATACCCCTCGCAACGTCGCATATAGCGACGTCAGCCCTAACGTCGCATTAAGTGGCCAACGTCGCACTTAGCGACATCGACCCCTACGTCGCACAAATACTCAACGTCGCATATAGCGACGCCAGCCTTTACGTCGCATTAAATTGCGAAATCGCACATAGCGACGTCATGCTCAACGTCGCAGTCAGGATCTGCGACGTAGCACCCAACGTCGCACCCTACGTCGCATGCTACGTCGCATGCTACGTCGCACAAACCAGAACCTTGAAAAGTCAGATTTTATTAAGTGTCGAACTTACACAACTTCAAATACTTATGTCATACGACTTAACAAACGTCATAGAACATACTTTCTATTACAATTACACTAAATTGCGTTATAAATGATAACACTTTGAATCATTATTACAAACCGTCACCAACGGGCCATATTTGTTTTCAAACTACAAACGGATTACTAAACAAACACTTGGACATAATGAGTTATGTAAACAACTAGCCTAGATGGTCTTGCGAGACATCTACTTACTTAACTTTATATGTTTAGGCATTTGAAGGTTACGGGTTCGGAGAACCTACGGTTGATATTACTTACTCGTTTATTGATATAAACGTACTTGCAAAGACTCAGGTGAGTCTTACGGCCCCACTTTTACTGTTTTATCTTATTGGGGGAGATACATGCTACTACTTTTTCTTGAACACAAGTACTAAACTGTTTACTATACCAAACGGAATTGCATGAGTTGTTACTATTTACAGAAGTCTCTCCATCATATATCGTTAGTTATGGACTTAAGCGCGAACAGTAGTTAATGGATCCATTAGGGAAATGACCCTCCCCACCCGGGGCAGTAGCGCTGCCACGTACCGATTTACACGTATAAACGGGTGACAACTTATTCGTTACTGATGCTTGCTCACTTACGAGCATGTCACGGGAGCAAACATATTATTTACGGGTTAAGCTTCGATTATGAGCCTCATGGCAACGGTATAAACTTATTTATTTACATTTGCTGGATTGCAAATACTGATTTTACGATTGCTGGATTGCAATGGCTGATTTTACGCCTACGGGCACTACTAATGAAATCTCGTGTTCAAGGCCGATATTATTTACAAACCTGTGAGATTCACCAACCTTTTGGTTGACACTTTTTAGCATGTTTTCTCAGGTACCCGGATGGAGTAGGATTACTCCAGGATTTTAGCTAGAGTCGCATGATTTCAACACAACTGCATTAACGGAGATTCTTAGCATTATCTTTTGTATATTTTGATTATGTAATAGAATCTCCCGCTATACGCGTGGACTCTAGGGGAAACTACATTTTGTATACGAAAACACTAAGTTTTCAAACATTATATCTATGGAATGTAACTAATTTACAAAACGTCTCATTTAGAGGTCGTTTGCTTTATCTTTGTGCTGTGATATTTAATTAGTAACACCCCAAACTATGCTTCCGCAAAACAGTGAATTTCGGGGGTGTTACAGATTGGTATCAGAGCCTAAGGTTATAGTGAACTAGGTTGCATTTAGTGGGCCTAGACTATGACCATTAGGCAGTATTTCCTTATTAGGCATAATTGGTTCAGGAATCACATCATACGACTTTAATTTAACATAGCCTGATCAACTATGTACAATTAAGGAAAGATGATGTGAGGTCTGAAATGGTTATGTTAAACGGGGATGCGTTAGTTGACTCTGACCACGAGAGAACCGGACCATTACTTGATGCGTGTTAGACACTAGGCTGGATATTATATACTTATATATATTAGCCTCGTCTTACTTACACTCAGCCACAGGAATGGCAAACACACCAACTAATCCGTCACACTCTCACTCACACGGGTCACGGAACCCACGAGTAGCCAGGAGGAACACAAGGTCGCCTCGAAACAGCCCCTATCATGTTCATAACTTTCATGAATCGGCACATCTCACGTTGCCAGTGTTGGCTACCCAATTCCGCCGTCAAGAGCAAAGGCTCGAAAGTCTCGAACGGGAACAACACCGAATGACCTACCTGCTTCGCCAAGCACTTGATCACATATCCCAACTCCAGCGAGAACAAGAGGATACCAACCTCTCTGTAAGCATAATTCAGGATTCAATGACCGCCGAATTAGGTGCGGATGAACTTGTAAGAAACTGACTAGAGGAATGTGAACAGCGTTCACAGGAGACCGAGAATCACTCTCGAACACTAGCACAACGACTGGCCTTGGTGGAAGACAACGCCAGGCAAACCAACAGACTAGCAGAAACCGTGGACCGCCTTATCACGCTGATGGAGCAAATTAATCTACAGGAAGACTAGTGTAGTCTTTGTCTTGTAATCTATCTCGTAATCTTTTGACTATCTAGCACTACTCTATAAACTAGTCGGATGTAACAATTCCCGACACCTTTTGTAATATCTCTGTAGGATGTAACTTTTGAACTCACGTTATCTATCAAATATCCTTTGTTATCTCAACCCACATTAATTGTCATTTTCCATGTTGATGTTATGTATTACTGCTTTTATACATGTACATCTGTAACAATTACAAGTTCATACAAAATCTCATGTATCTTCATTTCTTTTATTGAAGAATCATGCCGCCAAAGACACGACCATACACCGATGCCCAGATTACCTCCCTTATAACCCAGGATGTTACTGAAGCCTTGGCTCGGAATACTCCACCAAATTCCTCGAGAAACAGCGATGCCGCTGAAACCTCTGCTGCTAAACCTTGTTCTTACAAGGACTTCCAGAACTGCAAACCCCTAAACTTTGCAGGTACTGAGGGAGCTATCGGTCTAGTGCGCTGGATCGAGAAAGTAGAGTCTGTATTTCTTATCTGCAACTGTGCGGAGGGAGATAAGGTTAAGTTCTCCGTTAGTACTTTTACTGACACCGCACTCACCTGGTGGAACACTTATGCCCAGACTGTGAGTGTTGCTACTGCTTACCAACTTCCGTGGGAGGAGTTGAAGGAGATGTTGAGGGGCGAGTACTGCCCCAGGGATGAATTGAAACAGCTGGAAATGGAATTCTGGAACCACAAGATGCAGGGTGATGGCATCACCGGATACACAAACCGTTTCCACCAAGTGGCACTTCTGTGCCCAACCATGGTCGATCCTGAATACAAGAGGATCGAGAAATTTGTTGATGGTCTTCCTGAAAGACTCCAAGACCTGGTAACTTCTTCCAAACCGGGTACTATTCAGAGCGCCATCCGTATGGCCCATGAACTAACGACAAATTCTGTCCGCCGTGGCACAACTTCAACCCCATCTTCAAACAACAAACGCAAGTGGGAAGGAAACCCCAACTCATCCAACCAAACCTCCAACAAAAAGCCTGAGTACATTAAGGCTTATTCATCTGGAACTTCGGAGAAGAAAGGGTACAGCGGGAGCAGACCCTACTGTCCCAAATGCAACCGCCACCATGACGGTTCTTGCCCTTGCTCCAACTGCAAGCGGTTCGGGCATCTAGCCAAGGATTGCTGAACCAACATTCCCACCCCCAATACTAATGCACCAAAGGCCTGCTTTGGGTGCGGAAATACAGGGCATTTCAAGAAAGATTGCCCAAAACTGAAAAACAACAACAACCCTGCTCGCGGCAGATCATTCGTTATCAAGGCTGGGGAAGCCAGACAAGACCCGAACGTCGTGACGGGTACGTTCCTTCTCAACGACCTTACTGCTTCTGTGTTATTTGATACCGGTGCCGATAGAAGCTTCATATCTGAGAAATTTAGCCCTTTACTTGATATTACTCCCACTGCCTTAGATGTTAAATACATTGTAGAATTAGCTAACGGCAAACTGATTGAGACTGATAGCATCATACACAACTGTACACTTAACCTCACGAACGAAACATTTTCCATTAATTTAATCCCTGTCGAGATCGGCAGCTTCGATATTATTGTCGGTATGGATTGGTTATCCAGGCACCGAGCTGAAATCATCTGCCATGACAAACTCGTTCGCATACCTCTTGTCTCCGGTGGAACCTTAGTCCTACAAGGGGAGACCGGTAGACGAAATCTGAATATTGTATCCTGTCTGAAAACGAGAAAATATCTACGAAAAGGGTATCAAGCCATCCTCGCACATGTAACGGAGAAGAAGTCGGAGGAGAAGCGACTTGAGGATGTTCCGATCGTGCGGGATTTCCCGGAAGTCTTTCCTGAAGACTTGCCCGGACTTCTGCCACCTAGACAAGTTGAATTCCAAATCGAACTTGTGCCCGGAGCTGCACCCGTGGCACGAGCCCCTTACCGTTTAGCACCATCCGAAATGCAGGAGTTGTCTAACCAACTACAGGAACTCCTGGACAGAGGATTCATTCGACCAAGTTCCTCACCTTGGGGAGCTCCGGTCTTATTCGTGAAAAAGAAAGATGGGTCTTTCCGCATGTGTATCGACTACCGAGAGCTGAATAAGCTAACCATAAAGAATCGGTACCCACTTCCTAGAATCGATGACCTGTTTGACCAACTCCAGGGATCGAGTGTTTACTCAAAGATTGATCTACGGTCGGGTTATCATCAACTCCGAGTCCGTGACAATGATATCCCAAAGACAGCTTTCCGAACTCGTTATGGGCATTACGAATTCCAAGTGATGCCATTCGGGTTGACCAACGCACCGGCCGTATTCATGGACCTTATGAATCGGGTGTGCAAACCATATCTTGACAAATTCGTCATTGTGTTCATCGACGATATACTGATTTACTCGTGCAACGAACAGGAACATGCTCAACATCTGAAAACCATTCTTGGACTTCTGAAACACGAAGAGTTATATGCCAATTTCTCTAAGTGTGAGTTCTGGATTCGAACCGTTCAATTCCTCGGGCACGTGATTGACAGCCAAGGAATTCATGTTGATCCCGCCAAGATTGAAGCAATCAAGGGCTGGGAGTCACCGACCACTCCAACCGAAGTGAGACAATTCTTAGGTCTTGCTGGTTATTATCGCCGATTCATCGAAAACTTTTCAAGAATAGTTGTTCCCCTAACCACACTGACTCAGAAAGATAAGAAGTTCGATTGGACGGATAAACAAGAGTCAGCCTTCCAGCTATTGAAAAACAAACTTTGCAGTGCACCAATCTTGTCCTTACCCGAGGGCACCGACGATTTCGTAGTTTACTGCGACGCCTCACACCAAGGACTTGGTTGTGTGTTGATGCAACGGGAAAAAGTCATTGCCTATGCCTCACGACAACTGAAAATCCACGAGAAAAACTATACGACCCACGACCTCGAGTTAGGTGCTGTGGTCTTCGCATTGAAAATCTGGAGACATTATCTCTACGGTACGAAAAGCACTATCTTTACCGATCACAAAAGTCTCCAACACATATTCGATCAGAAAGATCTAAACATGAGACAACGTCGCTGGGTTGAGTTACTTAGTGACTACGACTGCGAGATCAAATACCATCCGGGCAAGGCTAACGTAGTGGCCGATGCCTTGAGCCGAAAAGAACGAGTGAAACCCCTTCGAGTCCGAGCACTTTCTATGACAATTCGTAACGAGCTTCCTGCTCAAATCCTTACCGCTCAACTTGAAGCACTCAACGATGAAAACTCGAAAAATGAAGCCTTGCGAGGCTTGGATAAACAATTCGAAATCAAACCCGATGGAACTCGATACTTCTCTAACCGGGTGTGGTTACCCAAATTCGGAAACTTGCGAGATTTGGTGATGGCTGAAGCTCACAAATCTCGATACTCTATACATCCCGGATCTGACAAGATGTATCATGACGTCAAAGGGTTGTATTGGTGGCCTAACATGAAAGCTGACATCGCCTTGTACGTCAGTAAATGCCTAACCTGTTCCAAAGTAAAGACCGAACATCAAAGACCCTCTGGGTTGCTTCAACAACCTGAAATTCCTCAATGGAAATGGGAACAGATTTCCATGGACTTCATTACCAAACTACCGAAAACTTCGAGTGGTTGCGATACCATTTGGGTGATCGTGGACCGTCTCACGAAATCTGCTCATTTTCTGGCCATCAAGGAAACCGACAAGATGGAGCGTCTGACTCGCATCTATGTCAAAGAAATCATCTCGCGACACGGTGTACCTATCTCGATCATCTCGGATAGAGACAGCCGTTTTACTTCTAACTTTTGGCAATCGCTACAGAAATCTCTTGGTACTCGTCTGGATATGAGTACTGCTTATCACCCGCAAACCGATGGCCAAAGCGAGCGAACTATTCAAACACTGGAGGATATGCTACGAGCCTGCGTAGTCGACTTCGGTACTTCTTGGGAAAATCACTTACCGTTGTGCGAGTTCTCGTACAACAACAGTTACCATACCAGCATTAAGGCTGCACCCTTCGAGGCACTTTATGGGCGTAAGTGCCGATCACCTATCTGTTGGACTGAGTTAGGAGATTCCCAACTCACGGGTCCAGATATCATTCAAGAAACTACTGAGAAAATCATTGGTATTCAAAACCGGCTGAAAACCGCACGTGATCGTCAGAAAAGCTATGCTGACGTGAGACGCAAACACCTTGAGTTCCAAGTAGGGGACAAGGTACTTCTCAAAGTGGCACCATGGAAAGGTGTCATTCGATTCGGAAAACGAGGCAAACTAAATCCGAGATACATCGGACCATTCGAAATCCTTGAAAGGATTGGTCCAGTGGCATACCGCCTGCAACTTCCTGCTGAACTTAGCAGCGTACACAACACATTCCACATTTCTAACTTGAAGAAATGTCTGTCTGACGAGACACTGATTATACCGCTCGACGAAATTCAAATCGATGATAAACTTCATTTTGTCGAGGAACCAATGGAAATCATGGACCGTGAGGTCAAACGATTGAAACGGAGTCGTATTCCCATCGTAAAGGTCAGGTGGAATTCTAGGCGCGGCCCAGAGTTCACCTGGGAACGGGAAGACCAAATGCGACAGAAATATCCACATCTCTTCCCAGATAACGCACCGTCCGTGCACTCAGGCTAATTTCGGGACGAAATTTCTTTAACAAGGGGAGAATGTAACACCTGCATAATTAGGATAATTGATTATGCTTAATTGTTTATAACTAGTTGTAATTAGTATGTAATAGGACTAATTACAGGCTCTATTTGTATATATATAAGTTGATTTATATATATATGTGTGTATTTACGCGATTTGGATAAATCGTACGAATTAACCGGACGGAGTCCGACACAATTATTTTGACGTTGGTGACAGAAACTTACCTAAACAATGAGAACGTATTTTATTATATAAAATACACAGCGAACAAACATTAATTATAATATCGCGACGAATGTTTTTATAATTAATTTCAAGGTATTTCATTAAAATATTCCCGTCATCTTTTAAAAATATAACTGCTTGATTTAACGTTTAAACGACGGAGGAAACGAACACCGCACGGAGCGCGGAGGCGCGGACTGAAAATGGGAGGCTTAACCTCCCACTTCCTTTTCTCTTTCTTTTCACTTTCTCATTTCTTTCTTTTTCTTTCTCTCATTTCTCTCTCAACTAACAAAACCACCACCATATTACAAAATCATAAAATAACATCACGAAACGACGCCGAATCATACCACTCCTTTGGAATAAAAGAACCACGGCATCCCGATCTACCTTTCCATCTTTTCGGATTTTCGATCCGACATTTTGTAAGTTTCCGACAAAACCCGAAACTCTCCGTTTTTACTCATTTTTACGTTTTTATGGTTTATATATGCCCAACATGTACAAAAATGGGTTGGGTAAAAGATTTGGACCAAACGGAAGTTTTTCGACCGATTTTCCGGCCACCATTGTCCGATCAGACCGCTACGTCGCAGAGACGACGGGCTACCTGCGACGTAGGCCACTACGTCGCAATACCCCTCGCAACGTCGCATATAGCGACGTCAGCCCTAACGTCGCATTAAGTGGCCAACGTCGCACTTAGCGACATCGACCCCTACGTCGCACAAATACTCAACGTCGCATATAGCGACGCCAGCCTTTACGTCGCATTAAATTGCGAAATCGCACATAGCGACGTCATGCTCAACGTCGCAGTCAGGATCTGCGACGTAGCACCCAACGTCGCACCCTACGTCGCATGCTACGTCGCATGCTACGTCGCACAAACCAGAACCTTGAAAAGTCAGATTTTATTAAGTGTCGAACTTACACAACTTCAAATACTTATGTCATACGACTTAACAAACGTCATAGAACATACTTTCTATTACAATTACACTAAATTGCGTTATAAATGATAACACTTTGAATCATTATTACAAACCGTCACCAATGGGCCATATTTGTTTTCAAACTACAAACGGATTACTAAACAAACACTTGGACATAATGAGTTATGTAAACAACTAGCCTAGATGGTCTTGCGAGACATCTACTTACTTAACTTTATATGTTTAGGCATTTGAAGGTTACGGGTTCGGAGAACCTACGGTTGATATTACTTACTCGTTTATTGATATAAACGTACTTGCAAAGACTCAGGTGAGTCTTACGGCCCCACTTTTACTGTTTTATCTTATTGGGGGAGATACATGCTACTACTTTTTCTTGAACACAAGTACTAAACTGTTTACTATACCAAACGGAATTGCATGAGTTGTTACTATTTACAGAAGTCTCTCCATCATATATCGTTAGTTATGGACTTAAGCGCGAACAGTAGTTAATGGATCCATTAGGGAAATGACCCTCCCCACCCGGGGCAGTAGCGCTGCCACGTACCGATTTACACGTATAAACGGGTGACAACTTATTCGTTACTGATGCTTGCTCACTTACGAGCATGTCACGGGAGCAAACATATTATTTACGGGTTAAGCTTCGATTATGAGCCTCATGGCAACGGTATAAACTTATTTATTTACATTTGCTGGATTGCAAATACTGATTTTACGATTGCTGGATTGCAATGGCTGATTTTACGCCTACGGGCACTACTAATGAAATCTCGTGTTCAAGGCCGATATTATTTACAAACCTGTGAGATTCACCAACCTTTTGGTTGACACTTTTTAGCATGTTTTCTCAGGTACCCGGATGGAGTAGGATTACTCCAGGATTTTAGCTAGAGTCGCATGATTTCAACACAACTGCATTAACGGAGATTCTTAGCATTATCTTTTGTATATTTTGATTATGTAATAGAATCTCCCGCTATACGCGTGGACTCTAGGGGAAACTACATTTTGTATACGAAAACACTAAGTTTTCAAACATTATATCTATGGAATGTAACTAATTTACAAAACGTCTCATTTAGAGGTCGTTTGCTTTATCTTTGTGCTGTGATATTTAATTAGTAACACCCCAAACTATGCTTCCGCAAAACAGTGAATTTCGGGGGTGTTACATTTAGATATGATAACTGGTAAGTGTGAAGTTCCTTCAAGAAAAGCATATTCAAGGTGTGGGGGAAGTTCCTTTAGTTCCAATTCGGGTGGTTCTTCTGTAACACCCCGCAAATTTAAACACTATTATTAACGCTAAACATTTGCATTTTAGGCTAATTCCCTACTTGAGTGAATTCACAACACATTTTTGAGGTAAGTCTAGCAAAGCCCAACTAGTTAATACGTGTAGTGTTACGATTCATATTTTGTTAAAATTATGTACGAAACAATTGGAACAAATGAAACAAAAATATACGACTGTTGGTGAACAAATTTATTTAATGAAACGGAATTATTAAATAACGTCGTTAACAATTAAATTTTATGTCGATAATATTTACAGTCATTTTTATAACGCAAAACGTTAAAACGTATAATTAAAATAAAACAGAGTTAAAATTTTAAAACTTAGTTGAATTAATTTCATAAAAAGATCCTAATTAAAAATATAATGAAATGTGTCATTAAAAATATATTAGTTAAAATAATGTAACATTTAACGATCGAGTAAACAAACACGGAGTGCAAACACGGAGACGGAAGATGGGGAAAAAAACCCCATCCACCTCCTCCTCTTTCTTTCATTTTCACCATTCACTATCTCTCTCTTCTTTTCCTTTTTCTCTCATTTCTCTCACTAAAAACCACACACAAATCACACCAAAACTACTACAAAAACTCGCCGAAGCACTTATCGCCTTTGGAATAAAACGATCACGGAATCGAGCTCTACCTTCCTATCTTCCCGGATTTCAAATCCGACACTCATAAGTTTCCAACAAATCCCGTCAATTCTTAGATTTTAAAGTTTTAGTTAATAATTAGTGTTTAATATACTTAGTATTAACCCATACAATAAAGAAAACACGATTTTGTAGCTTAAAAATACGTTTGGATTGGGTTTTTGGCCGGAAAAATCGCGACAGTCGGTGTTTCTGGGCTGGGGTTCATCTTTGCGACACAACCATTGTGTCGCATGTTGTGTCGCATAAATCCATTTGTGTCGTAGCTTATGTCGTATCATGTGTCGCACCCTTGTGTCGTAAACTTTATACGACACAACCCTTATGTCGCTATTGATTTAGCATCGATAGCTTATGCGACACAACCCTTGTGTCGCTAAGCTCGTGTGTGGCATTCCTATGCGACACAACCCTTGTGTCGCATACCAAACTATTGTGTCGCATATTGTGTCGCATAAACGGAAACTTTACAAACTATTTTTACACTAAGTGTCGAACTTAACCGATAAAGAATACTTACATACAATGCTATATGTGAACTTTGCAAACATTACAAACACGCTATTTTATTGAAATTATGATTTCAAACTATCACCAACGATTTAACATACGTTTCATTTGAATGCCTATTCAAACCTAAAGCATGGTAAACTTCGACCATTATCGAACGCATAACTATTTAAACTATACCGCGAGTATACTAAATCGTTAAAACTTTTCTGGCAACGATTGAGCGCCACGCAAATTGGTATTATTATTGACGACGTGACTTATTCGGAGAACATACGCCGCGGGCGATCCGACTTGATTTTAAATCTCGGGACGAGATTTCTCTAACGAGGGGAGAATGTAACACCCCGCAAATTTAAACACTATTATTAACGCTAAACATTTGCATTTTAGGCTAATTCCCTACTTGAGTGAATTCACAACACATTTTTGAGGTAAGTCTAGCAAAGCCCAACTAGTTAATACGTGTAGTGTTACGATTCATATTTTGTTAAAATTATGTACGAAACAATTGGAACAAACGAAACAAAAATATAAGACTGTTGGTGAACAAATTTATTTAATGAAACGGAATTATTAAATAACGTCGTTAACAATTAAATTTTATGTCGATAATATTTACAGTCATTTTTATAACACAAAACGTTAAAACGTATAATTAAAATAAAACAGAGTTAAAATTTTAAAACTTAGTTGAATTAATTTCATAAAAAGATCCTAATTAAAAATATAATGAAATGTGTCATTAAAAATATATTAGTTAAAATAGTGTAACATTTAACGATCGAGTAAACAAACACGGAGACGGAAGATGGGGAACAAAACCCCATCCACCTCCTCCTCTTTCTTTCATTTTCACCATTCACTCTCTCTCTCTTCTTTTCCTTTTTCTCTCATTTCTCTCACTAAAAACCACACACAAATCACACCAAAACTACTACAAAAACTTGCCGAAGCACTTATCGCCTTTGGAATAAAACGATCACGGAGTCGAGCTCTACCTTCCTATCTTCCCGGATTTCAAATCCGACACTCGTAAGTTTCCAACAAATCCCGTCAATTCTTAGATTTTAAAGTTTTAGTTAATAATTAGTGTTTAATATACTTAGTATTAACCCATACAATAAAGAAAACACGATTTTGTAGCTTAAAAATACGTTTGGATTGGGTTTTTGGCCGGAAAAATCGCGACAGTCGCTGTTTCTGGGCTGGTGTTCATCTTTGCGACACAACCATTGTGTCGCATAAATCCATTTGTGTCGTAGCTTATGTCGTATCATGTGTCGCACCCTTGTGTCGTAAACTTTATACGACACAACCCTTATGTCGCTATTGATTTAGCACCGATAGCTTATGCGACACAACCCTTGTGTCGCTAAGCTCTTGTATCGCAGTCCTATGCGACACAACCCTTATGTCGCATACCAAACTATTGTGTCGCATATTGTGTCGCATAAAACAGAAACTTTACAAACTATTTTTACACTAAGTGTCGAACTTAACCGATTAAGAATACTTACATACAATGCTATACGTGAACTTTACAAACATTACAAACATTCTATTTTATTGAAATTATGATTTCAAACTATCACCAACGAGTCGTATACATTTTCACAAACAACGAAATACAAACGTAAACGTTTAACAAACACTTTGAATATAGCATGGATGATTAACTTAGACATCCACAATACTTATTAAATCTCATACGTTTAGGACGTTAGGAGATTTCGGACTGTACTTGGGCTTAGGTTTGCTAGCACTCGCACTACTTAACTCAACAGGTGAGTTCACAGCCCCCTACTTTTACTGATTTAACTGCTTTTGAACAGGGGTGGAAAACATAGTCAATTGTTTTACTTATTGCCATAACTGCTTTTACTTATATGATTGTTTATCATACTTGTTACTCGAACAATTAGAGTACTTTGAACTAATAAACTATTGAACAAACTAGTGGTTATGAAATAACATTTTCATATTGACACACTGAACAAATGGGATAACTTATTCGACAAACTGTTTTAACTAGACCGGAGAACGACCGGTAAACTGTTTTGCAAACGACTGTAAACCTTTAAACTTGTTTGGTATACCGGAGAACGACCGGTACTTTTGTATAAACGCTGGAGAACGACCAGCTACGTATTTTAGTGCCAGAGAATGACTGGCCAAGGGACGGGAGAACGACCCATGCGTCTTGGATGGGAGAACGACCCATGCGTTTGTTGGACGAGAGAACGACCCGTGCGTAACTAGACCGGAGAACGACCGGTAAACTGTTTTGCTTGAACGGGAGAACGACCCGTGCGTATTTGGCCGGAGAACGACCGGTAACATTTGTAAAACGCTGGAGAACGACCAGCACGTGTTTTAAACTGAAATTTTGGGTAACATCCCACATAAACTAAACTTTGGGTGAACAACCCACTAAACTTGTATTTGGATAACATTCCACTAAACTTATTCTTGACTATTATGGCAATACTATTTGTGAACGTATTTGGATAACAACTGTGCTTACAAATTTGGTTCAACTATTGCAAACATGAAACCTGTGAATTCACTCAACATAGTTGTTGACTTTTACTATGTTTTTCAGGAAATTAGCTGTGCATGTAAGAATCGCCAACACACATGGAGAATTAGGCGACCCGTGAAGTTTTAGGATGCCAATTTTTTTTGGGAAACATATGGATTTCTCTAGTATAACTGAAATTGTTTTAGTCATATTCCAGAAATCTACTTTTGTAAACTTATTATTTTAACTTGTACGATTCGATAAATCGTAAACTTTGTAATTAATACTTTTGGCATCTTAATATATTATGTTCTGTTGTAATCATATGCTCTGATACGTATGCATGTTTTGTTATTGTGGCACCCCCGTACCTAATCCGAATGCTTCCGCTAAACAAAACAGACGAATTCGGGGGTGTTACAGATTGGTATCAGAGCCATTGGTTATAGCGAACTAGGAAACTTTAGGTGACTTAGAGACCTATAGACCTAGACTATAGCCTTGGCTAGAGCGCACGTGCATACACACATTTGCATACCTCTAACTATCGTTATGATACATCGATACGCATGATCTATTCATCACATTCGACTCGTTCATTGTACTCCGATCTCATGTGAACCGGATCGTGTCAAGCGGTTGATGAAAAGAAGTATGTATTTAGCATCATATAATGACGCCTGGCCAACGTGATTATATTATACTAAGTACATATGGGCGTTTCATAGTCGTGAGATACGTGATGGGAATCTTGTCATTCCTCACATACATTTCATTGGCATTGACTTCTGCAATTCCTTTTTCGCAGAACGTCATCATGCCGCCTAAAAGAAATACTCGAAACAGTCGACGAAATGTTCCTCCTCCACCTCCGCCTCCGGAAACAACCGAGCAAATAATCGAACGCCGCGTGGCTAAAGCTATCGCTCAATACGAGGCGAGCCGCAATCGTGAAAACCTGACCAATAATAGCGGAGCCACTCCAGTCATCAGTGAAACCCCAACCAATACCCAGCAAGGGTGTTCCTACAAAACCTTCCAGTCTTGTAAACCTAGCACCTTCACTGGGACCGAAGGGGCCATTGGCCTGGTCCACTGGATTGAGAAAATGGAATCGGTGATCGACATCAGCGACTGCGCCACCGACAAAATCGTGAAATATGCCACGTGCACACTGGCTGACAAAGCGTTAACATGGTGGAACGCTCAGGTCCAGATTATTGGACGCCCAGCTGCTTACTCCATGACCTGGGTAACTCTGAAACAGATGCTGATGGAGGAATTTTGCCCTCCCAACGAGATGCAGAAACTTGAAACTGAGCTTTGGAACATTCAAATGATCGGCGCTAATATTACCGGGTACACTACAAGGTTTCAAGAACTGGCACGCCTGGTACCCCACATGGTGACCCCCGATAGCAAACGCATTGAGCGTTACAACAGGGGTTTGGCCCCACAGATCCGAGGCATGGTTATGTCCTCCAAACCAGCTACCTTTAGGAGCGCAGTGGATCTGGCTCAAAGCTTAACCGACGATGCCATTCTGATAGGCACTTTGAAAGCTACCTCGGGGAAAACTGAACCTACCCGTACTGATGCGGGCGACTCTGGAAACAATAAGCGGAAATGGAACAACGAGGGCAATGACCGCCAGGGTCAACAAAACAGGAACCCGGGAAACGCCCGAGCTTACGCCGCAATCACCAACCCTGGAACCAAAACCTATCTTGGCAACAAACCGAAATGTGACAAGTGCGGGAAGCACCACACAGGCGAATGCGCCTTCTGTCAAGACTGCAGAAACTGGGGTCATTTGGCCCAAAACTGTAAATCCAAACCTCTTCCTCGAACAAATGCGTGCTTCGAGTGCGGTGAATCCGGACACTTTCGAAATCAATGTCCACGACTGAACAACAACCAGAACAACACCGGGAATAAAAATCAAAACAACAATAACCGCATCGCAACCATCCCACCGGGTCGTAGCCGCGCATACATCCTCCGGGCTCCGGAAACAGTTGCGGACCTCGGCTAACACGGTATGTCTTAACAGCTGTGGCTACGATTTAACATACGTTTCATTTGAATGCCTATTCAAACCTAACCCTTGGTAAACTTCGACCATTATCGAACGCATAACTATTTAAACTATACCGCGAGTATACTAAATCGTTAAAACTTTTCTGGCAACAATTGAGCGCCACGCAAATTGGTATTATTATTGACGACGTGACTTATTCGGAGAACATACGCCGCGGGCGATCCGACTTGATTTTAAATCTCGGGACGAGATTTCTCTAACGAGGGGAGAATGTAACACCCCGCAAATTTAAACACTATTATTAACGCTAAACATTTGCATTTTAGGCTAATTTCCTACTTGAGTGAATTCACAACACATTTTTGAGGTAAGTCTAGCAAAGCCCAACTAGTTAATACGTGTAGTGTTACGATTCATAATTTGTTAAAATTATGTACGAAACAATTGGAACAAACGAAACAAAAATATACGACTGTTGGTGAACAAATTTATTTAATGAAACGGAATTATTAAATAACGTCGTTAACAATTAAATTTTATGTCGATAATATTTACAGTCATTTTTATAACGCAAAACGTTAAAACATATAATTAAAATAAAACAGAGTTAAAATTTTAAAACTTAGTTGAATTAATTTCATAAAAAGATCCTAATTAAAAATATAATGAAATGTGTCATTAAAAATATATTAGTTAAAATAATGTAACATTTAACGATCGAGTAAACAAACACGGAGTGCAAACACGGAGACGGAAGATGGGGAACAAAACCCCATCCACCTCCTCCTCTTTCTTTCATTTTCACCATTCACTCTCTCTCTCTTCTTTTCCTTTTTCTCTCATTTCTCTCACTAAAAACCACACACAAATCACACCAAAACTACTACAAAAACTCGCCGAAGCACTTATCGCCTTTGGAATAAAACGATCACGGAGTCGAGCTCTACCTTCCTATCTTCCCGGATTTCAAATCCGACACTCGTAAGTTTCCAACAAATCCCCTCAATTCTTAGATTTTAAAGTTTTAGTTAATAATTAGTGTTTAATATACTTAGTATTAACCCATACAATAAAGAAAACACGATTTTGTAGCTTAAAAATACGTTTGGATTGGGTTTTTGGCTGGAAAAATCGCGACAGTCGGTGTTTCTGGGCTGGTGTTCATCTTTGCGACACAACCATTGTGTCGCATGTTGTGTCGCATAAATCCATTTGTGTCGTAGCTTATGTCGTATCATGTGTCGCACCCTTGTGTCGTAAACTTTATACGACACAACCCTTATGTCGCTATTGATTTAGCACCGATAGCTTATGCGACACAACCCTTGTGTCGCTAAGCTCTTGTGTCGCTTTCCTATGCGACACAACCCTTGTGTCGCATACCAAACTATTGTGTCTCATATTGTGTCGCATTAAACAGAAACTTTACAAACTATTTTTACACTAAGTGTCGAACTTAACCGATTAAGAATACTTACATACAATGCTATATGTGAACTTTACAAACATTACAAACACGCTATTTTATTGAAATTATGATTTCAAACTATCACCAACGAGTCGTATCATTTTCACAAACAACGAAATACAAACGTAAACGTTTAACAAACACTTTGAATATAGCATGGATGATTAACTTAGACATCCACAATACTTATTAAATCTCATACGTTTAGGACGTTAGGAGATTTCGGACTGTACTTGGGCTTAGGTTTGCTAGCACTCGCACTACTTAACTCAACAGGTGAGTTCACAGCCCCCTACTTTTACTGATTTAACTGCTTTTGAACAGGGGTGGAAAACATAGTCAATTGTTTTACTTATTGCCATAACTGCTTTTACTTATATGATTGTTTATCATACTTGTTACTCGAACAATTAGAGTACTTTGAACTAATAAACTATTGAACAAACTAGTGGTTATGAAATAACATTTTCATATTGACACACTGAACAAATGGGATAACTTATTCGACAAACTGTTTTAACTAGACCGGAGAACGACCGGTAAACTGTTTTGCAAACGACTGTAAACCTTTAAACTTGTTTGGTATACCGGAGAACGACCGGTACTTTTGTATAAACGCTGGAGAACGACCAGCTACGTATTTTAGTGCCAGAGAACGACTGGCCAAGGGACGGGAGAACTACCCGTGCGTCTTGGATGGGAGAACGACCCATGCGTTTGTTGGACCGGAGAACGACCCGTGCGTAACTAGACCGGAGAACGACCGGTAAACTGTTTTGCTTGAACGGGAGAACGACCTGTGCGTATTTGGCCGGAGAACGACCGGTAACATTTGTAAAACGCTGGAGAACGACTAGCACGTGTTTTAAACCGACATTTTGGGTAACATCCCACGTAAACTAAATTTTGCTTGAACAACCCACTAAACTTGTATTTGGATAACATTCCACTAAACTTATTCTTGACTATTATGGCAATACTATTTGTGAACGTATTTGGATAACAACTGTGCTTACAAATTTGGTTCAACTATTGCAAACATGAAACCTGTGAATTCACTCAACCTAGTTGTTGACTTTTACTATGCTTTTCAGGGAATTAGCTGCGCATGTAAGAATCGCCAACACACATGGAGAATTAGGCGACCCGTGAAGTTTTAGGATGCCAATTTTTTTTGGGAAACATATGGATTTCTCTAGTATAACTGAAATTGTTTTAGTCATATTCCAGAAATCTACTTTTGTAAACTTATTACTTTTAACTTGTATGATTCGATAAATCGTAAACTTTGTAATTAATACTTTTGGCATCTTAATATATTATGTTCTGTTGTAATCATATGCTCTGATACCTATGCATGCTTTGTTATTGTGGCACCCCCGTACCTAATCCGAATGCTTCCGCTAAACAAAACAGACGAATTCGGGGGTGTTACATCTTCAATAGATGGTTTCATCCTGGCAATCTCGTCTCTTTTAAGCTCGTCGTACGTTGTTTGATAATCTGAATCCATTGTAGGTGATTCCGGAATGCCGGCTGATGCTATCTCAACCCATTCTGTATTGTTGGACAGCTCATCTTTTCTCAGCTCATATTTTTCTTGGGAAGATTGAGAGATTGCATTTTCTTCAGTGATAATTTCTTTTCCTTTGTCAGTTGTTGCAAATCTCTGAAATTGAGCTGATGAAGACTTGCTAATGGTGATTTCTGGATTTTTACAACCTTCAGATGGTTGCGAAGCAGGTGTTTTAAGCATTGACTCCATGTTTTTAAGAGTCTTCAGAATTTCTTCCCTTGAGAGAGATGAATGATCTACTTCAGAACTCGGGTTCCTTCGTAGTAGAGTGACAGGAGTGCCATATCTAAGTGGAGCAGTCAATGTGGAGTTGAGCTGCGGCTCGGAATTCTTTAAAGGAAATAGTAACTCTCCAGATGCGTTGGAAGAATCCGAGATAGCTGAGCATAGACCCGTACCTTCTTCACCGAGTATTCTTGAAGTGATGACAGTATTGGGAAGGGGGTTAATGCTGCGAACTGCGAGGATCTCTTCCAAGTGTTCTTCAATTATTTCCTGCATAGAATCTACAAGACCAAGATCTTCTCCCATAGGCTGTTTCATTAGTTTATCAACATTGAAGGTGACCTCTTCAGTTCCAACTCAGAGTTTTAAAGATTTTTCATTTACGTCAATGACGGCCTTGGCAGTGTTTAGGAAAGGTCTGCCAAGGATGAGTGGAACCTGGGTGTCCTCTTCAATATCCATAACAACGAAATCAACTGGAAAGACGAATTTGTCGACACGGACCATAATATCTTCAGCAATTCCTCAGGAGAGTTTAACTGATCTATCTGCTAATTGGATGGTCATACGGGTAGGCAAAAGTTCGTTTAATCCTAGTTTCTTATAAAGCGAGAATGGCATGAGGTTTACACTAGCTCCTAGGTCAGCTAAGGCGTTACTTATTTGAACATCCTGAAGATAACAAGGAATAGTGAAACGACCAGTATCTCCCAGCTTAAGGGGTAGTCCTTGTTGCATAATTAGAGAGCACTCGGCATCTAGGGGTAAGTAAACTATCTGTGTAAGTTTTTCTTTGTTGGATATCAGTTCCTTAAAGAACTTAGCACAACTGGGCATTTCTACTAAAGCATCTAATAATCTAACGTTTAAGTGTAGGCTTTTGAACATTTCTAGATATTTGTTGGGTCAAAACTGTTTCTGAATTGAAGTTGTTGATGAGAAGATAGAGTACAAAGTGTTTAAAACTGTTTGTGTTGAAGGATAAAACTGTTTTCATAAAGCTACAACTGATAGAAGAAATCTGACGAGAAGACAAGTGTTACAACTGATTGAAGATGGATTTCAACTGATAGTTATGTGTCTGTAAGTAGTTAAAACTGCTTATGTATCTGTAACTGTTAGTTATATATGTAGCAGTTAACACTGATTATATATTTGTACTTAGTCTTATATTACAATTGAAGCAGTTACCACTGAATGTGTAATAGTCACAACTGTTTACTTCAGAATGGTAGTTACAACTGTTTATGATTTTGTGATAAGTATGAGTCGGTTATGGAAGTTATTTTATTCCATATTCGTAGGAGATTGTGTAGGACTCTATGTGTTATAAATAGAGATCCTTTAGACCTAGATAGGTTAAGGTTTTGCGCAGCTTCAAGGTTTTCTGTAACCCTAATACATTAAGTGTATTCGTCTTATATCATTAATAAGATTGAAGCTTTTGATATATTATTGTGTTCATTATATTAATATTTGTTGATCTTCTTAATATTATTGAGTGTGATTCCGCAACTTCTCAATAATACTTTCAAGGCTTATTATATACGATTGTTTATTCAGTTAAACAGGGACTAACAAAGTGGTATCAGAGCTTGTGAAGCTTTGAAGACAGGAAGATCTGGGATTATTCGTATTAGTGTTTGAGGTTTAGTTATTAAATTAAGTTTTGATTTCAATGGCTACTGAAGGGAATGAAGGAATTCAAGCAACAAAGATTCCAATGCTCAAACCTGATGAGTTTGACCTATGGAAGGTCAGAATCAGGCAATACATGCTTCTCACAGATTATTAGATGTGGGAAGTTGTTGTTAATGGTATACCAGTAACGCTTGATGGTGATGGTGTAAAGCAGCCAAGACCACCACCAACATCTAATGCAGAGAGAAAGATCAGATCTACAGAGTACAAGGCTCTTAGTACTCTGTTGCTATCCATTCCTAATGAGCATCAGAGTAGATTTGATTCTTGTGAGGATCCCAAGGTACTAATGGAGGCAATTGAGAAGAGGTTTGGTGGTAATGATAACACCAAAAAGAATAAAAGATCTCTGTTAAAGCAACAATTTGAGAATTTTAGCCATGTGAAAACTGAAACTCTAACTCAAACCTTTGGTAGGTTTACTAAATTAGTTGGAGAATTGGAAAATCACAAGGTTAAGATTGACAAAGAAGATCTTAACAGAAAGTTCTTAAGATCATTAGGTGATGAATGGACAATCTACACTGTTGGATTGAGACAGAGTTCAGATATTGAAGTTAAGGAATTAGAAGATATATACAATGATTTGAGGAACTTTGAGTCTGAGGTGGAAAGCAAGAAGCAAGCTTCTGGGTATAGTCACAATGCTGCTTTTATGTCTATGGCTGGAACAAAAACAGAGTCAAGTCAAATGGGTTCTGCTTATGTTTCAGGAGGAACAGGATCATCATCTAATAGTTCTAATGATCAGATATTAGAATCTTTCTTTGCAAGTAATGTGAATTCATCACTTACTAATGAAGATTTGGAACAATTTGAAGGTGATGATCTAGAGGAGATGGACATTAAGTGGCAAATTGCTTTAATTACTCAGAGAGCAAAAAGGTTCATGCAGAGGACTGGTAGGAACAACTTTGCATACAAAAGGAATGATGCAAATTGGTTTGATAAGAGCAAGATTGAGTGTTTCAACTGTCACAAGATGGGACACTTTGCTAGAGAATGCAGAAACCCTAGGCAAGAGCAGAATGGTAATGGTCAGAGAGCTGGAGGCAATGGAACTCAAACTAGAAACATTCCAATTCAGGGTGCTTCAGCAAATGCATTGGTTTCTATGGATGGCTGTGGATGGGACTGGAGTGATCAAGAAGAACATGTTGTGAAGAATCAATGTCTCATGGCCATTGCAGAATCTGACAAAAAGTCAGAATTTCCTACAGAGGTACAAAATAAATTATGTTCTGCTGTTTGTAAACAAACTGTTAAACATTACAGGGATCATAATATAAAAGTGTGTGAGGAACTAAAACAATGGGAAATCAAAAGTAAACACACCATAGCAGTCATTGAAAATCTGGAAAATCAAATAAAGGCATATGAAGTTAATGCAACACAGTTCAAATATGACATTGAATATGCTAGGTGGGAGAGAGACACTTTTAAAGATAAAGTCGAGTTGTTGTCTAAGAAACTTACTGAGGTCACATGTGAAAGAGATAACATAAGACTGGATGTAAATAAATTAGAATATGCTTCTAAGAATGTCAATAAACTTATAGATTCACAGATTCATGATAAAATTAAGACTGGATTAGGTACAATAATGTACCTCCACCTTATAATCACACCTACTTTCCTCCTAAAAGTGAAATTGATATCAATTCACTTAAAAGAGGAATGACAGATGAGGTTAAAAAGGCTGATCCAATTAAAAGTTTATCTGATGATGAGTTATTTGTTGAAGGTGAAGTTAGTGATTGGACTGAATAAGATGATCAGAGTGATAGGACATCTGTTAGTGAGAAGAGTGTAAAATCTGAATCATCTAAGTCTGAATCAACATGTGAGAATGTGAAGAGAGTAATTATTGGTCTAGTTTCTGAGCTTAAAACTGATAAACTAGAAGAGGGTAAGAAAATGTTTAAGGAAAAGGCTAAACTGGCCTTAGAGAATGTGAGTTTGAACACTAACAAATCTAAACATGGGTTAGGATATGTTAGTAATATAGTTAATTCAGTTACTAAACCTGTTGTTAAATCTGATGTGAATAACTGTGTTAATTGTAAATGTAAAGCAAGTACTTCTTTTTCACAGAATTTTCAAAATCAAAAACCCAGAGGTAATCAAAGAAACTGGAATCAAATGATTTCACAAAGACTGGGTAATAATGTTACTGTGATAAAAGAAAAGACTTGCTTTATATGTGGAAAAATGGGTCATCTTCAATATGACTGTTATCATAATCCTGAGAATGTTCAAAGAATTAGAAAACAGTCATGGACAAAAGCAAATATGATTAACAAACAAAAGTTTCAATCAAAAATTAATCATACTGCTAGAGTTCAGAAGATAAACTCAAAGGCTAACATGTTAAGCACTGTTACAGATAAATCTACTGCAGCAGTAATAACAAAATTAGCCAAAAGTAAAAAGACTAAAACAGTGGTAACAAAATACAAAAACAGTGTTAACAAAATTAACACTGATTCTTCAATTGGTAAAACAGTTAAAACTGTTAAGCCAAAAACCACTGTTAGGTCTAAAATAAGTTGGATTTGGACACCTATTAAGTCTGATAAATTAACAGGTCCAAATATCAACAGTGCATCACAATCAATAATCTTCAAGAAAGTTGAGTATGTGAATGCACATGGGAAACCCAAAGCCAAATTGGTTTGGGTTCCCAAGAGAAATTAATTCTCTTTTTGACTGTTTGTGCAGGGCAAGCCAAAGAGCTTATGGCATATTGATAGTGGATGCTCAAGGCACATGACTGGAGACAAAGAAAAGCTACAGGATTTCAAATCTTTTGATTGTGGATATGCAGCTTTTGGAAGCAATCCAAAAGGAGGAAAGATCACATGCAAAGGGACAGTTCAGAGTGAAAAGCTAAGTTTTGATAATGTTTATTTTGTGGAACAACTGAAGTATAATTTGCTAAGTGTGAGTCAAATCTCAGATAAAAAGAACCCAGTTCATTTTACTGACACTGAATGCCTTATCTTGTCCAAGGAATTCAAAATACCTGAAAACATGATTTTAATGAGAATTCCAAGGCAAGATAATGTATATAAGTGTGACTTAGCAAATATGACACCTCAACCCGATTTAAACTGTCTTATTTCTAAAGCAAGTGTGAATGAATCTGAACTGTGGCATAGGAGGATGTGTCACATGAATTTCAAAACCATTAATAAACTTGTCAAAAACAAGCTCGTTAGAGGTTTGCCTGAAAAGGTCTATTCATGTGATGATCATTGTGTTTCTTGTCAAAAAGGAAAGCAACACAAATCCTCTTTTAAGTCCAAAATGGTGAATACAAACTGCACACCCTTACACTTATTGCATATGGACTTATTTGGACCAACCAGTATAAGTAGTATGGGGAAAAGATATTATTGCCTTGTGATTATTGATGATTACACTAGATTTACATGGGTTTTCTTTCTTAGGACAAAGGATGAGACAGGTGAAATACTTAGATCATTTATAACTAAGATAGAAAATCAATTGGATAAAAGAGTAAAGATCATCAGAAGTGATAATGGAACAGAATTTAAAAATCATGAGATGGATAAATTCTGTGAAGTTAAAGGTATTAAGAGAGAATTTAGTGCACCTAGAACTCCTCAACAAAATGGAGTAGCTGAAAGGAGGAATAGGACACTGATTGAGGCTGCTAGAACCATGCTATCTGATACAAAGCTACCTATGTCCTTTTGGGCAGAGGCAGTTAGCACAGCCTGCTATGTTCATAATAGGGTATTAGTTGTTAAGCTTCATAACAAGACACCATATGAACTTTTATTTAAGAAAAAGCCATTGGTTAGTTTCTTAAAATCTTTTGGGTGTCCTTGTACAATCTTAAATACCAAAGATCACTTAGGAAAGTTTGAGAGTAAGGCAGATGAGGGGATATTTGTTGGTTACTCTATTCAATGTAAAGCTTATAGGGTATTCAATCAAAGGACCAGGATCATAGAAGAATCAATGAACATCACTTTTAATGAAAGCACTGTTAATCCTGATGGAAAAGGTCCTGAATCACTGTTTGATATTGATGCACTTAATACTGCTTTTAGATATACAAATGTGGATTCTAGTGCAGGTACAAGTGCAGGTACAAATGCAGGAACAGGTGCTGGAGAAGGTAGATCAGACTCAGGAATACCAGCTGGAAAGAAAAATGATTCATTGGAATACATACTGTATCCAATTTGGTCTCCTGATCCCCCAGAAGAGTTTGAATCTGATCAACCAAAGACATCACAGAATTTGGAATCAGAAAAATCAGATGAAACATCATTTACTCATGTTGATGATTCTGATAGACCTGTTATGGAAGACAGTGCAGAAGACAGTGATATGAGTCCAGCACAGAAGTATTCAAAGGTAGATGTGAATGTTGATCAGACACCAACAAAGCAACTTGACAAAGAGCAGGAACAATTGAATTATTTACATTTGATGAGCTCTACTCCTTTGTCAAAGAGAATTTCAAGAGAAGTGTCAAGCAGTGAGTCTGGACAAGAAGGAAATTATACCAACTTGGATGTAGAGTTACAAGAAACAGCAGCATCTAAATACATTACTCATAAAGATCATCCTCTTGAGAATGTAATAGGTGATATTGAATCTGCTGTTAAAACAAGAAATCAAAGTCAGGTGTTTGAAGCTTCAGCAAATGAAGATGAGGTAAATCTTGATACAGAAGCAGTTAATACTTCTTTGTTTGCTTGTTTTCTGTCTCAAACAGAACCAAAGAAGGTTACTGAAGCTTTGAGAGATCCTAGTTGGATTGAAGCTATGCAAGAGGAATTGCTTCAGTTTAAGATTCAAGAAGTCTGGACATTGGTTGATTTGCCCAAAGGGAAGAGGGCAATTGGTACTAAATGGATTTTCAAAAACAAGAAAGATGAAAGAGGTATAGTGATCAAAAACAAGGCTAGATTGGTTGCACAGGGATATTCACAAGAAGAAGGAATTTATTATGATGAATTTTTTGCACCTGTTGCAAGAATAGAGGCAATCAGATTGTTTTTGGCTTATGCTTCATTTAAGGGATTCATTGTGTATCAGATGGATGTTAAGAGTGCTTTTCTGTATGGCACTATACAGGAAGAGGTTTATGTATGTCAACCACCAGGGTTTGAAGATTCCAAGTTTCCTGATAAAGTTTTCAAACTTGAAAAAGCTCTTTATGGATTACATCAAGCACCTAGAGCTTGGTATGATACTTTTTCAGATTATCTGTTGCAGAATGGATTCAAAAGGGGTGCAATAGATAAAACTTTGTTCACTAAAAGGATTAAGGATGATATACTACTAGTTCAAGTCTATGTAGATGATATCATTTTTGGTTCAACAAAGGATAGTCTTTGCAAGGAATTTGAATCACTGATGCATGAGAAGTTCAAGATGAGCTCCATGGGGGAATTAACATTTTTCTTGGAATTGCAAGTGAAGCAGCAGAAGGAAGGAATCTTTATTCATCAAAGTAAGTATGTTAATGATATACTGGATCGGTTTGGATACAGAGATGCAAAGGTTGCAAGCACACCAGTGGAGACAAACAAGAAATTACATGCAGATCTTGAGGGGGAGAGTGTAGATGAACATCTTTACAGATCAATGATTGGGTCTCTTATGTATCTCACTTCATCAAGGCCTGACATCATGTTTGCAGTGTGCTTATGTGCAAGATTTCAAGCTAATCCAAAACTATCACATCTTTATGCAGTCAAAAGAATATTTAGATATTTAAAGGGTCAACCAAAATTGGGCCTTTGGTATCCAAAGTTTACTTCTTTTGATCTGATAGCCTATACAGATAGTGATTATGGAGGAGCTAATCTGGACAGGAAATCTACATCAGGAGGTTGTCAATTTTTGGGAGATAGATTGGTTTCATGGCAATGCAAGAAACAAACCACTGTATCTACATCTACAGTAGAGGCAGAATATGTAGCAGCTGCAAGTTGCTGTGCACAAGTGCTTTGGATTCAGAATCAGATGTTAGACTACGGTTTCACTTTTCTTAATACTCCTATTTTTATTGATAACAGTTCTGCAATCAGTATTATCAATAACCCAGTTAAACATTCTAAAACAAAGCACATTGAAATTAGATATCATTTCATCAGAGACTGTAATGAGAAAAGACTTATTCAAATTTTGAAAGTTCATACTGATAATCAGTTTGCTGATCTGTTTACTAAAGCATTTGATGTAGGCAGATTCACATTCTTGGTTACTAGTATTGGAATGATCAATTTGTCTTAAGTATTTTTCTTATCACTGCTTTCTGTGAATAATATTTATTGTGCTTCAATTTTGGTTAATAGTGATTTGTTAATTAAACACTGATAGTGTGTATTGTGTATAGTTATCACTGTTTATTACTTTTAGTATAAACAGTGGTAATAATCACTTCACCACTGTTTTTGTATGGTTAACACTGTATACTTGTATTTTTGTTTATTTTAACACTGCAGGTTATATTGCTATGTTTTGGAGTCTAACCACTGCAGGTGTATACTTTGGAGTTTTACTGCTTGTTTGGGTTTAGCTTTCGATAAAAAAAATAAAAATAAAAAATAATAATAATAATAATTCAAAAATTCAACCACTGCTTTGTTTATATGATACTGCTAGATCTTAAGTACTACTCATATTAAGCTAGTATTGCCTTGGTCGGTTGGTACTGCTTGTACAAGTGAGCACTGCTAGCTTTATTATTTGATTACCACTGATGGTTATTCTCACAATTACCACTGAACGTGTTATTTTTCATAATTAACACTGTTTTAGTTATATTTGGGGATCTGGTCAAATTAGGGTTTACAACTGATTTGATTTCAGTACTTAACTCTCAACACTTAGGGTTTTTCATTACGCTCTCAAAATTACACATACAAACCACTGCGCTAAGTCTCATAGATTCTCAATTCTGTAAATCATCTTCTATTCTCTTCGATTTCGTGATTTCTTATCATGGCATCTACTTCGTCTACTGTTCAACTACCGATTGGAAAAGATCATAATATGGTCGCATTCTTGATGAAACCTGCTGAGGCAAACGAGTATGTGGAAATCATTGATTTTCTTCGTGCTTCACATATTCGTCATGCTCTTACTGTGGCACCCAGAATATCTCATGAACATATCAACAATTTCTGGGTGAATGCGACGATAGAAGAGGAACAGGGGATTAAACGGATCGTGTCAAAAGTCATGGATACACGAGTTGTAGTTACTGAAGCTACTGTTAGAGCTTCATTACAACTAGATGATGAGGCAGGTATAATCTCTTTAGATGATTCTGTTATGTATGATACTCTACGCTTGATGGGTTATGAGGGTTCTTTTGAAGTTTTTACTTTTCAGAAAACCTTATTTTCTCATCAGTGGAGATTTTTGATTCATACAATTTTACACTGCTTATCATCAAAAAGATCATCTTTTGAGCAGTTTGGAAGCAACATTGCTTATGCAATTGCTTGTCTTGCAACTGGTCAAAGGTTTAATTTTTCAAATCTGATTTTTTCTGGTATGCTTAGAAACATTGAGCAACCAAAGATTAAATTTTTGATGTATCTACGATTTGTGCAGTTGTTCTTAAATGAACAAATTCCTAATTTAACTGCACTTGATAAAGTTATTGGTATTGTCTCTTTTAAACCAAAAGTTTTTGTAAATATGAAGAGAGATACTAAATTTTCTGGGAAGGTTACAGCATTATTTTCTACTATGCTTCCTGCACCTTCCACCATAGCCTCAGTACAACCAACTGAAGCTGAACCAGCTGCTGAGAGAATGGTTACACCCACCATTTCTCAACCCACAGTAGCTGGGGGTATTAAAAGAAAACAAGGAACCACAACAGCTAAATCTTTTAGAGCCAAAAAGGCTAGAAAACAGGCATCTGAGGCTGCTGCTGCTCAGATGTCTCAGTCAAATGATTCACCACAGCAGATGATCAATGAGGAAGAGGTTGATCATTCTGAAAGGGCTGCTTCTACTGCTTCTAGCCCACTGGCAGAGCAGAACAGAAGTAACATAAATAAGACCCAATCAGAGGCAACACCTGGACATGATTCTACACCTGTAGATGATCCTAGTGGTCCCAGTACCAAGAATCAAGGGGACTTTGATGATCATGCTAGGCATGAGTCAGAGTTTGATAATGTCAATGATTCACCAAAGGATTCACATCCTGAAGGTGTTGAGGCTAGAACTAACTCAGAATTGACGGCTATGATTGATTATGTATGGTCAAAATTTGTCAAGGAGAGGAAGAAGAATAGAGCTAAGGATGAGATTGTGGCTCAATTGCAGAGGAGAGTGCAGCAGTTGGAGTTGATTGTCATTGAGTGTTTGAAGAAAGGAAGAAAGTATGTGGTTCATGATACTTCTGAACCTGAGGATGCTTATCAATTTCAACAAAATGCTTTCAAAAAGGGGGAGAAGGTTTGGACAAACATGGGTGATAAGGTTGTAGATGATGATGAGAAAGTTGATGAGGAGATTGAAATGCAACAACCTGAGGATGATGAGTTTGTGCATACACCTCCAACACCACCAACAGAGCCTGAGGTAAATGAGCCAGTACATGAGTCAGTGGAAACAGTTATGAATGAACCAGTGGCAGATGATAATGTATCTGAACATACTGAGGTTATTGGTTCAGTGGATCAAACTGCAGAGGTTGATATGGGAGCAAAGACTGAGGAGCTAAAGATTGATGATGATGATGATGATGGTGATGAGGTTAATAAACCAGAGATAGCAGTAGAAAAAGAAAAGACTGATGCTCAACAACAGTCTAGAAAAAAGAGCATTTCAGTTAAAACTGCTAAGATGACAGGAACAGGGAAGAAGGTTGAAACACCAAAGAAAAAATCTACACAACCATCTTTACCTGGATTTACTATCAGAGAACCTGCTGCAGCTCCTGTTCATCAAAAGAAAGATTTGGCAAAGATTGATCCCAAAGATAAAGGAAAGGGAAAGCTGGTTGAAGAACAAAAGAAGAAAAAGCCAAAACCAGTGCCAGCTGATGCAACTGCTCATGATCCAGAATATGCACAAAGATTACATGCTGAGCTCAATGCAGAAGACTTGATTGATGTTGAGATTGAGCCAGGTAAATTTGTTAAAATGACAAAGGAACAAGTGGCAGAATGGGATGAATATTTGTTGAGAGAGCAAAAGCAGGATGATATTGAGTATCTTGTTGATCAAATCAAAAAGAAGAAAGCAGAAGAGGCAAGAAAGAAAAAGGCAGCTAAACCACCTACTAAAGCTCAGATGAGGAAGAGTTTGATTGCAAAGTTAAAAGGTGGATATATTCCTATGAATGCTTTGAAGCAGATGAGCTTGGAGAGATTGCAGAATTTGTGGGATAAGGATGATATGAATCCTGAAGTGATTGAGAAGAAAGAAAAAGAAAAGAAAGAAGCTGAAAAGGAAAAGAAATTAAAAGGAAAAAAAAAGAAATTAAAAGAAAAGGAAGAAAAGGAAAAGAGAGAAAAGGAAGAAGCTGAGAAGGAAAGGAAAGAAGAATTAGAAAGTAAGAAAAGAAAATTGGATGAAATTCCTGATAGAGAAAGGAATGTTGATAAATTGAAGGAATTTATTTTGTTACAACCAGTGGAGTCAGAGGTAATTAATGTTGATTTGCCTGGTATTATTGATTGGTCAATTGAACAGTTTGTTAATCCTGTTAAGATTCACAAGATTAAAATTGAAAGAGCAGATGGGAATGTATCTTGGTGGAGATCTTTTAGGGATTTGATAAAGAGGATCAGTAGAACTGATTTGGTCAGAATATATGAGATTGGGATGGAGAAGAATTTGGATTTAAAGGAGTTTGATAATCTGGTTGAGAAGGTTACATGCATTGGATTAAAGCTATGTTTGAACCAGAAGAATTTCCATTTCAATTTACTACTTTAAGCAAGGTCAGGAATTGGATTTATCATGCCAAACCAGGAGTACATCAGATTGTTATGGATGATGCAGTGTTTATGTGGATGCTGAAAGATAGATTTTATGATATAAATCTGAGATTTTTGATGAGTATGAGAAATGCAAGGTTATAAGTTGCTATTTTAGATGATGTAGCTCTGGAATTGGTTTATATGGTGCTGAATCAGATTTATAAGAAGGAGGAGATAGATAGAAGGAAGAGAAGAAAAGACTGACAGTTTTGAAAGAATTTGTGAAGCTCATAATGGAGAATTAGAAGAAACTTAATGCTGTGAAGGACAGATTAAGTTTAGGGGGAGATTGTTGGGTCAAAACTATTTCTGAATTGAAGTTGTTGATGAGAAGACAGAGTACAAAGTGTTTAAAACTGTTTGTGTTGAAGGATAAAACTGTTTTCATAAAGCTACAACTGATAGAAGAAATCTGACGAGAAGACAAGTGTTACAACTGATTGAAGATGGATTTCAACTGATAGTTATGTGTCTGTAAGTAGTTAAAACTGCTTATGTATCTGTAACTGTTAGTTATATATGTAGCAGTTAACACTGATTATATATTTGTACTTAGTCTTATATTACAATTGAAGCAGTTACCACTGAATGTGTAATAGTCATAACTGTTTACTTCAGAATGGTAGTTACAACTGTTTATGATTTTGTGATAAGTATGAGTTGGTTATGGAAGTTATTTTATTCCATATTCGTAGGAGATTGTGTAGGACTCTATGTGTTATAAATAGAGATCCTTTAGACCTAGATAGGTTAAGGTTTTGCGCAGCTTCAAGGTTTTCTGTAACCCTAATACATTAAGTGTATTCGTCTTATATCATTAATAAGATTGAAGCTTTTGATATATTATTGTGTTCATTATATTAATATTTGTTGATCTTCTTAATATTATTGAGTGTGATTCCGCAACTTCTCAATAATACTTTCAAGGCTTATTATATCCGATTGTTTATTCAGTTAAACAGGGACTAACAATATTTTCCAAATTGAGCTTCTTGTTTCTCTTTCTTAAGCCTACCAGGGAAAGGTATTCGAACAAGTTTAGAAACTTCTGGGGCTTTAGAAGGTTCTGGCTCAGGAGAAGTGACAGGGGTGTCAGCTTGTACCGAGTCAGTGGGTAGAGAAATAGAAGGTTCATTTGAAGGAATATCTATGGTTTTCTCGTTCTTAGTCTCTTTTCCTCTTCTAGTGACCATAAGCATGTCATCGTGCTCATAGGATGAGTGAAAGTCCCGTTTGCTTGCCTTGGATCTGATCGAATCTTTTGATTGAGTATATGAACGTATTAATCGAATCAAACACGCAATTCTCTATAATCTTTGTATATATTCACAATTGAATAATCAAGATTACACGATACAAACTCACAAACTCGTTTTCTCTCCTCCTCACACACAAAAACGGCTCTCCACTTATCTCAAAATGTCTAACCCTAAAACTGAATATAACACGCCTATTTATAGGCTGTCCAAACCCTAATGCGACACTGGCCAAGTGTCGCTAATAGCGACACTGACCAAGTGTCGCCTAAACACTAATTTGTGTATATTTTCTATTTCACTATTCGTTTACAGACTCTCATATACACACTAACCACTATACATACGCAGACTAATTGACTTTGACAATTACAAACGTTTGACCAACTGACTGACACACAAAATGCACCAACAAACTCCCCCATGTCAGCAGCTTGGTCAAATAAGTCTTCAATTAGTCTTCATCAACAAACTCTTTCATGTCTTCAGCAATCACAAGCTCCCCCATTGAGATAGCATGGTCTTCAGATAAAATCTTGATGTCCAAATTCATGTGACTGACACAAACTTATCATACAATAAGATCTTCAAACTCAGTGACCATCTCTCAATCATCAGTAGTATCTCCAATAGAATTTGTCTTCACAGTCTTTGGAGAATAACCGACATCCTTTACATCTTCAATATTTGACTTTAACAAGATATGTGATATTTGAAGAAAATAACATAGAAATAAAATCTTTTTGTATTTTTCTTTTTAAAGGAAAAGTAAATAACAAAGATTAAAATAAATTTGGGGATCGGATTGTTTTAAGTCTGCTTAGGGATCATATCAGGCCAACATGCAATTATTAGGAAATAGTAAGTGTTATTTCGATCACCAGTATATTTGTCCACTTTAAATTTACTTGACGTATTTAAAGCACCTTTTATAAAAATTAGTTCAAGACGATCATCGGTATTGTTTGTCCACTTAAACATGTTACATCCGTATCTGTGAGCTAACCTTTATTGTTAGTATGAATATTAATTTTGAGAAACCTATTATATGATATACTGATAAACTTCAGTAAAACAAACACTGCATATTCACACAAGGTAGAGATTACAAGACCAAGTTTATCTCGGTTTTCTCGTAACATACACTTGATATTTATATTTAGGCATACATCAAACCGACTATGAAGATACTAGTGGCCCCAGATCTGTACTTAGTACAACAGAGGGTCCCTTAGTATGAACATAACAAGTTTGAGACTATTTGCATAACTAATGGATTCAGGTCTGTACGTGAGTACAACAATAGTCACCATTAGTTAGGCGAATAATCATATTATCACTATATGCCCATTTTACATTTACATAATTATGACAGTGTATGATATTACTTCCATTTATCAATTAAGACTTATGTCATACATCATATAACATTTTTCTCAAAGTAATAAACAAGTTTTATTATTACTTCTTACTCACTCACAAACCGGTGTGTACCATGCCTACCGATACATCATATGATGAAGCCAATGTTTATAAAAGCTATTTTAAATATGCCAGATAAACCTACTGACACATCAAACATAAACCTTAAAATTTCAAATTTTATGCATGTCACCCGATGTACTATCATATCCCAAGTTGTTTACAGACACAATCCAACATCTTTTCAAGAAATAAGAATCTTGCTGTTCACATTTCTGATACAAATAATCAGAATTTGTAACTTTTAAAATTACTCCCCCTGAACAGCAAATTCTTATCACAATTCTAAGTCAAAGGCAATCCCCTTAAATCTTAAAACATATATTTTTGGATTTTTTAATTTTAACAAATTTCGCAACATTGCAATTATTTGATACTAAAAAGTATAAAGAATGGCTGTTGCACTAGTAACAAATAAAAATAGATAATTATCAAAATCACATATCAAGTCAAGTCAAATGCCTTTTAGCACTGTTACCACCTCGTAACATCGAAAATCTCATCCATCCAATCAAAATCATCACACATGACCACCTTGAAAGACTATCTTCTTTGCCAACACAAACACAATCTTGCAGTCACTAAAAATATTAGCTATCAAAAACCTGACTGCACCACCACAAACAATTAAACGTTAGTACTTATGGGACACCCAAGCCTTAATTGACTTGGGTTGTCCATGGTCATCCATAATCATCACATCAATGAGTTTATGATATTTTAAAAACTCAGAAGATTTCATTGATGCGTTGTTTGTGGATTTGGGTTTCCAAACCTTTGTAGGTTCAGATGAGTTGTTTTCAACAATGTTGTGCTGTTGATCTTGAGGTTTACTAGGCACAACTTTGTTTACTCTAGCCACGGGTTTTGGAGAAGAGGATGCATATCTTGATATAGGCGAATATGAAGCACGCCTAGAAAACGATCTTGAATAAGAATTCCTAAAGGAGGAAGTTCTTGGCATCCCTCTACCAAACCTATCTAGGGATAATAACCGACAATCCCTAATTATATGTCCTTGTTGTCCACAATGGAAACAAGAACGTCGTTCAATGTACGACCTATTCCAATGATTACCCACAAAAGGTTGAGGTGGAGAATGAACTGTTGGAAGCTTAGAAAATGAGGCATTTACAGGACGTGAACACTTATGTGTACACGTTGATGTAGAAGCCTCAGAAGTTGAACAAGTTGATGTTGAAGGTTGTTCACTTTTAGATTTTACATTTGAATCCTTCATTTGATGTTGAACCCTTTTGGATTCATTTTCAACCTTGTTTTTACCCTTTGTATTTGAAACCTTTACAGTTTCATTGGTAAGTATATGATTTTCTGGCTTTACATTAACTTTTTCAACTTTGATTTCAGCCTCTTCCGGTAGATCCTCTATCTTTTTGGTGACGTAGTTGATTAAGTCTGGTTAGGGATCATATCGGAATAACATGCAATTATTAGGAATGGTAAGTGTTATTTCGATCATCAGTATATTTGTCCACTTTAAATTTACTTGGCACATTTAAAACACCTTGTATAAAAATTATTTCAAGACAATTATTGGTATTGTTTGTCCACCTAAACATGTTACATCCGTGTCTGTGAGTTAACCTTTTATTGTTAGGATGAATATTGCACCATGGTCCCCACCATAGATATACCCCTATAACTTAGACATGAACATAGTTTCCAAATTTAGAAGGAATATAAGAGAATCAATTTTAAGAATCAAGCCAGCGGTGACAGGTCTGTACTTGCGTACAACAGAGCAACATAACTTGATTCAGGTATAAGCAAAACTAAACGCAGTCAAACCAAATTTGTGGCGATCTTGTGTAGTATCTTAAATTTAAGACTTTGCAAGTGCATTGACTTACGTTTGCTTAGTTTTGAGAGTAAGCTGAATTGAGACCAGGTCTGCACTTTCGTACAACAGAGGAAACAATCAGCATACTCCCCCAAAAGATCTCAGATATACGATCCAAAAATAGAAGTATGTCAAGCTATGCTAAGGAATTAAGACTTAAAGTCGTACATCACAAGGTGTTTACCACATGATCATAGACATGTATGTAAATTACTTCTTAATACCTCAGAGACCGGTGTGTACCATGCCTACCAATACATCGTGTGATGAAGATAATTTAGATAAAAACTGTTTTAAGTGTGTCAGATAAATCTACTGACACATCCAAGATAAACCTTAAAATTCCATTTTGTGCATGTCACCCGATGTACTATCATATCCCAAGTTGTTTACAGACACAACTTCAACGTCTATTTTAAAAATGTAGCAACCTTGCGTTTTCTTTGATACTAAAGAGTATAAAGAGTGGCTGTTGCAAAATTTTATTTTTTTATTTTTTATTTTTTTTTTTTTTTTTTTTTTTTTTTTTTTTAATAATCACACATAAAAGCAAATAACGTTAACTATCCAAGTCACACATTACTTTTTAGACCCAAAGAATCTTAAACCGATCATGTTGACCAGTTCATCAAATCGAGCACGTGAAAAGGCTTTGGTGAATAGGTCAGCATTTTGTTTAAGGGTGTCTATGTGGACCAAGTCTATCAAGTGTTTTTCATAGCAATCCCGTATGAAGTGGAACCTAAGTTCAATATGTTTTGTCTTAGAGTGCTGTACGGGATTGCGTGTGATAGAAATAGCAGCAGTGTTATCTATGTGAATGGGAGTCATAGTAAGAAGTAACCCGTAATCGCGTAATTGGTGCTGAATCCAGAGAACTTGAGCACAGCAACTAGCGGCAGCAACATACTCAGCCTCTGCTGTAGAAAGAGAGACTGTAGTTTGCTTCTTGCACTGCCACGAGACCAAACGCGATCCCAGAAACTGACATCCACCCGTTGTAGACTTCTTATCGATACTGCAACCTCCATGATCCGAATCTGAATAGGCTGTGAGAGCGAAAGTCTTCTCATTTGAATACCAAAGACCAAGGGTAGGTCTAGCTCTGAGATAACCAAAAATTCGCTTTACTGCCTTCATATGTGACACCTTTGGTTTAGCCTGATAACGTGAGCAAATCGACACGGCAAACACAATATCCGGTCTTGAGGCAGTCAAATACATAAGAGAACCTATCATTGAACGATAGTCCCTCTCCTTGCAATCTTCATCTTCCTCAGCAAGCTTAAGATTGTGATTAAGCTCAATGGGAGTCCCATAGGTTTTACAAGTGAGCAGGTCATACCTAGTCAACATGTCATTGACATATTTTGACTGATGTATATAAATACCTTTTGCAAGCTGCTCAACTTGTACACCTAAAAAGAAAGTGAGCTCCCCCATTGCGCTCATCTCAAACTCAGACTTCATGATTTTCTCAAAGTTCTTACACATTGCCTCATTGGTAGACCCGAAGATAATATCGTCCACGTAAACCTGCACAAGTAGCAAATCTTCCCTATCCTCTGACTGTTCACGAAGAATAAATAGCGTGCTATCGATGTTCCCTCTCACAAAACCATGCTTAATCAGATGTGTAGTTAGCCTCTCGTACCAAAGTCTTGGTGCTTGGTGAAGACCATACAACGCCTTGTTCAATTTACAGACGTATTCAGGATGCGCAGGGTCTTCAAAACCAGGAGGCTGCTTAACGTACACATCGTTGTCAACCTTTCCATACAGAAACGCACTTTTCACATCAAGTTGATTGACGCGAAATCCCTTGAAGGACGCGTATGCCAGAAAAATGCGTATGGATTCCAATCGAGCAACAGGGGCAAATACATCATCATAGTCCAACCCCTCAATTTGGCTGAAGCCTTGAACTACTAGACGTGCTTTATTACGAATTACAACGCCCCTATCATCCATCTTATTACGAAAAACCCAACGAGTGCCAGTCAAGTGGGCACCCTTGGGTAAGGGAACTACTTCCCAGACTTGCAACTTTTCAAATTGTTGTAGTTCCTCTTGCATGGCCTCGATCCAGGATGGATCTTTTAAGGCCTCTTCAACTTTCTTAGGTTCATTCTGCGAAAGATAACATGAATTAACATTAGCCACCAGACCCGAAAGTTGTTCAGTATCAGTCTGTTTCGCTTGATGTCTTGTTTGAACCTTTGCATGAGGATCACCAATGATATTATCAATGGGGTGATCCTTATGTATCCGAGTCACTGGAATTTGATCTGGCACAAGATTCTGTTCCAGATTACTCAGATCTCCCTCATTTGCAGAAATATTCGGAGAAGCATCATCATCTTCATCTCCTTGAGAAAATAAATGAGAATAATTCATATTTTCTGCTTCCTCTCCCTCATCACTTACCTCATCCTCTCCCCCTTCCTCTAATGATGGCATGTTTGGATCATACGGAAGCTCCTTGGTGTAGTTATACACTGTTTTAGAGGTAGAAGGAGCATCTTTCGATGGTGCGACTTGAGAAGTAGATGTTGGAATAGGTGTTGTTGATGGTGGTGTGGGTGTTGGTATTGGTGTAGTAGCAGTTGGTGGTGGTTCGGGTGTTGCATTAGGAGATGGGTCGGAGGGTTTACTAACTGGTGTATCTTGAGAAAAATCAAGTCCATGTAGCATGGAAACTAACTCTTCCGTTTCATCATCATCAGGAATTTTGAAAGAGTCAAAGAGATTTCCATAGTTGAAGAACCAATCCGGACCTGTTCCTTGAGGAGGTTCCGTATACCTTAAACATTTTACTTCAAACTGTTCCTCAATCTGATTCGTTGATTTGTTAAAGACTCTTTTGTTCGGAGAATTGACTGAATATCCAAGAAAAATCCCTTCAACAGCTTTGTCACCAAACTTAGAGACCTTATCTTTTGTAATCATGATCATGCATGGACATCCAAATGGTTCTAAGAACTGAAGGTTTGGCTTACGGTTATTGAAAAGTTCATAACACGTCTTGTTCTTTTTCTTAACCGTGAGCACTCTGTTGAGAACATAACAGGCAGTATTAACTGCCTCAGCCCAGAAGATGATTGGTAATTTAGAGTCAGCTAACATGGTCCGAGCTGTCTCTATAATTGTCCTGTTCTTTCTTTCTGCAACTCCATTCTGTTGTGGAGTCCTTGGAGCACTAAATTGATGCTCAATTCCTCTTGTAGCACAAAACAATTCGAGAGTTGAGTTCTTGAATTCAGTTCCATTGTCGCTTCGAATCCTTTTCACCTTTAAGTTGCATAGATTTGCCAACTTATCCAACAAATACACCAGAATATCAGGAGTTTTCCCCTTTGTAGTCAAGAAATATACCCACGAAAACCTTGAGTAGTCATCAGTAACTACCAAGCAGTAAGACCGACCACCAATGCTCTTTGTTGAAACTGGACCGAACAGATCCATATGCAGTAGTTCCAACGGAGCTGCAATGGAATTCACAACCTTAGACTTGTGGGACTTCTTGTGGAGTTTTCCTTTGTGACAAGAAACGCAGTCATCTTCTAGAGCAAATGACTGTTTTGGAACTCCCCTCACTAAATCATTGTTAATCAGAAAATTCATTTTACGGAAATGAATATGTCCCATCCGTCTGTGCCAAAGGAGTGATTCCTTTTCTGAAGCCTTTGAAAGAAGACAAGTATAGTCACTTGTAGTCTCCACAGTTCGCATATTCATCACATAGGTGTCATTCTTTCTAGGTGCCCGCATCAATACCCAATCCTCAGGAATGACATACCCCGGCTTCAATATTACACATTCCGTCTTTGTGAATAACGTGGTGTAGTCCTTGTCACAAACTTGTGAAACGCTCAGCAAGTTGTGAGTCAGCTCAGCCACATAATTCACATTTTCAAAGCTAACTTTTCCATTTGTTAGCGTTCCCTTTCCCGAAATCGTTCCTCCTGAATCTCCCGCGAAAGCAACGTATCCTCCCGAGTATGGTTTAATATCCGTCAGAAGAGACACATCGCCAGTCATGTGTCGCGAGCAGCCACTATCCATATACCATAAACTATCCTTCACACGTTCCGACTGCTGCAACACATCAAAGAAAGAGATTAGTGAGAAACGGAGACCCAAGCCTTTACAGACTTAGGTCTTCCATGGTCATCAACAATAAGCACATCAGATAGGACTTTATCTTTAAACAAATTAGAATTTTTATCTGAAGTGTTATTGTTGACGACTGAAGAGTCAACATCAGACTCTTTTCGTTTCCAAACTTTTGAAGGTTCGGAATTGATATCAGAAATAATGTTGGGCTTCTGAATTGGCAAAGGTTTTTGCTCAACATTACTTAGCTTCAGAACAGGCTTGGGAGACTTTGAGTAACGCCTAGGTGGAGATTTTGAAAAAGAATTTCTATAAACTGATGTCCTAGGCATCTCTCTCCCATAGCGCTGATTTGACAGCTTGGGACAGTCACGGATTAAATGTCCTTGTCTCTTGCAGTAGAAACAAGAACGAGTCTCAACTAACGGTTGAGGCTGAGGCATTACCACAGGAGGTGGAGAAACATTTCTAGAACATGAACATTGAGTACATGTCTTAGAAAATGTTTGCTTTGGTTGAGAGGTCGAAGTTGAAGGTTTATCAGACAAAACTTTTTCATTTACTAATTTTCGTTGCAAAATCTTTACAGGTGACTGTAAAGTTTGTTGTTTTGAGTTTAAAACCTTGGCTTTACCCTTATTTGTTTGAACCTTAATTTCAGGTTCAACTTTTGAAATTTCCTTTTCAGGTTTAACTTCAACTCTCTTAACTTCAGGATACTCCTGATCCGTAATATCCTCAATCTCAACGATCTCCTCAAAACAAACTGGAGATACATCCTTTTGCTCAACAATCTCCTCAGCACTAACAGGAGATTTATTCAGTGGCTTAACAAACTTAGGAGTGAGATACTCTGGCCTCGTGGTTTTCTCCTTCTCCTGTTTGTTAGATTTAGCCACTTTACCCTTGATACCCAACAACTTAGCATAATCAACTGGAATTTCATCAAGGCCTTCCTTAACAGGTAAAGGAGTATAAGTAGTAGGAGGTGCTATTTCAACAAAACCTATTCCTTTTCCTCCCTTACTTTTCCTATCCTGCTTATGATTGCTAATAATTTCATTAAAGATCATTGTCGCAGAAGTTGACCCTAAGACTTTATCTTGATAATTACCATACTCACTTTTTAAGTCTGAAAGCTCTTTGTTTAACAGTTCAATTTCAGTAAGATAACTTTTAATTGCATCCTGTTGACTAAAAACTTTAGCTTTATAAGTTTGAGTATCTAACTTATGAGCTTCAATATGTTTTTCATAGAGTTTTTCATTTTCTTTCAAAAACTTATTTGACTCATTAAGTTTTGCAACTTTATCTCGCAACTCTTGGTTATCCTTTTGAAAAGCCTCTAGAGATTCAGTTAGATTAATGCATGAGATACAGTTTAAAGGTTCAGGTGATTCATTTTGTACCTCAGGTGTAATATGAGCCATGAGACACTGTTGAAACTTTGTAGCCTCCGCATTCCAGTCATGAGTAGTTGGCTCAAAAACCACCAAAGCATTGTCCACAACTAACGTCTTGCCCTCTTCTTTCGTTTTTGGAGGATCAGGTTTAGTAAGGCCCGACGGTGGCATCTTGGGTTTCTCGCATTCCCTAGCGAAATGACCCAAATTCTGGCAGTTATAACAACGGACCTTGCTTTTATCAAAACCAAATCCTGACTTCCCATTGCCTTCTAAACTCTTGCGTCCAGTTCGTTGCAAGAATTTTTGAACCCTTCTTGTTATCATAGCAATGTTCCAATTCAAGTCCATCTGTTCTAGATCATCTTCATCCAATTGGCCGTAATCTTCCTTGATCAGTTCCAAAGTTGTATTTGGTTGAGTAACCAAATCTTTGTAAGAGCTCAGAAAAGCTGTATAAATTGCAGCTTGCTCTTGTATTGCTGGTGAAACTGAAGCCTGTTGTTGATTTCCTTGAGATGTTCCAGAAAGATAAGCTGTATGATGAACTCCAGAAGAAGCAGAAGATGAATTAGTATCCGTTATAAATGCTACTCCACCGTAACTCTTGCCAGAATTGACTAGACCAACTCCACCAGTTGTGGCATTCAGTACAGATCCACCTGACTTACATTCTTTCTTCTTCAATTCCATCGCATGAGCTTGTAGAATACCTATCAATTGATCCAAAGTCATCCTCTGTAATTCTGGATTTTCTTTTAAAAATTGGACTTTCACATCCCAAGCACTTGGCAACACGTCCAGCAACTTCTTGTTTACCTCAAGTGCAGGAAGATTGTATCCTCCTTCATTTAACTCACTAACCAGATGTGAGTATCGAGTGAATAGACTGGAAGTCAGCTCATTTGGAATCATGTCAAATAAATCATACTGCTTTTTGATTAATTCTAGCTTAGCCTCCTTGTACTTTTCATTTCCTCCGCATCTTGTCTCAATTGCCTTCCACAGATCATAAGTTGTGTCATGAGATTTAAAGAGTCTCATAACATCCTTAGGCAAACACATACAGATAGAAGAATGAGCCTTTCTTTCTGTTTCATACTCCTTTTTCTCTTGAGGTGACATAGCATTATATGTTTTAGCTGGAGGAACACCACGATAATTTCCTTCAGCCACTGGAGCAACATATCGTTCTTTTAAAGGTCCCCACAATTCAGGACAGTGGAAATCTATATACTGTTCATATCTATCTCTCCAATACACATAATCCAAATCTGGTCCAAAGAATGGAGGTTTATTACTGGAGCCAATATCATTGCTCTGTCTGAGCATCTCTCTGATTCCTCTAATATCTTCCTTATCAGACATAGAAGCGTACCTGTAAAATCAACTAAAAAAGAACTTGGAAGCTGATTAGTAACAAAGGCGTCACTTGGTAAGTGACGCACCTTAGTGTCGCAAAGATTAGCGGCACTTGATAAGTGACGCTATCGAGTGACGGGTAAACAAACAGAACGACACTAGAGATTAGTGTCTTATAAACACGTAAGTGACGTACTCAAGTGACGGACTTGAGTGTCGCTTAGCAATAACAGGCGTCACTAAGGTAAGTGACGCTTTAAGTGACTGACAGAAGTAATGCGTCACTCGTAGTAAGTGACGGATGATACACAAGTGCTGTATCAAATGACGCAGAAGAGTGTCGGATTGAACAGTAGGCGTCACTTATGTAAGTGACGTATAATACTCAAGTGACGTTACTAAGTGACGCACTTGAGTGTCGTAAAAACCCTAATTGTTCCTTACAGAAGTGTCGCTCGAAGTGCCGCACAAAGTGTCGAAGTGACGCTCTGAGTGACGCAGAAACGGCTGTGAACACCCAAAAACCCTAAAAATCGAATTTTCGTAAACCTAACGAAAATTCTTGAGTCCCAATCGTACGAAACCTGTAAATCTTTACTCAAAACACAGTAATAGCACCAAATCGATCCTAAACTTGCTAGAATGTCTTTGATCTTCACAAAATCGAACCGAAAACACTTCAATACACGTACACACGTCGATCAAATCAACTCCGAGGCTCTGATACCAGTTGAGAGTGCCCCCTGGATGTGGATCTGAGTGTTGATCGATAGTAATAGATTGGCGGAATCAATCAATTACACAAACAAGTAATAAACTCAAACCGAAAACAATGATTAATCAAAGTAAACGAGTATATTAGCTTGTAAATCTTATTGAAACTGTTTACAGAAGTGCTTAGTCGACAAATGGTGCTAGGGTTTCGTCAACCCTAGCCGAAAACCCGTAGATTTCAATTTATACTAAAACAAATCGGCAGACATGCGTCACTTGGGAAGTGTCGCATGTCACCGCCCTCATGCGTCACTTACCTAAGTGTCGCTATGCGTCACTAAGGCAAGTGTCGCCTAAAGCTAAACTTAAGTGTCGCTAATACAGAAAATGACTTTTCTAATAAAACTAACTAACGACACTTACAACTCAATAGACCAACTGATAGACACACAAACATGTATCAACAATGAGTGAAAGACAGAATTGTAGATTGCTTCCTCCCTTTGCTTCTCCTCAACTTTTAAAAACAACCTTTTAACATTATCCTCCATGTTTTTAATTAAATCATTTGAAATCCTGAGCAAATAATCATTTTGGTTTTGAAAATCAAGAATTTGTTTGTTTGTATTATTTTGCTCAACCATGAAGTTATTGAAAATCGTATTGTTTAGACGAGAAGTCAATTGGGTAGGAGTAGAAAGAACTAAAGATTGAGACGGGGGTAGTGTGGTTAACCGCTGAACGAATGGTTTAGAATGAAAGGATTGGTCAGGGTTTCTACCAGTGGTGTCAAGAATTTCTTCGTTGGCCCGTATGTTTGGGAAGAACTTTGGGGTTTTCTTTTTTTGCATGGGTTTAGAAGATTCTTGCAAGTCCTTGACAACTTTAGAGATGGATTCGAGTTGAGTTTTCAAGGTGTCCAAGGCTTGATCTGAAGTATTCCTTTCTTCTGAAGTGGATTCATCTGGCTCCAAGTCATGATGGTGCATCGTTATCGTCTCAATCAATTTCCAAGCTTCGTCTGAAGTATGTTGCATGAAGTTTCCGGATGAAGCAGCATCGAGGGTTTGTTGGTGCTGAGGATTTAAGCTGTTATAGAACGTGCAGACCAGATTCGTATCGGCCAACTGATGGTTTTGACATCTTCCGATAAGATTCTTAAATCGTTCCCAAGCCTTGCTTAATGATTCGTTAGTTTCCTGACGGAAGTTAGCAATGTCGGTCTTAAGCTTGGTTTGCATGGAAGGAGGAAAGTACTTAGCTAGAAACTTAGTAGCCATCTCTTCCCATGTATGAATCGAATTGGGTTCGAAATCATAAAACCAGGTTAAGGGTCGAGAAGATAGGGAATAAGGAAACAGATGGAGTCGAAGAAGGTCTCTATTGGTTCCTATTATATCGAATGAGTCGGTAAGGTTGATGAACTTGTTGAGATGGGCGTTTGAGTTTTCAACCGAAAGACCATGAAACTGACACTCAGATTTAATCATTTTTATGTAGTGAGGCTTAATTTCAAGGGTTTCGTCGGTTGGTGCTACGATCGGTCCTCCTCGTCCCTCTAGCAGTGGCTTGATTGATGAGGCGAGCGTGATACGGTTCGTCATAACTCGTAAGGTAGAAATTAGGGTTACGGAAAGGGAAAGCTAATCTAAACTAATTAACCTAATTAATCTAATTAACCTAAGGATAAAGCAGGTAACTTCCGGATGATATTGATCTCCTGAAAGGGTCGCTAAATAACTAAGATAACTAAATTCATAAAGTCGGTCGTTGTAGTCCCCGGCAGCGGCGCCAAAAACTTGTCGTGCACCCCAGCGGTCGGTCGGATTTTACTCCGGTCGTTGAACCTTCCGGAAAGGGCGCGCGGACAGTGTGTTTTATATTTATTATGCTGGGTATCCTAAGTTTTAATACAACTTAAAGACCTAAAGGGCAGTAAGCGGTATGTATGACTCAGGTGTCGTTCTTCAAACTACAACGGGCATGGGAATCTAGGAGGATTAATTATCTTTTGTAATTTAGCTGGGATTTTTTAAAACTTTTTGATAGGTTGGTTGGTTTTCTAAACTAATTACTAAAATTAAAAACTAAATTAAAGACAGGGGTTTGTACGGAGAACGCAGAGAAATCAAGATAAGGAATATGTTTGATGTGACTTCGGCAATGTTATTTAGATGGATAGTTATGAGGGATAAGGTTACTAGGTGTGATGATTAATCCAGTGAGGTCATAGAAACTTAATTGGTAGATAAAGTATTATGCCTACGACCTTTACTCGGTTTCCCACGTATTTGTGTTAACGCTATACCGGATACTCGGGCGTTTTACAGCTTTTCCGTTATACCAATTAGGGTTCCAGGTTACTCACTAGATATTCCTATATTTCTCAATGAGCTACAACTACGATCCTATTATATACCTAACGTAGAGTTGTCCGCAATCAGATACACAATATGTCACATGGATAGCAGTTATAGAATGTCCAGTACACCGGAAGTTCTCCAAAATGCACAGACCAATTCAACTGACAACTATCCTCTAATCCAGGTCCCCATTTACAGACATCCGGAGGACGTTAGTATCATGGCATGAATTGTTCATTGAACAATAATATGAACAGGGTTTAACCCACAGAACCGGTTGGGATAATCTGTCTAGCGGTCAGTTGAATTGTTCATCATTAATCATACAGTCATTACAACTATTACATGCATGTTAACCTATCTGTATTATGTTTATTATGTTTACGAAAATCTAATTAGCAGTGCAGTGATAATGTTTGCGTATGTCTAGCATGCAGTACCTAAGCAACAATCAAACAAGAACATGCAATAGGACGGAACACTAGTCATCATATTAACTGACCTAATAATTGAATCATGGATATCCCGGAAGTTGTCCCAAAGATATACACAAACAAGTGTGAACCTAATCTATCTCTAATCCTATGCTCCATGTCCCTCGGATGTGTTTCAATCAAGGGAACAACGACCATGTTGAGTTCATTGATCATCATACACATAATAGTTGGCAATCCTACTTCTAGTAATTGGCCAGGTTCTAGGGAGGAGGATACAAACCACAACATAAGTTGGATAGATAAACAGGCAGAGGTTCAACTTATAAGTTTGCTAACAGTTTTAAACCTACACAGACAGAGTAACAGTATGTTACAATTGGTAATCATTATTTCTACAACGGATTGTGCCCACGACTTTCATAGCTTCCACGTTCCGTACTACACACATTCGTGATGATTCCGGCGCTATACAAATGAAAGTCGTATAACGTTACCTCCGTTGTTTCATAATGGTGTCATCCCCAATTGTATATTATATCATAACTATCCTAACATTGCATACAACACAACAAACATTGATTTGTCTAGCCTAGCATAATTCTAGCATTCATTCCTAAGCATGCATAATAAGAAAGCATAATTAAAAGAATAAATGCGAGAGATTGTATTAAACCTGAATAAGAGAGTAATACAGACAAATCTTCACAAATCTGAAGTCTCGAAGTAACTCCGTACAAAAGCTACTAAGAGCTTCTATTCTAACCTACTAATTCTCCTCTAACTCCTAAGAGTAGTGCTAGAGAGAGAATGCTAACCTAATTCTAGAGAGAAGTTATTAGAGAGAGAAATAAAATGAGATGTAAGGTGTATGAAAATGAGAAATGGAGGTTAGTATTTATAGGAGAATGGTGGAAGGCTTGGTACAAGTCTTGAAGCATAAGATACAAGCATCAAAGCAGCATACGGGGCAAGCGGACCAAGGGGGCAAACGGTACCTCACAATGTATACGGCACCCTAAGGGCCGTATATGGCACCTAGGGTACCGTATACGGTACCTAGGTGGGCAGGGGGGGTTGGTGCTCCATATGCTGTATACTGATTCCTCGGTTGCTTGGTTCGTCCGTATCTTCTTCGTTTGGACTCCGTTTTGCTTGATTCTTGCGCCGTTGGATTCGTTTTTCCGTTACGCTTCTAATGACACTGAGTTTTCAAAATTTGGAAGTGTTTGACTTTTGCGTGTTCCGGATGACGATCGGCGAGCTTTTAGACTGTGTATCTTCTCTGTCTTTCGTCCGTTTCTTCTGATTCTTTCACCTCCGGTCTTGGATTTTCCTATGGAATTATAAAATATGAATTAAGCTCTAATTCCATAAGAATATTGAGAACGGAAAATTTAAGGTGATTGTTTTGCCTCGGTTTGCGTGTTATTTGGACGTTTTAACCGATTTTTGAAGCAACGTCTATATTTAGACTACCTTGGTGATTTTTGGTAAATAATGATGGTTTTGAAATGTTTTCACCAAAGAATAGTCCAAAAAGTGTGGAAATATGTCCTTAAAAACATGACTTTTTGGGTCACATCAGTGTAATATTAGCACGTTATATGTGTGAGGGTATTTTGCTATTGAAAATCAAGGGTAAATCTGCTAGAATAATGATAAGCCATTAGCGATTGGAAGAGCCTTTCAGATGACAGTTGACGAAACTGTTGGGGTCGATGACGTCAATACAGGTATCTTTTGTATTAACCCTGTGCTAGCATGTATTTTATGGGATTAGAGTTAACGATTTCATTATATTTGTTTGTTATGTGATTAAGTGAACTTGACCTCATTGTGATTTATAATTCCTTTAAGGTAGAGATAATTGATAGTAAGAGAATTTTGTTATCATATTGATAATTGATGTTAGTAATTGTTATAAAGTTAAATAATTTAGTTGTATTTTGTTAACATAATTGGATTTGAGGGACATGAGATAGTGGTTATTTCTTCGGTTCTTGAGAAGTTGAGTATTGGATTTATTTTGATTTATTTCTTCGGTTCTTTGCACTAAGGGATAAATCTTATGTTTTTTTCATTTTGTACGAGACACGGATGTCTGAGATTTGGTTATGATTAGTGGAATACATGTTATTATGACTTTATGGATTCAACAACTGAGTCTGTTGACTATTTTTGGAAAGATTTAATATATCGACTTGAAATGACATCTTGGGATTATTTTAAACTAAATTGGGACTAAAGTACCTTGACGTTTAATTTTGAACTTGGAGTTGTTGTGGATGCTTTAAATTCGATGGGGAACTTATGCTGAGATTTACTTATATGACTGAAAATTCTCTTGATTTAGTGGATTAAATGATAGATGTTTAGCTAGAGCCATAACTGGAAACGGAAATTCTGCTGAAAGGGAAATGATTGTTAATGAATAATTTTAGAGGATTAAAATATTTTCTACTTAGTGTTTGAGTTCCCTTACTTGGGAATATTTGAGATGTGATTTTGACTGAGACTTACATGTTTTGAATAACTGTTCATTCGGGGTTTATTCATTTGTGGAATGACTAGGAATCTTTATAATGATGGATTATCATATGAAGGGATGTGGCACTGAATGCGAACTTTCGACAATTATGTAATAAATTAAAGTTGAATATCCGAAGCTCTATGGATTATTGCGATTTAACGATGGAAATTTTAAGCTAAATTTCATGGATATTATGGGTAATGACATGATATGGTGTTACTTAAATGGAAACAAGTTCGGAATCAGGGTTCTTATGAGAAACGTGGATTAATTTCGATTGTATTATATTGGATTATTGAGTGTGATCAGATTTCGAGGACGAAATCTCTTTAAGGGGGAGAGATTTGTAACATCCACCTTTTGGGCCTAGTTGTAATGTGGTATTTTATTAGATTTTAAATTATTATTTAAGTGTGTTAGAAATAATTTATATTATTTAATTATATGAAAATAATAGGTCAAAAGATTAAATGTCTTATTGTGGATAATAAAATATTGTTTCTTTTAAATTGCTATAAATGTCGGTAAAATAAAAGAATTATTCTCGCAAATGATTTTTAGATTCCAGACAATAGGTTTAGAAGGGATATAATTTATACACAGTATAAAGGGGGTCGGTTAGTTAGGCCCGACCTAACTTATTTTCATTTCCCCAATTTTTCCTTTTTACTCTCAAGAACACACACATATACATTTAGGAAGAAACATAAACAAGAAAGTGAATCATCTTGAAGCTGTGATTTTGAGTTAGCATCTGAGTTCATCATCCTCTTCATCATCTTGTTCATCTTATTTCTCCATTTTAATTGTAAGTTGCTAGCTTTGATTCTTTGAGCTAACTTGATATAGTTAGGTTGGATAATTGATGCATGTATGGAATTATTGCTTGAATGTATTGTTGAAACTGAAATTACTTGAATCATCATCATCATCTTACTTATCTTTGAATTTAAGTGCCCTAATTGTTCATGAAACCAAATGTGATTTTGGGTAGAAATTGCATGTAAATTAAATTGTGTATAGATTGAATTGAAATGAGTGTAAGGGTGATACTTGATGTTGTATGAAGAATATAGAGTTCCTTGGGTGTTTGTTTTGGTAAAAACGGAGTTTGTAGGTGTTTGATTATGGAAATTGAGTTTTGAGTTCGTGCATAAAGTGTTGCAGGTCTGAACCTCTGCTGTAAAACGTGGGAACGCGATCCAGCCCTCTTGCCTGGATCGCGTTACCATGCAAAATTTTGTCACAGTACGATTTGCTCTTGGAAACGCGATCCTAAAACCCTTTGCCGGATCGCGTTAGTCAGTATCATTTTGGGTTCAGTCAAGTTTACACTTGAGAACGCGATCCCATCCTCTTGCCTGGATCGCGTTACCAAGTGTGTTTTGGGTACATAAGGATTTGGTCGTGTAAACGCGATCCAAACCCTATGCCCGGATCGCATTTCACAGTGTAAAACGGTAACAGAAGGGTTTTGAACTGGGCAACGCAATCCCACTCCCTCCTGCCCGGATCGCGTTTGCATGTTTTAATTTGATAAATTTGATAACTTGTGACTTGTACCCTTGTGATAATTAAATAGTATTAGATGTATATTATGTGCACTTACTTGACATTATACTTCGGTGGAATATAACAAATCATGATATGAGAATCTAACTCGGGTTTTGGTTGTGTTTTCAGATAAACCGAAGACTCGGTAAAATAAGACTTCTGAGTGGAGACTGTGATCGTAAGGGTGAGTGGATCTACCATCCTCAGTGTAATTTAGTTGTAACGGATTTGGTTACAACGGGTAAACGTAGTATTATTGTTTATAGACTTATTTATCTGGTATGATGACATGATAATTAAGTACTACGTGATCTATATGGCCTTCGGGCGTATGTGATTATTGAGAGGTCAATGGAATATTGGGCTTATGTGTTATTGTTTGGCCAACATATAATCTTGTACATGTGTTGTTTAGGGAACCTATGTTGGGTAGGTCAATAACTCTAAGCTATCGGTAAACGGTTGTATTGGCCTGCAGTTGGTTACAAGTGTTCTTGAGGGCCACCGCGACATTAGGGTTCCTCAAGTGTAACACCCGGTCAAAAAGTCAAATTTCGCGCCGATTTTAAACTTTGAATAATGACATTTTATAGTTCAAGTGAAATATTTTTATTAAAAATATTTACAAAATGATATAAACAAAATTATGGATTTAAATAATAAATCTACATTTTAAACGGGTACGAAATCACGGACATTTTGTACTGTGGTTGGAGACCACAGTACACGAGTTAGGGATCTGAGTTTTAACAAAAACCCAAACTCCCACCTCATTTCTTCATTTTCTTCTTCTTTTTCACCTACCTTTCCTCTCATCTCTCTCTCTACCACCTACCACCACCACCATAATCCGCCAAAAACCACCGTCAAACGACCTCCAATCTCAAAGCTCCTTTAGGGAAAAACGATCACCACGCAACGACCTACAATCCTATCTTTTCGGATTCTCCTCGCGCGGATTTGTAAGTTTCCGACAATTCTCGAAATCTCTCAAAACTTTGTTATTTTGCTTGTTTGCGGTTTAGATGAGCTTAAAATACTTAATTATGGGTTGGGTAAAAGAATCGGAATCAACGGAGGCCGGAAAACTCGTTTCCGACTCAAACTCCGGCGAACAGTCCGCTACGTCGCAGGGACCAAAAACAGTGCTGCGACGTCGCAGCCAACGTCGCAAAAACATCTCAACGTCGCATGATGCGACGTAACACCCTACGTCGCAGTAACTCTTAAACGTCGCACATTGCGACGTAACACACAATGTCACATTAAATTGCGACGTCGCACATAGCGACGTAAGACCCTACGTCGCATCTGACGTCGCAGCTGACGTCGCACCTGACGTCGCATCTGACGTCGCAGAACCTTAAAAATCTATGTTTTTCACTAAGTATTGACGACCAAATTTTACCACTCGATTTTACCCGAATTTGGATTTCGAATACGTTTTCTTTAAAGTAAAGTAGTAGAAATAAAAATTTTCCAAGCTGACCTGGCAGCTCGACCCCAGCCAGGGGCTCTGCCCCTTGGACCCCGCCAGGGGTTGCCACCCCTTGGACCCCGCTATCAGGGGCGCTGCCCCCGAACCCCCGTACACGGTCTTTAAAACCAAGCGACAAACAAACATTCGAACGACTTACTTGGTCAGACTATTTGATCTCGTACTTATACAACCTCACGTGTTTAGGACATTAGAAGGTTACCATTCGGACGACGCGCATATCATCGTATCGCTAACAACTCACAGGTGAGTTTCATAGCCCCACTATTTCAACTGTTTTATTATTTTCGGGGTGAAACACATGCTCAATTGCTGCTTTCAAATCATATTAACAATCGTTTATAATTTACAACTATTTATATTACTGTATGAAATACGAAATGTGTAATACTTAGGAATTACACCCACAATATTGTTTTAGAACAATATCAATACTTAACCTAGATAGGTTACAATCGCAACCAGCTAGGTCTTTGGAAGACGATTACCAACACATAACTTGATTTAGTTATCACAAACTTTTGGCCGTATTGTCACGGGACAATATCATTGAATACATTAGAACTAGTTAGTTCTACCTATACTGAACAACATCTATACTGTTACAAGTTTAGTTATTCTTTAAGAACTAAAACTGTCGACACACTCCATTATCATTAGAATGGGAACTGAACTTAAGTGAACATTTTCCCAAGACTCCGTTATATATATACTTGCTAGGCTTTAGGCTAGGAGTATACAATATTATCACAAGTTAGTACAGACTCCTTATATTAAAACGACACAACTGGTGACGACTCTGGCTCAGGATGTAATCCAACCGTGGGGGTGTCACCTGATGAATATCTACATACTATTATACGATCTACTTAGTCAGGCATGTCGAGTACTGCTGGCTCTCAAACAACTTAGTCGGGCATGTCGTTGTACTGCCGGCTCAATTACAAATTGCTTGCGAGCAACTTCAAAAACGATGCCGCGGTATTGCAGCAGGCACCAAACGATGCCACGGTAAAGTGGGCACAAAACGAAACCACGGTATTGCAGTGGACGAAACTTCAATCAATGGATCAGCGAGTTATACTCGGGATTCACAATAAGTTAACGGATCGGTGGTGCTGCCACGCGAGGCCGTTAGCTCAATTCATGTCCGGGTTAGCTTATGCTAATCGGGTAAACGGACACGCTAAACATTCAAACATAGATCTGCGGATCTACAATCACTTGTTGCTGGATGCAACACCTCATATATTAAATCCTAGTTCTGCGGGACTACAGTTATTTACTATCATATGACGTGGTCATACAGTTATTTGGTTACAACTTAGGCAGGTATTGCCTCCCGTTATACACATACTCATACCAGATAGGTATTCAGGCTCGGTATGCCTCAATTATTATGTACTTAGGTACGGACTACAATTGCTTAGGTATTAGATACCTAAACTTTCGAATTACACATTGGTAATTACAACTAAAATTTGCTACAATTCAGAATCGTGGATTCTGAACAATTTCTCAAAACATACAAGATTTATACTTTATGTATTTAACTAACAAACCTATGAACTCACCAGCTTTATAGCTGACCTGTTTTAGCATGTGTTCTCAGGTGCCCAGCAGGATTAGGATTTCTACAAGATCTTACTAGTTCGAGTCGCATATTTTCAACAAATGGGACTACTCTGCATTTACTTTCATATTTTCCAATTATGTATTTGGAATTGGTTGTTAAACTTATAACGTTGTAAACATTTTTATTTACGAAATGTATAACCATTTTCAAACGTCTCATTTAGAGTCGTTCATTTTGTATCTTATGCTGTGATATTTAATTTGGTAACACCCGACCCGATCGCTTCCGCAAACCGAAATTTGAGGGTGTTACATCAAGAACCACCGATCCTCTTTGGAATTGTGTGCTTACGTTGTATTTGCTGTAGTCAAATGTGTTAGGCTAAATTGTGCCGTCGGTTATAGATTTATTTCACTTAGCTTCGTGCTAATTCCACCATTTCCCTTCTTGCAGGTTATGTTTGATTTTTGTACAACTGTGTAACACCCGCCAAATTAGGACTAGTAATTAGTGCCTAATCATATGTTAATACATGTAATTATTTCTGTGTTAGGCTAATTAATGTATCGAATTATATATATTGTTGAATATATACGAAAATGCGATTTGATTAAATCGTACGCGACTTAAATCGAATGTATTTCGATTCAATCAAATACGGACGTTGGTGACCAATTTTATTAAATAACGCTTTTATATCAAAAATATTATTATGATAATATTTCGTATTCACTCGTATCGTACAAACCGAACTTGCCCAATTTAAAATATTAAAACGCGCAAACTAAATAAACCAACTTACATTTTATAACACAAATATAAATTAAATTGTGAAATATTTAAATAAAACATCGCGTAATAAATTGTATTTTAAAACTTATAATTAAAATGTAAATAGTTATTTAACGTTTAAACGACGGAGCAAACGAACACCACGCGGAACGCGGGGCGGGAAAACTGGAAAAGTGGGGATAACCCCCACCTCCCACTCAATCTTTCTCATTTCTCTTTTCTTTCTATCTCTCATCTCTTCTTTTCTTCCTTTTCACCAAAACACCACAAATCACAAAAATCGCAAAATAACATCACGAAACGCAACCGAATCACCAATATTTTTAGAGATTCACGACCACCTCGCGACGATCTACAACGCTACCTTTCCGGATTTTCATTTCGGCAAATTGTAAGTTTCCGACAAAATCTCGAAATCTCTCGATTCTTAGTATTTTTCACTTGTGATTGTTTATATAACATATATATGTCCCTTACTAAGTATATAACACGATTTCATAGCTTAAAAACGAGTTTAAAACGGATTTTTGGTCGGAATTATCGTGACAGCCGGATTTCTGGGCTGGTGTTCATCCATGCGACACAAGCCTTGTGTCGCATGTTGTGTCGTATTTTGGCATTTGTGTCGCATAAACTCCCTTGTGTCGTATTTTGTGTCGTACCCGAGAATTAGTGTCGCAAGTCCTGCGACACAACCACTATGTCGCATACCCCATACGACACAACCACTATGTCGCATACCCCATACGACACAATCACTATGTCGCTGTTGAATCAGCATCTCGCATCTATGCGACACAACCATTGTGTCGCATAGACATTGTGTCACATTCCTATGCGACACAACCCTTGTGTCGCATAAACACTTTTGTGTCGCATATTGTGTCGCAAAACACAGAAAACTCAGATTTTTACTAAGTGTCGAGACTCGAAAATTATCACTCGATTTTACCCGAATTCAGATCCCAGATGCGTTTTTCGTCAAAGCAATATAGTAGAAATAAAAATTTTCCAAGCTGACCTGGCAGCTCGACCCCAGCCAGGGGCTCTGCCCCTTGGACCCCGCCAGGGGCTGCCGCCCCTTGGACCCCGCTACCAGGGGCGCTGCCCCCGGACCCCCGTACTTAGATTTCGTAACGGCTTCTAAAACACATTTTTCAAGTAAAACGCCACGAAATCAAAATAATAATAGTTGAGATTATTATTACAAATCCGTCACCAACGGGCCGTACATGTTTTCAAACACTTAACAAATCAACCAAATCGTAGTAATTTGGACATATATATAGTTGTGTAACAACTACAAGGGTGATCTTTTGAGATACCCAATCATGATTATAACCATCACGTGTCGTGGACACCCTCAGGTTACAAGTCTTTGGACTTCATATTCGGCTAATCAACTTACGTTTGTGTAAACGCATTCAGACTCAGGTGAGTCTCATAGCCCCTCTTTTACTGTTTTACTCAGGGGTGTGATATATTGCTCAACTTTTAACATGTGAACGCAAGTACCAACTTTTCATATACTACATGAGTTTTTCGAAACTAATCATTTTAAAGTCCTCCGTCAGCATAGTTGTTAATACGTTGTAGCGTGAATATTAGTATATGGTACCATATAGGATTGACCCACCTCGTTCGGGTTAGCAAGCACTAACCGGGTAAACGAACGTACTAATATTTGGGAAGACGAATGTTGATTAGGCATTCGTGGAGGCACCTCGCCCGGAATTCTCTATAGGGGACCCGGCCCTCGAGTTAAGCTCAACTATGTGCTCATGGCTGTATACACGATGACTATCATTTAATTGCTGGATGCAATTCATTATTTAATTGCTGGATGCAATTCATTATTTAAATCTTGCGGTTCATACTATATTAACTGATTTCAAACCTGTGAGCTCACCAGCTTTATAGCTGACCTTTTAGCATATATCGCAGGTACCCAGCAGTAGGATGTTTCTGCTTCAGGACCTTAGCTCGAGTCAGCATACAGACGATTGAGATTTTCTTGCATTAGTATATTTTGTACAAGTACTTACGTACTGAAATCTCCTTTTATTTAAACTCGAGCTATGTAAAGCTTTAAATGTTGTAAACATTTCAATTATCAATATATTTTGTTAAAACGACGCATATAGAGTCGTTTGCTATATATCTTTGTGCTTTGTTATTGATTAGTAACACCCAAATCAAGCTTCCGCAAATCATCAAATTTGGGGGTGTTACAGATTGGTATCAGAGCCTAAGGTTATAGTGAACAAGGTTGCATTTAGTGGGCCTAGACTATGACCATTAGGCAGTATTCCTCATTAGGTATAACTGGTTCAGTGATTACATCATAAGAGTTTAATTTAACATAGCCTGATCAACTATGTACAATTAAGCAAAGATGATGTAAGATCTGAAAGTAGTTATGGCTGAACGGGGTACGATAGAAGACTCTGACCTCGAGAGAACTGAGACTTAAACATGTTTATGCTAGACACTCAATAGACTATATTATATAAGAGCTATACGAATATAGGCCTTAATCTTACTAACGCTTTGTCTCAGAAATGGCAAACATCCCATCAAATTCATCTCGTTCTCCATCCGGGTCGCAGAACCCAAGGGTAGCAAGGAGGAACAACAGGTTGCCTCGAGCTGGCCCGTATCCCACTCACATCGCCTTACCGGCTTTAACTGCTAGGGTAAATCAACACGAGCAGCGACTTCGCACCATGGATGTCGTGTTGCAGGAAACAAATGAAAACTGGCGACTTACGTCTCTTGAACGCATAGAACAGGTCTCCGACGACCTTGAAACCACAAACAACAACATGGATGTCCTTCGCAACCAAATTATAGAAATAAGGGTGGAAAATGCCCTTCTACAACAAAGGATGGAAGAATGTGAGCAACGCTCACATGAAGCAGAAGAGTATGCGCGCGGAATAACACAACGACTTGCGCTAGCAGAAGACAACGCCCGACAAGCTAGCAGGCTTGCAAACACTGTGGACCGTCTTGTCACGATGATGGAACAAATTAATCTACGTCAAGACTAGAGTAGTCTTTGTCTTGTAATCTATCCTGTAATCTAGTAATTATCTACGCGCTACTCTATAATTCAGTCGGATGTAACAATTCCCGACATCTTTTGTAATACATCTGTAGGATGTAACCTTTGAACTCGTATTAGCTATCAAATATTTCTTGTTGTTCAACTCATATTAATTGCCATAATTCTTTTTCATATTGATGTTATGTATTACCACCTTCATACATGTACATCTGAAATAAATACAATTTTCTTACAAAATCTCATGTATCTTCATTTCTTTTATTGAAGAATCATGCCGCCAAAGACACGACCTTACACAGATGCTCAGATCACGTCACTCATAACCCAGGCTGTTACTGAAGCCTTGGCTCGGAATACCCCACCCAACTCCACAAGAAACAGCGATACCGCTGGAACCTCTGCCGTCAAACCTTGTTCTTACAAGGACTTCCAAAGCTGCAAACCCTCGAGCTTCAAGGGTTCTGAAGGAGCCATCGGACTGATCAGATGGTTCGAGAAAATGGAAACTGTTTTCCGTGTTAGTAAATGCGCGGAGAACGACAAAGTAAACTTTGCCACCTGCTCTCTTGAAGATGATGCCCACTCTTGGTGGAATTCATATACCCAATCAGTGGGTGCTGACATTGCCTACCAACTCACTTGGGAGGAATTGAAGGCAAAACTCACTGCCAAATACTGCTCTATCGCCAAACTCCAAAAGCTAGATGAGGAGTTCTGGAACTTAAAGGTTCAGGGTGGTGATATCGATGGTTATACCACCAGATTCCAACAACTTGCCGCCCTCCGCCCAGCTATGGTGAGCACTGAACCTGATAAAATCAGGAAGTATGTCCTTGGTCTCCCTGATCCTGTTCGGGGACACGTCATCTCTTCAAAACCAACCACCATTGACGGTGCGATCCTATTGGCCCAAGACCTGATGTCAATGAGCCAAGATTCTGAATCACCCACTTCATCCTCCCATAACAACAAACGCAAGTGGTCTGACTACCACAACAACCCCTCCAACCAACAAAACAAGAAAACCGACACCATCAAAGCCTACAACACCACCACTGACATCATCCGGGGCTACACTGGGAGCAAACCCTATTGTCCCCAGTGCAGTCGCCACCACGAAGGTTCCTGTGGTCCCTTTTGCAACAACTGCAAGAGGTACGGCCACCTCACAAAAGATTGCCGCTCTCCTACCAACAACAATTCCAACAACAACACCAGACCACCCAAAGTATGCTTTGAGTGTGGGAAACCTGGGCATTTCAGAGACTCGTGCCCAAAACTGAAGAACAACAACAACCGCAACAACAATAACAACAACAACAACACTCGCAGCAGAGCCTTCGTCATCAAATCCGGGGACTCCCGCCAGGACCCGAATGTGGTCTCGGGTATGTTCCTCCTCAACAACTTACATGCTTCTGTTCTATTTGATACTGGTGCTGATAGAAGCTTTATCTCTGATGACTTTTGCCCACTACTTGACATCAAACCTGTTGCCTTAGATGTTAAGTACACTGTAGAGCTAGCAAATGGAGAACTTATAGAAACCGATAGTGTGATACCTAATTGCACTTTAAACCTAGCTGATGAAACCTTATCAGTCCATGGCACCGATGTTGGTGTCTGGATTGTTTGAAAATGATTTAGGGAAGAATTGTTAGGATACTGTGACATTTTTGTGTGTTAATTGTGTGAAATATTGTAGTGGTTATATGTAAAAAATAGTGAGAGCTGTGTGTATATTTATAGTGTAAATTGGGGTATGATTAACATTTTAAAAAATAATTTTTTTTTTATAAAACGGACATATAGCCGTTGGTTTACCTTTTTTTTATGGATAAAAGAAAAAAAAAGTAAATGGGCCCCCACATGTCTTCGTCTCCTTTCTCGCTGAACCGAAGAGGAATGGCGTCGGTTCGCCGGCCTTCGTCGGTGGCCCAACCGCACAAACCGATGGCACCAGTCTTAGGGCCATTGTTTTCTGTGTCATCTTTCCTTATAGGGGTCGTTTCTTTTATTATAATTTTTGCATTTAAATAAAAAGTTAATTTTCAAACAACGTTAATAGCATAGTTGTTAAATTCTTACGATTTATGAGTCGATTCTTACGAGTCGAGTCAAAAATCCAGAAAATGAGACGACTCGAACCCCAATTCTTAAATGATTTTGACTCCTATGAGCCATTTATTGACTTTTCCGAGTCATGTGCGACTCTTACGAGTCTTGTGTGACTCTTACGAGTCTAAAAATCATACAAACTTTTGGTATAATGTAATATAAAAGATAAAATGACAAAATAGAAAAATAACATACTATAATATATTTTGAATTAAGGATTTATATATATTGACGGTCAACGACTTAATTATCGACTTTACCATGTTTTACTTCATTTAAAAATAAAAACTTAAATAATAATATACATATACATATAAAAATACATATTTATTGTAGAGTTGAGTCACGAGTAAAATATTAAAATCTCGAGTCGCAAATCGAGTCACGAGTTAACAGCAATAGTTAGAAGCATTCAGATTTCAGACGCTACATCTTATTATTTATAATTGTTTCTCAAATTCATTCAACAATCATTAAAACAAAAGCCCCCAAAGTAAGTAGAGTATGTGGTAAAGGGTTTTTTCTAGTCAAAAGGTCGAGTATCATCTTAAAAACTTATCTTAAATTATAAGATAAAATTGTTGTTTGTTTAAAATATTTTACTTCAAACACAAAAATAAATGATTTGGTCAATAAAAGTGAAACGAAGTCATTCGCGGGGGGTGATCTTTATAATGTCTATAACTTAAAATTAGTGTCATGAACAATTCTATCAAAAGAATGAAGGTTCCAATGACTACATTACATTTTGTTGGAAATGAAGAAACCAATAAGAGTTCTCAATTTTAAGGGCTACAAAAGTCATTCAATAAAACTCCATTTTCCACGCTAGTAAAAAAATTATACAAATTACACAATAAAAATGAACGTTTACATCTCTTCCGTTAGACATCTCACAATATATATACTTTCTACGAATATTTATTTTCCATCTTTTTGGTGGTTTTAGAAAATAACTATCACATGTGATACCAATGACTATCAATCATCACATGTGATACCGACGACTATCACATTTGATACCAATGACTATTACATGTGATATCAATGACTATTACATGTGATACCTACGACTATCATATGTGATAAATGTGATGGTATATTGTCCAATTTTTAAAATTCACCAAAAGACGTAGAGAAAAATTCATTGAAAACATAATATATAGGATCTCTAATCGAAGGAAAAAAATGCTGATTTTTATAATGCATATTTTATAATGTCTAGACTAACTGTTTTTAAAATATTTAATTTTTAAAAACGTATGATAAAAATAAAAGTTTGTTGAAAATTAATCGCAAAAATTCATTTATATATTCTCACTAACATTTATATTCTCATCTCATCCCTCAACAAAATATATTAAAAATAAGAAATAATATAATATAATTTAATTTAACAAATGAAAAGATAACGTCAAATCCGTTGCTACTATTCATCCCTGATTTTACGGATGTTGGCAGGTTATTCGCACTATTTGCTACATAAAACTGCAAAAATCCCGGGGCCCCCAACAGTAGGGGTATTTTCGTAAATCTACACTTGAGTGGGAACCCTAAATTCATCCCCCTTTTGCCGCTATAAAAACCCTCCCACGGATCAAATTCCATCTCAATCTTAAACTAAAATAATTATTGGGGAGAGAAAGTGTATGTAGAAGGCAAGAGAGTGGAGAAAGAAGGCAAAGAAAAATGATGGGATCATAAGAAAAATTTGGATGTTTTCAAAGTAGATAAAGTTGATAGTACTTGTTTCGTTCTTGATGAGATTGAGTATTATTGTTGATTCTTTTTCGATTTGTTAAATAAATTTCAATCATGTTAGATCTTCAACCTCTGATCACTCGGTCTCCTTGCGAAATATTGATAATTGATAACGTTGATGGGACTCTCAAGATCACTAAACATATACAAGGTTAGTTATTTCTTTATCTTTTGAAAAGAGTTCACTATCAAAGATGTAGAGTTCTAAGTTTGAAAAAGTCAATAAGGGGTTTTAGATCTAGCGTTGTGAAGAATTCATTTCAAATTTTATTTGACATAACAAATATAATACTCCTTCCATCTCAATTTAATTGTTCATTATTTTATTTTTCGATGTTCTAAAATTATTTTTTATTTTTTTATTTCAATTATTCATCAAGAATTTTAATGGGTAGATATTAAATTCTATTAGTTGTCACAGTAATTGATATCTTTTCTTAAAATTGTGTGCATTTCAGTAATGCACTAATAAAATTGAAAAGGAATGAGTATATATTTTCTTCGTCTCAGTCAAAATGTCTTTAAATTTGTTTACTAACTATATAATTCACCAATTAAGTACTCTCTCCGTCCTAAAAATTATTGTCAACCAAAAATTATTGTCAACCGATAAAATACATTTAGTTTAATAAAAACATAATTATTACTGCTTTCTCTTTATTATTTTTGCAGAATGACAGTTTTACCCGTAACTAATTAATTATTATAATAATTTCAATAAAGAGTAATATGGTAATCACGATCAATCATCACCATCTATTTTTTGAAGTGGACAATTTTTTTGAAACGTATAAAAAAGGAAACATGAACTATAATTTTAAGACGCATGGAGTAACATATATACTACTATAAAATCTCTTTTGATCATTGGAAATACGGGTAAAGGGTATTTGCACTAGTAAGTTGCGTTGAATTTAATTCATGTTGAAAGTATTACGAAGTTTTCTTGTGATAACTTTGTATAAAAAAATGTGTACCATTAGGCAAAAAATTCTGTAGTCAATGAGTGTGTGAATACATTTAACAAACAATGTGAAAACATTTTAAGAAAAAACTTTTTACACGCTTTCCAAACATATTCACACACAATGCTCATATTATTTTAATGACTACAAAATTTTGGTAGCGGTGATACAAACTTGTTTACATTGTGATTTTAAATTGGGTTTTGATAAACAAAGCCCTTAGGGCTTTCTTTAAGCCATTAACACATGCATATTTACTTGTACTAAAATCATAAGTAACACTCTCTCTCCTCCTGAAATTACTCAGACTTCTAAATTCAAATTAAATGTACAAGTAAAGTATGCATGTCTTAATGGCTTAAAGAAAGCCCTAAGGGCTTTGTTTATCAAAACCCTTTTAAATTATACTTAATATGTTTAATGGTAATTAAAGTTTATTAATATATGTATAAAGATAACTAGAACTTATTAAAATGTGTATAAGAATAACTAAAATTTATTAAAAATTGTTCAAAATGATAAATTTATATCAACTCATTTTTCACTATGAGGATGTTTAAAAGTTAAGTTATCTTTCTGCTAAAGAAATTAGATCATTCCTTAAATTGAACATTTTGTGAAAGTTTGATTTGCTATATATCTATTAACTCGTAATGTGTGATATTTACTTTCAGAGTAAGGTTTTTGAGTTCGTCTTGTTAACTATGACATGATATGTATTGTACATATCAAATTTCCGGTTACTGCTATTATTCTATAGCTAAATACATTCACTAATCCCTTTTTTCTACTTCACTTGCTTTACTATTTTGCAAGAGTATATTTATTATTTAGAAGGGTTTAGTGCGCGTAAATGTATCAAACTATAGTCTGACATTCATTGTATGTAGCGAATTACTCGGGCTTCCATTGTATGTAACGAACTTGTAATTTCCTTACATTTTATGTAAATTTTGGTATTTTTTTATGTGTCGACTATATAAGCTGCCACGTGACATGTCTTACAACCATTGATTTGGCCTAAATACATACAATGTAAATAAATTACAAGTTAGTTACATACAATGTAAATCCGAGTAGTTCGTTACATAATATGAATGTCAGACTATAATTTAATACATTGTATCAAGTTTTGCTTAAAATATCAAGTTTTGAATATGCCTTGGTACACTCCTCTTTTTAACAAGAACTGTTTGTTTTTAACGATTAGGATTCTGATTGCGGTAACAAGGAAAATATAGAAGTGGCTATTTTGGATTCTAACTTTGACTAAACCTGCTTTTTAAAAGTTAACTCACTTTAATGTTAATGAGTTAGAATTGACTAGCTAATAATGTTTTATTAGACCAATACACACGCAGCAGCTATGTTTCAATGAATCAGATTTACCTATTCGGTTCACACCTTGCACCGAAAATGCAAGGTAGATACACGATTGAATCACACAATCGTTTTCACCACAATTTCTTGTAGATCTGACTTTCGAATGAGTTAAAAGGACATATGTTCTCTATGCCATTTTCCATGAAATATTCACAACCTGATATTAGATAATATCAAAAATAGGTTTTGTACTTAGGAATAGGGGGGTGCATGTTTGATGGATATGCCAGGATGGTAATAATGAACTAGTTTGAGTAACTAATAATTTGTTTGGTTAATGGGTTTGGTCTTAACAAACGGGATCAAACCCACTATTTCAGGCAATGTTCCAGACGTTTGGAATTCTCATTCCCATAATAAACACATACCGATTTTGATACTAAGCTTCATACAAAACACCCCCTTAAATTATACCAAAACCCAAAACAACTGTTTATTCGTTTGTATTTTCCGCATTATACTACAAGCTTTATGCTTGTTTTGACATAGTTAGCGGCACCACAAACACCAGGTCCAGAAAACCAAAAGTTACAGACTGTAAAAATATTTGCTGTAGTTCTACTATTCAAAGCCACACCACACTACTGAATTAGCTCAGGTGGGACTGGAGACACATGGGTTGGGCTGCATATGACTATGTCACTATAAATACCTTCTAACCTAGAATATCTGGCCAGTTGACAACTCTTCAAAGTCAGTAATGGCTTGATGCATAGCATACATGATCATCTTTTTTACCTGCATTTCCCAAAAAATAACGTCATATTTGTTGACTAGTTGACTAGTTTTACATGGTGAATTAGACCAGTGAGTGGTATGGAATTTTGGTACCTCTAGTTTGTCTTCTTTAGCTTTATGATTAATGGGCAGCTGACGGAACTCTTCTGTTAGTCGGATGCATTCTGATATGTTTTCTGGAGAAACAAAGTCCACCGCAACTTTTGTACATGACTACAAGAAAACAACCACAAGATGACCATTTTGTTAGAAAAGTTACAATTGCAATTTCAGTTTCTTTTACTTCTGATTAAATTTCATACTCCGTATCTCTGAAAAGAGGTTTAGTCTATGATTTGTAAAGGAAACGCAGGAAAGTTATTTAGTAAATGTTATTCAATGCACCAAAAGGTATCTGACCTAGCGATACTTAAGTAATCTTGATAAATACAATATGAGTAGTCTTACTTAAACATTATTGTATATATAATCAATATATCGCGACAATGCTTTCAACTACTCCTAAGCAAAATACAGATAGTTATAAACTTATCCACGCCCGCAACACCTTATGTCTATAATTATATCTACAGTTTTTCATAAACCTTTAACGAAACATGACCTATAGCAATTCCAATGTATGTATCAAAAATTTTACACCATTTTTGACATAAAAAAGAGAATTTTGAGAATGTGTCTACACCAAATGTCTTTTACTCCAATTTATGCATCAGATTTTGACACCAAAATGATCATTACATATTATCCCCGATTATATGATAATTTACCTCAGCTAATTGTGTGTTTATGAGTCATGTATATAGTCAAAATGTATACTTGAGTTACATCATGTGAGAAATTAGTAGTATAGTTGCTTTATATATAAATGCATTGTATATAATCGAAAAAATCCATCATATGTTGCTTATTGTTCTTCCTTTCGGCATCATCATCATAGTCTCTACCGCTTAAAGACGGAAGAGTTGGATGTTCATCATCCAATAAAAAAAGAAAGAGAATGAAACCTGGCGAAAAAGAAATGAACGCTTTGCTGTATGTTTATTTCTTAAGTATATATAAAATTTCAATTTTTGCCAATGAGAAAAAAAAAATTATAAATGGAATTGCAAACTCATGTATTGCCATCGGGAAAACCAAACATATAGATGGGCCTTTATATATGAAGCTTTCTGAAAAAAAGTAAAATAATAGAATATAACAAAATTACAAGATTTAAAATAAGAAATATAGAGTTTTGATGTTAGGGGCGGAGCCATGTACCAAAGGACCATTAGCCTAGCGGTATCGAGGTGACCCTTTAACCTTGAAGTTGAGGGTTGAGGGTTAAGTTCTGGGGCAGGATAAAATGTATATATCCGTGGTTTATTATATATATATATATATATATATATATATATATATATATATATATATATATATATATTCTCGTGTGATAGCATTGATAGTATATTTGCCTTTCTAAAAAAAAAGGCGTTGCCATGTAGAAGGAAGATGTAGCAGTTGCTACGGGTTCATTTGATATCTGTAGTGTAATTTTCATATAAAAGTTTGCGTTTTCAGTACATTATTTGTTTGTGCTATGGGTTCACAAAATTGGAATATCAATGCTATGAGTCACCATAATTCCTAAATCTGCCATTGTTTGATGGGGTTGTTGTACCAAAATTTCACAAAGTTGGTTCAAGAGAATGACATCAAAAATTTACACCATCAAAAATTTACACCAATTTGTGATTTGATGCATATATTGGAGATGGTCCTATGACACTTAACGAGTAAAATCATGAAGCCAACAAATTATATAGAGTTCATATCGGTTTGAATTTTAAGTTGGTTTGTACGATTAGAGCAAACCCACTATTAGCACAACAGTTAAAGTTTTTTTCATGTTTTTATTTTATAAATAAAATAGTGTAAAAAATGCACTTCAATCTGTACTAAGCATTGCGCCATTTTAGTGCAATCACAAATATTGTTTAATGGTGCACTAAATTCGATTCGACACTAAATACTATTCACGTAAAATAATATATATAACAATCAAAATGTATTAATATAATGTAATGATTATGAATTTGGGATTCGTTTGCTATCATATTTACTTAACTCCATAAATTTTTTGTGAAATTTTTATTTATATTTTTGAACTTACTAAATACAATGATTGTAATTAGATTCATTTAATGACTGTAAAAATTATTAAAATATTCCTTTCGTCCCAAATTTATAGTCCAGTATTCCATTTTGGGCTGTCCCAAATTAATTATTCACTTCCATAAATAGATAAAAATGATGAGATAAAATTCTTTTATACCCCTAATTTATATATGTAAGACAAAAAAGCAGGTAAAAAGTAAAGGGTAAAACTGTCATCTTATCAAAAAGTAAGAGAGAAGTTGATGTTTTCTTAAACTACGTGTTTTTTGTCTGGAGACAATTAAATTGGGACGGAGGGAGTATTATATTATTGAATCGTGTATTTTAAATCAATTAAAAAAGATTCAGTGACACTTTAAAATAATTTTTTTAGTATGAGCATATTCTCAAAAGATTTACTTTCCACTAAAATATTATGACATACCATACTAAAATAGTGTATGCATTGGAGATGCTCTTATTGAAATCATTTAATTTGACCTATAAAAGTGATCCGTGCATACAAACAGTCAAACACCCTTATTTGTAGCACGAAGCACCAACGTGTTTTACTTCGACGATGCTTTCATGATGCATTTCACATAAACTAGAGATGTGTCATCTAGCTCACAAGTTCCACATGTTGTATTCAATGTTATTAGATCTCGATCTTGATTTTAATAACTCACAATTTTACGAAGATAATAAACAAAAACATGTCCATCTTCTGCACTATCCTTAGACTCATATGATCCTACATAAAATTCGTTGATTACAATAGGATCGTGTGATATTGATCCGATATTATCTAGTGAACTACTCCACTAAGTAGCTCATAAGAGTGTCAAATCGATTAAGTGATGCAAACAATGATGCCACTGTTGCATCAGTTTATACTCCATTAGCATCACATCAGCACTTCTCAAACTGATGCATCACTACCAACAATGGCACATCACTCAATTTCAATTTTTATGTACCACACATTATCTACTTTTACTTTATATATTTAAAACGCAAAATTAAATAAAACATTTTCATTAAAATTAAAAATATTACATTAATTAATTAGAAAAAAACATTACAATAACTAAAAAAAACTACATTTATTGAAAAAAAATATGATTAATTAACTTTGAGGGAAATTTGGTGAGAGGGTCGCAATGTGTTGAATAAAAGCATTGCGAAGTTGATGATGCACCGTACGGTCACGTAATTCCTTGTCCATACGCATTTGTGTTGCAACCCTTTCTTACCACGAACGTCGAGGCATGTTTCCCACATTTGTCGTATACTCTTCCTCAAATTAACACATATTTCGTCATTTCTCCTCGGTTATCATGTTGTGTAAAATCACACAACAATACATTATTCATCATATTTTGTTGACTCTATATGGTCATGCCGGGGTTTTGATGATTGCCCAACGGCCTTGAAGCACACTGAATGCTCTTTCCACATATTTTCTTGAAGATTCTTGGCATCTCTTGAACCTCATCTCGATTTTTTTTATCGGATGATTAAACGTTTTCAGAAGCGTCGCCCATTCAAGATTAATTATGTCCACAAGATAATATCTTTTCTTGAATTTAGTCCCGACATTATTGTAAACCACTTCGGGAGCTCTATCTTATAGTAATTTAAAACATCCGATTCATTAAAGACGTTAAGGTCATTGCTCGATCCCGTAGGGCCAAAATAAGCATGTCAAATACACGTATCGTAAGAGGCAACCACTTCAAGCATAATATTTGGACAACCTTGATCACCTCGGGTGTATTGACCCTGGAAATTTTTCCAAGGTCAGTGCATACAATCAATGCCCGAGCACACCCGAAAAACCATGCAACTCTGCATGACGCGTTGCACATCTTGAAGTGTTGGTTTTTCTTCGGTACTCGGTCGAATATAGATGAAAAATACACTTACAAAATTTTCTCGAACAATCGTACGATGTTTGTTGACTCATACGTAAAATATTCATCAAACGTGTCAGCGGCACAGCCGTACGCCAATTGGCGTACGACGGAAGTGACCTTTTGGTAAACTTTAAAACCAAGTCCACCGGTCGCGTCTTGACTTTGACGAAAATAAGCAAAATATGGAGGTAGTGGAAGATGGGTGCACGATAATAAACCTTGACATATACGGATAAACAAAAGTTGACTCATTCGGAAACATCACCGAAAGTAATCCAGTGGGAATGTTGGTTGCTCGGCTAAGTAGTCTTGAAACAATCGTACACCAACACCTTCTCAATCTCTAGGTAAGTATCGTCTTGGTGCTCCTGGTGGCCGTATTAAACTTTCGGTTTCATCGTCGAATCCGTGTCTTCCACATCAAGCCTATGAGCCTAGTGACCGGATCGAAAGATACACAATAAAATCTAAACATATTTATAATGAAATGAATGGTGCAATCAAAACCTAACTTAAGGTGTTGTTAGGCTTAAATAGATGTGTAATTACAAGAAGGTTGAGAGGTAAAAACCGTAAAATATAATGTTTGTGATTAGTCAACAACACCTCACCTCACTTTTATGATGTTGACAAAAGATATTGACCATAGCAACAATTGAAATTTTTGAAAAAAATAAATTAAACTTGTAATATGATACTCCATCCATCCCACTTTAATTGTACTCCAACAATTTATTTTGCAATTTAAGATAAAATGAATAAATGTCAATTTTGTCTTTATATTCAAGGTAGCTTTGACTAAAAATTGTTACTTAATGATTGAGAGTAATAAATGAGGGTACATGAATTAGTAAGTAGACAATATCTTTGGGAGGAACAAAAATAGTAAAATGGACAATAGAACCGAGGGAGTATATTTAATTCTTAAACGGGTTGGATCATATTTACGATCCCTTAAACAGATGTGTAATATAAATTGAATGTGGCCATGTTATTGAGCTGTTTTTGACTAATCACAAACATTGATATTTAACATGTTAGCCATATGGATCATATTTACGATCCCAGACCTATTTATTATTGTGTCCGTAAAATATGTTAGCCGTGTTGATATATTCATGACAACTAACCTATCTTCTTTCGTGTCAGTATATTGTCATGTCAATGATTGCCACACTTAAACAGGCTGTTCGACCAAGTAGTCAAGAACTCCATCATTATCAATGACCTGTTGCGTGCCTCCACTTCAGGCACCACAAAGCTATCACCATTTGTAACCATTGTTCGTAGCTACCCGTTATCGAATATTAAAAACATAATGAATATTCAGTTTTTTCTTTCTTTCCATAAGTTCTTTTTTCTTTTGTGCACGGTGCACAATATCGTGTGTGTATCAAAATTTGTTATGTATCATTTTGGTGTAAGATTTGCTTATATCAGGTTGTGTATCAACATGTAATAGTCGGAACTCAAGTTTGACAGTTCTTTTGTTCACATTCATCAATGTGCATCACAAATTAATAAAACCGAATATTGTCTGCATTATTGGGCATCAACAAAACCCAAAATTATGTTTTGAAGCAGATGCACAGATGTCTTTTTTTAACTCTTCAGTTGCATATAATATGCCCTTTGACTTCTTAAGAAAACTGACCATCTAAGAATTTTGATTTTCTGTTTTACCACAAATGATTTTTTATAATAACCAACCTCTAATGGCATACTTACAAATGCTTCTATAGGAAATAAAATGACATAAGAGGTGGACCAACCAGAATTGTTTACATTTTGTTGCTTATTTCTTCAGGTTTTTGGTCCATATCATTTTGTATACATTGTATTTTGTAAGTGTAACAGTTGTCATCTATGGATCTAAAATATAAAAAATATCTTTACCAATACAAATATATCAAAAACAATTTAACACATACCAGAGACTTGACTCAACCTAAATGGTTTATACATGTTGATAACTGGATAGACCAAGAACTAATCACCAGATGGAGCACTTGGATGGTCACATTCAAGAATAGCATATGACCCTAGCATCTGCATGTTCTTAGCATCGTCATTCTAAATTCTACACGTCCAGATTTTCATGTAGGGTATGATATTATCTATCCCCCCCTATGAATTTCCATGAAGGAGTAGATTTTTAATGCTTTAAAGTATTAACTTTTTAATTATGAGCAATTTGGCAAATGATGGTACAAACTACAAACTATGTGTGTAAATGAGATAAGAGACTTCTAGAATAAGAACAGCGAGAACAGAGGACAAAGATGTAATTTTGTTATCTTTTTTCAATCCTTGTCAATTAACATCACCAATCTCTAGTTCTCTATGCTTCTTAATTGGTTGTTTTATAACAAACATAATACGTACCGTAAATGTAAATGTATTTTGAGCATCTTTCTTATTTTCCTCATCTAATTCAATAGATTCACATAATTCCATAAGATGCTCGATATATTTATTGTGCATTTGTTCAATTATTTTTGTTCTATATCACTTTTTAGGTACAAGAGTTAGATAGCTTCCAACATTAACAATATTTTGAGAACTGATCTTAACATTTGAATGGCTACGATTACTTTTTTTTTCCCAATGCAAGATTCAACCAATTTTGAATGAGATGAGATTTCATAAGAGTATGAGAACAAACAGGGAAGCAAAACGTGGGGGGATGTATTTAGTTTCCAGTACTACCCTTTTAACCATTTTAAAATTAGTAAAACCCTTTAGAAAAATTCAACCGTTGATTTATTTAATCTATGGCTCACAAGTGTTCTTATTCATTCTTATTTTTGTATTGTTCTTATCTGACCCAAACTATACAGACATACCTATATATAGATGCCTATATGTATAATATATATATATATATATATATATATATATATATATATATATATATATATAAAGAGAGAGAGAGAGAGAGAGAGAGATGTGCTTGGGGCGAGAGGGAATGGGAGAGCAGTTCTGAAAATGAAAAGGAAAGAGGTTTACCTTAAGATTCCGCACTTGGTGAGGGCATCCAGCAGGAATAAAAACCGCATCTCCAAGCTGTTGTTCAAACGTCCAGGGTTCTATACCTACAGTTTACAATGGTTTCATTAGTTACAGTTTCTAAATATATATGATAGAAGCAGAACTGGTTAATACTAACCATATTCCTCTTTTAGCCTCCTTTTATGTTCCAATGTCAAATAAAATGTTTGATCATGAATTGGGTGATAAACCTACAAGAAAAAAGAAAAAGAAAAAAAAGAAAACACTCAAGCCTGGAGAGTTAGACTAGAAACTCAAAATTCTAGAAGCATATATTAGCCGCTGACCATATTTTACAATAAAAGTATAAAAAAGACTAGTAAGTTGTAAATTAACATACCTGATCAACAGGACAACAATATGTATGTCGAAATTCTCTGGAGTGCTTCAATAGATATTCCTGTAACTTTGGAACGTCTTCTCTTCGGAAAATGTCCCAGAGAGCACTACCTGTTTCCTCAGTATCTTCTTGAGCACAATCATTATGCTTATCCGGTGAAACTCCATTGGGTTCATCTTTCCTTACCCAAGATCCATTAACACTATCAGAAAGTAGTCCATTCCTTTCTCTTTCATCCTTCATTTCTCTTTCATCCTGAACCCTGTGTCGTTTCTTTAACTCTCTAATTGCTACGTTCTGATTATCACTTATTGATACTTCTGCTGTGTGTGTCAATATATTCACCTGCATTCAGTAGATAGATCAGATATCATGCATGATAAAGGTGACTTATACTAAATTTGAGGGGGACAATTTCCACCCATTTACTTATAAATAGGACAATTTGAGTTGCGTAAGTTTTGAACAGATCAAGCAAGTCACACATACCATTTTTAATGCATTCACTCTCTTAAATCATTTTTATCCCGAAATTTAGATTATTATTGCAATAATATTGTTTCTCTAACCATATTTTTATAAATGAAGAACAAAGTATTTGCAGCTCAACCTGGCCTGGTGTGTTAAAGCAAAACCAGTTGACCCAAACCCTTTTTGACCTATTTTCAAACCTGCCCATCTTCCCACCTCTATTATTTGGGAATGAAAAGTGAACATACGGCATCTGACATATCGCAATGAAGCTTAGTTACAGAGTCCCCTCTTCCAAGTTCTTCTGCCATTCCATATGCGATATATGTTTTTGGACCCAAATCAGGTTTTAAGACACCTGGCGGTAACTTGACAGCAAGATTGAGAAAACCTGCCCTTGGATCAGTATACACATGGAAAGGCAATGCACTAATAAATTCTTCACAATGTCGTGGCAGAAGGTCATCAAACTTATCAGATGGAGGCCAATCTTTCAGCTTGAGCATCTCTGGCCACAAATTCACATATTGTCTTCCTTCTGTATAGCCCTTAAAAAATTTCCTAGTACTGATTTCAACCTATGATATACAACAAAAATGAAGTTTAAAATAACAAAAAATAAATAGAGCAGAAAAATAAATAAGACTTCAAATGCAGTAATGGGAAAAATTAGAGGTAGCAATTTCGACCCATTTACTTACAAATGGGTCGATTAGGATTGTGTTTCATCTCTGAAGGGCAAAATCAAGATATTTAGTAAAAAGTTGAATGGGTCATATAGGTTAAACCTTTTTAACCATTTATTCATTTTGTATTTTCTAGAATACTAGATTATCATTGTAATATAACTGTTTTGGTAATCATAACTAGTGCATTATTTATTTATTGAAAGAATTCATAAATGATCAAAAAAGCATTTGCGACTAGCCAGACCTGGTGACCTGTTTCAAGTTGTACTAAAAATGACCTGTTTCAACAAACACATTAAGACCTGTTACCAAAGCCGGATGACCCGCCCATCCAGCCACCTCTAGGAAAAAGAATCTGACTACTCAATACGTAACTGAGTTAGTGATTCTCCAGTATACAATTAAGATTAAAACTAACAACCAGCCAAGCACCTATAGCCTGAGAAGTCAACATTACCTCACAACCGGCCAAGCAATCTATAGCCTTCACTTGTGACATCTTTGAGCTGACACTTGAATCCACATGTTCACATAACGCACGCCACATAACCATGGGTTCCCAGCTTAAACCTGGTGTCCGCTCTAGAACATTCCTAACAATTATCGGTTCACCTTTAGCCCAGTGGTGTCGGAAGCGATTGAGCTCCTCACCGGTGAGGACATCTTTAGGAGCAGGACAGTATAGTTCATTATCATTTGAATCTTCTCTGTTGGCTGCTTTAAAATATGTATCGCCTCCAATTGTAAACGGATCTTTCATATTGTTTGGTTGATCTTTGAATTTATCCAATATACACTCTGCTTTTACCTCCAAATTTGAAATCCAGTCCTTTTGTAAGATACGCTTGAGCTCCAAAACTTGACAAGTACCGCATCCACCCATTTCTTTTGGAGCACAAAACAAAGTTCCATCATCTTCAGCTACCCATTCAATTAGAGAACCACAGTGGCTATTCGGATTATTTTCAAGAGAAAAATCTTGTAAGGGGCCTTCCCCAAGCATATAATCAAAACCTCTGGCAAAATACCCAAATTCAACTTTTTTTGGACCAAGAAGACCTTTCTTACGTATCTCACGACAGCAACTCAGACATAACTCATATGAGCATTTTGGACAACTTCGATGCAGATCTATGATCGATGTTGAACAGTGGTTGCTGCTCCATTAAAAAACAGGGCACATAAATATAGGTGTTGAGGATTTAGTCATTTATTGTCCAGAGATACTTTAAAGAAAATTACCAATACACACGTTCATCGGTGAGACAGCTAGTCTGCCCTATTATAACTGATGACTCAGTTACCCCTGCCGCATACAAATACAAATGAACATTACAGTCCGCTAAAAAATTAAAACAGATTATAAAACATTTAAGGTTTGCTTTCAAATTGTTACCTTGAACATGCGCTTCCACCGCAATTTCCTCAATTTGTTCTTCACGAATTTGTTTCAGGTATGGGAGAAGCGAGTTAATTAGATAGTGAAGATGTTGCAACTTATCGCTTGCAGTGAGATCTATGCTTGATGCCTGTTTTTAGAAAGTGTCAAGATAAGATGGTTATAATATGACCTTCTATGACATGTTCCTATTTGAAGTATCCAGAGCAAACCTGAAAAGTTGAGTGTAGACACAGGTTACAATTGCAATTTCCACGGCAATAAGGGCATAACTCCGCAATTTCTTCTTCTGACAATTGAGGATACCTGCAAAGTAATAGAATTCATTTATGAGGACATTGATATCATGTCACATTAGGACCACGAAGTTGGAAGCAGATCATCATTTTGAAAGAGGGGATGGCAGTAGAGGAGTTACCATTGCTTGATGCACTGAATACAGTATACTATATCATTACATTTGGTGCAGGGAACAACGGTTGTTCTATCATTTCTCTTACACTGATGACATTTCAAACTCTCCTTCCCTAATTTCTGATCCTGATAGATTATAGTGGTGAATACAAGGGAACGCCTACCAAATATACATCTAGAGAGCATTAGAGAAAGAATCTATACCTTCATGTTGTTGACAGTACTTGTAGTGCCACCTGATGAAGCAGAATTACAATCTCCTGTGTCTTTTTTTGTTCTTTTCAATTTTGTATCAGTTGAACTACTGCTTCTACTAGGATTAGATTTGACTAAAGGCATTTGTTTTTTATCTGCTATGAAGTCAACATCGTTTTCCACTCTCCTGTTTTTTGAACTTCCTTTTGTCTCAATATTATTCAGGTCATGCTCCATTGAGGTCGAAATATCACCAGCATCCTCATCCTCCTCCTCATCATCCTCATCATCACCACCATCATCATCTTCTTCTTCTTCGTCGTCTTCTTCTTCTTCTTCTTCTTCATCATCATCTTCATTAGAGTACTCACTTGACGACGATATCACATCTTCCCATTCTACAAAACCATTTTCAAAAAGTGACTTTCTATTAGAAACAGTACGACGGGTTCTCAATATACTTTTATCATGTGGCCTTCTGTTAACATCAACTTGTCTGCTCTGTTTGTTGTCTGTGAGTTCCTCTTCCCCTTGGCTTTCTTCTGAACTGTCAGTTGCTGAAACTTGCTTTTTGTTGAACGTTTCTTTTTTGTTTGAATTACCTTTGTTCTTCTTGGAGTTTCGTTTCTCATTTGAACCTCTACGGCCTTTATTCTGCCTTCCTTTATATTTTGAAGCTTTCGATCTTCCATGTGATGAATGTGGAGTGAACTCATCATCATCGTCGTCATCATCATCATCTTCTTTATAATCATCATCAGAGTCACTGACATCAACAGCAACATTCACACATGTATTCTTTCTTAAGGAAAATTTTGATTTTCCATAAAAGCCATCGATTCTACAAGTTTTCTTTGTCTTGGTAAAATTTTTTGTTTTTGGTGCTAAGCCCTTTCTGATGTGTACAATTTCTTTTTCCTCTTCTGAATCGCTCGAGATGGATCTTTTTCTAAAACTCCTACGACGATAAGTTTTAGTTTCAGCGAGGAAAATTTCTTTCTGGATAGAAGTTCTTGTCCTTTTCATCGATGACTCCCGGTCATCCCTTTTCTGTGAATTAGTGAACTCTTGAACCTTTCTCTTTCTCCCATGTTCAAGAACATTGGTTGGAACTTTTGCGCTCACATTCATTTCTCTAGTACCATTTCTCCTCACTTGATGTTCTTTAGGAACTAATACCTCCATCTTCACTGCCAACACATGAAATGGAAAGATATATTTAAAAATAAAGTATATATGTTCCTAAACTTCTGTCTACAAATCCTCCTAGAGAATCCTTATCAATAATGCGTAAGGCGTTGACTTTTTTAGGTGTACTGATTCTAGCCAAGTGCACATTAGAATAACTGTAGGAACAAATTCAAGATCATATATCATTATCCTTTAGAAAAAATGGAAGGTTCTTCCCAATATATGGATGCATTTTTGCACAGTTCTCGTAAAGCACAAAGTCAATCAAGATATCAAGTGTCACTTCCATTTACAATTGAAATGAAATAAAATTGTACTTCTGCTTACAACATGCAGCTAGCTCAACTCAGAATCTCACAACCAATTTACCGCATGCGAACATTCTAAGAAGTTAGAATCATTATAAACAAAAGTGATTGTCTACTTATGACCAATATTTAAACAGTATCAATTTCCAATAACAGTATAGAAATAAACAATCACAAACAACACAATGTATATACCTAAAACAAGATAGTTGACTCAGGTCAACTTCACGAGTCAACAAATCAAAAAATCCTCAATGGACATAATTTTTCACACAAAATCGCCGTTCGTACGTTTAATCATCCGATGCAAATACTAATGCAACTCACACATACACCTTCTTAATCCAATTAATCCCTAGTTATGGAACTATATATTAATTTAGCTGAATGCATGTATAAGCAATTACTCGCATTACAAATAATCGAGAAAAAAACATAACATATAGAGAACGAAAACCTAATTATATATAATTAAAACTGAAATCAATAGTTGTGAAATTCGCTCACCGAAATCGTTAAATTCGGTGGATTTGAGAACACGAAGTCACGATAAACAGATCATCGATTGAAGATATAATAGTGCGATCGGATTATTGAAAGAGGATCGGATTATGAAATTTGTGAAATTAGGTCAAGAGTGAAAGAGGAATTTTTTACGTAGAGGGTGAGGATGGTATCGGAGAAAACAGGGTTGGTGGTTTGGTGCAATGCAACAATTGGATGACTTTGTGTCATTTGTATGCACCTTATATGCATTGACTAGAATTTAGGTAGTTGTAACAATGTGACGGTGATAATAACGGTGATAAAATGACTGTACTCGTACAATGTGACGGTGAATAACGGTGATAAAGAAGAGAGGGTGACATGACGCATTTTTATTACGATTTTTGGTTGATTAATTTTAACGAATATTGTAATTTATATACGATATACAATATAGTTTTTTTCCTAAGATTACCATTAAAGTCAATAGATTCTACTTTGTTTCTTCGGAAAAAATTGTACTTTGTTTCATCGAACAAGTAATATAGAGTTTTTGAGTATGGAAAAAGCCTTTGTTTCATCGCGAACACTAGCTTTTATTTTTTGTAAAAAATAGAAAAGTTAATTGAAATTGCATTAGAAAAGAAACCTAAAATATATTTATCTTATATTTAGCCATTTTCTGCTATATATGACATTTATATTCTTTAGCAACTAGTTACCGGACACTTTTATATCAAAAAGTTATATAACTCATATCTTCAATCAAAAGCTCTAAGTTACACAATAGTTACAACCATTTAACCACTCTAGCAACTTTCGCCAAAAGTATCTAAATGGTAAGAATTATATATTCATTAAAATTGTTATGATAAATTTGCAAGTTCGATATAAACAATGATCATGTATAATATAAATCGAATTAATTACATTTTCAAGCAGCATCGAAAATCAAATGAAGGGTACACTTGGGGCATTTGTGATGCATGTTGAACGGGGTAGATTTTTTTATTACTCATACAACTCTCCCATTACATGAAGTCATATGGCATTGTAATCATGAAACCATTATATTAAACTAGAAAATTACCCGCACAATGCAGCGGTTACAAATGTGAGAAAAACGTAATAGTGGTCGATGGTCATAACTGACAGTAATATTAATTAAAGAGACAGCAATAGTTGTTTGAGGTAAACGTTTAGGAATATAAACAAAAATGAATTCTCTAGAATTGGATTCATAAATAATCCATTGTACGTTACTTTTAATATTAAAAAATTCAATGATATTTATGTTAAATTAGAACTAACTAAAGTGCTTCAAAATTTTTTTTTTTTTTTTTGAACGGCTAAAATATATATTGATAAAAGATGAACATCTAGCAAGAAACTAGACGTCAAACAAAACAGCAACAAATCTAGAAGTAAACAACTACAAAAAACTAGACTTTACCCGGGGCTTTAACTGCGAGGACTGCAAAATGAGTGAAAAAACTCATGCCTTTTACAGCTAGGCCTAAACATGAGAAAAACCCCCACTAAATGGAGGCCTAGCCACTGGTTTTCACTCCATAGTGTTTTTGATGCAGTCCCAACCAAGGCTCGGGGATACAATACTACCTAAATAAAGTAGCTTGATACAAAGCAGGAAACACTTTTCATGGACATAGTTAGGAACATTAAAAATACAAAATAAGCAGCTGCAAATCTTCATTCTCCATAATGGAACAGCCTCTTCAAAGTCCAACCCCAATACCAATGTAACAAATAATTCCATGTTAGAATTCATCCACTCAACGGTTGAAGCTATAACGGATTGGTAGACCATTCCTCCCAACTAATAGAGGGTTTTCTTCCACGATTATTAATCCAAAGAAAGGAGATTGCCACCACCGTTTTAAACAAATCATCATTGCTCTCATGATTACCTCTACGGATGATATTGTTTCTAGTCTTCCACATGTACCACCACCAAGTAAACAGAATAGCTTCAAGTATATTACGATTCTTTTTCGACATTGCTATTCCATCACACCACTCCATAACCACAGTATGATGATTAGTAGGAATGTTTAACTTTGTCCATGAATTAAGCAACGTTCTCGTTTCCGAAGCCATGCTACAATGACAGTAGATGTGGTCTAAATCATCCACACCATTGTTGCAACAAGCACACCTGAATGTGTTCACGTCAATGCCACGGCCGAATAAACTGATGTTAGTAGGGAGGCCTTTCCGCAACATTCTCCGAATGAATATGTTTACTTTCTTTGAAACAAGAGCATTCCATATTGTTGGATGGGAGTGTATCGGCAGGAGGTGTTTACCAATATGTTGCCGAATCCAGGCAATAGAGAATTCCGATTTTCCATCCAACATCCAAGACCAGGAATCAGTTTTTGTACTATCCACAGAATTAGGGAGAATTTTTAGCATATCATTCCACTGATGTTGTTCAAGCCCTCCACGTAGATCACGTCGCCAACTCCAAAACCATGTATTATTGTCCCGGCGATCACTAATGGTGCAGTCTTTTTCCAATTCCAGAGCAAACAACCGAGGAAACCGGGCGGCTAAAGCACTATCCCCACACCAAGTATCTTTCCAAAATCTTGTATCATCTCCATTACCAACCTTTCTCGTAATAACATTTTGAGGAAACGTTGGAATTTCATGAACATGTTTGATAGCTGTAACAATCCTCCACCATAAACCTTTTGACTTAGATATAAGAGATATGAAACAATCATTACCATGAATGTCCTTTATCACCCGCACCCACAAAGAATCACCACTATTGAGACCACGCCATCTCCATTTGTAAAGCAACGCCAAATTCATCGCTTCAAGGCTACCTATTCCAACACCCCCGGAATCTTTCACAGCAATAACCTCAGACCATTTTTTCCAAGCTATCTTTCTCTGAATAGGCGAACCCCCCCCCCCCCCCCAAAAAAAAAAAAATATGACCGCAACGATTCTAGAGTACTATTTACTTTCTTAGGCATTCGGAATATGGACAGAAAGTAAATACCCAATGCACCAAGAATAGATGATATAAGGGTACATCGGCCACCGATAGATAATAGCTTAGCATTCCATCCAGAAAGCCTTCTCTTGAATTTAGAAACAATCGGATCCCATGTAGTAAATCCGGTAATGTTAGCCCCAATAGGAATTCCAAGGTACTTAAAAGGAAGAGATTCATGAGTACAACCTGTCAATTTAGCCGGCCTTTGAACCTCCGACTCCTTTACCCCCACGCCAATTATAGAAGATTTTTCAAAGTTAATCTTCAACCCTGAAACATAAAAAAAAAAACCGAAAAGCATTAGAAATTACCTGCAAACTCGTTTCAGACCACTCTCCCGTTATTAACACATCATTAGCATAGAACAAATGAGAAACTACGGTATTCTCAATATGAGCAGCCTTAAACAAACCATTCCTCACAAGGTTGTTGATTGAAACATGTAGCCCCTCCATTGCCATAACGAAAAGAAACGGAGCCATCGGGTCTCCTTGACGGAGGCCCGTTGAATTTGGAACTCCTCCGTAGGGCTGCCATTTACAAGAATCGATGATCTAGTAGAGGAAAGACATGCTTGTATCCAGGAGAGCCATTTATTCCCGAATCCCATGGCTTTCATAATAGTAAGCAGAAACTCCCATGAAACAGAGTCATAAGCCTTCGCGAAATCAATCTTAAACAACATAAGTTTTTTGTTCTTCTTTTTGTACCAATCAATGATCTCATTAAGAACTAATGGGCCATCAAGAATTTGTCTACCTTTGATAAAAGCTGTTTGTTCATTGCTCACAACCGTATCAATGACACTCGACAGTCTATTAGCAAGGATTTTAGTAATGATTTTATATTGCAATCCTATGAGGCTTATCGGTCGGAAATCTGAAACAATTATTGGGTTATCCACCTTAGGAATCAGAGTGATAAAAGAAGAATTGTATCCGGTCGGAATCCAAGAGCAATTATAAAAGTCTGACATCATATCAAGAATATCATACTTCATAACCTCCCAATGTTTTTTAAGCAAAGCAAACGAAAACCCATCCGGGCCAGGAGCTTTATCACCACCACAACTCCAAACGGCTTCTTTAATTTCTTCCAACGTGAAAGGAGCTTCAATACTAATCGCTTGAGGCACATTCAATTTTTTGTAATCGGCCTCATTGACAGTGAACGTTGCACCTGCAAACTTTTTAATTTTGTTAGCAAAATAATCCTGAAAACATTTTTTGATATCACCTGGATCTTCAATCCAAACCCCCTTGTCTTTTATTCCCTTCATAGTCATGGTTCTCCGCCTCCATTTGATAATAGAGTGAAAATAATTTGAATTTTCATCTCCTTCTACATTCCATTTGATCTTAGCTTTCTGTTTGAGATCGTAATTTTGGCGGTGTATCAACGAGTGTAGCTCAAGAAGGAGCCTACTTCTATTAACTTGAAGCACATATGTGATTCCAGAATTACAAATTTGATTATCCACAGCAACGATATCACGGTTAATGTCATCCACGGTTCTTCCTGACACTTTCTCTTTGCGCCAATCTTTAATAGCAAATTTCAAATGTTTCAACTTGTCTTTAAGCCTTATAAAAGCATTGTGGCACTGCTTACCATGAGACTTTGACCAGCTCGCACTTATGCATTGATCAATTCCTTCCATCATGAGCCACGAGTTGTAAAATTTAAATGGGACAGGACCAAAATCAACAACCTTTTGCGATAACAATAGAGGTCGATGATCAGAGATGATATGTGACACCCGTCAAATTAGGACTAGTAATTAGTACCTAATCATTTATAATACATGTAATTAGTTCTGTGCTAGGCTAATGAATGTATCAGATATTATATATTGTTGAATATATACCATTATGCGATTTGATTAAATCGTACGCATCTCAAATCGAATGTAATTCGGTTCAAATAAATACGGACGTTGGTGAACAATTTTATTAAATAATATAACATTATTTAATAACGCTATTATATCCAAAATATTATTTTGATAATATTTCGTACACAATTCGTATCGTACAAACAATGATTTCGCGATTAAAAGATTTAAACGCGCCAACAAACGAAACAAGGTTAGGCTATATTTATAACTCAATTATAAAGTATTTGATAAAATACTTCAACAAAAATATCGAATAAATATTCGTATTTTAAAACGTATATCTTAAACGTGTGTGAAATTATTTAAACGATTAAACGATCGGGAAAACGAACACCGCACGGAGCGCAAACACAGGAAACTAAGTTTGGGACACACCCACATGGGGTGGGCCCCACAAAAATCGGCTAGGTGAGTGTCACCACCTCCCTCACCTCATTTGATTCCCCCCCCCCCCCCCCCCCACACACACACACACACTCCAAATTCTCTCTTTTTCTCTCCATTCCACCACCACACCAAACCATCACCTTCAATTACCAAAAACTACCATCAAATCCCATTAAATCATCACACTCCTCTGAAGAAAAAGAACCACGACGTCGAGATCTACAACTTCACCTTTTCGGATTTCTCATGCGTAAACTTGTAAGAAACCCGACAACTTTCGAAACTCTTAGATTGCAATTATTTTTACTTGTTGTTATTGATCTAGATTAGAAATGTCCAAAGATATGTTTAAAACTCATTTTCGGAAACATTATCGGAAAATGTCGGTTTTGATCATTTTGTGAAAACGACACCTAGAAACGCAACCGACACAAAGTAATAGTTTTCATAAGCTCAATGAACCAAAACAAGGGTTGGGTAAAAGAATCAGACCCTATGGTGGTCGTTAAACACGTTTTCAGCAACTCTAGAAATCGAACAGATGCTAGTGACGCACCGCCAGATCCAGTGATGCGTCACTTCCTCAAGTGACGCATTAAGTGTCGCTAAAAGCCCTAATTTTGCGTCACTTGCCTAAGTGCCGCAAAAAGCCCTCTTTTCCCGTCACTGCCTAAGTGACACAAACTTAATACCCGACACTCCTAACCGGCACTCCTAGCGGCACTTGCTTAAGTGTCGCCTATAATTGAAATCTGATTTCATATGACACTAGCTCTAATGACGCATGACCCTGATACCGACACTGACACCCGACACTTCCTTAAGTGTCGCCCTCTGTGCGTCACTTCTACAAGTGACGCCATTAAGTCAGAATTTACCATTTTATGCGACACTTCCTAAGTGTCGCCTAAACCCTAAGTGTCGCTATAAGTGACGCTAAAAACTGAAAGTTTGCAACTCTTTTTCACACTAAGTGTCGAACTTATATAACCTCAAACCTTTATACGATACGACTTCTAAAACACATTGAGACAGACTTTTGAGTATAACGCTTCGACATCATAATGATAATGCTGAGATTATTATTATTACAAACAATTACCAACGGGCCGTACACGTTTTCAATACTCAATCAAATCAACCAAATCATAGTCATTTGGACAATTTAATCAACCAAATCGTAGTAATTTGGACATTCTAGTTGGATGAACAACTACAAAGGTAGTCTTTATAGATACCTACTCACATTTATAACCATCGCGTGTCGTGGACACCCTCAGGTTACAAGTCTTCGGACATCACTACTCGGCTAATCAAATCAAGTTTATTAAGTTAAACGCATCAAGACTCAGGTGAGTCTCATAGCCCCTACTTTACTGTTTTCATTTGGGGTGTGATACATTGCTCGATTTATTTACATGAGGACGCAAGTACAAATCAAATCAAATACTACATGAGTTGTTTTCAACTACTCAATTTAAAGCCCTCCACAACATAGTTTGGTAATACATCTGTAGCGTGAATGTTAGTATATGATATCATATAGGATTGACAATCCTCGTCCGGGTTAGCAAGCACTAACTGGTCAAACGGACGTATTAGCATTTGGGTAGACGAGTGCAGATTAGGCACTCGTAGGAGGCACCTCGATCGGAATTCCTTCATTGGACCCGACCCTCAAGTTAAGCTCAGACTATGTGCTCATGGCTGTATAACTTTTATTTTGCTTTATTGGAACTTAAATTCAATTAAATCTTGCGGTTCATACTATATGTTTTGACATACAAACCTGTGAGCTCACCAGCTTTTAGCTGACCATTTTAGCATGTATCATAGGTACTCAGCTGTAGGTTGGACTGCCCGATTAGGATACTTAGCTCGTGTCAGCATACAAACATTCAGAGATTTAGCTGCATTATTATGTTTTGTACAAATTAATTATTATGTAAATCTCTCAATTTCAAACCGAGCTAATGTAAACGATATTTTTGATGTAAACTTTTGTTTTATCAATACAAGTTGTAAAACGACGCATATAGTGGTCGTTCATTGTATACCTTGTGTGCTTGATTATTGATTAGTCGTACCCCGACCCGAATTGCTTCCGCATCATAATTTGGGGGTGCGACATGATATCATCAAGTGCTTGTAATATAAGGCCCGGCACCACATCAATGAAAGATTGAGTAAGAAAAAATCGATCCAATCTGCTCGCTTTAGCCCCATCCGCAGTCACCCTAGTGAACTTATGTCTTCCTATTGGCAAATCAATCAAGTTTGCATTATCGATAAACAAATTAAAGTTGGTAGCGTTAAGGTTAGAAAAAACAGACCCCATGCGATCATGATTATAACGAACAGAGTTAAAATTCCCACTAATGAGATAATTCCCTTTATTAGCATCCATGAAATTAATAATACTAGACCATAGATCCACTTTGTCATTTTCAAGTTGGGGAGCATATACATTCATCATGTAACAAGTAAGATTAAAAGCTATCCAAACCCCTCTGATCACCATGAAGTTTTCATAAATATAGGCATCAATTTTTTTGAAAACATTTGGATCCCAAATGGATATCATTCCCCCTGATCGACCTCTTGCAAGCGATTCAACATACTCGAAATTATAGTTCCCCCAAAGACTTCTCACTCTACTTATATCAGATGTCGTCATTTTCATTTCTTGAATTGCAAGGTAGTTTACACGATGTCTACTCAACAGAGCCCGTAATGTTCTACGTTTACCTTCAAATCTCGTTCCACACATATTTATTGAAACTATATTCATTGGAAACCAACATCATCCCGCAACTCACTAGCCATTCTCCTTATCATTTGATCAGAAACATCCACATTAAATCCCATGCTTTTACCAGCTTCCAAAATTTTTTGAACACTTGAGGAAGAATTGGTAGACCCTTGCAAATGGCATCTCGAAGCCTGACTTTCCCATTTTGAGTTATAAGGGCTATTATCCGTGGAAACCTGTTCAATTTGATCTACCTTTTTAAATCCCGATTTCAAATAAACTCCTTTAATAAACCCTGGTGCTCCGCTAGATTCTGAGGTTGCTGCACTTTTTTCATCCGGAGGACATGATTTTGATCTTTTTCGAGTACCCGCTTCCTGAAGAATAATTCTATTCAATGAGAAAATATCTTCCGATTCCGAAGGGATTTTACAATCAAGGTTGACATCAATATGCCCTTGATTAACCTCTAAGCCAATATGTGGAGTAGTATCACCATCCACGATTTCATTCAAAGGAGTTTGTTCAACAGTATTGACGTCGACAAAATTTTTACCATCTTGATTAACCTTCGAGTCATGGGAAAAATGAATAGAGTTTTCTCTACACAACTTAGAATCGAATTTCTCACTTCCTTTCATGCCATCTTCTCCTGCGGACTCAAAAGGGGTTTCTGAAACACTAGACTGTCCATCGCGGGTCTCGTAATCCTCAAAATCCTCATTGTCCGAGGACTCGGAAGAATCGATACCTGAGTGTAAAATTTTTGGTTCCCATGTTGCAAACTCCTTGATCCAAATATCGTACTCTTTATTTTCGAACAACACCTTCATTTCCTCAAAAATATACTTCTTCGAGTGAATTAGAACACATACCTTTCCCACTGAGTAAGCCTCAAGCCAATCGTTAGCAAAGAAGATACACCTTCCCCACGGTCCTATGATGGATTGGAAAGTTTCTTTTTGCCATGCACCTTTTGGCAACCCCACAATGTCCACCCACACCATGCGCTCATCGGGAACGAACCCATTACAGGGAGTTTTACACACACAAAATCTGTTTTTTAAAACCTCATTAGACATAAACAAATCCTTCATTTTTTCCGATGGGAACGAAACATTTAGCCATCTACCACCTATATAATTCACTTTGACATCGTAGAAGCCTTCCATTGTAAGCCATTGCCTAACAATGGGAATATTTGTAGGTTCTTTAATTTTCACCCATACAGAGTTATCCTTGTCTGGTATTGCTACAGCGCTAGTTACCTTGATGCTTCTACGTTCTTGCGATGGTACTTTGACCATACTTGAGACCCCCTTGACTGCTTCCGCATACGATTTAGGATTACCTTCCTTTCCTACCCCATTCGTATTAGAACGATTAAGTCCTTTTCCATCTGTTGATAACCCCTCATTGCTTCTAAAGACTTTTCGACTAAACTTAACCCTATCGGCATACACATGGAAGTTTTCAAACCATATAGAACGCAAATCCGAAAGCAATTTATCCTCATTGTCAACCCTAATAAACCTTACAAAACCAAACCTTTTCCCAGCTTTCGAAAGACGATTGGGGATAAACACATCCACCACAGTTCCCCAATTCTTACAGCGATCCCACAAATTTTTTGCAGTTACATTATTTGGAAAATTCGTCACGTAAAAAGACATAGACATCCGATCCAGAATATTTGATTTTGAATTAGGGTTATTATGGTTAGTAAAATCACCAGAGTTACCTCCATGCAGACCGTTGAATGAATCCTGATTACGGTGCGAACGATTGTATTTTCGATTATGAGCGATTGTATTTTTTTTATATTGAGCAAGTCTACAAAATGGAATGTAATTCAAAAATGATGTTAAAAAGAAATGTGATAATCATTAATGCTCTTTCCATAATCAGTTAAAGGGTAGTCTAGTCTTTTCAATATAAATAGGGGTAATATTGTATTTTCCGATCTTTAAATTTATAAGGTTGCAAAGAAAATAGGCAAACAATTTATAAGGTGTATAGATTCTACTCCCTCTATCCCAGTCAAAGTGTCCACTTTGACTTTGCACATAGTTTTAGGATTCTCCATTAACTCTATTTTTCACCAATCAAATAACATATCTACCCACTAAAATCTGTTTCGATTGGTTGAAACATGGAAGTGGACACTTATTTGGGAAAACCCAAAATAGTAAGGTGGACACTTATAGAGGGAGTATAAAGGTAAAATTATATAATAAAAAGATAAAAATTGTATACCTCTACACTACTAATTACAGGACAATAAGGAAATTTACTTAATCAAGGGTAAAACATGTTTAAAGGGTAGCACTTAATGTTGAAAGAAATATGTATACTTCTACACTACTAACTACAACGCTTCAAAGGAATACTAGATAATTGAATTCTTATAACTTTCAGCATATCATGTTGGTTGGCAGTCCTACAGATGCTTACATGGCATAACCACATCTGCGACAGACCGCAATTATGCTACCTTCCAGACATCAGCTGAACTAAATCTTGATTTTCATAGAAAGAACCAACATCCCAATCTTCAGTCGACGATGAAAGTGTCATCAGTGCAACCACAATAGACCTCATGCTTGGCCTCAACTGTGGGTTTTCGTGTGTGCATGCTTTAGCAAGGCAGGCTACCTACATATGGTCATTGTGATTTTCTATTAGTTTAACGAATCGATCAATGTCGTTTGAGTTTGAGTGGTTTGGTTTTAAGGTGTGTATTCCCTTATCATCAATCATCAATACATTATATATAAAACATGTTGAAATTTTTTGCTGATTTAACGCACACATGGCATACCAATTAAACGTACAACCATGCTGATATGGACTTGAAATGAAAATTTCCACTTATGCAAGCCACATGAGTTTAAGAAAACTATTTTTACTGCCATGTCAGCATATAGGCACACATGTACCACCACAGTGCTAAGGAAATATGATTCAAGGTTAAAGCCAGTAAACCACAATGATCAATTTCTATAACTGCAAATCCACAATGACCAAAAGTGATGCTTATGTTTTCCATATCAAGAAAATGTCATATTTGAATTTAAAAGTTATCTAATTTGACCTTTAACAACAAATGCAGTATTTCTTTTCTTATAGTTTTTATTTTATTTTTTTATCTACTTTTTTTTGACATGTACAGTTTCTTAATTATTCACCTTTCGAACGGAGTCAAGAGGGTAATCTGTTCCAAGTCTTGGGTCAACTAATTTGCATAAACCTTCATTTGGATCAGACAGACTTAAGACCTCTTCAAACTACAGAAAAGAGAGATTGACAAACGTTAAGACAAGATATTAAGGTTAAGTTTAAGCTTAGTATTTGGAGAAGAGTTTGAGAACTTACCAACCCAACGAGTCCTTTGGACTCGCTAACAAGTTCATTTGTCCTGACGATAGCTTCTTTAGCCGATATTAGTTCAAACATAACAACCCCAAAAGCATATACATCAACCTTTGGGGAAACTTCACCATACTGAGCATATCTGCACCAAAAAATTTCATTCTAGACCATATTTAATTTTCAGATTAAAATAACATGACTTGATGCATATTTTTTTTTTTCTCTGCAAGTAATTACATTCACTTTTGAGAAATGTAAAACTGTAAATGTATTTTGGTGATCTGTATAGATTTGCTCGCAACTTACTCTGGAGGCATGTATCCAAATGTGCCAACCAAACGAGTTTGTAAAGAACCACTCCCGACTTCTGTAAGTTTTGTCAGTCCAAAATCAGCAACCTATGAAATCATAAGTATAATTTGTATTAAAAACCTGCAAATAGGGTGATTTTTGGTGCACCAAGGCTTGTTGTCTTTGTAAGGATTCACAAGTAAAATCTTGCAACGCTTGTAAGAATTTACAAGTAAAATCTTGCAACCTAGGGGTGGCAAAATAGGGGTTGGGTAACGGGTCATAATATATAACCTTATGTGCAGGTCGAAACGGGCTGGGTCAGTTTGGCCTTTGTATTGGTTCTTTCAAAACTTTAGATAACTTATGTGTGAGGTTTTGTACATTTGAATACATTTATAGTTGACATTCGACATGTTTGACCAGCTCAACCCGATTGACCCATTCCCTTTTAGCTATGTTTCCCATTAAAGACTATTAGAATAAAATACAATCCACATCAACCCGTTTGGATGTATGTAGGTTGGAATTGCAACCTCAACTTGAAGCTGCTAATTAAATGGAAAGTTTACTTCAGGATTCATTTACCTTTGCACGGAAATTTTCATCGATTAAAATGTTAGCAGACTTAATATCACGATGGATATACACAGGAACTGTGTGCTCGTGAATGTACTCGAGTCCTCTAGCCGAATCAAGTGCAATTTGTACCCTTGTAGCCCATGGCATTGGGTCTCTCCCTGCAAACATTACAAGTTCCCATTTAAAAACTAATTAAAAGAAGAATCTTTTCGTTTTCGTTGTCTTTTTACCTGATGAAGCACGCAAATGTTGACTCAAATTGCCATTCTCAATAAATTCATAGACCAAGAACAATGATCCTTCGACACAGTATCCTATCAAGCGTACCTGCAAAATCAAGAGAACTTTTCTCATTTGGATGTCAATTGATTTTCCGAACTGTGAACACCTGTCTAAATATCTCAAAGACACGAAAAGAAGAGGATAAATTTGCATAAATCTTGAAAAAATTACCAGGTTTAAGTGATGAACATGTGTTAACACCTTCAATTCAGCAAGAAATTCCTTTGATGCTTGCATTTCCATCTTTTTAATTGCAGCTTTCTGCACTTTGCAAATACCAAACCATAAACCTTAGTAGTCATTCAGATAACAAAACACACTCCTGAAAGTAAAGAATTTTTTTGACTTTCGGTAAATAGTATATCGTACCTATGAGATGAAATGTCAAGGTTTTCAAATCATAAATTTTTTTATTATGAGATTATTAAAGATACGAACCTCGCCTCTAAGCTCTCCATAGTAAACGACCCCAAAACCGCCTTGACCAATCTTATTAGCCAAGTTAAAGTCATCGGTAGCTCTAGCAAGTTCCTCGTACGTGAACTCCACCGACTTGTTCACGGTTATACCCGTTACTCCTGCCGGTGTACCACCAATAAGAGGGCCTGAAGATGTAGTTCTTCCCAAGTTGCTACCCGAACCTGCATCCCCAAATAAAACGAATAAGAATAACAAAAAATAAAAATAAATGCTTGTATAAAATCATTAGTTGCAGAATCTGCTAGTTAAAGTTGTAATAATGTAAGATAATGAGTTGTTTGAGTATTTGCTAAATTCTAACTAGTTCGACAATTTATGTGAAAAATTGATTAAAAAATCCTGATATACTCATTAAGTATTCAAATGTATTCATGATAACTTGATTTTTAACAACTGTAACAATTTCTTTGTCAGAGTTATTTTTAATATAAAAATTTAATAATATAGCAATCAATTTTAAATGAACATCCAAATATCTCCTATGTCAGATCATAAGGTAAATTTTTAAATTTTTAGTGTTTCAACAAACAGTAAAAAGAAGGACTACTAATACCATGATTGTGCTCACTTCCATTTTCATCAAGTAACGATCCTTCGGCGACTCTCTTCCTTCCATAAAAGCCAAAATATAAGCAAATGCCGATGAAAAAAACCACAACAACTGCTCCAACAGATACGCCCGCAGTGCCACCACCAGATAATCCTGCTTGAACCACCACCACACGAGTAACATAAATATACCATCAACAATTTGTTGACTATTCAGATTTGACTAATTAATTCTGAAAATAAAGACAGAAAATCAGATTAGAAGATTCGTAGAGTGGGAAAAGAGGACAACCCTTTGTGCTGCAAAAACAAAAAATTTAGTCAGAAATAAATATAGAGAAAACACACGTAGATAGTAAAACACAAACAGTTAACAGATTACCTCGTCTTTAAAGGAGGAAAAGTTCCATTCTGATCTGTCATGAAAAATAGAGAGAATTTATGAGCAGAATGTCAGCATAAACCGTACGTCTTTCGCACTGCTTCCACATGGATTACAGATTATATATGCAACCAAAAACATCTTGAGCATAGTAAATAATCATTTCTTAGTTACATCAATGAAATCTATGTAGTTTTAGCATATTACAAGAAGTCAAATGTGCTCGTGATCCAACTTTACTGATCAAGCAAATAAAATAAACTTTACGACATACTTTAAAACTGTTTATGTCAACGAAAATGCTTAACAAATTTTTCTACTTTTTCCAGGAATAAAAACCAAATCCTTATCAGTAAAACTCAACCCCGGATTGTAATCCCTCAAAATATTTTCGTTCACTTCAGTTTCATTAGCGATTGTTGACAAATTTTCACCACTTTTTATTGGATACGTAATAAACAATCCATAATCCTTAGAGACACGACTATTCCCACAAGAACAGTTGACTGTAACATTTAGCTGACCACCTAAAGGTACATTGAACTCATAATAACTATTGAATCTCCTCAGCATATCTACTGTTGTAAGGTTCGAATAATAAAATTCCACAATAAGTGAGTAGGAACTCGGTGAACTAACATAATAAACAAACTGATGACTAAGAAAACCATGGTCATCACAACTACACGAAAAGGGGACATTTATTCTTGATCCACCTTTAATTATGTTGGGATCTGTCATTTGAGGAGTAACTTTGAATATCCAGGATAGTAGTGGAAAAGAGTTGGGTTACAAATGTTATGTTTGAATATCCATGAGGTAAGAACCTAAAGCAAGACATTTATTCTTACAACTCGATTCGACTTGATTAACAATCACAAGCAACACCAGAAAGTGTACTATAATCTTGATTTTGATTATACTTCTCATTTTTTTTCTATTAATGATGAGAATTAAGTTGGACTAACTCAAGGAAATCAATAATTCCCAGAAGGGTGTTGGAGTTGAATGAGCAGGACCTTGAGCTGATTTAAAATGAAATCTTTTAGTAAGTCTAAATTAAATGAGCGATTAGGCCACCATGTGAGCAGGCTGCTAAGTTTACTTATCAAGTGGACAAGTTGCTGGGAAAACAACCTTTTGAATGAATAGCATGAATATTGGTGTTGATATAGAAACTAGGGACACCCAGATTAATTTTTTTGATGAAGTAGTATGAAATTTGGCTCATTTACAGATATTAAAAGTACCCAGATGGAAATTTGTAATGAATAGCATGAGAATTGGAGTTGATATAGATATACTAGCAATACCCAGATGGATAATGCTGTTAAATAATCAAGAAAAGCAGAAAAAGATCATCTTTTTTTGTTGAAGTACTAAAATTCAATGAAAATATGCAAATAGAAATGGGATGTTTAGACCAAAAAAGAAGCTTTAATTTACAGTTTGCTAACTGAAGTAAGTGATGTGGAAGACTTAGTCAAATCCAAGTGGATTTTGTTTCCAGCAAGGATACTTTTTGGAGGGTCAATTGGTTGACAGATCACGGATGAGTGTCTGGTTTGACAATAAAGTGTTTATTTTTACTGTTAAAAACTTGTTTGAAAGGGTCTTTGAACAAATAGTCATGTATGAGTTATCATCTTCTATAAAAACTAACTCTCAATTTTTCATAGTTATAGTAGAATAATGAAGAAACTAAAAGTCGGTTTCTGTTACGGATAATTTTAGTAGTTGATTTCTAGAATCGATAATCAGATAATAGTTTATTCCTATTATTGGCAATTTGCTCAATCAAATATTCTGAGTAATGTTACATCTCAATGATGTTAACTATGCACGTTTAATCTTAAACTAGTTAAAGTTATCATAACCGACATACAAGTAAGTCATTTTTAACTCATTTGAAAAGTCTACTAACCTTTGGCAGGCACAAACACTATTCCTGATCCAGCACTGAAATTGGTTCCTACGTTGAACCGCTCCAAAATCGTCGTTGAGACCCCTGACTCTATAGCTAAGGACTGCAAATCTTGGCCAGGTCGAAGTGGGTACGTTGCAAACAATCCATAATCCTTCGACACATGTTTGTTGCCACATGTACAATTCACCGTAACATTAATATCAACGAAGTCTGGTATTAGAGTAGGTTCAAACCAATTGACTCGTTGAATCCAATACTCAGTTGTAAGATTTGCAAAAACATCTTTTGCAATTTTACCGTAAGTATCACCAATTTGTGTTTGGTATTTAAAAGTATAGCCTAAAAAATCACCATTTAGACATAAACATGAAAACGGCACGTTAACTCTCTCTCCTGTATCAATGCTATCACCTCTTGAAATATGAGGATTATATTTGAGGATTTCGGGGATTGATTGGGCGAAAATCTTGCTTATGTAAGTGAGATTTGAACCTTGCACGACGTAATATGACGCTAAGGCAAGATCACAGCCATTGCTACATTTGGATTCAGTTTTGACAGAAAAGAAAAGAACCAACAAACCGAAATTTATTATGCATCTCCTTCTCTTTGATTTGTTCATGAGAAACAGGAATAAAAGAGATTAATCAACTATAATGCAAGCTTTAAGTGGGAAGGAGGATGGAAAGAGATTAATTAAGAAGTTAATTAGATGTATCTTTTGTTTGATAGCATAAAGAATTATAGAGGAATCATCACCAAGTACAAAAAAATTATGTTTATCATTGTATAACCTCATCATTTCTTTGTCTGTATTGTTTGTTTATGATTCTTTATATTACCTACAACTTTCAAGCATCAAGTATTTTAAACACTATATACAATTGTTATAATACTATTAATTCAATAATAATAGAGCAATAATGGTATAGACGAATACGATAGAAATTTGCCTATTTTGAGAGCTGATATTTCTACCATTATTTTACTTCGTACACCAAAATTGTACAAGTACATATGCATACCGTACAATTATGTATTACATAATTTTATAACGTGTCTATGAGAAACAATGGTGGAAATATCATTGCCTATTGTGTTAAACTTCACAAAAGTTGTCTATATATCAAATACTAATCTATGGTTCTTGTATATAGACTCTTTTGTTATATATTTAACAAGTCAGACTAACATAAGATATGACCTTGTAGCTTAGTGATTTGCACCTTCACCCAAAGATTACTAGTTCGAGTCCTTCCGGCTTCTTTCTTACTTGTTTTTTACCTACCCTTTATTGTATTCTTATTTACCCTTCCTTTCCATTCACTATTTTTCTTCCCCTGTTATCTTTAACTACTGATAAAAAATACTACTAATTACAAAAACAATTATCAAACTATATATTCTAAAAGGTGGCAGATTTTTTTTAAACTTTTTTCCTATAATACAAGTACATAAAAATATCTATATGCACAAATAGATGCATTATAGTTCACAAAGAAGTAGAAAAGTTTAGAGAGAAACAAACTTGCTAAAAAAATACAAGAAAGCCACAAAGTTAATTTGTTCACATAGCTAAATATGAAAAAAGATCAAGGAAGTACATGATTTTTATAAAGTATGGAAGTACGAATAGGAGTGTGTCATGTGTACAAAGAGAATACCCACATGTAAAAAACAAATTTACCCCCTAATTTGAATATTTCACAAACGACCAATCGAAAAATTGTAAAAATTGCACCATTAGATTCAGCATTTAATCCTCTTCGATTTGCCGTCCATTAAGGCATACTTTCGACGAATTTTTTTTTCACGGTTTTTGGTGGGTTTTACTAATTGCTAACACATGTGTTAATATTTGGTTAAACATTTAATTTAAGTATAGGGTTTAGGGATTAGTAGGGTTTAAGGTTTAGTAGGGTTTAGGGTTTATTAGGGTTTATTAGGGTTTGGCCCTAAACCCTAACCCCTAAACCCCAAACCCTAAACCCTAAACGCAACACTTTAACACATGTGTTAGTAAATTGTAAAACCCACCAAAAAACGTGAAATTTTTTTTCGTCGAAAGTATGTCTTAATGGACGGCAAATCGAAGAGGATCAAACGCTGAATCTAATGGTGCAATTTTCATAATTTTTCGATTTGTCGTTTGTGAGATATTTAAGTTAGGGGGTAAATGGGTTTTGTATTCTCTTTGTACACATGGCACTCTCCCATTGGTACTTCCATTCTTTCTAAAATTCTTGTACTCTCATGATCCCTTCTCAGCTAAATATATGAACCTTTGGTATGATTTTTCGTGTTGAGATATGAATTCCCGAATTCTTTTTCGGTTCGACTGTATTCATGCTAACATAAGTTTGGATTGTTTAGTTTAAGGTATTACCTGAAGAAAATGAATATCAATTCGAAGCTTAAAATATGAAATGACGACCTTAAAATCCGCCCCCGTTAAGAAAAACTTATGGTACCGCCCATGATCATGATCATATGATTTTAGACATTTTGTTTTATTTTTGGCTCAAATCCATGGAACCAAGTCAAAGAAAGAGGCCACCTACATACTTTTTAGATGGAGACTCCGGGAAAGTTTATGTTATTTGTCAAGAAAGGGTAGGCATTCACTATTATGCACAAGATCACAAATGAAAGGCGGGTAAATACGTACAATTAACTAGAGAGCATTTCTTTGTAATGTGAATGAGTTTATTCTTGTAACGAGTGAAAAGAGTGCACGACAAACTATGATTTTATCTTAAAATCTAAGATGTTGGGTTTCGGTTAATCTCATAGTGTGCAATTTTTTGTATTACGATCTTTCTCATTATAAGAATACACAAATTTTGTGTGTGGGGGTGGGGGAAGGATGCTTTTGCAGAAATAGTCATGTACCGAATTAGTTAGAATAACAAAATTGTTACTCATTATTTATCCAAATTAACCTTTAAATCATGATCATGATTGTACTTAAAGAAATCGATAATAAACACACTATATTTGTCATACATGTACAACAAAACTCAAAATGACATTGTTATATAGAATCCGTGATATTTTATTGTGAATGAAACAACCCATGATTAATGTGTTCGCTTTACTTATGAGGTGATTTCTACGCCTTCATAAATTTCAACAGCATACAACCTGATCCAAATACTATGTACCGTTATGAATATTATATACACATTGCCTCAAGTTGAACCCAAAATCAACTCACACCGCAAGGCCAGTGACTCTTCCATTTAATAGGCCTACTTACAAACACCTAAGAGTAGGCCTAATTTTTCGATTGGTTGAATTTTTTCTCTTTCTCAATCTCATCCAATCAATTTTTTAAACATGTCAATCACATCCTTAGATCTATATTTAGTCCCACACATTTAGGCATACCAATCATTTTCCTTTATCAATTACATTATGTGTTATTTTCAATTACACATAAAACTGTCAAAAACCACTAATTTAATGGTGTACAAATTAACACCTTATACCATCTAAAAATCTTCTGAAATTATGTATTTGAAATGATTACTACTGTTGACAAATATCTCTACTTACTGACAATGCATTCTAAATTCTCTTTCTTAAAACCTTAAAACATCAAAAATATGTTAATCAAATTCAACTCTTATAACTTGTATACAAATCTCTACTTGCATCATATTTGTTATTAGATTAGATTTAATGTTTGATCCAAGATAATATCAACATAATCAATTTAACAATGATTAATCACTTTTTTTAACGAATTTTAAATATCATTCCACCGCATCACGCACGTCAGCTGATAGTATTACTAAATAAACATCAAGAATAGTTCTTAACTTCTTATTGAATGTGATTGTGATCTATGGGCCACTTCTAAATGAAACAATCAATTAAGAGATATTTATGGCAAGTGTGGGGCAAAGATATTTTGTAAGGAGTTTTGATGTCCAGTGGGTGATGATAAAACAGGGGGCACTCAAAATCTTACAAACTACTGATCATTCTTTTTCTTTTTCTTATTCACTATATGGAATCCTCAACCATTCTTCCATTATCCCACTTCTCTAATTTCTACTACAAACCCCATATGAAAACAACCATTGGTGCTTCTCCTTGCAAACAATGGAAATGGAACCAAAGACCAACTCATAAGACTCTTATAAATTGTCAAAAGATGTATGTCCCAGGTGGGTTCTGTATCCATATCTCTCATCTGTTGGGAAAACCCCCTATTTTTTTAATTTATTTTTTAAAATGATGGTAGTGTTGACTTTTAAAAACTGACTGTGATTAGGATTCGGAGAAGCATCACCAGAAGCCAAAGCAGCAAAGAATCTACATAATTTCTTTACATATGTTGCAGTGAGGATTGTCAATGCACAGCTTGAGGTCTGTTCCTACTTGCAAGGATAAACACACGTTTGACTTTTATGGTCAGACGAGTATCCTTTAGGATAGAAACTATGTTTCATTTCATTTAAGTTTAGAGTTAAACAGAAGTATTTCATATAAGTACATGCAAATAGTCACTAAAACAGTTCTGGATCGTCGAACCAACGATCGGATGTTAAGGACTTGTTTGACTTAAAAAGTCAAATTAAATATCGTTTTGAATCGGAGGTGTTATTGCCTATTTTCCACACAAATGCAACATTTGATTTTAACATATAGTTTGACAGAACAGAAGTATACGATCATATATTGCAGGATCGTCACTTCACATCTTGAGGTCTGTTCCTCAATGTAAGGATCCAAGCACGTTTGACTTTTATGGTCAAACAAGTTTCCTTTTAGGATAGAATTTATATTAGAAATTATTGAGTTTTAATGTTAAACAAAGGTACTTCATTTAAGTGCATGCAAATCTTCACTAACACTGTGCTGGATCGAAATAACCAACAGTGAAAAGCAAGATGATATTAGATTTTAATAATGCTTCATTTGACTGACAAAGTCAAATGAATCGTTCTGAAGCAGAGGTGATACTGCCTATTTTCCAAAACAAATGAAACATTTGATTTAACATTTAGTTTGACAGAACAGAGCTACAACAAAGAGGCCCATAAGGAGTTGACGGAATTTCTTGAAACACACTCTTTGAACGACGGTGATAAGTTTTGTGCAGCATTAATGCGTGAATCATCAAGACATAGAAGCCTAGGTATACCATCTATTTAGTTCTGTTAGTTATTCTTAGTAGATTAATATTATTCTTAAATAGTTAAATTTACAGCATCTTTTATAAGAAAAAGGTAGCAATGTATATCGATATTATGTAGTAAATGAGTAGTATGTTTGACTTGCAAAAGTCACGTCTTCTATTTAGAGTACATGTTATTGTTGTATAAGAGTTCTAACTATCAGAATTGCTCTTATGATCGAATCTGTTGGATGCACATTATGCCACTCCTAACAGCCATGAGGATATTAGAGGTTAGTATGATTCTTGTTCATTTTGTTAAGTTGATTCATCTGCAAAATGCCTTGGAAAATATTAGTAAGACATTAATCTCTAATACTAAGTGTATGTATTAGTAAGACATTAATCTCTAATACTAAGTGTATGTTTTAGGTTCGCTCTGCATACTGCAAGAGAGATTTTGAGTGGAACAACTTAGAACGATTAGCTAAGAAGGTAAACTTTCTTTTTCTGTTATCTTTTGTGGCTATTTGAATCCATTTACCTGGAAGGGACGATTCGGGTTAGGTTTTATGTCCAACAGATAATACGCATAAAATACGGAGTAAAAGATAAGCTTGATGGAAATGAGTTGAAAGACTCCTAAAGAGCATTTTCAATGCATAAAACCTCTTAAATCAGTTCATAAAAAAAAAGTAAAGATAACTTACAGAAATCTTAACATTTCTGTGGTTATTGCCTCTAAATTTTTTGGACAAAACGTGTCTTGGGTCAAACGCACCCCACTCAATTTGCCACCTTTATAAGTTACACATGAAGCACTTTATCATCTTATGCTTCAGTCACTTTGTTGTTTTCACTGTTACGTTCTGTGCAGATGGCTGATGAATCTAACACAAGACTTATGAGGGATTATGTGTTGGAAACAAGCCATGTAGAAACTGAAAATTGAAGTTGCTCGTGTAATGGAAAATATACTATTATGGTTTCCATTTAAGTGTTATGTACGATCATGTCTATTTACATTTCATGTAATGCAAACCATTGGTACCATTATACACAGTAATTAATAAAATAAAAATTATTGCAAAGTATTAAAAACAAGTCGATTACATGCTACAAACCTGAATGATGAGATAGACACGTTCATCAGTATCCATATTTACAGCCTAATTTATTGAATCTTCGTTTTTCTCCAGTGACTACAGATAGTAAAATGTGGTGTCTTGAGCACACATGTGTGAATGTTCTATTTAAGCGTGCATGCGTGTGTGTGTGTGTGTGTGTGTGTGTGTGTGAGAGAGAGAGAGAGAGAGAGAAGTATGATAAGTAATAGATTACCTCAATATATCGATGGACATCAGGGGAAGCTTGGATATGACCTGTGCTGAAATATGCCTGAGCATAATCTTCAATATGTTCCAGACTGCATATACGTTTGGACAAGTGATTTACGTTTCTCCATGTTTAGAAATTTGCAATATATTTCTTTGAGTTGTTGATTAGAAAAACGGAATACAAAGTATTTGAATTCTTTTAAATGCGATTCTTTTGCAACTACTTCTCGGTTCTGTATTCTTTTCCATTTTGTTGGTGTCAACTCTATATATCTTAGTTACCTGTAGATGTAATTGACCATAATTCCTCCACTTTGACTAAGGCCTTTTACTGACTGATCGGCCATCCAATTTAGTCTGCCAATCATCTGTAAAGAGAAATTAGTAGAAGTTGACCGTAACAAAATACGACAAGTGTATTATATGTAAATTTGCTAGCTTGACATACAGCTCCATTTTGCAAATGGAAATTGGCAACAGAATCTAAAGCTTTCCCTCTCTTCTTCTCGCTCAGAAGGTATCTGTTATATCAAACAAAATGATATAACTTAGCTTCTCGCATCAAAAGTCAACCTTAGGATTTTAAAGTTTTCGCAGGCTTTATCTTTTTAGGAACTATCAATATATAAATTACAAGATACAACACTAAGGATGGCCGCATTGACATTCATACCCATTAGGTCGACCTTTATCAGTCAATAAGAAAACTAAAGGTAAATATTCTAAAACTTACCTGGCACACAGTCTTAATAGAATTGGTTCTAATTCAGACATCAGTTCATCAGATTGAGTCCACTCGTGGTTATTTGTGGTCAATAAGTGCAACAACACTTCCCTGCCATTTTTCCCTTCAGTGGCGTCCCTGAAACATAACTTATAATGTAATCTAACTGAAAGGATCTGAAACTATCATAAGCATAACTACATTTTAAAGACTTAAGGATGATGAGTCAACGTTAAGCTTCCATTCATGGCACGTAGGCAAAAGATGATACAACTATTAATAAATGGGATGTTACTCTACTTACGCATATGCATCCACCAGTGCTCTTTCTTCCTCAGGTTTGAGGACGTTCTCAGAAAATATATGGCCAGTTCTCTCAGATGATGCCAACTTAGATAGAAGCCACTGCATGAAGCCTGGGATAGGGCTAAGAGTTGCAAAATTCTATACAGAAGAAGATAAGTAGAGTCAGAAATTGAGGAATGAAACATGGATGAATATTTTTCAAAATGCACTTCGAACTGCAGCACCTTCGACATCATTTCATTAATAAGCAACATTGTTATACACCACTTACAGATATATTTGGCATGTCTTTCTTCACTAGATATATTACTCGTTTAATGAGGAATTTTCCTAAGTTGATTCCTGCTAAGCCAGGCTGCCAAATATTAAAAGTCATCAACATTGGTCAAATGGAAGATATTCATCACAGATATTCTATTCGAATAGAACATTTATCCTTATCCAACTGCCACGAAATTGATGTTAAAGAAACGAAACAACTGTACGGAAACCAAACTGTGAAATTATAAAAGAGGGTTACCTGAGTTGAAGAAATAGAGTAGAATAATGCAGTAGTTGCTTCACATTCAGGTGTTGGAGGATCATGCCACAATACTTCCTGTAATACGTCTAGTTCTTGTTACTGCAGAATATTATCTAAATAGTCGCAGGATTAAGTATAAATCATTTACCTGTATTGTATGAGCTATATTCTTCATAAGTGCAACTTCAATAAATATAAGCGGTTCACCTGATGAGAACATCGGTTACTAGACATGTTATTAGCTTAACAAGCTACTACAACAGTACAACTTTAGGCGCATTACATTACTCCTAAATAAGTTTTGGTCTCTAAAACGGGGGAAGAAATTATCAAATTAAAAGGAACTGTCTTTGTACCATAGGGCCTGTCTCAGGTCTGGTTATGATCTAGATCAGATCCGACCCATTACATGACCCAACATATCAAAAACTGATCCAGCAATTCAATAAGAGATCCGATACGCAGATCAATACATGGGTTGACCATGATCCATTTGAATACCAAAAACCATTCTACCATCAACTTATAACACATAAAAAGAACCTGAAGTCAAGTACACAAAAACTGACCAGGTATAGCTGGATGTATGTATCCAAAACAGCGGCGACCTACTCCCAACCTCCTTTTTAAATCTATAAGATTACTGATAGGATGCACAGCCTGTGAATAGTAATGGCTACGAAGTCAAAACCACCAAAACATCCAAGAACATAAGATTAAAATATATCGGAAGGTGGTAACAGGTGCAAACCTCGTATGCTACAATCTTCTCTAACAAAGAAGCAGGATCGTCCCACGTAATTTGGTGAAGCTCCAGGTTGGCCGGACTTAGCCATGTAATAAGCTTTTCCTTCAAATAGGTGTCAAGAGCTCGTATTGATGCAATATTTTCATCCCTGAATGTTAAACATAGCCAACTAAGAACCCCGAGTTCCTTTCTTTATTAACTATATTACCAATTAGCAGGACATTTAAATATATTCAAAGATAAACATTTTGGTACACACTCGTGCGGCTAAAGGAGATTCTCCCAGGCAAACTTTATAAATCAAAAGATATGCGTTACAATTACAAGAATGTGGAAGATCCGCATGAAACTTAATCTAACGCTAAAGCATGAAAGACTAAGTGCATACACATGACATGCCATGTGTATGACATCCACATAAACAACCAAGCCGCTAAGACCATTATGGAACACACTCGTGACATACACATTCATGTGCAATTAATTTATTATCTTATCAAACAAATAGATTAGGGTTTAACATAATCACAGATGATAACATTTCAACATGCCGAAAAATTCTCACAATCAATATTTCAGAAAATTATATATAGCATGTAAAAAGCATCAACATCGTTCAACTTAAATGACAATAATAGTTTTGGGGCATTAACCTTACGCGATAATAGATAGAATATCAGCTCGAACAGTAGCCAAAAACTTCAAACCACCAGGATGTGTGTTGAGTCTTTCGAATAGAACTGCATACATTGGATTGAGAGCGTGCCTCAAATTTCTTTCGATTCTATAAAAAGCAGAAAGCTGTCCTTCATATTCATGCGCATGCTCATCATTCCCATCACCTGATTGTCAATCTTTTTAAATCCAAAAAACATGAAACCAAACTGTACTTTTTTAACAAAAGAAGACTCACTGTTAGGTATCTTAAGACCAACATATTGCTTCATCAACTCCCGAACTTGCGTCCTATTGAGATCATACTCTCGAGCAAGAATGAGTAGTAATTTGTGACGGTTTTCTTTAGAAAGACTAAAATAACCCTATATAACCACAGTCCTATTGTCAGTACCATAATCAAATTGAAACTTGTTACACAACATCAACATAAACAACAATCAAACAAAGAAACAAAATGTATTTTTTTCACCTCCGAGAATTCACTTAGTGCAGTATCCAGTATCTCTTTTTTGTTCATTGATATGACCGAATGCATTGATTCTCGCACTTGCCCAAAATCTCTGAAAGCATTCGAATACATTTAAAGTACCGTAAAAAGACGGAACAAATAAATATAATCAACTTATATGCAACGATTAACTAGACAAACCTCGGGGTGTTGCTAGAGGCATTTCGATTATCTATTTTGTTCCCTTCCAACGGAGCAAATTGCAACTGGTTACCTTTGTTCTACACGAAAACAAAAACACACATTATGTTTACACTTCGAAAGTTTTTAAAAAAATAACAATAACAATAATAAAAATAATTATTTCGATGCATCAATGTGTACAAATATACATCATGATATGTCAGCACCAGCATCCTTCATACGAATTTCAATTGTTTTAACTACAACTCTACCCAGACAGTCTCATATATACTTGACATTTGACTTCAAAACCTAAAAAGTCAAATGACAATTATATGGTTTCCCCAAAATATCTAATTGATCACAATTACACATTATTTAACCTAATTACTTTTGATCCATCACATCTACCTTAGGTTAGAGGTACAACTGTCTACATCTTATCTCTCCCGTACCATGTATTTTGCGGGATTGGGTATTGTTATTGTTGCAGAGCCAGAAACATTTCAATTTCAATTTCAAGTTTTCAGGTAACAATTATTCAGTTTTTTGCATACAAAATGAAGGAATTCAATAATTCATATAACTTATCAACTACCCATAACATATCTAATACACAAACACAACTAGCATTTAAAAAAGCTTATGCTTTTATATCAAATCATATAAAAACTGAAGTAATTAATAATACTAAAATTGAACTTGATTGAAATTTAACAACTTACAGAAACATGGGAAAGAGGTCTCATTTTAGAACGCAATAAGATTGCAAGGCCTTTCTTGTTCATAATCTCTCAAGATATTATGAGAATTACTTGGTTTTGATTAATTTTTACAAACAGAAATCAATTGTTCGATTTTATAAAAAATCTTGTGTGTATTCGGTGTTCTTCACTTCTTCAATGTGTTTCAGAGCAATAAAATGAGGCCCAATTAATTATTTGGGCTCAGGCCCAATAGATGTAATTAATCATATCCGTTAATTTGAGCTGGGCTTGTATATTACTCGATGTTCGATTTTTAAGCCCAACTCTAGAGACAACTCGATTAAAGCTTAATTTTGGATTTACGTGATAATATGATGAGAAAAGTAAATATATGTGGCTCTGATGTACCTAAGATTAGGTAAAGAAACATCGCCATCTCCAATCATCTCTATTTCTCTATCTCCAAATAAAACATCTTTTTAGAATATTCTACCTCAAAATTTATTCTTCTCAAACCATCCTACTCCAAAATCACGACTCCAAAAACTTTTATATAAAAATTATCTATCTTTTATACAATCACTTGATTATTTATCAAGAAAAAAAGATAGAAATGTTATATATTTTAACTTCATAGTTGGAATCTTATATTCTTAAATTAGTTTAAAGTTTATGTAGAAGTATAACATTTGACATTTACACTAGATAGTCAATATATATCATTAACAACGAAAATTGAAACAAACAATAACTATTATATTTCACTACCAAATTATCTTCTAATTCTCTAAATTATCATATCGATCTCATAAATGTTCGTTAGTGTATTTTGAAGTCCAAAGTGCTCTTCTATATCTCTAATCTGCTTATTTAGTTGTAGTATTTTTTTGTGTAAATTTATAATATTTTACATTTCTTAATTGATTTTCTCTTTATAATTTTTTATGTTAGTTAAGTATTTTGATATAACACTAGTATAATAGTAATACATATTTAATATAAGTATTTAAATAGTATTAAGTTGATTAAAATAATAGATTATAATAATAAAGTGATTATGGAGGAAGGCTTGTATTTCTCCAAATATGGAGAAAATTTTCAATGTCTCCAAAAATATCTCTATAATTGGAGTACCCATTGGAGAGGGTTTTCTTCATAAATCTTACTCCAAATCTTTATTTATGAAGTAAAAGGTGGTTTGGAAGTAAACATTAGAGAAGGCCCAATGTTACAATTTTTTCGTAATCGAAATCATGGATATTGTCATATATTCTTATTTTCGACATGATTACAGATCATAGGGGAATGAGGGCAAGGAAGGCAAAGGAATCTGAACCATCCATTCCCTTCACCAATGGTTTAGATCAAGTCAAGTCACGTAGGGTCTACTTTGCAAATATTTTTAGGCGGAGGGATTAATTTGCAATTTATGTAAAATAAAATGAGGGGGGCACTTTTTTCGGGCAGCCATTTGTTCAAAACCTTTCTCTCATCCTTCACACAAAAAAAAAAAAAAAAAAAAAAAAAACACACACACACACACACTCTAACTCTTTCTCTATTCACAAAACACACAAATACTCGTACACTTGCAAACCACCACCTCCTTCACCGTTCACCACCACCGTCGCCACCTTCACCGTTCACCATCGTCACCGTCGCTCCACTTCAGACTCGTGTTCATGACCGAGAAAAGAAGTGGAGAAACGATGGCGTATTTTTTGCCGGAGAGTTGAGATATGAACCACCACCGTTGGTGAACCGGCATCCACCGGACGTAACTCCCCTTGATTTTCTCCATCTTCTCCCGCCGCTCCATCACCACCACCACCACTTACGCCATCTTCTTAACAGTACCATCACCTTATAAAAACACTTAGATCTAAGAAGAACAAGATCTGAAAATTCGTAGATCTATACCTAAAAAGTAGATCTGAAAAGTATATCTACTTTGTAGATTTTGAAAAAAATCAACTGCATCCTGCATCTTACATTACTGCAGCTTAAATGCAATTAATGTATATTTTGTGCTTTTACTTGTTTACTGCATGTTGTATATTACTTACTGCATCTTATAATTTTTAACATATTTTATGTTTTTCTACAGTTTTATTTTTGAATCGAAATATTGTTAATATTTTTTACTGCATCTTATATATTGTTACTGCATCTTATGTTGTTTTAGCATTTTATGTGTTGAAATAAAAAAATTACTTATACTTATTTTACTACATCTTATGTAAATCTTGGTTTTATTCTTAAATTTAAAAAATTACTTTGACAAGTTTACTCCATCATGTATATTTGTTACCGCATCTTATATTCTTTAGCATTTTTAACTGAATCTGTTTGCATATTAAAAGGTTTTTTGATTAAACAAAATTTTGGACAATTTTTGAGTATATTTTCGGGCAGGTCCACAACTTTATTAAAATTGTAAAATGGTCTCTCCTCTCTTCCCACATTCTCCTCTGATCTATTCCCTCTCGACATTACCAAAATCAACATTAATAATCTTTCAAAGCTTTGTGTCATTTTATGAAATTCAAAATGTATGATAAGTTGATACCAATATGAAGTGTTGTCCGCAACTGCAAATTAAATAACAAAAAAGATGAGTTTCATTCATCAAACAAAAGTCATACAAGCTCGTTTTGACAATCTTTAATTAAATATGATGTAGTTTGATATATTTGAAAATTGAAACAATAAAACATGGTTTTTATATCCAAACTTAAGTACATGAAAGCTACATATTCACTTTTCCCTAAAATGATCGGCAAAAAAATAAATAAAAGAATTAGTGAAGTACATGTGTTATGCATGATATGGATTAAACACATCGATAGACCTATTTTTTAAATATATTTAACATCACCTCTTTTTGATTTGATCAGTTTCTAGGGTTTAAAATGTTGGTTTGTTATCATCGGTAAATCTAATAGGTCGTATAATACCAAGTCAATATGTTATGAATTTAGATGGAAAGGTAAAAATGTATAAAAAATAATAGGCGGTTAAAAATGATGAGAAAACCTGCAACTAAGAATCATCTTGTCAATTGAGATAAACAAGGTTTTGTTTGCCCACGCTTCGCGAACGGAGAAATTATTCTTGACATCGATTGTGTATCTATCAATTTATTATAAATCAATGGTCTTTGGCGTAATGATATCGAGACGTACGTACAACTATTGAAGTATGAGTTTAAATTCTCTGGGGTCATATAGTTCAAACGAGAACCACAAAAGGTACAGAACTGCGAGAACTTTTAAATTACATTATTTTTATACATGTAATCGCAACAAATTACACATAAATGTTATTTAATGTTCATATTATTGACAAATAAAAATTAAAAACCACAAAAGACGTGTTAAACTATAAAATATATGAAGTGTTCACATGTGCACATGTGAACGAAATATATAAATTTGATTTTAAAGTTTATTTTGATATTTTCTCAAACTATATTGCTTTTAACCTTAATCTTGATCAATGTTTACATATAATTGAATCATTAAACATGTTAAAATCTCTATAATTTAAAAGTTCTCGCAGTTCTGTACCTTTTTGTGATTCTCATTTGAACCTTTGGCTATATATATATATATATATATATATATATATATATATATATATATATATATATATATATATATATATATGGGTGGAGGTTCATATGAGAACCAACTAAAAGTTGAGAACCTTGAGAACTACTAGATTACATACTTGTTCACATGTGATTAACTTTATTCACATGTGAACATTGATTTAGGTTAGATTGGAAAAGAAAAATTTCGAAAAAATCCTAAATTATAGCGAAAAACACAAAAAACAAATATATGTTCACATTTGACGATAATGTGAACAAATCAGGTAAAACATGTTTTAAGACGTAGTTTTTGAATTTTTTCTTTTTTCAATATAACCTAAATCAATGTTCACATGTGAATGAAGTTAATCACATGTGAACAAGCATGTAATCTAGTAGTTCTCAAGGTTCTCAACTTTTAGTTGGTTCCCATTTGAACTTAGGTTCATATGAGAACCAACTAAAAGTTGAGAACCTTGAGAACTACTAGATTACATGCTTGTTCACATGTGATTAACTTTATTCACACGTGAACATTGATTTAGGTTAGATTGGAAAAGAAAAATTTCGAAAAAATCCTAAATTATAGCGAAAAACACAAAAAACAAATATATGTTCACATTTGACGATAATGTGAACAAATCAGGTAAAACGTGTTTTAAGACGTAGTTTTTGAATTTTTTCTTTTTCCAATATAACCTAAATCAATGTTCACATGTGAATGAAGTTAATCACATGTGAACAAACATGTAATCTAGTAGTTCTCAAGGTTCTCAACTTTTAGTTGGTTCTCATTTGAACTTGACCCCATATATATATATATATATATATATATATATAGGGTAGTGATCAAGAGGGAAGTGTCTTTTTGGGGGAAGGGGAAGCGTTAGTACGCATCAGGAAGCATATTACAATTATCAATCAAAACGTCAACAAAAAATTATTTTTTATCGGTAAATAGTAATCAAAATCGATGCTATAAAGAATATTTTAACGAATGAATTTCATTTTTAAGTCATAACATTAATTGATGAATATTTATTTAATTAATTGTTAAGATGCAGTGTGATGCATATTAACTAAGATGCATCGCGATGCATCATAAAACTTCACATTATTTGAAAATTTTTTTTATTGTTAAGATGCATCACAATGCAGATTAACTAATATGCACCGCGATGCATCTTAACGAATTTGGATCAAATATTCATAAATCGACACTATAACTTGAAGAAAAAATTTATCAAGGAAGCTTAACATTTATAACATCGATTCTGATTAACATTTACTAAATTTCAGTTTACTTTTTTCGAGATTAGTATAGGTGAAGGTAATATGCTTCCTGATGCGTACTAACGCTTCCCCCTTCCCTCAAAAAATGGACTTCCCTCTGGATCATGACACTATATATATATATATATATATATATATATATATATATATATATATATATATATATATATATATATATATCGTGTTTATGTATATAATAAATTTCACTTGAAAACATGATATCAACTTTTAGAACTTAATTATCACAATGTATAAGTATCTTTAATATCATGTGTAGTATGTTCACTAATTATTATCTATTTAGGAACTTGAAAATAAATAAATGTTAAAATGAAAAATAAATTATATAATTTTGGCTACAAGCAATTTTTTGTTAAGCAAAAAAGTTTCACCGATGTGTTTTGATATATCATACTTAATAACACTAAAGAAATTAGGAAAAGAGAAAAAGTTTTCAATAACAAATCAACATATTATTTTTAAAATCAAAACAAAAATAAATGAAAACCGAGAAAAGTTACCAATAAGACTCAAACTCAAACCAGAACCACATGAGTAGTTGGCCACTTGCAAACCACTTGATCTAAATACTCTCAACTAGTAAAACTATGAAAAGTCTACTATTTTTAATTATAAATATAAATCAGAAAGGGACAAAACACTTACTATTTTATAGTGTTTGCAAACTGATATTGAGCGATAAGAAATTAATAACCCCAAACAAGTTCTCTTGAAATTTATGTGTTTAAGATGCAAGTTTAAAAGTGTTCAACGAAAATATTAAAAAACATGTCAAATTCAAATATTAAAAATAGGAGAAAGAAAATATTGATACGTTACATAGTAACTTAATGGGTTAAGTATACAATTAAACGCTTTTTAGTTTTTCCCATAAAACGCGTACTCATCTTGAATATCTTTACTCTATACATGGACCGGTTGTTATTTGTTAGAGTTAGAAAAAAAACATTTTGTTGCTATCACTTGATGAATGCTTATTTATTCTGCTCCACGTTATCCTATATAATCAACCCGTAAACGCGAATGAATAGTAGAAAAATTCAGAGCGGCTCAAGGAATTACGAGGTCTAAAGCGACTCAAAAATTTGTCCTTATTAGGCGACTTATACAGTATACATATAATAAGCTTACCAATTAAGATGTTAAGTGTTTCACTGGATGGGTGGTTGCCCGCCCGTATTTATTTATAAAACATGGAGGTTCGAGTCTGGTGGTATTCAAGTTTTTATAATTTTTAGCTTTTTCTTTTTTCTTCTTTTACATTGCCTTTTCATGTTACTACTTACTATTAATATTATTTTACTTACAATAATAATTATTATTAAAAATATCCTTTGGATTTTAAAGAGGAAAAAACAAGTGAGACAGTTATTTTAAGACAAATATAAATAGTAATGTGAATATTTATTTTGCAACGAAGGTTAATTTTTATTCATATCGTGTTTGAAGTATTCCTGTAAATTGGAGTATACTTATTTAGAAAAATGTTTGATATAGTTATTTTATCACGTCGCTAAACGCGGGCAGTTAAATTTTAGTACTTATCAATCGAGTAATTTTGGCTATTTAAAAAATTGACAAGATGTATCTTTTGCTTCTACATTACAACATGTCTATTTTGTAATTCTTTCATTTTGGTAAATGATATTGAAATTTTTACGGTTCTATTTGCACTTTCCAAGATTCTTAAATGCACACCGTTTATTAAATCAATACGTCAATCAATATAACAATCAACATTTATTTCTTTGTTTTGTCTATTTTGTGTTTTTGTTTATAATATGAAAACTTCTATAAAAGTATTTCTATATGAAATTAAAATTTATAAAATTTTACAAATATAAAAACTATCTAGGAGGTGGTGTGTACAAATAGAAACAGATGGAAAATACTAATATTGTGTTTGGTTCACGGAATTTATAGGAATTCGAAGGCATTTGAATTAGGATTCCTTTCTTTAGCATATTTGGTTGAGTTCTTTATAAATGTGAAATCTACCAAATTGTTATGGTTAAGAGAATTGAAATTCCATTTGCTTTGATGAATTTCAATTCTTTCAAAATATTCCATGAACCAAACGTAACGTAAAAGTAAAGAAGATGGTGATTAAACATGTGGTAAGATATATACCTAATATAGTTGTGCAAATAGCAGTGCCCAATAGTCATATATGCTTTTACTTGAAATCATTCAATTTTCCATGAAAATCATAACCCTCATCTATTACTAATATATAAAGCATCTCTATATGTCGAGTCTTAATTTTTTGGGACCAATTTACCCCTATTACACTAATTAATGAATATTACTTCAAATAGGAAAGTCCTTTTTTCAAATATTATTATTACTTTTTCAACCTTAGTATATTATGTGCTTTTTATTTATTCCTTTTAAAATTAAGATATTTTGATTATCATGTAAGGGTGAAATGTTATTTAACGAAAATATTATCTTACGTAATGAATATATTAGTTAGTCGTCACCGCCGTATTGCGCGGGCAATGTGCTAGTTATTCAAAATATGTACTCCCTCTATCCGTCTGACTTGAGAAAAAGGTAACATTTTTGACTAAAGAAAAAAGTCGAGTTATTAAAAATAAATATAAAAATCATTGAATCATCAAATTAACTCTCATTAATAATTTACTAGTAAGATACCCGCGTAATGCGGCGAAAATGATTAATAGTTCAATATTATTTAAACCCAGTATAACATTTTCGACAATACTATTTGTCATTCAATATATACAAATAAAATTTAAACATATGATAATAAATTACATATGATTAGTTTAAATACAACTCACAATACAATCATAATAAACATTTTTTAGTTCAACCATATGAATGATACCATTACGTACCGTTTGTGAAACCATTTACAATTAAAACTCTCTTCCAATAGCCCACAAATATGAATAAATTTACATGATACCAATACACGATCAAGCGCTCAATTTCCCTACAGTTTCAACAAAAGCATCAAGTTCATTCCAAATACTTTTTATATAGCCAAAATAAAAACCATATTTTGTTCTCTAAGTAGTCTTCGTACGTAACATTTGAATTCAGCTGCTACGATATCTTTGGTTAAAAAGTAGCATTTCACTTATTACTTCCATTTCTTGATTTAATTGATTTAGTTTTCATATTTTCATTTGTTATATACATATATAATTTGTGCTACGGTGATTGCCTATTTGATTTAGATAGTGACAGCCATATACATATTATATTAATTCTCATAGTTAATTAGCATGTAAGGGGTAAATTGGTAATTTCCGATATCCCTTTTTTAAACTTTCAGCCTAATACTCAAATGATTTATAATGGAGTATAGATATAGATAATAACTTATTTCTTTAATATATATATAGACAAACTTGACTTGAATATAAATATAAAATACACTAAGGTTAGCATTTTAATGCTGTATTTATCTAACTTCAAAACCTCATATGGTATGCCTTCAAGTTTTGAAATTGTCTATTGTATGATTTTTGCATTATTTTTTTCTACATATATTGACATGTTCTTCTAAGTTATATACTTATATGCATACAATAGTAAGTTAAATATATATGAAAAATGATTTTAAATCTTGATTACATATAATTGAAGGTTTCAAATTTGGATACATAAGATAGTATAAAGTGTAAAGTTTGAATGATTAGCTTGGATATTTCGGATATCCAACTAATCAACTTTTAGAAAAACCAATATTCAATATTATCAGGATCCGAATTTTCAGATATTCAAATTTTCAGCTAATTTCAAATCGAGTTGTTGAATTATTTTTGATTTCGAATACAGATATTTTAAACGCCCCGGACGGGTCATTGTTGCACTTGTCTCTAGGGGTGTTCAAATGGATGGATCGGTTCAAAACCGATCCGTATACATGAATCCAAATGGATTATGGTTTCGAAAATATGAATCCGATCCATCCAAACAAATTCAAAAACCGAACCAATCCATCCGAACAATTATTTGGATAGATCGGTTTGGTTTTTGGATATCCAAACACACACATAAATATACGTAATATCTATAAAAAATATGTTAGATATTATAATATAGTTATACAAAACGGATGGTTCTCATTTGAACCTCCCAGTATATATACATGTGTGTGTGTAATATAATAGTAAAATGTAAAACTATAAATTATCCACATATGTAAGTAAACAATTTTGTAAATTATAAACTACCTATTATATTTGGATATATATAGAATATTAATAATTTAGTAAACTATTTTGTATGTTCATGTATATATATATATATATATATATATATATATATATATATATATATATATATATATATATATATATATAGTAACGGGATCAAAAAAGAAGAAAAATTAGATGGAGAAGAGGGAGAAAGCAATATGATTCAGTATTTTTATACTATGATTCATTTTTTTATTATTATAATAAAAAAATGAATCATAGTATAAAAATACTGAATCATATTGCTTTCTCTCTCTTCTCCACCTAAATTTCCTTCTCCCTTGATCCTAATCCTATATATATATATATATATATATATAATGTTTGATAATAAATATTTATTTGTTATTTGGTTTTTTTGGATAATTCGGTTTGTAATTTATTAACCAAAACTAATATGTGATCCAAAATAATAAGTTAGGTTCTGATCAAAGCCGATCCAAAAATACAATTATCCAAATCATATGGTCCGATCAGAGTTATTTAATTGGATAATTCGGTTTTATCCAAACTCCGAACAACCCTACTTTGTCTCTTTTGCTTTTTAGACACTAATTGTTACTGCATGGCAACGGAAGCATGTGTTTAGTCACTTTCCTCGCGACATCTAGAAAAGCTAGCTCACAATTTATTACTCTGCCGTAACACTATACAGACTATATTCTCACTCAGATTATTAATTTTTTTTTTTCTATTTTTAAAATGCTATTAAAATAGCAATACCGAAAGATAGAAGTATATTGGTATCATTTGACCAATGTCCAATTGGTATTTCATTTTATATTTATTCTTTCAAGCGTATTACATTTTGCTTATCATCGGATCGTATGAGCTGTACTTTTACTTAATGTATTATACGTGTTACACTTGTCAATTCCGTCTATTGTATGTACACTTTCCCTTTTTAGCAAGGTAAAGAAGGAAAGTGTGAATCCAATAGACGAAATTGACTGATAATCAATACATATGATAAAAGTTTATGAAAATCCGCTCCATAAAATAATAAAAGAATATATCACACCTTGAAACAATAAACGTACCCTTTCTAGGGGCGACAGCGATAGCGATGGCATACTTTGACAACATTTTAGTATGCTACACCATTAATAATTTAATACGTATGCCATTATGAAAACATGCTAGCTCATTATGCTGTAGTCAAAAAATGGGTTCATAACTTTTCATATATAACAGTAAAAATGGGCGCCAGATGAAGTAAATGAATGTATAATAGAAATTAGATAAGGTCATGAGTCTAACATGTCATAGCTAGAAATTAAATTCGTGTATAATGTAGTTCTCTTTGAACTAAACAGTTAGTGAGAAAATTAACTTTTATTCAATTGAGCCAAATAGTTTGAATTCGAAAGGTTTTTTTTTTTTTTTTCTTCGGAAAAGGGACAATTAATGCATGTGTTGGCATTTTTCGGGTATCAACTAATTTGTTATTATTTTTTTAAATCTTAAAAATTTAGAATCGCACAATCGAGAGTATCAGTAACCCACAATTATGTTTGTTAGATCTAGATTTTGAAATGATTCAGTTTTACGTAACTATTACATTCGATCTTTGTGTGTACGAGGTAACCTGAGCTACAAGATACCAGTTATCTTTTGTTTTTCCTTTTAATATAATTTCCGTTGACATTATAACCACATCAATGGCCAATTCATCATATTTATGACACATCATTATATACCAGCTTAGTTGGTTTCGAAGATGAAGGCATTTGAAAAGTACTCAGGTTCAATCCCCACCAACAGCAAGGAGGAACCTAATTTATTAGAAAAAGATGAGCTTCATTTAACACTCATGTGATGGGCTTAAGGCGGTCTAGTGTGGACCGATTGGGTTGCCGGAATTATAACAAGATATGCTATGAATGCTTATACAGTACGTTTTCATTATATTTAAACATCACAATTTGTAAACAAAGTAAAAGAAGAGGGACTTGTTTTGTAAATACTATTTCTTCCCCTAGCCTCATAAAGGGAGTGTTTGGCACAAGGGATTCTTAGAGATTATAGGTTATTGAGATTCTAATCTTGATAATTTCCATCCCCTAAAAATGAAAAGACTTGTTTAGTAATTAACAAAATGTAGGTGAGGATTCTTGAAAAAGTAATCCTTTGGACTCCCCTAAACAAGAAGCCATTTCAACTAGTTTCTAAAAGAATCCACAGCCACTAGAATCTCCAGCCACAATCTCCAACACTGCAGCTACAAACTCCGGCTCTAGCTAATTTGTTGCCAAACACACCCAAAGTGTCAAACAGATTGGTCATCTTTTCCGGGATGTTTTCCAGTGACCTTCACCTCCTCCGTCCAGTTTTCCGGTGACCTTCTGTGACACCCCCAAATTTAACGATTTGCGGAAGCTTGATTTGGGTGTCACTAATCAATATACAAAGCACATAAGATATAATGAACGACCACTATATGCGTCGTTTTAAACTTGTATAAATAAAGTAAATGTTTACATCAAAATATAGTTACATTAGCTCGGTTCCTGAAATTGAGAGATTACATAGCATAATTACTTTTACAAAATATAATAATGCAGTCCAATCTCTAGTTGTATGTATGCTGACTCGAGCTAATAATTCCTGCTTGTGCAGCCAAACTACTGCTGGGTACCTGTGATAAATACTAAAATGGGTCAGCGAAAACGCTGGTGAGCTCACAGGTTTGTATGTCAATGTATAGTTGTAAGAACCGCAAGATTTATATTGAATTTAAAATGCAATTAAGCAAGATAAAAGTTATACTGTCCATGAGCACATAGTCTGAGCTTAACTTGATTTGTCAGGCCCACTTAAGGAAACCTAACTTGAAATGCCTCCTACGAGTGCCTAATCAACACTCGTCTTCCCAAATGCTAATACATCCGTTTGACCGGTTAGTGCGTGCTAACCCGGATGAGGATTGTCAATCCCATATGATATCATATACTAACATTCACGCTATAAAATAGTAGAGACTATGCTTATGGAGGACTTTAAATTGATTAGCTTGAAACTCATGTAGTATTTGAAGTTTGGCACTTGCGTTCTACTTGTAAAACAAAATCGAGTAGTAATATCACACCCCTAGTTGTAAAGCAGTGAAAATGGGGCTATGAAACTCACCTGGTTCTTGAAGTGTTTAACTTAATAAACTTGAAGTAATTAGCTGTGAGTTGGTGTCCAAAGGCTTGAAACCTGAATGTGTCCACGACACTTAAATTGTCATTAATTGTATTGGTATCCCGAAAGACTACCATTTGAATTGTTTGTCTAACTTAATGTCCAAATTACCCCGATTTGGTTGATTGTTTTATTACAAGTTACTACGACTTGTTTGAATAAGTTGGTACAAGTTACAACGACTTGTTTGATTGAATTGTCTAAGTTACTATGACTTAGTTGATTTAATTGTGTATTTGAAAATGTGTACGGCCCGTTGGTGACGGTTGTAACGATAGTTCTAAAATGTTATTATATTGTTGCTACAGTGAATTGCTACAGTGAATTGCTACAGTAAAATTTGACTTTGAAAATTTTGAGGTTTGAAGATTCTGTTTTGTGCGACGTAGCCTGCGACGTAGGCTGCGACGTAAGAGTTTTGCGACGAAAAGGGTTGCGTCGCTAAAGTCAACAGTGCTAAGTCAATAGCGACGTAGGGTGCTACGTCGCTTATGCGACGTAGGTTCGGTTTGCGACGTTAAGGTCTGCGTCGCTATGTGCGACGTTCGCAAGTCAATGCGACGTAATAGGCTGCGTCGCTATATGCGACGTTGGGGATATGGTGCGACGTAGGCCGCTGCGTCGCTGTATGCGACGTTGGGGATATAATGCGACGTAGGTCGCTACGTCGCATCTGCTCCAGACCAAATGCGACGTACGGGGTCTGATCGGAGTTTCAACTCCAAAAACGCGTTTTCCGGCCATCGATCGGCCTAATATTTTTACCCAACCCATTTTAGGACATTACAAGGTTATACAAACAGCTAGCAAGTTATAAAACTTAAAAACGAGAGTTTTCGGAGTCGTGTCGGAAACTTACAAATCGCCGAAATGAAATTCCGGAAAGGTAGAAGTGTAGATCGTCGCGAGGTGGTCGTTTATTGTAAAAGGGGTTTGAAGATCCGAGGTCGTTTGAGGTGTTTATTTTGCGATTTTGATGATTTTTGTTTGGTGGTTTGTTTGAGAGAAATAAGAGAGGAGAGAGAGATAGAAAATGGAAAATGAAAGAAAGTGAAAAAGGTGGGGAGGTGGTTAAGGGATCACCTCCCATTTCCAGTCCGCGCACTGCGCTCCGTGCGGTGTTCGTTTACTCCGTCGTTTATACGTTAAATGTTTATTTTCTTTGTTTTAATATACGTTTTAGAATACGAATAATTACTCAGTATTTTTGTTAAAGTATTTTACTAACTTTTAATAATCACATTATAAAAGGTAATTTGTTTTGTTTGATTTGCGCGTTTACATTTTATTCGCGTTTATATAATTTGTGTGATAAAACTTGTCTACAAAATATTATGGACATAATATTTTTAAGTACAAAAATGTTATTAAAAATCTTTGTATTACTTAAATCAATTGTTCACCAACGTCCGTATTTATTTAATCGAATTACATTTGATTTGAACTCGTACGATTTAAACAAATCGCATAATTGTAGATATATATTCAACAATATATATGAAAATTGATACATTAATTAGCCTATCACAGAACTAATTACATGTACTAAAACTTGATTAGGCACTAATTATAGTCCTAAATTGACGGTTGTCACATTCTCCCCCTGTTAGAAGAATTTCGTCCCGAAATTTAAGCCGAAGTTGTGTTTGACGTTGAATCAGTGAAGAGTTGAGGATACTTGAGTCGCATCTGGTCTTCCCGTTCCCAGGTAAATTCCGGACCGCGCCGCGAATTCCACCTAACCTTGACAATGGGAATACGACTTTGTTTAAGTTGTTTGACCTCACGGTCCATGATTTCAGCGGGTTCCTCAACAAAGTGAAGTTTTTCGTCAACACGAATTTCATCTAGTGGAATGATAAGTGTCTCATCAGACAGACACTTCTTCATATTTGAAACATGAAAAGTGGGATGCACGCTACTGAGTTCAGATGGCAGCTGCAATCGGTAAGCCACTGGACCAATCCTTTCGAGGATCTCGAATGGTCCAATGTATCTGGGATTCAACTTCCCTCGTTTGCCAAATCGGATGACGCCTTTCCAAGGCGATACTTTGAGTAGAACTCGATCCCCAACCTGGAACTCGAGTGGTTTGCGTCTCACATCAGCATAACTTTTCTGACGATCACGCGCGGCTTTGAGTTTGTTTTGAATTTCTACGATCCTCTCGGTTGTTTCGTGTATGATTTCTGGACCCGTGAGTTGGCTATCCCCAACTTCGGTCCAACAGATAGGTGAACGGCACTTACGACCGTACAGTGCCTCGAAGGGAGCAGCTTTGATGCTGGTATGATAACTGTTGTTGTACGAGAACTCGCACAATGGTAGATGTTTTTCCCAGTTTACACCGAAGTCTACTACGCAGGCCCGTAGCATGTCTTCCAGTGTTTGAATGGTTCGTTCACTTTGGCCGTCGGTTTGAGGATGGTATGCGGTACTCATATCCAGTCGAGTACCCAGAGATTTTTGAAGTGATTGCCAAAATTGTGAAGTGAAACGACTATCTCTATCGGAGATAATGGAGATTGGAACACCGTGTTTGGTCACGATTTCTTTCAGATAAATGTTGGTGAGGCGTTCCATTTTGTCGGATTCCTTGATTGCTAGGAAGTGAGCAGACTTGGTGAGACGATCCACGATCACCCAAATGGTATCGCAACCGTTCGAGGATCGAGGTAGTTTGGTTATGAAGTCCATGGCAATTTGTTCCCATTTCCATTCAGGAAGACTGGGTTGTTGAAGTAAACCAGAAGGTTTTTGATATTCGATTTTGACTTTGGAGCAAGTAAGGCACTTGCTGACATAGGTGGCGATTTCAGATTTCATGTTTGGCCACCAGTAAAAGTCCTTGATACCGTGGTACATTTTATCGGATCCCGGATGGATAGAGTATTTGGACTTGTGAGCTTCATCCATCACTAAGTCTCGTAGGTTCCCGAATTTAGGCAACCAGATTCGGTTTGAGAAATACCTAATCCCGTTAGGTCTGATTTCAAGCTGTTTATCCATGCCCCGCAAGGCTTCATCTTTGACATGTTCGGGTTTTAAGGCTTCGAGTTGAGCAGTGAGAATTTGAATGTTTAAATTGTTGTAAATGGTCATACTGAGGGCTCGAACCCGAAGTGGTTTCACTCTCTCTTTTCGACTAAGGGCGTCAGCAACAACATTTGCTTTGCCTGGATGATATTTGAGTTCGCAGTCGTAATCCGTAAGCAACTCGACCCATCGACGTTGCCTCATGTTGAGATCCTTCTGATCGAATATGTGTTGAAGGCTTTTATGATCGGTAAAGATTGTACATCTGGTACCATAAAGGTAATGTCTCCAGATTTTGAGGGCAAAAACGACAGCTCCTAGCTCGAGGTCGTGGGTGGTGTAATTCTTTTCATGAATCTTAAGCTGTCGGGAAGCATAAGCTATGACTTTGTCTCGTTGCATGAGCACACAACCGAGACCTTGATGTGAAGCATCGCAGTATACCACGAAGTCATCGGTGCCTTCGGGTAATGATAGGATAGGAGCACTGCAAAGCTTTTGTTTTAAGAGTTGGAATGCCGACTCTTGCTTATCAGTCCAGTCAAACTTTTTGTCTTTCTGGGTCAGCGTCGTGAGTGGTATGGCTATCTTGGAGAAATTTTCAATGAATCGTCGATAGTATCCGGCCAGTCCTAGAGACTGCCGTACTTCGGTCGGAGTGGTTGGCGATTGCCAGTCTTTGATAGCCTCGATTTTTGACGGGTCGACGTGAATCCCCTGACTGTCAATCACGTGACCAAGAAATTGAACGGTTTTGATCCAGAACTCACACTTAGAGAACTTGGCATAGAGCTCCTCGTGTTTAAGTAGTTCAAGGATGGTTTTGAGGTGTTGCGCGTGTTCTTCTTGGCTTCGTGAATATATGAGGATGTCATCGATGAAGACAATGACAAACTTATCAAGGTAAGGTTTACACACCCGATTCATAAGGTCCATGAATACAGCCGGTGCATTGGTTAGGCCGAATGGCATCACTTGGAATTCGTAATGCCCGTAACGAGTTCTGAAAGCGGTTTTTGGAATATCGGCATCGCGAACACGCAATTGGTGATAACCGGATCGGAGATCAATCTTTGAGTAACAACTCGACCCTTGAAGTTGGTCGAACAGGTCATCGATTCGAGGGAGTGGATACCGGTTCCTGACAGTTAACTTGTTCAACTCTCGATAGTCGATACACATTCGAAAAGAACCATCTTTCTTCTTAACAAATAGGACCGGAGCTCCCCAAGGTGAAGAACTCGGCCTGATAAACCCTCGTTCCAGGAGTTCCTGTAACTGGGTGGACAGCTCCTGAAGTTCGGATGGAGCTAAACGGTATGGTGCTCGGGCCACAGGCGCAGCACCCGGTACAAGATCGATTGAGAACTCAACCTGTCTTGGTGGTGGTAGACCAGGCAGTTCCTCAGGAAAGACTTCTGGAAAGTCTCGAACAATTGGAACATCCTCAAGTCGCTTCTCCTCCGACTTTTTCTCCATGATGTGCGCGAGGATTGATGGATAACCCTTTCTCAGAAATTTCCGGGTTTTAAGACAAGAGATGATGTTAAGCCTCGTCCCACCGGTCTCCCCCTGTATGATCAGGGTTCTACCGACAGTGAGAGGTATGCGAACAATTTTGTCGTAGCAGATGATTTCGGCTCGATGTTTGGACAACCAGTCCATGCCTACGATGACATCGAAACTTCCTATCTCAATAGGCATAAGATCTATGGGGAAGGTTTCGTCGGCTAGATTTAAAGTGCAATTAGGTATCACACTATCGGTTTCTATCAGCTTGCCATTTGCTAGCTCTACGGTGTACTTAACGTCTAAAGCAACAGGTGTAATGTCAAGTAGAGGGCAAAATTCATCGGAAATAAAACTCCTATCGGCACCAGTATCAAACAGAATGGAAGCAGTTAAATTGTTGAGGAGGAACATACCCGTGACCACATTCGGGTCCAGACGGGCGTCCCCTGAGTTGATCACGAAAGCAGTACTTTTGGCGTTGTTGTTGTTGCGGGAGTTGTTGTTGTTGTTGCCCTTATTCTTCAACTTTGGGCAAGAATCCCTGAAGTGTCCTGGGTTTCCACATTCATAGCAGGACCTAGGTTGTCGGGTATTTTTGTCAGAGGGGTTGTTGTTGGATTTAGGGGCTCTACAATCCTTAGTCAAATGCCCGTACCTCCTGCAGTTGTTGCAAGGGGGGTTGCACTGACCAAAGTGGTGGTAGTTGCACTTGGGACAATAAGGTCTGTCCCCGGTGTAGCTGCGGTTGGATTCAGAGTTGGTGTTGTAGACTTGGATGGCGTTGTTTTTCTTGTTTGAGTTGTGGTGGTGTTCAGTGGATTTGCGTTTGTTGTTGTTAGAGGATGAGGTGTTGGAGGTCTCACGGCTGACAACTAGAGCCATGAGTTCGTGGGCCAATCGAATGGCACTCTCAGTAGTGGTTGGTTTGGATGAGGCGACGTTGCCCTGGATGTTCTCGGGGAGTCCACGAATGTATTTCTTAATGCCCTTACTTTCTGGTTCGACTAAACCCGGGCATAATAAAGCAAACTGCTGAAATTTAGTGGTATAATCAGCAACATCATTTCCCTGCACCTCCAGATGCCAGAATTCTTCTTCCAGCCTGTGCAATTCCTCTTCAGGACAGTATTTTTCTGTCAGTTTCTTTTTCAGTTCGGCCCAAGGAAGTCGGTTTGCAATCTCGAGGCCTACAGAGTTTGCGTGGGTTTTCCACCACGTGAGTGCACCTTCCTGAAAGGTGTAAGCAGCAAATTTGACCTTGTTGTTCTCAGTGCAATCGCAGAGACTGAAAACAGATTCCATGCGCTCAATCCAACGAATTAAGCCAATGGCACCTTCCGTGCCCTTGAAGTATAGCGGTTTACAGCTAAGAAAGTCCTTATAGGAGCAGGGTTTGGGTGGTGGAGTATTGGTTGCTGTGTCCTCGCTACCGGGTGGTGTTCGGGTAGCCAAGGCTTTGGTCACACTGCGGGCAATGATTCCCGCGATCTCAGCTTCGCTAAGGGTAATTTGACGGCGAGGAGGCATGATGCTGAGTAAGAAAGAACAAGGAAATGAAATAAGATGCTAGTCCGAGTATGATGAACTAGTGGTGTGTTTGTCATTTCGAGACAAAGCGTTAGAGAGAAAGAGGCCTATATTCATATAATAATATAGCCTAAAGTGGTAATGAGGTCTACTTATGTAAGTATATATGTATATCACATAATAACCTATTGAGTGTCTAGCACAGACGTGTTTTGAGTCCCGTTTCTCTCGAGGTCAGAGTCAACTAATGCATTCCTGTTCAACATAACTCTTTCAGATTTCACATCATCTTTCTCTAATTGTACATAGTTGATCAGGCTATGTTAAATTAAAGTCGTATGATGTAATCCCTGAACTAGTCATAACTAATAAGGAATACTGCCTAACGGTCATAGTCTAGGCCCACTAAATGCAACCTAGTTCACTATAACCTTAGGCTCTGATACCAATCTGTGACACCCCCAAATTTAACGATTTGCGGAAGCTTGATTTGGGTGTCACTAATCAATATACAAAGCACATAAGATATAATGAACGACCACTATATGCGTCGTTTTAAACTTGTATAAATAAAGTAAATGTTTACATCAAAATATAGTTACATTAGCTCGGTTCCTGAAATTGAGAGATTACATAGCATAATTACTTTTACAAAATATAATAATGCAGTCCAATCTCTAGTTGTATGTATGCTGACTCGAGCTAATAATTCCTGCTTGTGCAGCCAAACTACTGCTGGGTACCTGTGATAAATACTAAAATGGGTCAGCGAAAACGCTGGTGAGCTCACAGGTTTGTATGTCAATGTATAGTTGTAAGAACCGCAAGATTTATATTGAATTTAAAATGCAATTAAGCAAGATAAAAGTTATACTGTCCATGAGCACATAGTCTGAGCTTAACTTGATTTGTCAGGCCCACTTAAGGAAACCTAACTTGAAATGCCTCCTACGAGTGCCTAATCAACACTCGTCTTCCCAAATGCTAATACATCCGTTTGACCGGTTAGTGCGTGCTAACCCGGATGAGGATTGTCAATCCCATATGATATCATATACTAACATTCACGCTATAAAATAGTAGAGACTATGCTTATGGAGGACTTTAAATTGATTAGCTTGAAACTCATGTAGTATTTGAAGTTTGGCACTTGCGTTCTACTTGTAAAACAAAATCGAGTAGTAATATCACACCCCTAGTTGTAAAGCAGTGAAAATGGGGCTATGAAACTCACCTGGTTCTTGAAGTGTTTAACTTAATAAACTTGAAGTAATTAGCTGTGAGTTGGTGTCCAAAGGCTTGAAACCTGAATGTGTCCACGACACTTAAATTGTCATTAATTGTATTGGTATCCCGAAAGACTACCATTTGAATTGTTTGTCTAACTTAATGTCCAAATTACCCCGATTTGGTTGATTGTTTTATTACAAGTTACTACGACTTGTTTGAATAAGTTGGTACAAGTTACAACGACTTGTTTGATTGAATTGTCTAAGTTACTATGACTTAGTTGATTTAATTGTGTATTTGAAAATGTGTACGGCCCGTTGGTGACGGTTGTAACGATAGTTCTAAAATGTTATTATATTGTTGCTACAGTGAATTGCTACAGTGAATTTGTAACAACTCGCAAATTTAAACACGATTAATTAAATTAATCACTTGCATTATTAGGCTAATTCCCTACTGGAGTGAATTCACAACACAATTTAGAGGTAAGTCTAGCATAGCCCAACTAGATAATACGCGTAGTATTACGTATTCGTAATTAGTTGTAATTACGTACTGAACAATTTGAAAACAAACGCGACAAAAACGTACGACTGTTGGTGAACAAAATTATTTAATAAAACGAAATTTTTAAATAACGTAGTAACGAATAAATATTTTGTCAAAAATATTTCCAAATAATTTTATAACGCAAAAACGTCAAAACGTATAATTGAAATTAAACAAAGTTTGAAACTTATAAAAATTATTAATTTAGTGTTGTAAAAAGATTTTAAATAATAATATAATGAAAAACGTAATTAAAAACATATTAGTTAAAATAAACTAACATTCAACGATTGGGTAAACAAACACGGAACGCAAACACGGAGGCGAGAAAGGGGACAAAACCCCCTCCCCACCTCCCTTTTCTTCCATTTTCCACCTATCTCTTTCTCTCTCTTCTCTACTCTTTCTCCTCCTTCTCTCTAAACTCACCCACAAACCACACAAATCACATAAAAACTACACTAAAACGACGCCGAATCACATATCCCCTTTGGAATAAAACGACCACGGCATCCCGATCTACACTTCTACCTTTTCGAATTTCAAATCCGACACTCGTAAGTTTCCGACAAATCCCGCAAATCTTTAGATTTCAAAGTTATAATTGCTACTTAGTGTTTAATATACTTAGATTTACATGTTTTAGTGTTTTATACAACCGAAAACGTCCGAAATCGACCCAAAACTCGTTATTTTCTCGCTGTTCGTCGAACAGGCGACTACGTCGCATTGGGACCGAAAACAGTACTGCGACGTAGGCCTCTTCCTTACGTCGCACATAGCGACGCAGACCACTACGTCGCATTAAATTGCGAGCGTCGCCTATGCGACGCAACCCATGACGTCGCAAAAAACCAGAATGCGACGTAGACCCGTACGTCGCACCCTACGTCGCATAACCACCCAGCGTCGCACCTTACGTCGCTAAAAACAGGAAGTTTAAAAACTTGTTTTCACTAAGGGTCGAACTAACCGGAAACGCATATCTTTATACAAATTCGATTCACGAGCCTTACAAACAATTTAAACATACTTGTTTTATCGAAATGTTGATTTCAAACTTTCACCAACGAGTCGTATACATTTTCATAAACAACGAAATACAAACATAAACATTAAACAAACGATTTGGACGTGACTTGGATGTACAAACACTAGCATGGATGATTAGTTTAGACATCCACATACTTATTAAATCTCGTACGTTTAGGACGTTAGGAGATTTCAGACCGTACTTGGGCTTAGGTTTGCTAGCACTCGCACAACTACTTAAACTCAACAGGTGAGTTCACAGCCCCTACTTTTATTGATTTAACTGCTTTTGAACAGGGGTGGAAAACATAGTCAACTGTTTTACTTATTGCCATAATTGCTTTTACTTATATGATTGTTTATCATACGTGTTTTACTCAAACTGTTAGAGTACTTTGAACTACTGAACTATTATTCGAACTTTGTTTATGAAATAACATTTTCATACTGATACACTGAACAAATGGGATAACTTATTCGACAAACTGTTTTAACTAGACCGGAGAACGACCGGTAAACTGTTTTGCAAACGACTGAAAACTCTTAAACTTGTTTGGTATACCGGAGAACGACCGGTACTTTTGTGTAAATGCTGGAAAACGACCAGCTACGTATTTTAGTGCCAGAGAACGACTGGCCACTGGACGGGAGAACGACCCGTGCGTCTTTGGATGGGAGAACGACCCATGCGTATTAACCGGAGAACGACCGGTACTGTATTTCGCTGGAGAACGACCAGCAGTCTTTGGACGGGAGAACGACCCGTGCGTATTAACCGGAGAACGACCGGTACTGTTTGTAAATCGCTGGAGAACGACCAGCACATGTGTAACCTGACATTTTGGGCGAACAACCCACTAAACTTATATTTTGGGCGAACAACCCACTAAACTTATACTTTGGGCGAACAACCCACTAAACTTATACTTTGGGCGAACAACCCACTAAACTGGTACTTTGGGCGAACAACCCACTAAACTTGCATTTGGATAACATTCCACTAAACTTATTCTCGACTATTATGGCAATACTATTTGCGAACGGATTTGGATAACAACTGTACTACAAACTTGATATAACTTGTGTAAACATAAAACCTGTGAATTCACTCAACCTAGTTGTTGACTTTTACTATGTTTTTCAGGGAATTAGCTGCGCATGTAAGATCGCCAACACACATGGAGAATTAGGCGACCCTTGAAGCTTAGGATGCCAACTTTTGGAAACATAAGGATTTCTTTAGTATAACTGAAATGTTTTAGTCATATTTCAGAAATCTACTTTTGTAAACTTACTACTTTTAACTTATACGATTTGTTTAATCGTAAACTTTGTAATTAACACCTTTGGCATCTTAATATATATTGTTCTGTTGTAATCATAAGCTCTGATACGTATGCATGCTTTATTATTGTGACACCCCAGTACTTAAACTAAATGCTTCCGCTCAACGAATTTGGGGGTGTTACAGATTGGTATCAGAGACAATGGTTATAGCGAACTAGGAAACTTTAGGTGACTTAGAAACCTAGAGACCTAGACTATAGCCTTGGCTAGAACGTACATGCATACATACATTTGCATACATCTAAACTATCGTTATGATACCTCGATACGCGTGAACTGTTCACCACATCCGACTCGTTCATTGTACTCTGATCTCATATGAACCTGATCGTGATTAAACGGTTGATGAAAAGAAGTATGTATTTGGCATCATATAATGACGCCTGGCCAACGTGATTATATCATACTAAGTACATATGGGTGTTTCATAGTCGTAAGATACGTGATGGGGATTCGACAAATTTTGCTTGATACTCGAAAACTTGAAATATGTGAAACTTTATTCCTCACATATTTTCATTGGCATTGACTTCTGCATCTTTTCATCGCAGAACGTCAGCATGCCGCCTAAACAAAGAAAGACTCGAAACAGTCGACGAAATTCTCCACCTGTACCTCCAGAAACAACCGAACAAATCATCGAACGCCGCGTGGCTGAGGCTATTGCTCAGTACGAGGCTAGCAGAAATCGTGAAAACCCAACCAACAACAGTGGAGCTACCCCCGTCAACAGCGAAACTCCAACTAATACCCAACAGGGGTGTTCCTACAAAACCTTTCAGTCTTGTAAACCCAGCACCTTCACCGGGACCGAAGGGGCCATTGGCCTGGTCCACTGGATTGAAAAGATGGAATCAGTCATCGATATTAGCGACTGCGCCAACGACAAGATCGTGAAATACGCCACCTGCACTTTAGCCGACAAAGCGCTAACCTGGTGGAACGCTCAGGTGCAAATCATGGGACGCCCAGCTGCTTACTCCATCTCATGGGAGACACTGAAACGAATGCTGATGGAGGAATTTTGCCCTCCCAACGAGATGCAAAAACTTGAAACCGAATTCTGGAACATCCAAATGATCGGCGCTGATATTTCCGGTTATACAACTAGATTCCAGGAGCTTGCACGTCTTGTGCCTCACATGGTAACCCCCGAGAGCAAACGCATTGAGCGTTACAACAGGGGTTTGGCACCACAGATCCGAGGCATGGTTATGTCCTCCAAACCCGCCACTTTTAGGAGCGCAGTAGACCTGGCTCAAAGCTTAACCGACGACGCGGTCGAGATTGGAACCCTGAAAGCTGTCACAGGGAAAACTGAACCTACCCGTACTGATGCGGGCGACTCTGGAACCCACAAACGTAAATGGAACAATGATGGTAACGACCGTCAGGGTCAACAAAACAGAAACCCGGGAAACACCCGAGCCTTTGCCGCAATCACCAACTCTGGACCCAAGACCTATCTTGGCAACAAACCAAAATGCGACAAGTGCGGGATGCATCATAATGGCAACTGTGCTTTCTGCCAAGATTGCAAAAACTGGGGTCATTTGGCCCAAAACTGTAAAACCAACCCTCCTCCTCGATCAAACGCGTGTTACGAGTGCGGTGAATCCGGACATTTTCGAAACCAATGTCCGAAACTGAACAACAACCAGAACAACCCCGGAAACAACAATCAAAACAACAACAACCACATCGCAACCATCCCACCGGCTCGTGGCCGCGCATACATCCTCCGTGCACCAGAAACTGTTGCGGACTATGGCAAACACGGTATGTCTTACCAACTCTTGCTACGATTTAACGTTTCTTTCATTCGAATGTCAATTCGAACACACCACTTGGTAAACGCTAACCACGAAACGAACTTGAACTATCAAACTATACCGCGAGTATACTAAACAGTTAAAACTATATTGGCAAACATAGATCACTACACAAACTATTACTATTATTGTAACGACATGACTTATCGGAGAACATACGCCGCGGGCGATCCGACTTGATTTTTAAATCTCGGGACGAGATTTCTCTAACATGGGGAGAATGTAACAACTCGCAAATTTAAACACGATTAATTAAATTAATCACTTGCATTATTAGGCTAATTCCCTACTGGAGTGAATTCACAACACAATTTAGAGGTAAGTCTAGCATAGCCCAACTAGATAATACGCGTAGTATTACGTATTCGTAATTAGTTGTAATTACGTACTGAACAATTTGAAAACAAACGCGACAAAAACGTACGACTGTTGGTGAACAAAATTATTTAATAAAACGAAATTTTTAAATAACGTAGTAACGAATAAATATTTTGTCAAAAATATTTCCAAATAATTTTATAACGCAAAAACGTCAAAACGTATAATTGAAATTAAACAAAGTTTGAAACTTATAAAAATTATTAATTTAGTGTTGTAAAAAGATTTTAAATAATAATATAATGAAAAACGTAATTAAAAACATATTAGTTAAAATAAACTAACATTCAACGATTGGGTAAACAAACACGGAACGCAAACACGGAGGCGAGAAAGGGGACAAAACCCCCTCCCCACCTCCCTTTTCTTCCATTTTCCACCTATCTCTTTCTCTCTCTTCTCTACTCTTTCTCCTCCTTCTCTCTAAACTCACCCACAAACCACACAAATCACATAAAAACTACACTAAAACGACGCCGAATCACATATCCCCTTTGGAATAAAACGACCACGGCATCCCGATCTACACTTCTACCTTTTCGAATTTCAAATCCGACACTCGTAAGTTTCCGACAAATCCCGCAAATCTTTAGATTTCAAAGTTATAATTGCTACTTAGTGTTTAATATACTTAGATTTACATGTTTTAGTGTTTTATACAACCGAAAACGTCCGAAATCGACCCAAAACTCGTTATTTTCTCGCTGTTCGTCGAACAGGCGACTACGTCGCATTGGGACCGAAAACAGTACTGCGACGTAGGCCTCTTCCTTACGTCGCACATAGCGACGCAGACCACTACGTCGCATTAAATTGCGAGCGTCGCCTATGCGACGCAACCCATGACGTCGCAAAAAACCAGAATGCGACGTAGACCCGTACGTCGCACCCTACGTCGCATAACCACCCAGCGTCGCACCTTACGTCGCTAAAAACAGGAAGTTTAAAAACTTGTTTTCACTAAGGGTCGAACTAACCGGAAACGCATATCTTTATACAAATTCGATTCACGAGCCTTACAAACAATTTAAACATACTTGTTTTATCGAAATGTTGATTTCAAACTTTCACCAACGAGTCGTATACATTTTCATAAACAACGAAATACAAACATAAACATTAAACAAACGATTTGGACGTGACTTGGATGTACAAACACTAGCATGGATGATTAGTTTAGACATCCACATACTTATTAAATCTCGTACGTTTAGGACGTTAGGAGATTTCAGACCGTACTTGGGCTTAGGTTTGCTAGCACTCGCACAACTACTTAAACTCAACAGGTGAGTTCACAGCCCCTACTTTTATTGATTTAACTGCTTTTGAACAGGGGTGGAAAACATAGTCAACTGTTTTACTTATTGCCATAATTGCTTTTACTTATATGATTGTTTATCATACGTGTTTTACTCAAACTGTTAGAGTACTTTGAACTACTGAACTATTATTCGAACTTTGTTTATGAAATAACATTTTCATACTGATACACTGAACAAATGGGATAACTTATTCGACAAACTGTTTTAACTAGACCGGAGAACGACCGGTAAACTGTTTTGCAAACGACTGAAAACTCTTAAACTTGTTTGGTATACCGGAGAACGACCGGTACTTTTGTGTAAATGCTGGAAAACGACCAGCTACGTATTTTAGTGCCAGAGAACGACTGGCCACTGGACGGGAGAACGACCCGTGCGTCTTTGGATGGGAGAACGACCCATGCGTATTAACCGGAGAACGACCGGTACTGTATTTCGCTGGAGAACGACCAGCAGTCTTTGGACGGGAGAACGACCCGTGCGTATTAACCGGAGAACGACCGGTACTGTTTGTAAATCGCTGGAGAACGACCAGCACATGTGTAACCTGACATTTTGGGCGAACAACCCACTAAACTTATATTTTGGGCGAACAACCCACTAAACTTATACTTTGGGCGAACAACCCACTAAACTTATACTTTGGGCGAACAACCCACTAAACTTGCATTTGGATAACATTCCACTAAACTTATTCTCGACTATTATGGCAATACTATTTGCGAACGGATTTGGATAACAACTGTACTACAAACTTGATATAACTTGTGTAAACATAAAACCTGTGAATTCACTCAACCTAGTTGTTGACTTTTACTATGTTTTTCAGGGAATTAGCTGCGCATGTAAGATCGCCAACACACATGGAGAATTAGGCGACCCTTGAAGCTTAGGATGCCAACTTTTGGAAACATAAGGATTTCTTTAGTATAACTGAAATGTTTTAGTCATATTTCAGAAATCTACTTTTGTAAACTTACTACTTTTAACTTATACGATTTGTTGAATCGTAAACTTTGTAATTAACACCTTTGGCATCTTAATATATATTGTTCTGTTGTAATCATAAGCTCTGATACGTATGCATGCTTTATTATTGTGACACCCCAGTACTTAAACTAAATGCTTCCGCTCAACGAATTTGGGGGTGTTACAAAATTGCTACAGTAAAATTTGACTTTGAAAATTTTGAGGTTTGAAGATTCTGTTTTGTGCGACGTAGCCTGCGACGTAGGCTGCGACGTAAGAGTTTTGCGACGAAAAGGGTTGCGTCGCTAAAGTCAACAGTGCTAAGTCAATAGCGACGTAGGGTGCTACGTCGCTTATGCGACGTAGGTTCGGTTTGCGACGTTAAGGTCTGCGTCGCTATGTGCGACGTTCGCAAGTCAATGCGACGTAATAGGCTGCGTCGCTATATGCGACGTTGGGGATATGGTGCGACGTAGGCCGCTGCGTCGCTGTATGCGACGTTGGGGATATAATGCGACGTAGGTCGCTACGTCGCATCTGCTCCAGACCAAATGCGACGTACGGGGTCTGATCGGAGTTTCAACTCCAAAAACGCGTTTTCCGGCCATCGATCGGCCTAATATTTTTACCCAACCCATTTTAGGACATTACAAGGTTATACAAACAGCTAGCAAGTTATAAAACTTAAAAACGAGAGTTTTCGGAGTCGTGTCGGAAACTTACAAATCGCCGAAATGAAATTCCGGAAAGGTAGAAGTGTAGATCGTCGCGAGGTGGTCGTTTATTGTAAAAGGGGTTTGAAGATCCGAGGTCGTTTGAGGTGTTTATTTTGCGATTTTGATGATTTTTGTTTGGTGGTTTGTTTGAGAGAAATAAGAGAGGAGAGAGAGATAGAAAATGGAAAATGAAAGAAAGTGAAAAAGGTGGGGAGGTGGTTAAGGGATCACCTCCCATTTCCAGTCCGCGCACTGCGCTCCGTGCGGTGTTCGTTTACTCCGTCGTTTATACGTTAAATGTTTATTTTCTTTGTTTTAATATACGTTTTAGAATACGAATAATTACTCAGTATTTTTGTTAAAGTATTTTACTAACTTTTAATAATCACATTATAAAAGGTAATTTGTTTTGTTTGATTTGCGCGTTTACATTTTATTCGCGTTTATATAATTTGTGTGATAAAACTTGTCTACAAAATATTATGGACATAATATTTTTAAGTACAAAAATGTTATTAAAAATCTTTGTATTACTTAAATCAATTGTTCACCAACGTCCGTATTTATTTAATCGAATTACATTTGATTTGAACTCGTACGATTTAAACAAATCGCATAATTGTAGATATATATTCAACAATATATATGAAAATTGATACATTAATTAGCCTATCACAGAACTAATTACATGTACTAAAACTTGATTAGGCACTAATTATAGTCCTAAATTGACGGTTGTCACACCTTCGCCTACTCCTATCACTTCTTTCCCGTCGAACTCCATCCCCACAAAAACACCCCAACATCACTTTTTCATCCATGGTGATGACAGGTGGAGACAGGGCGGGGGCAGCGTAGGCAGCTTCCCCCCCAAGATATTATAAATTAAGTACAAAAGAAATTTTTTAAGATATTAATGACATTTTAAAATTTTCGACCCCACAAAACTATAGAAAAAATAAAAATAATTAATTTTCACCCCTCCATCCGAATTTCCTAACTCCTTCCGTGAATGACACATTAGTACCATGGAATACCGTCTGAAATTTTCAATTAACTACTTACTCAAAGTTACCAACCACATTAGATCCTTATCTTCATGTGCTTATTTAGTCACTTTCATTTCGTTAATATACGAAATGATAATAACTTTATTTGGTTGAAGTATGAATGAGTATAACTATGTGCAGTAAGGGTGTTCAATATTTGGTTTGAAACCGTTTAATCCGAATATCGAATCAAAATCGAATTCGGTTTTTGGTTCGGTTTTGACTTTTTCAAATTCGGTTAAACCGAAAACCGAATTCGATTTATTAAATAAATATATTATATATTAAACCGAAAGTACATTTAAAACTCAATCCATTCATATATTTTGCATCAAGTATTATATAACACAAACAAAAATATTTAAGGTTAAAGTTGAAAATGAAAGACTTAAAAAGTCAAAACAGTACAATAAAAATGGGACGGAGGGAGTATATATATAAAAGGTGATTTTGATATTCACCCCCTTAAAAAAAGTTTGTTTAAAGTTTGCCCCCTCAAAACCAAATTTCTAGCTCCGCCCTGACTATGTGATTGGGGGTTTTATTTTGAATGCTTATTTGTTTATCTATATTCATACTCCTATAAAACATCTCCACATTTCAATTTCAACACTACTTAAAATATTCAATCTTTCTAAAATGCCCCTATCCCATTCTTTATTATCTTTTACTATTTATTCACCACTAACTAAACTTCCATTAATACCCCTATCACATTATCTATTATTTTTAATTACTACTTATTCTCCACTAACTACATTTTTCATCCATCAAATATTAAATTTACACTTTTCACCCAAAATAGTAATGTCGACATTTTAAATGGGACTGAGAGAGTACAATATGTTTTTATTTTAAAACATTTGCGCACTCCTCCATTCACCGTTGCCATTTTCACCGCTGTATTGCGCGGGTATTGTGCTAGTTTTTATATAATAAGCTTGCGTATAAGTGTTTTGATAAGTCCATTTTGTAAAGCTTATTTGTTTGAGAACTTAAACTAAACTCAAACTTATTAACGTACGTATTTTTACTTATAAGCAATAACAATGAGCTACTCAAATAAACTCCCTAAACACTCCCAAAATCTAACGTCCGGATTATGTTTAGTTGGGGGTTTTTAGTTGAAAATTTAAAATATAAACCCTCACTTATTTTATTGCAAGAAAGTACTCTTTTTAATTATATATATATATATATATAGGGGGAAGATCCTTGGGGAAGTAAAATAATTAGGGAAGGAGGGAAGTGATTTTCAGCCACACATTCTGGTCAACTCAAAAGTCAAAGCGGTGGCATTTTTGTAAATAACTTGAAATCACCTACCAGAACGTTAACATGCATTTCAAAAGCATGTTAATAAAAAACAACTAAAAACATGATTTTCATCTTAAATTCATCAAATTAAAACTTGAAACTTGTAAAAATAAATTTAAAAACACTAATACACAACTCGTTGAGCAAGATTGATTAACAATTGTTAGATTCGATAAAAAAAAAAATTGTTAGAAAATAGATTTCATGAAGAAAAATGTAGAAACCCATAAAAAAAATCACAAATTCATTCAATTGAGTACAAAATTGAGATGTATATAAAGCAAAATTCAAATAAATCGAACATATACATCAATAATCAAACAAACTTGTAGTTATTTTACGTTTTACACCAAAAAAATCTCAAAATCAAAATTTTCAGAAAGTTAACACTCATTTGAAATGCATGTTATAAAAATTACAATTTAAATATTCATTTATGATGAATATTTTAGCTTATATATGTTATTAGTGTATAATAACTCATATTCATCATAAATGCATGTTAACATTTCATTGAGTCTTTAACATTCATTTATGATGAATATTAACTTATATCATGCTGATGAACATTATAACATTCATTTATAATGCATATTAACTCATATATATTGTAATACATTGATGAATGTTATGTTATAACGTTCAACGATGTATAATAACTTATATAAGGTAATATTCAACAAATATGAATGTTTAAGAATCTTACTTGTAATTTTGATTAACATGCATTGCAAATGTATGTTAACGTTCTGGATATTTTCAAATCTGTGAAATTTGATGATTAATGACAACCATAATTCGATTAATTACATGTTTTTAAGTTTTGTATGATGAAATTCGTTTAATTTATTGTTTTCATTGGCAAAATAAAATTTTATATAAAAACCCAAAAGTTATACTCAAAATTCATAATTTTTGATGATTTCAAATCATGACGAATTGAAGATATGTATGAATGTGTTTGATGGATTGGAAAATTTATAATGTTTTTTGTTAGTACATGTGTGGTGTCTGTCAGTTGGTCTAGCTCGTAGTTTGTATTTAGATTAGCATTTCTGACTCCTGCGACGTAGCGCACTACGTCGCAGGCGACGTTAGGTATTGAGCCTGCGACGTAGCAGACGTCGCATGGGCTTGGGCCTGCGACGTAGCGTGCTACGTCGCAGGTGCCAGTTTTTGTATAAAAACGATTTGTGTTTTCTGTTTTAGGGTGGACGAAACCCTAAACGCAATTTGTCGAAATTCTCTGTAATCTGATCGACTATAAGCAATAATATTACGTTCGTTTGATATTGATTGCGTATTGATTGTTCGTGTGATTATTCGTGATCTAATTGTTATTTCCGCTAGCAATTAGAGTGACTCGGTTCGTTCTAGATCCTAAGTAAGGGACAAACAACTGGTATCAAAGCAGAAAGTGCTCGTTTTGGCGATTTGGATCGAGTTTGGGATATAAAAGAACGTGATATTCGTGAGTTTTCGTGTTTATTACGTTTGTTTTGTGTTTTTACAGGTTTTCGATCAGTATTATTGGGATTCTTGAAGGTTTCAGTCGTTCGACATTCGTGGTTTTGGTTTTAGGTTTAAAAATTCATTTTTAGGGTTTTTGGCCGCTGCTCAGCACGTTTTGCGACGTAGCAAAGCGACGTAAGCTGCGACGTCGCTAGCGACGTAGTGATTTGGACTTTAATTAGTCCGTGCGACGTCCTCTGCGACGTCATCTGCGACGTACCTCTCTACGTCGCATAGTGTGGTTCTGCGACGTCCTCTGCGACGTCATATGCGACGTACCTCTCTACGTCGCACTTTCTGATTCTTAATTGAATCCTTTGCTTTTTGCGACGTACCCATCTACGTCGCATATTCTTTGTGCGACGTACCCTTCTACGTCGCTAAGATCAGAAGTTTGATTTTTTTTTCGTTTAAGTATTTACAATGGCAGCTGATAAAGAGGATATTAGAGGACTTAGGGAGATGATTAAACAAAGTAATGATATAGGTTCAAGTAATAAACCTCCACTATTTACTGTGGACATGGATTACGTATACTGGAGAGACCGAGTTGAGCAATATATTGACTTTCATTGTCCAGAATTATGGGGACCATTACGTGAGCGTTATGTAGCTCCTTTAGCTGATGGGGAATACCGTAATATTCGTCCTGCTAAGACCTATAAAGCTATGTCTCCCGAAGAGAAGAAAGATTTTGATACTGAAAGAAAGACTTTTTCAATGATCAAAATGTGTTTAACCAAGGATGTTCTATGGCTGTTCAGAACCCATGAAACAGCCTTTGATTTGTGGAAGGCAATTGAAACTCGTTGTGGAGGAAATGACAAGTATAAGGAAGCCAAGCTCGAACTGATTAAGAAACAGTACGATATCTTTGACATCCTTCCTAATGAAGACATGACTTCTTTATTCACAAGGTACTCACGGTTAGTTGGTGAGCTGTTTGAAGGAGGTTATACTTTTCCTTCAATTGAAGTAAATAAGAAGCTGCTGGATGTGTTGCCGAGTTCTTGGGATGTTAAAGTTCAATTTTTAAAGGAAAATGAAGAACTTGGAAACATGTCTTTGGATACGTTGATAGGAGATCTTCAAGCTCACGCTATGGAGATTAAGAAGAAAGAAACTAGGTCTGGTTCTGCTGTTCAGAATCCTAGTGTGTATGGTGTTCAGATCAACTCTGGAAAGACTTATGGATCTGGAGTTGCCTTTGTATCAAATACAAATGCTTCATCGAATTCTTCTTCTTCTGATGGGATTCATTCGGTTTTTATGACTGGACCTTCTTCAAATCAACAACAGGTTCAAGTCTCACCTGCTATTCAGGAGCAAGCTGCCATCTACACAGCTTTCTTAAGCTCTTACAAGGATTTGGTTACTCAACCGAATCTAACTTTGGAGTTGACTAAGGAGGACTATGCTCAGCTTGATGAAGACGATCTGGAGCAAATGGATTTGACTTGGAATGTGGCAATGATCACCCGCAGAATTCAGAAGTTTTTGCAGAAGACAGGGCGTAAAAGCTTGGAGGGTGATGGAAAGACTGGCTTTGGATTTGACAAGAGTAAGGTCCGATGTTACAATTGTCAAAATTTGGGTCACTTCGCCAGGGAGTGCGAGAAACCCAAAATGCCAGCATCGGGATTTACAACACCGTCTACTCCTCCAAAGGCCAAAGAAACGGAAGTTACCAAGAGAGGGATTGCTGATAATGCCCTGATTGCTTTTGAGCCTACAAGTCAAGATTGGACGCCTGTCTCCCAGCATTACCAACAGTGTCTGATGGCTCACATTGTGAATGAGGTACATGATGAACCGTTAAATTGTATTTCATGCATAAAGTTAACTGAATCTTTAAAGGCATATCAGACAGAGACAGCTGAATTGAGGAAAAAGAATGAAAAACTAACCGACTCAAATAATTTTTTAAAAGCTAATGAGAAACTTTATGAAAATCATCTTGAGGCTCATCGGTTAGATACTCAGAAATATAAATCTAAGGTTTTTAGTCAAGAAGATGCCATTAAAAGCTATCTTGTTGAAATTGAACTTTTAAATAAAGAACTTACAGATTTAAAAGCTGAGTATGAGAATTATAAGAGTAAAATCTTAGGTTCAAATTCCTCAACAGTTGTCTTCAATGAAATCCTTAGCAAGCATGGTACTAAAGGGAAAAAGAATGAGGGATTGGGATACAACTCAGTTCCTCCTCCTACTACTTGTTGTCCCCTGCCTATTAAGGAAGGCTTTGAAGAGATTCCAGTTGACTGGTCCAAGCTCTATGGTTTAAAAGCTAAAGATGCTAAAGAGACCAACCATAACAAACCGGCAAAGGAGAAAACCATGCGGCCAGAGTACCCCTTGCCAAAGTTTGTTAAGTCTGTGCATGAATCTCCGGTTAGTGTTAAGGAGAATGTTGAAGTAAAGAATGAATCTCCTGTTAGTGTTGAGGAGATTGTTGAGATTGAGGACATTACGGATCAGGAGTATCCGGAGGTTAAGAAGGTTGCATTTAAACCTGAAAAAGTGATTTCAAAGGTTGAACCTGAAATTAAGGATCAACCAAATAAAGGAAAAGCAAAGGTTTTAAACTCGAAACAACAAACTTTACAGTCACCTGTAAAGATTTTGCAAAGAAAATCAGTAAATGAAAATGTTTCGTATGATAAACCTTCAACTTCAACCTCTCATCCAAAACAAACATCTTCTAAGACGTGTACTCAATGTTCATGTTCTAGAAATGTTTCTCCACATCCTGTGGTAATTCCTCAGTCTCAACCGTTTATTGAGACTCGTTCTTGTTTCTACTGCAAGAAACAAGGACATTTAATCCGTGAATGTCCAAAGCTGTCAAATCAGCGATATGGGAGAGAGATGCCTAGGACATCTGTTTATAAAAACTCTTTTTCTAAATCTCCACCTAGGCGTCACTCAAACTCTCCCAAGCCTGTTTCGAAACCAAGTAATGTTGAGCAAAAACCTTTGCCACTTCAAAAGCCCAACATTACTTCTATTACCATTTCCGAATCTTCAAAAGTTTGGAAACGTAAAGAGTCTGATGTTGACTCTTCAGTCGTCAACAATAACACATCAGATAAAAATTCTAATTTGTTTAAAGATAAAATTCTATCTGACGTGATTATTGTTGATGACCACGGTCGACCTAAGTCTGTAAAGGCTTGGGTCACCGTTTCTCACTAATCTCCTTTGTTTATGTGTTGCAGCAGTCAGAACGCGTTAAAGATAGCGAATGGTATTTGGATAGCGGCTGCTCGCGACATATGACGGGCGATGTATCTCTTCTTGTGGATATTAAACCACATGCAGGAGGTTATGTTGCCTTTGCTGGAGATTCTGGGGGAACTATTTCTGGAAGAGGAACGTTAACTAACGGCAATGTTAGTTTCGAAAATGTGAACTACGTGGAACAGCTTACGCACAACTTGCTAAGTGTTTCACAGGTTTGTGATAAGGATTATACAACTGCGTTCACAAAGACTGAGTGTGTGATACTGAAGCCTGGGTATGTCATTCCGGAAGAATGGGTGTTACTGAGAGCACCAAGAAAGGATGACACCTACATTTTGAATATGAGAACTGTTGAGACATCGAACGAGTATACGTGTCTCTTGTCTAAGGCTTCTGAAAAGGATTCACTGCTTTGGCACAGACGAATGGGACATATTCATTTCCGAAAAATGAATTTCTTGACCAAAAATGATCTAGTGCTTGGAGTTCCGAAACAGTCATTTGCTCTAAAGGATGACTGTATCTCCTGCCAAAAAGGAAAGTTACGTAAGAAGTCCCATAAGTCTAAGCAGGTGAATTCCATAAATGCTCCATTGGAACTACTGCATATGGATCTTTTCGGTCCAGTTTCTACAAAGAGCATTGGTGGTCGGTCTTACTGCTTGGTAGTTACTGATGACTACTCAAGGTTTTCGTGGGTTTACTTTTTGACCACGAAAGGGGAAACTCCTGAGATTCTGGTGTATTTGTTGGACAAGTTGGCAAATCTGTGCAACTTGAAGGTGAAAAGGATACGTAGTGACAATGGAACTGAGTTCAAGAACTCAACTCTCGAATTGTTTTGTGCTACAAGAGGTATTGAGCATCAATTTAGTGCTCCGAGGACTCCACAACAGAATGGAGTTGCAGAAAGGAAGAACAGGACAATAATCGAGACAGCTCGGACTATGTTAGCTGACTCCAAGTTACCAATCATATTCTGGGCTGAGGCAGTTAATACTGCCTGTTATGTTCTCAACAGAGTACTCACGGTTAAGAAAAGGAACAAAACGTGTTATGAACTTTTTAATAACCGTAAGCCAAATCTACAGTTCCTAGAACCATTTGGGTGTCCATGCCTGATCATGATTACAAAAGATAAGGTCTCTAAGTTTGGTGATAAAGCTGTTGAAGGGATTTTTCTTGGATATGCAGTCAACTCTCCGAACAAAAGAGTCTTCAACAAATCAACGAATCAGATCGAAGAGCATTTTGAAGTGAAGTGTTTAAGGTATACGGAACCTCCTCAAGGAACGGGTCCGGATTGGTTTTTCAACTATGGAAACCTATTCAACTCTTTCAATATTCCGGAAGAAGATGAAACGGAAGAGTTGGTTTCTATACTGCATGAGCTTGATATTTCTCAAGATACACCCGTTACTAATAAACCATCCGACCCATCTCCTAATGCAACACCCGCACCTCCACCGACTAATCCTACACCTCCACAACCTACACCTACTCCTTCACCAACACCCACACAACCGAAAACAACTACCAAATCACCACCATCAACACCATCTCCTACTCCATCATCTTCGGCAGCTCCTTCTAAAACAGTTTACAACTATACAAAGGAGCTTCCATATGATCCAAATATGCCTCCTTTAGAGGAACCTCAAGAAGAAGATGAAGTGGAAGAAACAATGAACTACTCTCACTTATTTTCTCATGAAGATGAAGGAGAAGAAGAAGAGATAGTCATTCCTGAGTCTGCTGCTACTCCTGAAACTGAGGGAGATTTGAACAATTTGGGTGTGGATCTTGTGCCAGGTGCCATACCAGAAACACGTATACATAAGGATCACCCCATTGATGATATCATTGGTGATCCTCATGCATCTGTTCAAACACGACAGCAAACAAAGCAGACTTCAGCTCAGCAGCTTTTGGGACTTATTGCTCATATTGATTCATGTCATTTGTCTCAAATTGAACCGAAAAAGGTTGATCAAGCCTTAAAGGATCCATCTTGGGTCGAGGCTATGCAGGAGGAACTACAGCAAATAAACAAGATGAATGTTTGGGAAATTGTTCCTCTACCCAAGGGTGCTCACTTGACGGGTACTCGTTGGGTTTTCCGTAACAAAATGGATGATCGTGGGGCTGTTATTCGAAACAAAGCCCGTCTGGTAGTTCAAGGATATAGTCAACTATAGGGTATTGACTATGATGAAGTTTTCGCTCCTGTTGCTCGTTTGGAATCAATTCGGATCTTTCTAGCTTATGCTTCTTCCAAAGGATTCCGAGTGTATCAACTTGACGTGAAGTGTGCTTTTCTATATGGAGATGTTGACGCAGTGATCTATGTGTGTCAGCCTCCCGGTTTTGAAGACCCAAAGCATCCTAATCATGTTTGCAAGCTGAAGAAAGCTTTGTATGGTCTTCATCAATCTCCTCGACTTTGGTATGAGCGACTTGCCACGTACTTACTGAAGAATGGTTTTGATAGAGGACAGATTGATAGCACGCTTTTCATCAAAAGGGAAGGAGCGGATTTGTTACTTGTGCAGGTCTATGTAGACGACATAATCTTTGGATCAACTAATGATCAGTTGTGCAAGGATTTTGAAAGATTGATGAAATCTGAGTTTGAAATGAGTGCTATGGGGGAACTCACGTTCTTTCTGGGACTACAGGTTGAGCAATCTGACAATGGAATTTATATCCATCAGTCAAAATATGTCATTGACATGTTAAAACGGTATGAATTGCTCAACTGTAAACACTATGGCACTCCAATTGAAGCAAGACACAATCTTGGACCTAATGAGGACGATGAAGACTGCAAGGAGAAAGACTATCGATCAATGATAGGCTCTCTCATGTACCTGACTGCCTCAAGACCAGATATCGTGTTTGCCGTTTCTCTCTGCTCACGATTTCAAGCAAATCCGAAGGTGTCTCATATGAAGGCAGTAAAACGCATTTTTGGATATCTCGCTTTTAGGCCATCTCTGGGTCTATGGTATTCAAACGAGAAAAACTTCGAGTTAACTGCCTATTCGGATTCGGATCTTGGTGGCTGCAAGATAGATATGAAGTCAACTACTGGAGGATGTCAGTTCCTTGGATCGCGCTTAGTTTCTTGGCAGTGCAAAAAGCAGACTGCGGTTGCTATTTCCACAGCTGAAGCCGAGTATGTTGCTGCTGCAAGTTGCTGTTCTCAAGTTCTCTGGATTCAGCATCAACTGCGTGATTACGGGTTCAATCTCTCTATGACTCCTATTTATATTGATAATACAGCTGCTATATCTATCACCCACAATCCCGTACAGCACTCTAAGACCAAACATATTGAACTTAGGTTCCACTTCATACGGGATTGCTTTGAGAAACACCTTATAGATGTCGTACATATAGAGACCCTTAAGCAGTGTGCGGACCTTTTCACAAAAGCCTTTTTGCGATCACGTTTCATTGAACTGGTCAATCTAATAGGTTTAAGGTTCTTTCAGTCAAAGAAATGATTTGTGACTTGGATTTTTTTTAGATTTTTAAATTCAATTTAAAAAAAAAAAAAAAAAAAAAAAAAATATTCGCAACAGCCACTCTTTATGCTCTTTAGTATTAACGAAAACGCAAGGTTGCTACAATTTTAAAATAGACGTTGAAGTTGTGTCTGTAAACAACTTGGGATATGATAGTACATCGGGTGACATGCACAAAATGGAATTTTAAGGTTTATCTTGGATGTGTCAGTAGGTTTATCTGACACACTTAAAACAGTTTTTATCTAAATTATATTCATCATACGATGTATTGGTAGGCATGCTACACACCGGTTTGTGAGTGAGTAAGATGTAATGATAAAACTTGTCTATTACTTTGTGAAAAATGTTATCTGATGTATGACATAAGTCTTAATTGATAAATGGAAGTACTATCATACACTGTCATAATTATGTAAATGTAAAATGGGCATATAGTAATAATATGGTTATTCGCCTAACTAATGGTGACTATTGTTGTACTCACGTACAGACCTGAATCCATTAGTTATGCAAATAGTCTCAAACTTGTTATGTTCATACTAAGGGACCCTCTGTTGTACTAAGTACAGATCTGGGGCCACTAGTATCTTCATAGTCGGTTTGATGTATGCCTAAATATAAATATCAAGTGTATGTTACGAGAAAACCGAGATAAACTTGGTCTTGTAATCTCTACCTTGTGTGAATATGCAGTGTTTGTTTTACTGAAGTTTATCAGTATATCATATAATAGGTTTCACAAAATTAATATTCATTCTAACAATAAAGGTTAGCTCACAAATACGGATGTAACATGTTTAGGTGGACAAACAATACCAATAATTGTCTTGAAATAATTTTTATAAAAGGTGTTTTAAATGTGCCAAGTAAATTTAAAGTGGACAAATATACTGATGATCGAAATAACACTTACTATTCCTAATAAATGCATGTTATTCCGATATGATCCTTAATCAGACAAAACAACTCCGTCACCAAAAATAGAGTGTTAGTTATTTTTATTTTTTGTAAAATTAAAGAAAATACCAAAAAGATTTTTTAGTTTAGTTATTTTATTTTATTTTTATTCTATGTTATTTTCCCAAGTCACGAGTTATTTGGAAATTATTTGCTAAAAATAACGAGTAAACGGTTTGAAAAATTCAAATTTGGATCACAACTGTTTTATGCGACGTTCGGCTCTACGTCGCCTGCGACGTCCCAGCCTACGTCGCACATAGGGTTAGATTTAAATAGTATCCACTGCGACGTATCTCGTCACAGTATTCACTATTCAAGTGCGACGTAGCCTGCGACGTACCAACCGGCGATTTGCGACGTAGCAATTCTTCGAGTTTTTTCGTGATTTGTAGCTGTTTTCGTTCCGATTCACTCACGTAGTTTTCATATACTCGTTATTCCGCACACTTAGGTACCATATTTACCTGTTTTCACCGTGTATTATATGTTTAATCGCTATATATGTGTTACGGGTTAATAGGGTTTTGGTTTTGGTAAGAATTCGATGGTCAATTGGATGTTAAAATGGTTATAACTTATGTTTTCGCAATCACCATCGTAGGGCGTACCTTATTGTGTGATCAATTTTGATAACCCCTAAATTCGACAAATAGGTTTTCTGGGTTGGGGATGAATGTTCGTTAGTGCGACGTACGATGCGACGTAGTCGCCTACGTCGCTCTAATTAGCAATTAATTAATTCCTACGTCGCCCTTCCCTACGTCGCCTTTTATGCGACGTCCGATGCGACGTAGCACTCTACGTCGCTATTTTAATTAATGTGATTAAATTCACAATAAATTGCAAAATGCGACGTCCCCCTTTACGTCGCTCGACTTTTATGCGACGTACGGGCTTACGTCGCTTTTCAATTTATTTTGATTTTAGGCGACGTACAGTTCTACGTCGCTCTGTGTTATGCGACGTACGGTGCTACGTCGCTAGTTCCAGGAATTTTGATAAAGGTTTTTCCAAAAAAAAAAATGTAAATTTTTTTTTTTGCTAACCCTTTTCGAGTTGCAATATGTTTCGGTTTTTGCAGATATGGCTTTGACTTTTGAAGCTCGTCACAATACGACTGCTTATCTGGTTGACACTTCTGATAAAGCTGCACCGTATCGTCAGATGATTGCATTTTTGAGACGTTCTAGGGTATCTCACGTCATTTCCGATACCACGGTGGTTTTTGGAAATCTGATCAACCCATTTTGGAGGAACGCAACTGTCGTTACTGAAAACGACGTTAGGCGATTGGTCTCTACTGTTCTGGGTACGGAGATCACTATTACAGAACAGAGCATTCGGGAACTTTTACAGCTCAACGATCAGCCGGATATGCCTATCGGTTTTGATCATATTTTTGTTACTGGAGCTATGCAACGAATAGGATATCCAGGAATTCCCTCTGATCAGTACAGGAAAGCGAATCTCACGCGTGTTTGGAGATATCTGATGCACGTGATTATCGTTTGTTTGGGGAATAGGAAAGGTGGAACGGATGGTATGAGCCGAAGTCTGGCTTCTGCTATGTTAGCATTGGTATACAACAAGCCGTTCAACTTCTCAGGATTTATCTTCAAGGCTATGGTTGATAATGCGAACGCTGGGGATCAGAAATGGATTTTATATCCACGTTTTGTTCAGTTGCACATTAATCGTCATCATCCAGATCTTCAGGCACAGGGTGATCCCGATCAGCTATTAAAGATTTCACCGATGATGAGTCGGATTTTCACTATTTGTGCAAGTTTTGAGAAAGGGGTTGCGGCAGCAACGGATGTTCCCTTATTCGGTGCTATTATTGATGAAAATTATGTTCCGCCCCCAGATCCTCAGTATATGGATGTTCTAGCACCTCAGCAACCGCAGCAACCGTTTGTGAACATTCCAGTTCAAGCTGCGGGGGAGAACATTCCTGCTCAAGCTGCGGGGGAGAACGTGGATGCTCTTTTGGAGAACATTGAGCAGTTCGGGCATGTGGATTCGGACAATCCAGCATCGCATGATACGGTCGAGAGTTCTGATTCTGAAGAACCGGCCAATGCAGGTCCTCAGGATGGGGGTCCGACGCCTGAGCATTCTGATGGTACTGTTCCGCATCCCTCTGAGATGGAACGTATCAGGCTTTCAGATTCATTCAGATTTCTGCGAATTCAGCGTCGGATCAGACAAGGACGCAAGTATGTGCCTCCACGGGATACGGGAAAACGTACACGCGACGGTGATGATCCTGCTGATGAGACTTATCAACCGAGACGTCGTGTACGTCGCTCTTCGTCAACACGAGCTCCAGTCAATCCACAGCAACAGGAGGTTTTTGAGATTCAACCAACTCCAGCTTGCATGCAAAAGATAATGGAAGATATGCAGCTGATGAAGCAAAAGCTGGAGGCTCAGGACGAGAAGATTGCTGAACAAGCTGCTTTGATCGAGGTTCAATCTAAAGAGCTTGAGGAAACGAAGAATAGGGTAAACGTTTTGGAAGGCAGGTTACTTGCCTCGGGGGAGTCTGGGTCTGGGATACCCACTTTAGAGTCAAGTGAACCTGTGTCTGTAAATCCCAACCCTGTAATTGAAAACGTTAATGAAAATATTTCTCTTTTGGATTATTTCTCTGTTGATGATATTCCAGGTCAACCAAGACCGCTGGCAGTTGATTACTCATTCGCGGACTTATCGTTTATTCAAAGGATGGCTAGTGGAGTTGGCTCTGAGGAAGAGACAGAGAATGTTTTTGAGATGAACGAGGATGTCTCGATTGAAGAAGAGCAGTTGAATGAAGATGAAACATATGATGATGCACAATCTGGGGAAACTTATGATGGTGCACCTATTATTGAATCTGATTCAAGTGAAGACGAGAGTCCTGATAAAGCGCGACATGGAGAATCTAGTTCTGTTGCAACTCCAGCTTCAGAGACACAGGCACCGGACTCAGCAGCAAAGAAGTTATCTGCTGAAGAAAAGAGAGAGAGAAACAAGAAATGGTGGCCTAAGGGACGAAATCCAGTTCCTATTCCAGTGAAATGTCAAGTGTACCGGGTTAGTCGGAATTATACCGGTGTTATTAAAAGCTGGAAGTGTCAAAGGAATTTGTTTATGATCAAGAGAGAAGATGGAGTTCAGTATTTTAGGATGCGTTTTGATAGATTGAGCACGTTGCCAAAAGGAGAGATTAATCGATTAGCTCAGCTTAAATTGATTAATCCTTTCGAGAATGATTATGCTGAGTTCATTCAAAGATGTCTACGTCGGGAAGTATTATCGAAGACTTATTCGAAATTGAAGCCGACGTTGGGAACTCGGTATACGTGGAAGAAAAAGATTGATCCAGTCACCAGGAAGCCTTTGGTTAAAGTTCACTATTCGTCGGCTAAATGTTTGACTGAGATACCTCTGGAATCAGTTCCTTATTATTTTCTGAGAAGACTTGTGAAATGGGAACTTGATCCGCAGACTGGCGAAGCGGTTATTACTTTCGTTCCAGATTCTGAACCGTGGCCAGAAGTTGGAGGTATATGGAATTTGAAGCAAGCAACGTTTAGGCTGTATGATCCGATGAGTTTAATTAATTTTCATGAAAAAGATTTAAGAAAACTCTATGATAATCGGATTCGAGTTGGTCAGAAGAATGAATTTAACAGACGATTAGCACAGCAGTTCTACAATGTTGTTACTGTTTGCGTAGCTAATGGAATTCATGCCGACGGCCAGTTTCCTGCGGGCTGGGTTTAAAGAAGATTTTTGAAGACCAAGCTGAAGACACGGGGGAGTTTGTTAGTACATGTGTGGTGTCTGTCAGTTGGTCTAGCTCGTAGTTTGTATTTAGATTAGCATTTCTGACTCCTGCGACGTAGCGCACTACGTCGCAGGCGACGTTAGGTATTGAGCCTGCGACGTAGCAGACGTCGCATGGGCTTGGGCCTGCGACGTAGCGTGCTACGTCGCAGGTGCCAGTTTTTGTATAAAAACGATTTGTGTTTTCTGTTTTAGGGTGGACGAAACCCTAAACGCAATTTGTCGAAATTCTCTGTAATCTGATCGACTATAAGCAATAATATTACGTTCGTTTGATATTGATTGCGTATTGATTGTTCGTGTGATTATTCGTGATCTAATTGTTATTTCCGCTAGCAATTAGAGTGACTCGGTTCGTTCTAGATCCTAAGTAAGGGACAAACATTTTTGATTGATGGATTATTGAATTTGATGCTTTAATTTTGGATTTTAGACTAAAGTTGATTAAATGGGTATTGTGTATGTATTATTTATTGTATGAAAAAGGTGAGAGAAAATTAGTGGCTAAGATTTGCTTCCCTCCTTCCCTCAAATTTGATGCTTCCCTCTTGATCCTTCCCCTATATATATATATATATATATATATATATATATATATATATATATATATATAACACATTATATAATAGAGGGTTTAGTATCTGGAAACACATTAAACTTGGACGCGATTTTAATTGTGCGTACTCAACTACGAGTACTTTTTATTTCTATTGTGTGTACCCAACTTTCAAAAAATGTATTCTTGATGTATTTTATATAGATGTGGCAATTTAAGACTCATGAGTTTAGTTGGGTTTTTCTAATCTTTATAGATGGGTCTAGTTGGGTAATTAAAAAAAAGCTTAAGTATATCATAATTACTAATAATGACCCAATAGGTAATAATGATATACTTAAGCCTTATTTTAATTACCCAATTAGATCCATCTATAAAAATTAGAAAAATCCAACTAGACCCATGGGTTTTAAATTGCCACCTCTAATATTTTTATAGTACTTTTGATGACGTGTCGATCTCTGTCAAGTGTCACCATAAACAAACGACACATCAGCAAAATACTTTAAAAAATATACTTTTTGAAAGTTAAGTACATACAATAGAAAAGAAAATAGTTAGGTACACACAATTAAGATCGTGTCCAAGTTTGATGCATTTTCAGATACTAAACCCTATTTAACACACGAAAAAAAAAACAAAACAAAAACAGATAATTTGGTACATGCAATCACTTCACTTGTTATATAACATGTTTAATAAAATAATGGTTAAAATTAATAGTTGCATACATAAAAAAACTAATCCAAAATTATAGTTTGTAGACAATTAACCTAAAATTATATAACTACCGGACCTTCTCAAATTTCTTATGAAAGTTTGTCTGAAAGAATAAAAAACATGTACCATCTCTTGATCTAGTATAGGATGTATAGTTTGTTAATGTATCGAACTTTACAACTTTTACTATTCATACAGGAGTTAGTCTCTGGGAATGCATCAAACTTGGCCTCGAAGTCTATTGTATGCATCCTACTTAGATGTTGGGTTTTTAATTGTACGAAGTTGTTGAAACGGGGGTATTGATGTACTTTGTTACCTCTTTACCCATTTGCCGGTAATAATGCCAGCTAGGTTGCACATTTGGCATTGCCATGTCATGGTGTTATCCACGTATTTCAATTTTTTGGAAATTATTTACGTTTTAAAAAAATAGAAAAAGGTGATTGAATGAGGTTATAACATGCACGTTTGAAAACAGATACACCAAACACACACTTTCATCAAGTTCAGTACCCACACCCACACCCACACCCCTGTTTCAGAGTACAAATTGATCAAAATCGATGTGATATAAGAGCTCGGTTTCAACATCTTAAGCTGTTACCAGGTATGATTGTCACCTACGTTCGAGTAATAACATCAAATTATAGTATTCCCGATCAAAATTTAGGGTTTTTCCGAACAATTTTTTTTTTAAGCTGTAAAAAACGTTTTTTGTTGTTGGTAATGCTTCGATTTACTAGATTTCTCACTTATTTTGTGTTTATCGTTATTTATTATGCAGACTATGGAAGGTGCATTCCGAGGGTTTCCAATAACTGTCCATTATGATGGGGCTTTCTTCTTCCAACCACTCAGGTATATTGGTGATGCAGAAGTTTCGTTGTTAGTTCATAGGATGAGTTTGGATGCGTTTGTTCAGTTAATAATGACTGAAATTGGGTTACCAATGTCAAATGCATATTACCTTTTACCTGATTCTGGTTTTGAGAACTTAATGATAATAGAAAATGATGATGATATAGATACTTTCTTTGACATAGTTGAGAGCTATGGTAGAGTGCATGTTTACATAGATCATTTGATGCTTGACTTAGGTGGTTATGTTGGTAACAATAAAGAGTCTTTAAGTGAAGTTGATGAGGAGATGAATGAGAATGCGAATGTTAAAAATGTCAAAGAAGCAGAGGGTAGTTGTAAGAATAAGGGAAAAGAAGTAGTAGAACCAGAAGCTGAGGTTAGTTGTAAGAACAAGGGAAAAGAAGTAGAAGAACATGTGAAGGATACACCATCTAATAATGATGTAACCTATGGTGTTGGTAAAGTTACAGAAGTACCAAAAAAGGTAAATGTAAGAAAGGAGAAAACAACAGAGGCAGGGGGAGTAGTAGTAAGGCTGATGTTGAGAATTTAGAGTCAGATGAAGGTGACTACAGTGAGTCAGATAGTGAGTCAGCAGCCTCATTAGATCATTTAAGTGAAGGTGAAGATGAGATAAGAGAGGTTAGGAAAGGTAACCCAATTGTTAGGATTCCAGAAAATAAACATCTACCACAATTAGGTAATGCTACCTCAAATGTAGAAGGTGAGGAGGATATGCAGAAGGTAGTGTTTAATGAACATGCTGATTTCATTACTTCATTGGTTAATGCTTTGAAACAAAAGGATGATGAAGAGCTTCCAACTGATCCCCTGCCTGTGCCCGAACCTCCATTAGAGAAATTTCCTATTTATGACAGTGCTACTCATTGGAGATTGAAGGAACCCAAGGTAATGTATTCCTAACACAACTTATGGTCCCTATGACATTATTGAATCTGCATTTTGCATAATAGATTAACCATTTACTTAATCTTATGATAAACACAGATTGGTGAGAGGTATGAAGGACCTCAACAGTTGAAGGATTGCTTGGCTTACTATGCACTAGCTAATGGCTACTCCATATGGTATGAAAGGAGTAGCTTCAAGAAGATCATAGCTAGATGTGGTACAAGACCACCAAGGATCAAAGATAAAAAGAAGGGAAAGCAGAGGAAGGGTAAGAGGTATCCAAATGTTAGAATCACAAGGAACAGCAGGAAGGCTTGCTATAAGTGGAGGTTGATGGGAAGATGGATGAAAGAAGAAGAATCTTTCATTGTAATGTCATATAACAGTTTGCACACATGTGCCAAAAACTTCAAGTTTGGGTCTTTGATCAACTATAAGTGGATTGGAAAACATTTTGCTGATAAGATTAGGTTGAACCCTGAGATTAGGTTATGTGACCTAGAAGATATGGTGATGAAGAAGTATAAGTGTAATGTGAGTGGTAAACAATGTAAGAAGGCAAGGGCATGGTGTCTAAAGGAATATGAAAAGACATTAGAGGAGCACTATGGGATGTTGAGATCATATGGAGAGGCTCTGCTAAAGACTAACCCTGGTTCAACTTTTCAACTAGGTGTGACAGTCAATCCTGATGATGTCACTTACTTTGAAAGAGTGTATGTCTGCTTGAAAGCTTTGAAAGATGGGTGGGCTAGAGGTTGTAGGAGAATAGTGGCTTTAGATGGTTGTTTTCTTAAGAATACATGTGGAGGTGAGTTGCTTACTGCTGTGGGGAGGGATGGGAACAATCAAATATATCCAATAGCTTGGGCAGTGGTAGGTGTTGAGAATAGGATAATTGGTCTTGGTTTTTAAGGTTGCTGAGTCATGATCTAGATTGTCCATCTGGTAAAGATTTGACATTAATGTCTGATCAACATAAGGTAATGTATATATTTCCATCTTCAAATATGTTATGGATATGAAATATGTATGTATTTATATATATGTGTACTAACCCATCATCAATGATGTAGGGTTTGGTTGAAGCTGTGAAAGAGGTGATGCCTGATTCAGAGCACAGGCAGTGTGCTAGGCACATCTATGAAAATTTCAGGAAGAGATACAGTGGAGTAGCTTTTAGAAATATATTTTGGAGGGCATCAAAAGCTTCTCATGAAAATGAGTTTGAAGGGGTAATGGCTGAGATTAAGAAAGGTAATCCTAATGCCTATAAATATTTGATGGAAAGGAATCCCAGGTCATGGTCTAGAGACTTTTTCTGGTTGCATACTGGATGTGAGGCTGTAGAAAACGGGTTCAGTGAGTGCTGGAATTCTGTGTTGCTGAGGGTTAGGAACAAACCCATCATTACCATGTTAGAGGCCATTAGAGTGATTGTGATGATTAGGATGGAAACCTTAAGGTACATAAGTAGTAGTTGGGACCTTGACAGAATGGATATAACACCTAGCATTAGGAAAAAGTTGAACTGGACTAAGGATCAAATAGGTGATCTGTTAGTCATTCATGCTGGAGGTAGTAAGTTTGAGATTAGACAACAAAATAGGTCATTTGCTGTGGACTTAGACTCCAGTCAATGTTCATGTAGGTTATGGGAAATTAGTGGAGTTCCTTGTGCACATGGGGTGGCTGCTATTCTTAAGTGTGAACAGTTGCCAGAAGATCATGTCTCATACTGGTTTAGAATGGAAATGTATCTTAAGGCATACGAGTTTCATATGAATCCTATGCCCGGTATGGAGTTTTGGCCAAAGGTAGATCAAAACAAGCCATTACCACCCAAACCCCAAATAATGCCTGGAAGGCCCAAGAAGAAAAGGCATAGAGCAGCTCATGAAGCAAGGGTGCAAGGTTCAAGGGTTACTAGGCATGGAGTCACAATGACATGTCAAAACTGTTATGAGAAGGGACATAATTCCAAAGGTTGTAAAATGAAAAGGTGATAAGAGAGAAACCTCCAAAGAAGAAGGCAGGGAGAAAGAAAGCAACTGGTTTAGATGAAGGTACTGCAACAAAAAGGACTCCAACTCAACCTCCAGTTTCAAAACAGGTATACCATTGTGACCACAAGACATTAATGTTGTCCTCACAAGTAGATCCATTTGTTAACAATTGAGTTCATGCTTAATATTTGCAGGGTGATGTACCTGAGCCCAGTAATCCTAGGGGTGCTTCACCAGTTAAACAAAGACTTGGAACTACAAGGTGTGGGTTTAAGTGGTCAGCCACTGCAGTTTCCCCTGAAAAGCTCTCTAACACAGGTACATCATTTAGATTACACTGACAAAAACTTACATGTATTTCATCAGACTCGTATTTGTGACTTGTATTTCATCAGACTCAATTGCTTAATATTTGACAAAAACTTACAGTTACTTATTTATTTCATCAGACTCAATTGCTTAATATTTGACTCAATTGCTTAATATTTGACTCAATTGCTTAATATTTGACAAAAACTCCTGTTATTTATTTGCAGTGACTGGTTTGGGTGATGGCATGAGAGGTGGTAAGAGTGTTGCTGGTAATAGGGGTGGTAAGAAAGGTGCAATCACAAGGGGTGGTAAGACTCATGCAGTAAGAAGGGGTGGTAAGAGTAGTGCAGTGACAAGGGGTGGTAAGAGTAGTGCAGTGACAAGAGGTGGTAAGAGTGGTGAGGATTATGATTCTGCAGGAGAAAAATCACCCAAGACTGCATCACTTTCAACAATTCTGGAAACTACTAATGTTGGTCCATCTGGTAAGATACCCGTGACAATGAACTCAAGTGGTCCAGTTATTTCCCACCCTGTATCAACTTAGCCTTCTAAGAAGATTGGTGGTGCAGGTAAGATACCCGTGACAGATAATAAAATTGGTCCAGTGAATAGAGGTGGTAAACTTCCACAGGCAAGGGGAAGAGGTGCTCTAAGTGGCAGAGGTCCAGCTAGTAGGTTGGGATCATTTGGAAGATCATTGAGCTGGTACAGTTCTGGATTGGGTGCATCTGGTGTAGTCACAAGGGCACAAGGAGCAAGTTTCCCACACAATGATGATGCCAATCCAGATCCCATTATGCCGACACAAGAATCAGTGAATGATGGAAATCAATCAAGGAAAAGGAAGGCCAGTGAAAGGATTGCAAAGAAGCAGCTTGGTAAGAAGATTGGTGGTCCAGGAAGTACTGCAGACACTGCTATGGACTTGGTGTGATTGTATGTACAGAACTTCTAAAAATTATGTGTAATGTATGTAGTATGGGTAATGTATGTAGTGTGGTCCTTATGACATTGTTCTGTGCAGTCAATGTAGTAGTAGATGGTTAGCTGCTATAAGCCATTTAGTAGGTGATGCTTTATGCATCTTTTTGGTAACTCATATGGCTGCTATAAGCCATTTAGTAGGTGATGCTTTATGCATGTTTTTGAAGGGCATCATATGGCTACTATAAGCATCTTTTGTAAATGCCTTGTGTACAGATCTTATGTAAAATTATGTAAATCATGCTTTAAGCATCTCTGGTTATGTAAGTCATGCTTTAAGCATCTCTTGTTATATGCATTTACCTATGAGCACATCTAGTTATCTGTATGTTTGTGTTATATCTGCATTTGATCACAACAATACCACACTTGTACATATCTGCATTTCATCAGTTCAACACCATTGGGATTACAATACAAACCATTACCAATTTTCATTACAAAAGCATTGACATTACAAGTTATATTCCTACCATTTACACTAAACAAGACTAAGGATCAAAAGCTTGTTACCATCAACACTAGCTGCCACTTATTTCATCAACACAAAAGCTACCAGACTACACAACATAGATACAACTACAACCAACACAACCAACAGCTTGTCGAACATTTTCAATTTTGACTTAACCAAAGTCAACTCTTCCATCTTCTTCATCAGCTCCATCTTTGTGTCTGTAACTTCTTGTTCAAGCTGTAGGTTCCTTAAGTTGTTCATGTTTTCCATCCTAAGTTCAAAAAGTACTTTCTTATAGTAATCGGTAAGCTCATCATCGAGAAAGCGATAGCGCACGCAATTCTGGCTTTTAACCTCCACAACAAAGATAATCAAACCATCAGCAATTCTTTATTAAGCAAATTATTCCATCCCCCACAATAATTCGACATTCAAGGAAATTAGGTCAGATTAGTGAACTTACATTTGGGCACTTGATAAACCTCCGTGCAGGGTTCAGCCATCCAGGAGGTACGAACAAACATCTTCTCTCCACAAGGGCAATAGTAGAAAAGGGGGTGAGCGATTTGATTTTGAACAGAGGATGAAGAAGATGATGACATGGTGGAGCTCGTGCGGAGAGATAGAGACCGATTGTGTTTTTGGAGGGAAAAGGGAGTTTTTATTCACCATTTTCCAATGTGGCAGCTATATGGCTTGTGACTGGGCATCCTACATGGCATTAACTTACCCATGTGTCATGCAACCGGTGCCAGCTAGGCCTTTTGTAGGTAAACTACATCAATACCCCCGTTTCAACAGCTTCGTACAATTAAAAACCCAACATGTAAGTAGGATGCATACAATAGACTTCGACTCCAAGTTCGATGCATTTCCAGAGACTAACCCCTTGTATTTATATAACTTCGAAACCTCCTATTTTAAGCATTCAAGTTTTAAGATAGTCTATATTATGTTTTTTTTGCTTGTTTTTGACTCCATAAATTAACGTGTTTTTTTTTTAAGTTTTATACATACAAAATTGTAAAACTTATACCCTATAAGGTTTCAAAGTTAAAACCAAACTATAAACCCTTTAACTAGTTTTAAGACCCGTGTCAACACGGGTTTGATGAAGAATCAAATTATAAGATTATTTGAGATTATTTTGTGTAAGTATAAGAAATGTTAATATAAGTTTTACTTATTACATCTTGTATTATTTCGTGTAGGTGGAAGGTAATTTCATGATACGAATATGTAATAATCGATAAAAGATAAAATATAATAATTCAATTTATTATTATTACGTTTTGAAGGTTCTGTATTAATTTAAAGCAAGTGGAGTGGATTTGAAATAATACACTGATACTTTAGAAAATTGAGTATCGAATATGATTACAGTGTAAAACAATAGATAAATACTGTTACGCAGATCATAAAACTTTGACATTTATATGTTATATTCTCACTCAATATTTGGATAGTAATTGCTTCATAAAACTTATAAAACGTATGCAGTTAAATGATTTATCTATAATGTCAACATACCCGCAATTAAAATATAGGGGAGTGATCCATACATCACTACTTTTTATGCATACACCACCAAACATGCTTTATAGTCTTTTACTGTATAACACTGTAAATCATAAAAGTGGTGTATGGATAAAAAATAGTGGTGTATGGATCAATGCCTTAAAATATACCACTCGTACAGTCGTACCCCATATGATTCTTATGAAAAAAAGAGTTACGTTTACGTTTAGATTTAGAATTTCACTTGCAAACAGAGAATATCATTCAACAAAATAAGCTTTAGAACATATTTAAACTTCTTTTAATGTTATGGTATGTTTGTAAATAGTTTATTGGAGCCAGTGCAACTGTACCACTTCTAAAATCAATCAATGAATAATCAGGTAGAAATAGCCCATGACGCAATTTAAAGATCCAGCGGAATTCAGTAGCAATTTCTACTCAAATACGGAGTACATCACAAAAGAAAAAAAAAACTACATATAAAGAATGTGAATTCTTTTAAACTAAGAATTCACACTAAGAACTTAGTTATAAGTACAACTGAATATCACAAGCACCAAAAGCAAGTACTAAGTCATTAAAACTAAGAACTTAGTTATAAGTACAACTGAAGAAAATCAAATGAAAGTCAAGGAAATGTAATCTTGACTCACATGACCCACCCATTTTGCCCTCACATATATAATTAAAGAATGTGAATTCTTGACTCCTACGAATTAAAAAATAAACAAGATCTGCTTTGAACCCTTAGTCCTTTCGACCAACCATCTTGCCACCTATAACCTTTACTAATAGAATTACCAACATACCGTAGCTTCTTATGGATGACACATTCATAATCCTCTTGTTTTCCATTGAACTTTACTCACGGGTCATTGTAATACTGTCATCACAAAGCATTACCCATTAACATTTATAAACAAAACTTTAAAAATGCCAAGAAAATAATATGAGATCATCCTCCATAAGAATTATAGCCATGCCCCTCCTCAGAACTAATCACCATATACACCAACTCCACAATCCTTCCTACAGATGTATATAGATGATCTGCAGCTAAAATAAGCTTACTTTAGAAATGAAATCATTGCTTGGACATAGTCACTACGAAACAAATATGTCAGCGCATAATCAAGACAACTATATTGAATTATCAAAAATTGTACATTCAACTAATTTTGAACGTGCTCATAGTTCACGCATATATTTACGTAGCTAAGTGAACATACACGAGGATCTACAATCCAACCATGGTAAAGTGATATTCCCAATAAATCAAATATAGCACACTCTCTGGTGAATTTGAAATCATCAATTCTGTAATAGTTTGATAATAAATGTTGTTAATATGGCATCATAAGGAGCAAATCAAGAAACTGTAGCATCATGGGCCTGATTTGAAAAGGTGTATAAGCCATTAATCAATATCTACAGACACCGCCACATTGACATGAATATGTAAGTAATAGTAGCTTACCTTGTAAATTTTAAGTTCACATCAATACCGGCTGTAAGTCGAGAGAGTAAATCAATGGCATCAGCAATGTTCTGTTGTTCATTTTCAATTAATGTCCCTGCATCTTTATTCTGTATGGCAATTAAAAAGGATCAAAATAAAAGATACATACAATTACATATTGTCCACATAACTTGCAGTTGGAAGTGTTTGATGAGCAAATACAAAGATAAAGATGCTATGATTAAAAGACTTATCAAAGATGTGATTGAATAAACTAAATATATCAAAGATTGCATTAACGTTGCTGTTTGAATCGATCAACCTTTCTGCCACAAGTGCTAGCAGTTTCTCTTGTGATATTTCAGCCACATCCAATTTCAGATTCAAATTATTTCTCAGCGAGAGAACATTACCTACACACATAGATCATCAAGATGCAATACATTATTATCAGTTTGTAACTCTGGATTCTATCAAACCAACTAACACCACAAAAACTATGAAAGCAAATTGTTGTACTCTAACCATTAAAACAAAAGCAGCTTATGAGCCATGAAGCTACCTACATTCTGCATTAGCAACAAATATGTAGAACAATTAGTAGGACTAACATCATAAAGTACTAACATCTAAGATGAATACTACCAAGATAAGAGTAAGCCAATCAGTAGGATTGACATCAAGATAAGAGTGACTAATAAATTCACTTTCCATCAAAATATCAGACAACCAAATAAGTAAATTGCTATTTCATTCTTATGAATGTACATTACAAATCTTGATAATATATAATTGAGTAAATATTGAGATGAATATATTGAATAGATAAAAAACAATCAACTTTGAAGCTTACCTCATATCAATACATTCCTAACTTAATAGGGTTGAAACAAACAGCTATCTTAATAGGGTTGAAACATCATTTTATGCCAAGAAAATGCTGAAAGTTCCTACACTTATATCTTTCTACTGGAACAGATTCTTCAGTTCATGACAAATGGTAAATTGCAGAGTAATTGGGTCAATACTATAGGCTCAATAATAGTTATATGGTTCGTAACTCTCTACACAGATCAAACCAAAGATAAATTGAGTTCCCAAAATTTGAGTTCCCAAAATTTAATTGGGTCAACATGTTCTACAGCTGGTGTTCTAGCAAGAACCTCACCATAGGAAGTATGTAATATTACTTTAAGTCAATTTGAGTTCCCAAAATCTGTAAGCTATGAATAAAAATTCAAATAATTCCAAACGACATATATTTTTTTCATATTTTATGGAGCAATCGGTGTACATCTACAACCATAACAATTATCTCAATGGATCAAGGTTAAAAACTACATAGAATCAAATATCTTCATAGAATCAAGGTTAAAGATAGGGAAGAAAATTAACATTTATCACACCTCATTCAATTAGGATGAAGTATCACAATCTTCCTTGTATTTTCATCTTCAGTTAACGCTACAAACAAATACACACATAAACATGGGTTATCAACAAATAATACAAAATCAAATTTGAGATTGAACAAAACCCTAATACCTTCTTCATCGATGTGTCCCTGGATATATCAAAATAAATCGCAAATCTAAAAACCTAAATCAGATCATCAAATCATCAGAAACTGAATGAAACATTAAACTAAAACTATTGTAATCCATCCGTACAATTGTTGAAGTGCGAAAGACGTAAACAACCCCATGTAAAAGACTGAGATCGAAATATATGGATTACCTGAAAGCAATTGATGCGACGGGGATGGAAGAAGATGAAATAGATTTAAGAGGAAGAACTCATAATGATTATGTGGTGATGCGCCACCAGCGGTCGGTAAGGATTTCAACCCTTGTCGTTGAACCGGCTGCCGGCGGCGGGCATCAGTGGGTGTTTTAAATTTGTAATTGTGGGGCCTGAGTTTTCCCTAAAAATGCTAATCCTAAGGGTGAGCAAGTGGTAGGTATGACCTAGAGTCGTTCTTCAAACCGACTGAATTGAAACTAAGGCGTGGCAGATGAGGGCTTTCAAACTAGTGAAGGGTTTATGAAATACTGGGGGAGTTTTGGTTTTTATATTAACTAACTTAGGCAAGTAAATAAATAAAAGCGAAATAAAAATAAAAGATAAAGCAGATAAATAAAGATAGTGTTTGCTGAGACTTCGTTAATTAAGTTATGGGATGATGTTTGGAGAAACTGTTTTGAAAGATATTTGTTAATTGTTATTCTTGAATACTCGTGATGTAAACACTAGATTCCCTACTAATTAAAAATCCATTAGCATGTCACACCGGGAGCTAGGTTATGGTAACATTACAAAGTATTTAGAATAATAAGCAAAATCTTGATTATGGTTTAATAATACTTTCATATGAACGGGAACAAAATCTTAAGGTACTAGACATAACTGAATCATATAACGATTCCTCGTCATCCTAACAGATTCGTATATTTAGAAAGTTCATTTATGACTTTAAACCAGCCCTTGCTTAAGACTACCCAATAAATCCCCTAGTTATTCACAGCGTTCCTCACTTTAAGTGGTTCCACCGCTTCAAACCTTGGCCATGTCTTGTTCTACGATAATCCCTCATGTAGCCTTGCGGTTCCATAGTTTCAAACCTTTGACAAATTATATTGACACAAATGACTGACTACCTTTTAATTGGACGTCGTTAAAAAGGTGTTGTAATCACGTTTATTGGTGGAAAGGCGATAGATTAAATTGAAGTTTAAAAGTCTATTTAGAAAGGTTAATTAAACTAGGTTTCTCATTTTATATATATTAGCCCGTAATATAACTACCTTCGGTCGTTACACAGCTTCCACGTATTTGTACTACACCTAATGTGTTTCCAACGCTATACTGCATAATAGTCGAATAGGGGCCGTCATATTACTTCGTAATATTACACTGTTTCATAATATAACTACCTTCGGTCGTTCTTCGGCTTCCATTCATTTGTACTCCACCTTGAAGTGTTTCCAGTACTATACCGAAGAACAGTCGAATAGGGGCCGTCATATTACTTTAAGATAATTAAGACCGTTTATATTTTACTACTATGATGATCCTAAGGCAACAATCAAACAAGAACATGCAATAAGACGATCAAAGCAATACTATCGATCTTTAATATTTAGTTATAAATCATCCCATAATTAACTAACTAAATTGCAAACAAACACAACAAGTATACTACTCTCTAATCATGGCAATAATTAAATCTAGCATAATCAATATAAACGTAATTAATTAAGATAGATAAGGATTAGAAAGAACCAGGATTAAATGCAAGAGAGAATAGACTTGAATTAATTGACACAATTCCGAGCATACACCGAAGATTACAATGCGTTCCGCACTTTCCTTCTATTCTAAACAAGCTCCTAAACTAGCCTAAAACTAATTTTTAGTAAGAAAATAGAAAGAAAGTAGAAGCAATATCTTAGGAGGAGTATATTGTTCTAAGAATGGTGTGTGTAAAAATGAAGGCTTATGGCCTCTATTTATAGGTGAAATTCGGCTCACGTTAGCATCTTGAGGAGCACTTTAGCAAAAGGTGGAAAAGGTGGTGGCACCGGGTACGTGAAGGTGGTGGCACGAGGTACGTAAAGTTGCGTAAAGGTCTAGCACGAGGTACGTAAAGTTGCGTAGAGGTCTAGCACCGGGTACACGCAAGGACCAAAAAGCGCAAATGGGATGGGTGGCAGCCAGGGGTCGGATGGGTGGCAGCCAGGGGTCGGATGGGTGGCAGCAACCCGTCCCGGTTCGCATTCTTTCGTTTGTTTCTTGTTTCGCGCGTATCTTCTTCGTTATGCGTCCGTTTTTGTCGATTCATTTTTTGTTGGATTCATTTTTCAAAAATGAAGAATTTGATGAAAAGAAATCCCAAAAATATGTCTCCCATCTTTGGATGTCTCGTACGAATCGTTTGGATCTTCCGGCGTACGTAGAATCTTCATTCTTCGTCCGTTTTTGTTGATTCTTCTTCTGTTGGATTCGTAATTTGAAAACGAACATCTTGGATGAGATGGATGTTGGTGATGGGCACTTTTGTCTTGAAATCTCGTTTTGATGCCTTGAATCTTCAAACGTGCGTGGAATCTTCGTTTTACGTCCGTTTTGCTTGATTTTTACCGTGCAACCTTGTTTTGACCATCTTGGTATAATATTATTGATTTGTACTGTTTTTGAGTTTAAAATGCCAAGAATCGTTCCAGAATAAGAGAGATATCGGTAGTAAAAACGTGACTTTTTACGCGATATCAAGTATCCCACACTTAGAACTTTGATTGTCCTCAAGCAAACTCGAATTTCAAGCATGGTTAAAGGTAAGCAGATAATGAAATATTTTAAGGCGGAACTTTCTACTAAGGGGGTTTTGGAAAAATAAAATATTTGTTCTTTGGAAAAGTAGGGTTGTAATCTTTAGGAGCATGCTTTTGATCTTTGATCTTGGATACATGACTAGGCGATCCTCTCAAGGTGGTCACTCAAATCACTCAAAGTGTTTAGGGTTTCCTATTCTAATATTATCAATCACTCAGAACGCCAGTCATGTATCATTTATCGTCATAGTCTTGATCGAGAATCAAATCGTTACCTTTTAAGTGAGCGTGAAGTCAATCTAGCCACAATCATTCTAGGAGGGGTGATGTAAGCTTTTTGGAGTGGAGTGTTGGTGATATGAGCGGCGAGAGGGGGTTGTGTTGGTAATATATTTTTTTGTGAAGAGGAAAGCTGGAATTGACGCCCTTTTCTCGTGATTTTTGGTAGGAGTCTTTTTCTCCATTCGACTTTCTTTTCTTTGAATTATTTTCTTTTGAATTTTTTTTTTTCGACGTCATATCCTTGTAGCTTCTCTTCTTTCATCTTTGGAACTTTCTATGAAGTCTGAGGGATGCTTTCGAGAGGGTAGGAATAACGTGTTTTCATTTTTTTGGGTGTAAGGATGGATTTAAGAATGATGTGATTCGATCTCCTTTTTACTCACTAGTTCGGATTCGAAATGCATAACAAGAGCAATTTCTGATTCTAAATGCATACATCGGCACACTCAAGAATCGAAAAAGTAAAGCATTAAAAGTGAATGCTTTATATGGCTCAAGATACCTCACGAATCGAAAATTGGGTTGTTGTGTGTCTAGTCATGCGATGCTCTTTATGGGATTACTAAACTAATTTTTCAAAGGAATTCATATTTTATTTATCCTTCTTCCCCAAAGTACATCATTCTTTGTCTAAAATTTTCATTTTCAACATATTTTTAACTCAATTTTGAAAATTTTGTTTACTTTTTGGAGAAGGATGGTCCAAAGAGCAACGAGCTTAGAATCAAGCATATACCATTATCCATTTTACAGTAGTGTAACTACTGCTATCCCACACTTAAAGGAACATCGTCCTCGATATTATTCTAAGTTCTGACTGGGGTAAAAATCACACACTTAGGGTTTTAAACATCTAAGACATATTCTTTTAGTGTGTGTTGGGTTTGAATCCCACACTTAGTGATAAGCATATTGGATATGGTATATTTAAAACGAAGGAAAGAGACTGGTAAAGAAGTACTCCCCAGTATTTGCAGTGCTCCATGGTATGTGTTTGCCGAACTTCGTCTTGCTAGGTTCACTCTTGATCAAGTCCTCTTGTGATTGGTCTCGTAGGTGTGAACACCTTGGATACACTTTCTTTGATGCGCGGCATCAAAAACTTGATGCGTTAGGCATAAACTTAGTCGTATATCCAAGTGTGAAAGATAGTCGGAGACTTCATCACTTCTTGGAATGTAAAGTTGCGGAAATGTAAAACACGGGTTGCCTCCCGAGAAGCGCTCTTTTAAAGTCAAGAGCTCGACTTCTTTCTCCTAGCTAGGTGGAGATGGATGCATCCCTGGGATCCACTATGTTGATGTTGTGGGCCCTAGGTTGCGGAAAAGTATATCGAGGTGGATAGATTCTTATGAAATGATTGACTATTGTCGTAATCAATTCAAGTGGACTATCTCTCGATGTTTCATTGTAGTTCAGAAGATGCTCTGAAGTTGTCCTTGCAAGGCCGTGAAGTCCGAAGGTGATGTAATCTACTGCTTTAGTGACATGCCCACTAGGGTCGGTCATGGTGGTTGTGTCTATCTTCATAACCTCTCTTGGCGGTGCGTTTTGCCAGAGAGAGCATACAAACACCAAGAATTGCAGTTTTGTGTCTTCATAATTCTCGATCTTGGGGTCTCCGTTGAATCTTCTGATGGACGTACACAGGTCCTCTATTTGCCGGTGCTGATAGTTGTTGAATGGAAAGTCAGATTCTGAGAAAACTAGAGTAAGCTGACGAAGTATCTCCTTGCATCCTAAGTAGAATATGAACTTCGTTCTGGAGTTATTTTTCCGTTGTCGAATCTCCAGTAGATGGATCGTAACAGAAGTAGCGATACCAAGTGGTGATTCATGTGTAACCCTGAAGGGTCATTCGCGCCTTGATTCCTCCCAAACGAGATCACTAAGTTCTTCAATCATTAACTCAATTTTTTTTTCCATAGTGGAGTTGATAACCATAGATCCGCTTTCCTTGAAACTGAGGTGATCTTCTGTACTTAGCAAGTTAAGCAATGATACGAGGTCATTCATTGTTAAGATGTCAGCACGACTGCTCGGGTGTCCAGTAGTCTCTTTCATATGCGCTCTAATGGATCCTAACATCTCCCATTGCGTTGAGGTGAATGGGATGTTAGATCTTTTAAGGGCATTGTAGATCCTAGCGTAAATCCGTTTATGTTGTTGACAGAATTGCAGTTCAGCAGGGGAAAGAGCAAGCATGTTGACTACGCCGCTTATTCCTCCTACTACTTTGTCAAATATTTGGGTGAATTCTTCGAGCACTTTGTGATCTATGATGGTTTGCGATTGGTATCTTGTGCGTTTGGAATATTCCTCCAGTGTTTCTCTTCTCATGGGATGGTTGTGGTTACTTTCCGCCATTTCATCAGTGTTAAATAGGTTCAGTGGCGGTCTGCTTCTTTTGTTTTCTTCTTCCATCTTTCTCGTTCTGATCAATTCTTCCATCGTTGGGTTGTTTGCTGATGGAGATGCGTTTTTCATCTCTTGTCCTATTCGTCGGAGATCAATCGGGAAATACGGCGTGATTGCCATTTCCGTGCTAGAGTTCCTTTCAGTTGTTGGCTTTGCAGTTTCTTTGTCCTCCGCGGTCTTGTTCATGGAGATCATGTACATATCGGCTTGCTCTCCAGGGTTAGGATTGTCGATATGGAAAGTGATGGTTTCTTCCTGAGACTGCAAACCGATGGTTTGTGCGAAGACGTTGATGATTGCCTTGGCCGTATTCATGAAAGGTCTTCCTAGTATGATTGGGATGTGTACGTCTTCCTGCATATCCATTACTACAAAATCTGCTGGGTAAAGAAATTTGTCAATCCTAAATAAAACATTTTCAGCTATTCCCCTAGGGTATTTGACCGAGTGGTCAGCAAGCTGTATGGTCATTTTGGTAGGTCGAAGATTTTCTAACTCAAGCCTCTTGAAAAGCGAGTATGGCATAAGATTAACACTAGCTCCTAAATCGGCAAGAGAACAGATGATGCCTGAATTGTAGATGGAACATGGAAGAGTAAAACGTCCAGTATCTCCGAGTTTTTCAGGAATGATATTTTTCAAGATGGCTGAACATTCCTCGTTCAGCGGGACATTGGGTACTTCGGGTACCTTATCCTTGGTTGTAAGAAGTTTTTTGAAGTACTTTTTGGAATGAACTTCAGATGCGGTATGTAGGAATTTCCTATCAAGCTTAAAAGACTTAAGCTTGTCGGGTCGTTGTTTAAGACGAGCCGGAAATGGAATGTTTATTTTCCTATTTGATGTAGACTCTAAATCCATTGTCGATGGGACAATAGGTGGTTCCTTCACCGGAGAAGAAACCGCAGGTGGGCTATGTGCTACCTGAGAATCTTGAATATGGGAAGCCTCCTTATGGCAACTAGTTGGAGTATCCTGAGGTTTAGTGTTAATACACCGTGCTAATTGTCCTAAGATGAGATCAGCTTGGTCTTGTCTAGCCGAGATTCCTTGAATGACTTATATCAGGGTGTCGTCAAAACTAGAGGTCTGTGAAGGAGAGGGTTCGGAAGGTTGGAATTGGTAAGTTGGTGGGCTATTCTTAGGTGGGTTAAGAGAATGGTTAGTATTGGATGAAGTTAGATGAGACTGAGGAATTTGGGCTGAGTGGTTCAGATTAGCACAATTAAGGCAGGTTTGAACTTGACAGACTTGTTGTTGTTGACTTTTCAATTCCTTGATCTCCTTGGTTAGGTCTGCCACTTGCTGAGTGAGAGTTTTGATAGCTTCAGTACTGATTGTAGTAGGTGAATTCACTATTGCGGGTTGATTTTCACTGTTCCAGTCATGGTTGTGCATTGTCATTTTCTCAATAAGGCTCCAAGCTTCATTTGCCGTACAGTCTATGAAACTGCCTTGTGAGGAGGTATCAAGTAAAGGACGGTGATGCGGGAAGAGACCATTGTAGAAAATGCGCAACTGGTCTGAGCGCTCAAATCGATGATTTAGACATTTCTTAAGCAACCCCTTAAAGCGTTCCCATGCATCGTAGATTGATTCATCATGCGCTTGACGGAAATTTATGATGTTGGTCCTAAACGTGGTTTGTTTTGATGGGGGGAAATATTTGGCCAAAAATTTGGTTGCTAATTCTACCCAAGAGGTTATAGAGTTAATTTCTAGTCCCTCAAACCAGGTTTGTGCATTAAGAGTGAGTGAGTAGGGAAATAGGTATAGGTAGACTATGTCCTGATTAACCCCAATCGGCTTAAAGGAGTTGGATAAGGAAATGAATTTGTCAAGGTGTGAGTTGGGATCATCGTTTGTTAGGCCATGGAATTGACAGAGGTTTTGGACTAACTGAACAATTTGTGGTTTTAACTCAAATGATCCTCTACCAATTTCCGGATAGACAATTGGTCCTCCTCGACCTTCAATCAAAGGTTTAGAGTCTTCAGCGAGAGTTATACGTGTAGCTGTCATAATCTCATTGGCAGGTGGTTGACTAGTTGAGTAGATAGGGGTGGTAATTTCTAAAAGTAGTAAAAAGAAAGAAAAACAAATAAAGACGTATGGGTTTAAGGAATTCTAAAGGTTCACTAGTAAGTAAGTTCGTCTTAACGCCTAAGGATCGTACAGTTGGTTCCCCGGCAGCGGTGCCAAAAACTTGATACGCCACCAGCGGTCGGAAAGGATTTCAACCCTTGTCGTTGAACCGGCTGCCGGCGGCGGGCATCAGTGGGTGTTTTAAAATTGTAATTGCGGGGCCTGAGTTTTCCCTAACAATGCTAATCCTAAGGGTGAGCAAGTGGTAGGTATGACCTAGAGTCGTTCTTCAAACCGACTGAATTGAAACTAAGGCGTGGCAGATGAGGGCTTTCAAACTAGTGAAGGGTTTATGAAATAGTGAGGGAGTTTTGGTTTTTATATTAACTAACTTAGGCAAGTAAATAAATAAAAGCGAAATAAAAATAAAAGATAAAGCAGATAAATAAAGATAGTGTTTGCTGAGACTTCGTTAATTAAGTTATGGGATGATGTTTGGAGAAACTGTTTTGAAAGATATTTGTTAATTGTTATTCTTGAATACTCGTGATGTAAACACTAGATTCCCTACTAATTAAAAATCCATTAGCATGTCACACCGGGAGCTAGGTTATGGTAACATTACAAAGTATTTAGAATAATAAGCAAAATCTTGATTATGGTTTAATAATACTTTCATATGAACGGGAACAAAATTTTAAGGTACTAGACATAACTGAATCATATAACGATTCCTCGTCATCCTAACATATTCGTATATTTAGAAAGTTCATTTATGACTTTAAACCAGCCCTTGTTTAAGACTACCCAATAAATCCCCTAGTTATTCACAGCGTTCCTCACTTTAAGTGGTTCCACCACTTCAAACCTTGGCCATGTCTTGTCCTACGATAATCCCCCATGTAGCCTTGCGGTTCCATAGTTTCAAACCTTTGACAATTTATATTGACACAAATGACTGACTACCTTTTAATTGGACGTCGTTAAAAAGGTGTTGTAATCACGTTTATTGGTGGAAAGGCGATAGATTAAATTGAAGTTTAAAAGTCTATTTAGTAAGGTTAATTAAACAAGGTTTTCATTTTATATATATTAGTCCGTAATATAAATACCTTCTGTCGTTACACAGCTTCCACGTATTTGTACTACACCTAGCGTGTTTCCAACGCTATACTGCATAACAGTCGAATAGGGGCCGTCAGATTAATTCGTAATATTATACTATTTCATAATATAACTACCTTCGGTCGTTCTTCTGCTTCCATACATTTGCACTCCACCTTGAAGTGTTTCCAGTACTATACCGAAGAACAGTCGAATAGAGGCCGTTATATTACTTTACGATAATTAAGACCGTTTATATTTTACTACTATGATGATCCCAAGGCAACAATTAAACAAGAACATGCAATAAGACGATCAAAGCAATACTATCGATCTTTAATATTTAGTTATAAATCATCCCATAATTAACTAACTACATTGCAAATAATCACAACAAGTGTACTACTCTCTAATCATGGCAATAATTAAATCTAGCATAATCAATATAAACGTAATTAATTAAGATAGATAAGGATTAGAAAGAACCAGGATTAAATGCAAGAGAGAATAGACTTGAATTAATTGACACAATTCCGAGCATACACCGAAGATTACAATGCGTTCCGCACTCTCCTTCTATTCTAAACAAGCTCCTAAACTAGCCTAAAACTAATTTTTAGTAAGAAAATAGAAAGAAAGTAGAAGCAATATCTTAGGAGGAGTATATTGTTCTAAGAATGGTGTGTGTAAAAATGAAGGCTTATGGCCTCTATTTATAGGTGAAATTCGGCTCACGTTAGCATCTTGAGGAGCACTTTAGCAAAAGGTGGAAAAGGTGGTGGCACCGGGTACGTGAAGGTGGTGGCACGAGGTACGTAAAGTTGCGTAAAGGTCTAGCACGAGGTACGTAAAGTTGCGTAAAGGTCTAGCACCGGGTACACGCAAGGACCAAAAAGCGCAAATGGGATAGGTGGCAGCCAGGGGTCAGATGGGTGGCAGCCAGGGTGTAACACCCCCAAATTTAATAAATTGCGGAAGCATACTTGGGTGTTACTAATCAATATACAAAGCACAAGATATACAGCAAACGACCTCTAAATGAGACGTTTTGTAAATTAGTTACATTCCATAGATATAATGTTTGAAAACTTAGTGTTTTCGTATACAAAATGTAGTTTCCCCTAGAGTCCACGCGTAGCGGGAGATTCTATTACATAATCAAAATATACAAAAGATAATGCTAAGAATCTCCGTTAATGCAGTTGTGTTGAAATCATGCGACTCTAGCTAAAGTCCTGGAGTAATCCTACTCCATCCGAGTACCTGAGAAAACATGCTAAAAAGTGTCAACCAAAAGGTTGGTGAATCTCACAGGTTTGTAAATAATATCGGCTTTGAACACGAGATTTCATTAGTAGTGCCCGTAGGCGTATAATCAACCATTGCAATCCAGCAATCGTAAAATCAGTATTTGCAATCCAGCAAATGTAAATAAATAAGTTTATACCGTTGCCATGAGGCTCATAATCGAAGCTTAACCCGTAAATAATATATTTGCTCCCGTGACATGCTCGTAAGTGAGCAAGCATCAGTAACGAATAAGTTGTCACCCGTTTATACGTGTAAATCGGTACGTGGCAGCGCTACTGCCCCGGGTGGGGAGGGTCATTTCCCTAATGGATCCATTAACTACTGTTCGCGCTTAAGTCCATAACTAACGATGTATGATGGAGAGACTTCTGTAAATAGTAATTAACTCATGCAATTCCGTTTGGTATAGAAATCAGTTTAGTACTTGTGTTCAAGAAAAATCAGTAGCATGTATCTCCCCCAATAAGATAAAACAGTAACAGTGGGGCCGTAAGACTCACCTGAGTCTTTGCAAGTACGTTTATATCAATAAACGAGTAAGTAATATCAACCGTAGGTTCTCCGAACCCGTAACCTTCAAATGCCTAAACATATAAAGTTAAGTAAGTAGATGTCTCGCAAGACCATCTAGGCTAGTTGTTTACACAACTCATTATGTCCAAGTGTTTGTTTAGTAATTCGTTTGTAGTTTGAAAACAAATATGGCCCGTTGGTGACGGTTTGTAATAATGATTCAAAACGTTATCATTTATAACGCAATTTAGTGTATTTGTAATAGAAAGTATGTTCTATGACGTTTGTTAAGTCGTATGACATAAGTATTTGAAGTTGGGTAAGTTCGACACTTAGTAAAATCTGACTTTTCAAGGTTCTGGTTTGTGCGACGTAGCATGCGACGTAGCATGCGACGTAGGGTGCGACGTAGGTATGTACGTCGCATGATGCGACCTTCGCAAATCAATGCGACGTAGGGGCTGGCGTCGCTAGGCGCGACGTAGCAACTTAATGCGACGTAGTGACGGATTGCGACGTAAAAGTCGACGTCGCTATGTGCGACGTCCGCAAGTTAATGCGACGTAATAGGCTGCGTCGCTAGTGCGACGTTGGGATATTTGTGCGACGTAGGCCGCGACGTCGCTAAATGCGACGTCGGCCACAAAATGCGACGTTTTGAGCTACGTCGCAGATAGCCCAGCGTCTCTGCGACGTAGCGGTCTGATCGGAATATGGTGGCCGGAAAATCGGTCGAAAAGCTTCCGTTCGGTCCAAATCTTTTACCCAACCCATTTTTGGACATTTTAAGCATATATAAACCATAAAAACGTCAAAATGAGTAAAAACGGAGAGTTTCGGGTTTTGTCGGGAACTTACAAAGTGTCGGATCGAAAATCCGAAAAGGTAGGAATGTAGATCGTCGCGAGGTGAACGTTTTCCTCCAAAGGGACGATATGATCCGAGTTCGTTTGGTGGTGTGATTTGGTGATTTAAGTGAATGGTGGAAAGTTATTAGTTGAGAGAAAAGGTGAGAGAAGAGAGAGAGTTAAAGAAAGAAAATGAAAAGGAAAAAGGGAAATGGTGGAGGTTAAATCCCCACCATTTTCAGTCTGCGCACTGCGCCCCCGTGCGGTGTTCGTTTGTTCCGTCGTTTAACGTTAAATAATTTTTTTTTTTTTTTTTTTTTTTTTTTTTTTTTTTTTTTTTTTTTTTTTTACATTTTAATTGGTAGGTTTTAAATACAATTAATTACGCGACATTTCTATTTAAATATTTTACAAATAAGTTTGAATACTTTTGTTTTTAAATCGTGTAATCTTTGATCGAGCGATACGAGACAATTTTCATAAAATAGTGTTTCGGTCGTAATTGCGTTATTTCAATTTATAAACATTTGTTCACCAACGTCCGTGTTAATCGAATAGAATTTCATTCTATTTAAGTTGCGTACGATTCATCCAAATCGCGTAAAAACACACATATATATATAAATCAACTTATATATATACAAATAGAGCCTGTAATTAGTCCTATTACATACTAATTACAACTAGTTACAATCAATTAGGCATAAATAATTATCCTAATTATGCGGGTGTTACATTCTCCCCTTGTTAAAGAAATTTCGTCCCGAAATTAGCTTGAGTGCACGGACGGTGCGTTGTCTGGGAAGAGGTGTGGGTATTTCTGTCGCATTTGGTCTTCCCGTTCCCAGGTGAACTCAGGGCCGCGCCTAGAATTCCACCTGACTTTTACTATGGGAATACGACTCTGTTTCAATTGCTTGACCTCCCGGTCCATGATTTCCATAGGTTCCTCGACAAAATGGAGTTTATCATCGATTTGAATTTCGTCGAGCGGTATAATCAGTGTCTCGTCAGACAGACATTTCTTCAAGTTAGAAATGTGGAATGTGTTGTGTACGCTGCTAAGCTCAGCAGGAAGTTGCAGGCGATATGCCACTGGACCAATCCTTTCAAGGATTTCGAATGGTCCGATGTATCTAGGATTTAGTTTGCCTCGTTTCCCGAATCGAATAACACCTTTCCACGGTGCCACTTTGAGAAGTACCTTGTCTCCTACCTGGAACTCAAGGTGTTTGCGTCTCACGTCAGCATAGCTTTTCTGACGATCACGTGCGGCTTTCAGCCGGTTTTGAATACCAACGATTTTCTCAGTAGTTTCTTGAATGATTTCTGGACCCGTGAGTTGGGAATCTCCTAACTCAGTCCAACAGATGGGTGATCGGCACTTACGCCCGTAAAGTGCCTCGAAAGGTGCAGCCTTTATGCTGGTATGGTAACTGTTGTTGTACGAAAACTCACACAACGGTAAGTGATTTTCCCAAGAAGTACCGAAGTCGACTACGCAGGCTCGTAGCATATCCTCCAGTGTTTGAATAGTTCGTTCGCTTTGGCCATCGGTTTGCGGGTGATAAGCAGTACTCATATCCAGACGAGTACCAAGAGATTTCTGTAGCGATTGCCAAAAGTTAGAAGTAAAACGGCTGTCCCTATCCGAGATGATCGAGATAGGTACACCGTGTCGCGAGATGATTTCTTTGACATAGATGCGAGTCAGACGCTCCATCTTGTCGGTTTCCCTGATGGCCAGAAAGTGAGCAGATTTCGTGAGACGGTCCACGATCACCCAAATGGTATCGCAACCACTCGAAGTTTTCGGTAGTTTGGTAATGAAGTCCATGGAAATCTGTTCCCATTTCCATTGAGGAATTTCAGGTTGTTGAAGCAACCCAGAGGGTCTTTGGTGTTCGGTCTTTACTTTGGAACAGGTTAGGCATTTACTGACGTACAAGGCGATGTCAGCTTTCATGTTAGGCCACCAATACAACCCTTTGACGTCATGATACATCTTGTCAGATCCAGGATGTATAGAGTATCGAGATTTGTGAGCTTCAGCCATCACCAGATCTCGCAAGTTTCCGAATTTGGGTAACCACACCCGGTTAGAGAAGTATCGAGTTCCATCGGGTTTGATTTCGAATTGTTTATCCAAGCCTCGCAAGGCTTCATTTTTCAAGTTTTCATCGTTGAGTGCTTCAAGTTGAGCGGTAAGGATTTGAGCAGGAAGCTCGTTATGAATTGTCATAGAAAGTGCTCGAACTCGAAGGGGTTTCACTCGTTCTTTTCGGCTTAAGGCATCGGCAACCACATTAGCCTTGCCCGGATGGTATTTGATCTCGCAGTCGTAGTCACTAAGTAACTCAACCCAGCGACGTTGCCTCATGTTTAGATCTTTCTGATCGAATATGTGTTGGAGACTTTTGTGATCGGTAAAGATAGTGCTTTTCGTACCGTAGAGATAATGTCTCCAGATTTTCAATGCGAAGACCACAGCACCTAACTCGAGGTCGTGGGTCGTATAGTTTTTCTCGTGGATTTTCAGTTGTCGTGAGGCATAGGCAATGACTTTTTCCCGTTGCATCAACACACAACCAAGTCCTTGGTGTGAGGCGTCGCAGTAAACTACGAAATCGTCGGTGCCCTCGGGTAAGGACAAGATTGGTGCACTGCAAAGTTTGTTTTTCAATAGCTGGAAGGCTGACTCTTGTTTATCCGTCCAATCGAACTTCTTATCTTTCTGAGTCAGTGTGGTTAGGGGAACAGCTATTCTTGAAAAGTTTTCGATGAATCGGCGATAATAACCAGCAAGACCTAAGAATTGTCTCACTTCGGTTGGAGTGGTCGGTGACTCCCAGCCCTTGATTGCTTCAATCTTGGCGGGATCAACATGAATTCCTTGGCTGTCAATCACGTGCCCGAGGAATTGAACGGTTCGAATCCAGAACTCACACTTAGAGAATTTGGCATATAACTCTTCGCGTTTCAGAAGTCCTAGAATGGTTTTCAGATGTTGAGCATGTTCCTGCTCATTGCGAGAGTAAATCAGAATATCGTCGATGAACACAATGACGAATTTGTCCAGATATGGTTTGCACACCCGATTCATAAGGTCCATGAATACGGCCGGTGCGTTGGTTAAACCGAATGGCATCACTTGGAACTCGTAATGCCCATAACGAGTTCGGAAGGCTGTCTTTGAGATATCATTGTCACGGACTCGGAGTTGATGATAACCCGACCGTAGATCAATCTTTGAGTAAACACTCGATCCCTGGAGTTGATCAAATAGGTCATCGATTCTAGGAAGTGGATACCGATTCTTTATGGTTAGCTTATTCAGCTCTCGGTAATCGATACACATGCGGAAAGATCCATCTTTCTTTTTCACGAATAAGACCGGAGCTCCCCAAGGCGAGGAACTTGGTCGAATGAATCCTCTGTCCAGGAGTTCCTGTAGTTGGTTAGACAACTCCTGCATTTCGGATGGTGCTAAACGGTAAGGGGCTCGTGCCACGGGTGCAGCTCCGGGCACAAGTTCGATTTGAAATTCAACTTGTCTAGGTGGCGGAAGTCCGGGCAAGTCTTCAGGAAAGACTTCCGGGAAATCCCGCACGATCGGAACATCCTCAAGTCGCTTCTCCTCCGACTTCTTCTCCGTTACATGTGCGAGGATGGCTTGATACCCTTTTCGTAGGTATTTTCTCGTTTTCAGACAGGATACAATATTCAGATTCCGTCTACCGGTCTCCCCTTGTAGGACTAAGGTTCCACCGGAGACAAGAGGTATGCGAACGAGTTTGTCATGACAGATGATTTCAGCTCGGTGCTTGGATAACCAATCCATACCGACAATAACATCGAAGCTGCCGATCTCGACAGGGATTAAATCAATGGGAAACGTTTCGTTCGTGAGGTTAAGTGTACAGTTGTGTATGATACTATCAGTCTCAATCAGTTTGCCGTTAGCTAATTCTACAATGTATTTAGCATCTAAGGCAGTGGGAGTAATATCAAGTAAAGGGCTAAATTTCTCAGATATGAAGCTTCTATCGGCACCGGTATCAAATAACACAGAAGCAGTAAGGTCGTTGAGAAGGAACGTACCCGTCACGACGTTCGGGTCTTGTCTGGCTTCCCCAGCCTTGATAACGAATGATCTGCCGCGAGCAGGGTTGTTGTTATTTTTCAGCTTTGGGCAATCTTTCTTGAAGTGCCCTGAATTTCCGCACCCAAAGCAGGCCTTTGGTGCGTTGGTGTTGGGGGTGGGAATGTTGGTTCGACAATCCTTGGCTAGATGCCCGAACCGCTTGCAGTTGGAGCAAGGGCAAGAACCGTCATGGTGGCGGTTGCATTTGGGACAGTAGGGTCTGCTCCCGCTGTACCCTTTCTTCTCCGAAGTTCCAGATGAATAAGCCTTAATGTACTCAGGCTTTTTGTTGGAGGTTTGGTTGGATGAGTTGGGGTTACCTTCCCACTTGCGTTTGTTGTTTGCAGATGGGGTTGAAGTTGTACCACGGCGGACAGAATTTGCCGTTAGTTCATGGGCCATACGGATGGCGCTCTGAATAGTACCCGGTTTGGAAGAAGTTACCAGGTCTTGGAGTCTCTCAGGAAGACCATCAACAAATTTCTCGATCCTCTTGTACTCGGGATCGACCATGGTTGGGCACAGAAGTGCCAGTTGGTGGAAACGGTTGGTGTAGCCGGTGATATCATTACCCAGCATCTTGTGGTTCCAGAATTCCACTTCTAGTTGTTTCAATTCATCCCTGGGGCAATACTCGCCCCTCAACATCTTCTTCAACTCCTCCCACGGGAGTTGGTAAGCAGTAGCAACACTCACAGTCTGGGCATAAGTGTTCCACCAGGTGAGTGCGGTGTCAGTAAAAGTACTAACGGAGAACTTAACCTTATCTCCCTCCGCACAGTTGCAGATCAGAAATACAGACTCAACTTTCTCGATCCAGCGTACTAGACCGATAGCTCCCTCAGTACCTGCAAAGTTTAGAGGTTTGCAGTTCTGAAAGTCTTTGTATGAACAGGGTTTTGCAGTAGTGGTTTCAGCGGCATCGCTGTTTCTCGAGGAGTTTGGTGGAGTATTCCGAGCCAAGGCTTCAGTAACAGCCTGGGTTATAAGGGAGGTGATCTGGGCATCGGTGTACGGTCGTGTCTTTGGCGGCATGATTCTTCAATAAAAGAAATGAAGATACATGAGATTTTGTATGAGCTGGTAATTGTCACAGATGTACATGTATAAAAGCAGTAATACATAACATCAACATGGAAAATGACAATTAATGTGAGTTGAGATAACAAAGGATATCTGATAGATAAAGTGAGTTCAAAAGTTACATCTTACAGAGATATTACAAAAGGTGTCGGGAATGGTTACATCCGACTAGTTTATAGAGTAGTGCTAGATAGTCCCTAGATTACTAGATAGATTACAAGACAAAACTACACTAATCTTAATGTAGATTAATTGGTTCCATTAGCGTGACAAGGCGGTCCACAGTTTCTGCTAGTCGGTTGGTTCATTCTTAGTTAGGGTTCCTGGCCTTCGGATTCTTCTTCCGACTCCAGGTTCAGGTCGTGTGGGTGGTAGCGTGCCTCAAGCATGTCCCTGTATCTTTGAGTCGTGGAGCGGTACCTAGTCTCCTCCGTTGATTTCTTGCCCAAACGTTTGATCCATGTTTTGGTCCTACGGGTTAGGTTGGTGGCTACTTTCTTCCAATAACGGATCTTATCTTTGATTCGTGTAGGGACAGATCGGTTTGAGATTCTCAATCTTTGTTCATAGTCTATGCACTTACGCTTAAGTGCCCAATTTCGGCCGTCTAGTCCCACGGCCTGATCTCGCACTCTTTCATATTCTTCAATGTCGATGCCAGTCATTTCGAAATTCTGATTTTCGTTTCCCTCCAGCATGATTTCTTCTTCTGGTACGATGTCCTCATCGAGATACGTGTACTGGATTTGTTCCTCGTGGACCTGGTCACTATCAGACACGTAGTCGTCCATTTGGGAATTCGTGGCTTTGAGTTCTATAGAAATGACAGAGAGAGGATTTTAGTCCTTGGAAGTACGTTGCTTCCGGGTGTTAGATGTGATTTTCATAAAATCATTAGAGTGCGCCACAAGGTGGTGTGACGGAAATCAAATCTGTCATGGTCGGTGCAAACCGCTGAGAGAAATTCGTAAGTGTCACCAGAGAAACGTCGGCTATCTCTATAGCGAGTGGGTTTACGTGCGAGGCCTATTCATATATATTCAATATATAATAGCCTAGTAGTATAGTCAGTGAGTGGGGCCTATGTATGTATATACTCGTATATCACATAATAGCTTAGCGTATGTCTAGCACATAACAAGTAAGAGTCTCGGTTATCTCGTGGTCAGAGTCTACTAACGCATTCCTGTTTGACATAACCATTTCAGACCTCACATCATCTTTCCTTAATTGTACATAGTTGATCAGGCTATGTTAAATTAAAGTCGTATGATGTAATTCCTGAACCAATCATGCCTAATAAGGAAATACTGCCTAATGGTCATAGTCTAGGCCCACTAAATGCAACCTAGTTCACTATAACCTTAGGCTCTGATACCAATCTGTAACACCCCCAAATTTAATAAATTGCGGAAGCATACTTGGGTGTTACTAATCAATATACAAAGCACAAGATATACAGCAAACGACCTCTAAATGAGACGTTTTGTAAATTAGTTACATTCCATAGATATAATGTTTGAAAACTTAGTGTTTTCGTATACAAAATGTAGTTTCCCCTAGAGTCCACGCGTAGCGGGAGATTCTATTACATAATCAAAATATACAAAAGATAATGCTAAGAATCTCCGTTAATGCAGTTGTGTTGAAATCATGCGACTCTAGCTAAAGTCCTGGAGTAATCCTACTCCATCCGAGTACCTGAGAAAACATGCTAAAAAGTGTCAACCAAAAGGTTGGTGAATCTCACAGGTTTGTAAATAATATCGGCTTTGAACACGAGATTTCATTAGTAGTGCCCGTAGGCGTATAATCAACCATTGCAATCCAGCAATCGTAAAATCAGTATTTGCAATCCAGCAAATGTAAATAAATAAGTTTATACCGTTGCCATGAGGCTCATAATCGAAGCTTAACCCGTAAATAATATATTTGCTCCCGTGACATGCTCGTAAGTGAGCAAGCATCAGTAACGAATAAGTTGTCACCCGTTTATACGTGTAAATCGGTACGTGGCAGCGCTACTGCCCCGGGTGGGGAGGGTCATTTCCCTAATGGATCCATTAACTACTGTTCGCGCTTAAGTCCATAACTAACGATGTATGATGGAGAGACTTCTGTAAATAGTAATTAACTCATGCAATTCCGTTTGGTATAGAAATCAGTTTAGTACTTGTGTTCAAGAAAAATCAGTAGCATGTATCTCCCCCAATAAGATAAAACAGTAACAGTGGGGCCGTAAGACTCACCTGAGTCTTTGCAAGTACGTTTATATCAATAAACGAGTAAGTAATATCAACCGTAGGTTCTCCGAACCCGTAACCTTCAAATGCCTAAACATATAAAGTTAAGTAAGTAGATGTCTCGCAAGACCATCTAGGCTAGTTGTTTACACAACTCATTATGTCCAAGTGTTTGTTTAGTAATTCGTTTGTAGTTTGAAAACAAATATGGCCCGTTGGTGACGGTTTGTAATAATGATTCAAAACGTTATCATTTATAACGCAATTTAGTGTATTTGTAATAGAAAGTATGTTCTATGACGTTTGTTAAGTCGTATGACATAAGTATTTGAAGTTGGGTAAGTTCGACACTTAGTAAAATCTGACTTTTCAAGGTTCTGGTTTGTGCGACGTAGCATGCGACGTAGCATGCGACGTAGGGTGCGACGTAGGTATGTACGTCGCATGATGCGACCTTCGCAAATCAATGCGACGTAGGGGCTGGCGTCGCTAGGCGCGACGTAGCAACTTAATGCGACGTAGTGACGGATTGCGACGTAAAAGTCGACGTCGCTATGTGCGACGTCCGCAAGTTAATGCGACGTAATAGGCTGCGTCGCTAGTGCGACGTTGGGATATTTGTGCGACGTAGGCCGCGACGTCGCTAAATGCGACGTCGGCCACAAAATGCGACGTTTTGAGCTACGTCGCAGATAGCCCAGCGTCTCTGCGACGTAGCGGTCTGATCGGAATATGGTGGCCGGAAAATCGGTCGAAAAGCTTCCGTTCGGTCCAAATCTTTTACCCAACCCATTTTTGGACATTTTAAGCATATATAAACCATAAAAACGTCAAAATGAGTAAAAACGGAGAGTTTCGGGTTTTGTCGGGAACTTACAAAGTGTCGGATCGAAAATCCGAAAAGGTAGGAATGTAGATCGTCGCGAGGTGAACGTTTTCCTCCAAAGGGACGATATGATCCGAGTTCGTTTGGTGGTGTGATTTGGTGATTTAAGTGAATGGTGGAAAGTTATTAGTTGAGAGAAAAGGTGAGAGAAGAGAGAGAGTTAAAGAAAGAAAATGAAAAGGAAAAAGGGAAATGGTGGAGGTTAAATCCCCACCATTTTCAGTCTGCGCACTGCGCCCCCGTGCGGTGTTCGTTTGTTCCGTCGTTTAACGTTAAATAATTTTTTTTTTTTTTTTTTTTTTTTTTTTACATTTTAATTGGTAGGTTTTAAATACAATTAATTACGCGACATTTCTATTTAAATATTTTACAAATAAGTTTGAATACTTTTGTTTTTAAATCGTGTAATCTTTGATCGAGCGATACGAGACAATTTTCATAAAATAGTGTTTCGGTCGTAATTGCGTTATTTCAATTTATAAACATTTGTTCACCAACGTCCGTGTTAATCGAATAGAATTTCATTCTATTTAAGTTGCGTACGATTCATCCAAATCGCGTAAAAACACACATATATATATAAATCAACTTATATATATACAAATAGAGCCTGTAATTAGTCCTATTACATACTAATTACAACTAGTTACAATCAATTAGGCATAAATAATTATCCTAATTATGCGGGTGTTACACAGGGGTCGGTGGGTGGCAGCCAGGGGTCGGATGGGTGGCAGCCACCCGTCCCGGTTCGCATTCTTTCGTTTGTTTCTTGTTTCGCGCGTATCTTCTTCGTTATGCGTCCGTTTTTGTCGATTCTTTTTTTGTTGGATTCGTTTTTCAAATACGAAGACTTTGATGAAAAGAAATCCAAAAAATATGTCTCCCATCTTTGGATGTCTCGTACGAATCGTTTGGATCTTCCGGCGTACGTAGAATCTTCATTCTTCGTCCGTTTTTGTTGATTCTTCTTCTGTTGGATTCGTAATTTGAAAACGAACATCTTGGATGAGATGGATGTTGGTGATGGACAATTTTGTCTTGAAATCTTGTTTTGATGCCTTGAATCTTCAAACGTGCGTGGAATCTTCGTTTTACGTCCGTTTTGCTTGATTTTTACCGTGCAACCTTGTTTTGACCATCTTGGCATAATATCATTGATTTGTACTGTTTTTGAGTTTAAAATGCCAAGAATCATTTCAGAATGAGAGAGATATCGGTAGTAAAAACGTGACGTTTTACGCGATATCATGTGGTGAAAAAGATGATGAATCAGATAGATGGTGGAGATGTATCATGGGTCGGAGAGTATTATGCGATGAAGAGTAGTATTACAGATTTAAATTATTGATTACAAATTTAATTCTTGATAGCAGAGCTACCAATAGAGAAAGGAGAAAGGAGAAAGGAGAAAGGAGAAAGGATGGCGGTGGTAAAGCAATCAGACGCGTGAAGGATGGCAAGCATGCCGTATTGGAACTTACAAAATAATAATACTCCGTATTTAATTCGTTTTTTTTACTCCGTATTAGTAAGAAATGTTGAAAAATATATATTTAACATATAAAAATTTTTAATTTATGACATCACCCTTTTAACCACAGCTTGACACATCAGCATGATAACCTACGTCATGACTTGACAAATCAGCTTCATGACATAAGCGAAACCCCCTTTATTAGTATAGATAGATATATATATTAAGAATTAAATCAATAAATATACTAACAATGAAAGTCAACAGAAAAGGCTTTGCTTCCTTTATAAACAGAAGTTTGTTGTGAAGTTGATCTAGCGTATCTATTTACAATGAAGTGGTTTTTCCTAGCCCATAAAGCAACCCGGCGTTGCCTTAATTCTCAACAATTTCATCTTCACGGAGGTTCGAATTTCGTTTCCGGTAATCGATATTTTCTTGCATCACACTCGATGGAGCGGCCAAAATCCATGTTGATACCATATTATTCCTACCAAATTCGGTCCTTAAATTCTAGTCACAGGTTGGCAACCTCAGTCTTATTCTTGTTCCCTTATGACATTTTTTCAAACTAGCTTGTAGCTTTATACAGTGGATATAATTTATAACTACGATGATTATATGCAGTTTTCTGAATGGTACTAAGAACGAAAACTATATGAAGAAGGTAGATCTTGAAATAATTTCAAGAGAAATCATCAAACCAGCTTCTCCAACTCCACATCATTTAAGAAACTTCAACTTATCACTTTTAGACCAAATACTATTTGATTGCTACACCCCTGTAATCCTCTTTATTCCAAATAGTAATAAGGCTACTGTTACGGATGTCATGTCCAAAAGATTGAAACATCTCAAGGAGACTTTATCTCGAATTCTAAGTCAATTCTATCCCTTTGCGGGAGAAGTTAAGGACAGATTGCATATCGAATGCAATGACAAGGGAGTCAATTACATCGAGGCTCAAATCAATGATACATTAGAAGAATTTCTATGTCATCCAGATGATGAAAAGGCGAGGGAGCTTATGCCCGAAAGCCCTCATGTTCAAGAATCTGCAATAGGAAACTATGCTATGGGTATTCAGGTAAGTTTTAACTTATCACATTATCTTAAATCTTATCTTATCTTAAATTATAGCGTAGGAAACACACTTTTTATGAACTATCAAAAGAGAGTGTAAATTAAATAATCATTTTTGAATTTAGCCTTTATAAGTAAATCTTGACCCCTTAATATTTAAAATAAATTGATTACAACCATTGATCTAAATGACTAGCTAATAAGTGTCTTATGAAATTTGCAAGTACTATTTTACTCCTATGGTATAACCACAATTACATCTTCACTTAATTGTTTTATCAATTATTATGAGTTTATTTATGAAACCATAATTTAAAATCAAAATCTTAAAAACTAAAAATTTGATCTTCAAAATTGAATCATATTGAATAAGTTCCCTTACATTTCTTAATTTAATCATAAAAGATGTGGAATTTTGGTTTCTCAATTTCATTTGTCTTTTCAAATTGAATATGACAACTCTCTTTGGTCAACGAACAATTTTACTATTGACTTTTCGGATTTCGATATGGATGAATAAATTTGTAAGATTTAATTTTCATTGATTGTACGACTAATATAATCGGCCTTTGTTACAAAACTGACTAAATAAACAAATTAAATGCATAAACTATAATTATATCGAGACATTTTTATATTTACTAATCAGTTATTCTTTGTAGTATTTCTTCCACCAAAGCGAACTTGAAATTAATTGGTCGATAATGTAAATCAATATTTTTAAATTAGTTAAAATTCAAAATTTAAACCATGGTTATAATTTAAGCATTACTAGTCGATCGATGAGCAGTTTTTAAATATTATAACGCTAGAGTAAGGTTCAAATGAGTACAACAATTTTTTGTGAGAATAAGGGAACCAATAGGAATGCGACACATGTCACTATGTTCACTTTCCCCCACGTTTTTAAAAATTAAATATCTCTCAAATGGTAAGTCGAAAAATCACAAAAATTGCAACATAAAAATCAACATTTTATTCTCTTCGATTCGAGATGTGACAAGGTATACTTTCGACGATTTTTTTTTTCGTTTTACGGTGGGTTTTGAAAACAACTGACTCATGTGTTACCGGCGAGTAACACATGTGTTACCAGCTAGTAACACATGTGATACCAGCGTGTAACACATTTGATACCAGCTATAACACACGTGTTACTAATTTTATACAATTTATAAAACTAAAAAAAAAGTCATCGAAAGTATACCTTGTGAGATGGCAAATCGATGAGAAAAAAATGCTGATTTTTATGGTGCAATTTTTATAATTTTTCGACTTACCATTTGTAAGATATTTGATTTTTAAATCGTGGAGGAAAATGGGTTTTATGACATGTGGCGTGTTCTGGTAGGTTCCTCGTTCCCCTTTCTCACAACAAATTTAATTCTCATTTGGACCTCACTCTATAACGCTATAACTCCAAAAATCAATTACTCCCTCCGTCCCAAGATTATAGTCCACCTTTCCCTTTTTAGATGTCCTAAAATAATTGTCCATTTCTCATTTCGACCAATAGGAAGAGAGATTAGTGGGTGAAGATTCTATTTGCTTTGTGAAAAGGTATTGTGGTCCCACTTTTATTGTACTGTGTGATTTTTGTTGGTGGACAATAATTTTGGAACGGAGGGAGTATTATTTATGGGCTATTACCTATTTATATGTTATCATCAAAGTATCATATATCACCTTTAACACAAATCCCTATTTATCATATGGAAAAACATCAGCCGCAAATCCCTATTTTACTTAATGAACGATTAGTATATATAGTAAAATAACATGATAACTTACATGCTGTGATTTATGTGTCAAGTCTAATTCTTGAGTCCAAAAACATATATAATATGGATTTATGATTACTTTGGCTACTTTTGTACCTTGCTTAATTTTTTTTGGTTACTGTTACATGCAAACAAAACGAATCCCTATGATTAATGTTTACTGGAATATATCTTGAGTTCCAAAATATGACTTCTAGACCATATTATTTATATTACTTAGTAATCGAATTGTATAACTTCCTGGGCCTACTAATCATTTCTTTAACAAGTTATTAATCTATGCCTAAATTCTTTGAGGGCCCATTTAAATAGTAAACCTCCAATATATATATTGGAGATCTTTATGTACATGTCTTTTAGAATTTGTTTTCCATATTTGATCGTGATTATGATTTGGAACTTTCATAATTTGGGTTTCCAGTATATATAGAGACCCTTTGCTCCAGTTGAAACATCTACAAAAACGTAATACCGTACTCCTGTTTTCATCCTTCGCATACGTAATCTTAACGACTTTAAGGAAACTGCGTCCAACGCAGGCCTCCGTTTCTTTGTTTCTTTAACTACTCTGTTGATCTTTCTGTTTGTTTGCTTTAATCGTTTTCTACAATTAATAAAACTACAGGGTTTCTACAATATTTAAGTTTAATATTTATATTTATTTACCTTATCTTCTTATTATCTAAACTAGCTAGTTTATTAATCTGCGACTACATGGTATAAAACATGAAAGTAAGATAATAACTTGTATAATAAATGTTGTTAGTGGATAGTTTATAATCTAAACTAGTTTATTAATTCGCGACTACACGATATAAAACATGAAAGTAACACAATAACTTGTATAATCAAAGGTGGATCCAATGTACACTTAGGGGGGTCCTGGGCCCCTAGTCATCTTGGCCCAATAGTTATATTATTAAGCCCAATAGTGTCAAGTGACATGTTAAAAAATACAAGTGGCCCAGTATACTACTACTAAGTACTAATTACATGATGTTATAAATTTTTCTGGACCCCTCAATAAACGGCACATAAGCCCATTTGTAATTTGTAAATAGAGTTAAAAAAGTTCATAATCAATACTATAAAAACTTAGTGTCAAGTCATAACTCATAAATACAGTAGTTATATTATTAAGCCCATAATTTGTATGTATTTTTCTAGTGTTTAATGAAATATTATGTATGGATCCTAATATTTGAATTAAACACATAAATTTAAAAAACTAAATAGGCTATACTTGAACAACATGAACTCGAAAAAAGTCTTAATTGATTTTTCTTGTTAGTACTTTTTATATTTGTTATTTAAAAGTGGCGATTGATATTTATATATGTAATTTTACCTGACTAATTTTGACCCGATCCGTTTTGACCGGTTAATCAACCTTTTTTATTGCTACCTTAGTGTCAAGTGGCCCCCCGTAAACAATTTTTCTGGATCCGCCATTGTGTATAATAAATGTTGTTAATGGATAGTTAGCTTAAGTATGAATAAGAAGTGTTCAATGTAAAACCAAATTCCATCGTAAGTATTAAAAGATAACTATAACCATATAATTCCAAATTCATTTCATGTTTATATAACACATGATGCTTAATTAAACAAAGTGCGCAACAACTGCTTGCTAAACTCTAAACCAACATCTACTCCTCTTGACCCCAATCACAAGCTCACTCCTACTGCTAGTCGATCATCCACTCTATATATAGAACCTTAGTTGGTAAATTGATTTGGGATAAGTACCTGGGAATGCACTCAACTTGTCTCAAATGTCTATTGTGTGTACCCAACTTACGGGTGCCCTATTTAATGCACCCAACTTTCAAAAATGGTTATTGTGTGTACTTTGATGATGTGTCGTCCGTTTAAGATGCCACGTGGCATCCTTAGAAGATGACACGTCAGCAAAGTACACACAATAACCGTTTTTGAAAGTTGGGTGCATTAAATAGGGCACCCGTAAGTTGGGTACACATAATAGATATTTGGGACACGTTGAGTGCATTCCCAGGTACTTATCCCAACTGATTTACTTGAGGATCACCATACCTGACTTCTCCTTTGCAGCTCAGGGTTATTATACATCAAATATATGTAGGGACCCAAAAAACGCAAATGTTATGCCCACATAGCCGCAAACACATGCTTCAAAGGCTACAAACACTACATTACAATCATTGATCAAAATGTGATAAATATAATGGTATATCACCCCCGACATGAAGTCAGTTTCTCGTAAATCTTATTCGACAATTAACTTGTACATGGGACCAAAACTCCCTGGCCTATCTGCCTTTTCTGGTCTATAATCTTGAGTAGCAACTAGCAAATTTTCGTACATAACATTTGAATACCCGAGCAATTTAATATACGCGTTTAATCAATATAGGTGTTAATATACTTATATATATGATAAACAACCCTATTTAATAACTTACTTAACTTAGGGTTAATTGTTTCATTATGTATTTAACTTTACATTTTTTACTATTGTATGCAACTAACTTTCAAACGTTCTATTGTATGTATCGAACTTTCAAAAATGTCTATTGTATGTATTGGGTGACCTGCTCAGCAGGTACCTTGTTTTTCTGTGTGTACAACCAAATGCCACGTAGGATGCCAAATCAGCGCCACGTCAGCATGACCGGTGCCACGTCAGCAAACAGGTCACCTGATACATACAATAGACATTTTTGAAAGTTCGATACATACAATAGAACGTTTGAAAGTTGGTTGCATATAATAGTAAAAGAGGTAAAGTTAAATACATAATGAAACAATTAACCCCTTAACTTACTTGCAAACAATGACCGCCTACCATGAGTCTTCAGCATCCTCATTGTCATCGCTGTCAACTTCATATTTCGTCATCGTCAATTGTATTTTTATGTACCAACCTATTTCATTTTCATCATTGTCAATTGTGTTTTTATGTACCACCCTATTTCAAACGATCAAAGAATCCACTTGTATCCAAGGTTACATTGATAAATCCATTTCAATACATTCCTCATTCTCTTGGTCTCATCTTCATTTTTTCTTGTATCAAACAGATTATGAAATTTTTTATACCCATATACTTATCAACGTGTTGATTTAGGTGACGTTTGGATAAATTAAAAGTAAATGGTTGAAAGGGAACATGTTGAACGGGTCAAAAGTCATCCATAAGGTATTTTTCAATGAATATGATGTCCAAAATCATTTTATTCGAAAACTTCTAATATTAATTGAAATAGCATCAAGTTTTGCAATCATACTTGACACAATAATTAGATATGTAATTTGGACACATGGTGTCATGGGTCAACCTGAACCAAACCGTTTAAACACGTACCACCAAGGTCACTCGTTTAGACCCAAAGTCATTTTGACCCGCCCAACTGTCCGGTTCTCATAGTTCTATAGCTTCAACATGAAACCGGAGTTAGTTAAAGCTACATTTAATTTACTTTTCACAAGGTTCAGACATCAGAGACTTTATAGCTCATGCCATGCTTCTTCATGTTATATGCCACAATAATGGTAACACTACATCAATAGAAAGACATATATCTATAATAACTTGAATCATTACTGTACGTATTAAGTTTATGAACTATTTTTTAGGTGTCACTAACATATAGATTTCGAGGTGATGCATTGCTGTTTCATAACCATACACATAACTTAAATAGCGCTAAAAGTAAGAATTTGGTGACAATATTGGAGCTTAAAAATTAATTGGGCAACATAAAAGGGTTAATTGTTTCGTTATGTATTTAGCTTTAACTCTTTTACTATTGTATGCAACCAACTTTCAAACGTTCTATTGTATGTATCGAACTTTTCAAAAATGTCTATTGTATGTATTGGGTGACCTACTCAGCAGGTTGCCGGTTTTTCTGTGTTTACAATCAGCGCCACGTAGGATGACAAATCAGCGCCACGTCAGCATGACCGGTGCCACGTCAGCAAAAAGGTCACCCAATACATACAATAGACATTTTTGAAAAGTTCGATACATACAATAGAACGTTTGAAAGTTGGTTGCATACAATAGTAAAAGAGGTAAAGTTAAATACATAATGAAACAATTAACCCAACATAAAATGATCAAAACTAACCAAAATGTAATAACTTCTATTATTTTTTCAAGGGAAAAGTATTTGTAAATGTACTTAACTTTAGCAAAAAGTCGATCTATAGTATTTATCCAACTTATAATACTTCTATTGTATGTATTTAACTTTCAAAAGTATCTATTGTATGTATTGAACAGTATTTTTGATGACGTGTCCTTCCTAAAATGTACCAATGCACGTGTCATCCATATAACTAAACACATAATCAAAAATACCGTTCAATACATACAATAGAGATTTTTGAAAGTTAGATACATAAATAGAAGTGTTATAAGTTCGATACATACTATAGGTTTTTTACTAAAGTTGAGTACATTTACAAATTCTTATCCCTTTTTTCTACGAAAGCTTTCTTGACTTCATCAACAGTATCATGCTACAATTCAATGACTAAAATTAGATGATGAAATCCTTACAGAGACATAGGTTGCTAATTCTATTATATTTCAAATATGATAACTAAATAATCCATGAACAGGGAAAAACGTTTAAAGACTGAGTGGATCCCCTGTACCGATATAGGCTTACAGTGATACCCATGTTAAGCTCTCCGCTAACGTCATTAATCGAGTGTTTTTAAGCAGCAACCTAAAATTCCCCAACGCATACCCCATACACACGTAAATCATGTTATCTTCAAGGCTTCTTCCTAATAAAAATATAGAACTACTAACTTCATATGTTAACAAACAAAATAAGATTGATACTTATAAATGATATCTCCAACAATCAAATAGATTTGTGACTCCTATAATTATAAAAGAATAACACAATATCACGTACTAGATTGATATAATTAATCTAATACGGAGTACATGATATTTAAAGACTTTTGTGTCAAATAACATAGTTTATTAATGTCGTATTTACCGCTTAAATGTCATGTGTATATACACGGGTTTAGAAGCTACTGTGTATGATAGTAGCTAGTGTATTATCTAGTTGAATAAGTTTTTGTCTATTTATCTCAGATAAACATTTTCAGTTGCGGAGGGATTGGACTTTCCATGAGCATGGCACACAGGATCATGGACTTCTACACATGTACGATCTTCATGAAAGCATGGGCTGCAGCTGTTCGAGGTTCACCAGATACAATTATTTCACCAAGTTTTGTGGCTTCTGAGGTCTTTCCTAATGATCCCAGCCAAGAAGATTCAATTCCTTTAGAGTTAAAGTCTAGTAATTTGCTTAGCACAAAAAGATTTGAGTTTGATCCTACTGCGTTGGCTCTCCTAAAGGGACAAGTTGTCGCCAGCGGATCACCTCCCCAACGAGGACCAAGTCGTATGGAGGCGACAACAGCCGTTATTTGGAAGGCCGCTGCAAAAGCTGCATCGACTGTCAGAAGATTCGATCCAAAGTCACCTCATGCACTGTCGTTACCAGTAAATATACGGAAAAGGGCATCACCTGCTCTCCCAGACAACTCCATAGGAAACCTAGTTATGCCAGGTATAGCAATTTGTTTTCCTGAGAGCCAATCGGACTTGCCAACTCTTATGGGTAAATTGAGAGAATCAATAGCGAAACTTAACTCGGATTACATTGAATCCCTGAAAGGTGAAAAGGGGCATGAGACAGTTAAAAAGATGTTGAAGGAGTTGAAGCTTCGGACGAATATGACAAAGGTAGGAGGGAAATTCGCTGCTAGTTGCATATTTAATAGTGGAATATATGAGTTGGATTTCGGGTGGGGAAAACCGATATGGTTCTATGTTGTGAATCCAGGAAGCGATAGTTGTGTGGTTTTGACCGATACGCTGAAGAGTGGTGGTGTTGAAGCCACAATTACACTACCACCAGATGAAATGGAGATATTCGAACGTGATCATGAGCTTCTATCATATACTACCATCAACCCTAGTCCAATGCGATTTCTTGACCATTGAGTTACATGGATCTGAATCTTATTTGTGTGTACGTATGTTCCATTTGAGAAATAATAATGGAGTTCATATGTTGTATTTTTTAGCTATTATAATATTTTAATCATTGTGTATTTTAGTGATTTCAAATCTACATTTTTTATTAATCAATGTAAGGAGTCAATCACATTGAGTTACATGTATTATTAAAATAAGATGATGGCGTAGTTAGAGAATTTTTTGTGGATGCATCCTAATTGGTTCCGGGGATTAGTGAGTACAAACTCTCAAAAATCCTTTAGCAGCATCTTTGATGAAGATATGTTCAATGAGACAGTCAACGAAAAAGTGAACGCAACAAATACACTTGTAGCATATTTTGCTGCAATAAATTTCCGTGACAGATTGGACTGAAATTCGTATGGTAGCTCAGAAACGATCCAACGATCAAGACTCATTGCTTTGCAATGAACACGGTTAGTTTTGGGCCTTTAGGGGTCGTTTAGGGCTCGGAAATGGCAATTTATTGTTTTTCAGGGTCTATTTTGAACTTTCTAATTATATTTCGTTTGGGATTTTGTTTTTCTTTTTGTTAGAAGAACTCCTCCTTCCTTCAAAGACGTTTTTTAGGGTTTATTATTTGGGACGTTTTGAATACTTTGCTTTTGATTAATAAGAGAATTTCTCACCTTGAGAATTCGGTTTAGTTCTTGTCGAGATTCATTTTTTGTGTGGTTTTATTAATCGATCCTCATCATTTGGTATCGGAGCTTTTAGGTACAAATGGCTGAACGGATTTCTCGTGGACGTGGAAGAGATCGTCATTTTGTTAATCGTAGATTCGCTGGACGAGGCAACGATACAACCGACCATCGTGACCTATGTGATATAGAGATTAAACGCCTGCAACAACGGATTCGAGAGCTCGAGATCCAACTGGACTCGTCGACAAAAGAGACGGAGTATGAACCAAGCGTATGGGACGACTGTGAAGAAGAAATCAATCCTTTTGACGGATTTTATCAAGGATTTCATGAAGAGTTTCAAGCGGAGGAAGCTGAATCTAAACCTATCGTCTTTGACGAAGGTGTGGAGGAAGAAGAGTATCCTTTTCTTGACAATCATGAAGTTTTTCATGGTTGTGTTTTTAACAATATGGGAACGAATGAAGAGATTCATGAGTTCATGGAAGAAAATATTAAGCTCTTTTACGACACATACAGTGATGATGAACCTTCGAGTGTCAAGATCGAGATCGATGATCACATGAAGGTTTGTTCTCCAAGAGATAGATTATGTGTCATTCGTGAAGATTATCCCTTTCTTAAGCATTGAAGAAAACCAATTGGACAGACAAGTATTCATACATATTCAATCATTATCGAAGATGGTTTGTTCCATAGGTGGTAGCGATGGTAAACTCGACTCGAGGACGAGTCTTTTTCAAGAAAGGGAGGACGATGCAGAGAATCGTCATAACAATATTGGGATTGGAGAGTCCAGATTTTGAGTATCTTTTATTTTGAGTATTAATTTTTAATTATTAATTTGTTTCTTAGTTTAATAAGATTCTATTAATTAAGAAATAATTGATGTCTTTCTCTCCAAGAAAACGTCATTATAAATATTAGATATTTGGGTTTTCATTATCAGTTTATGTTTTGAATAAAACTTAGGAGTTAGAGAAGAATTGCCCATCGGGAATTCTTTTTTTTCTTTGTTCTTTCTTATACGTTTGGGTGTGATGGCCATTAAATCATAACGATCCTTCATCAATCTTTTCTATCAGTAAGGGTGGCTGAGGTCGAGAAAGACAGCGTTTTGAGTGGCGAATGGGTCGGCAAAAGGGAACACACCCTTTAACGATATCGCTCTAGTCTCTATATTGTGCAGTTCCACAAAACTGCCTACATACACAAACTACAGCGATATAATTTAAACTGATATATTATATTATTGGGTTAATTGTTTCGTTATGTATTTAACTTTACCTCTTTTACTATTGTATGCAACCAACTTTCAAACGTTCTATTGTATGTATCGAACTTTTCAAAAATGTCTATTGTATGTATTGGATGACCTTTTTGCTGACGTGACACCGGTCATGCTGACGTGGCGCTGATTTGTCATCCTACGTGGCGCTGACGTGGCGCTGATTTGTCAGCAAAAATGTCACCCAATACATACAATAGACATTTTTGAAAAGTTTGATACATACAATAGAACGTTTGAAAGTTGGTTGCATACAATAGTAAAAGAGGTAAAGTTAAATACATAACGAAACAATTAACCCTATATTATTCCTTGATTAAATGGCCGTGAAAATGGGCATCTGACCATGTTAATTGGCTATCAGGATTATAGTAAAACATTCACTTTAGATTCACAATTGCATTTAATAAACATAAATTTTGTATCAAATGAGCTGAGATTTTAGATCATTAAAAATACTTTTGAGTGTAATTATACAGCATCTTTTTTTTTTTTTTATCGTTTGCATTTCCCTTTAACGAATACTCAGTTGTCTACTAATTTCTCCTAAGATTATCATTAGCTCCCATGGAAAGGTTATTGACGATAAGTTGCTCTTATCTATTCATGTGCGGGAAATTTTAGTGTATTTGCGATTTGCTCAGGACCAAAAGCTTTTCCAAGTTAAGTTATAGAACGAGTCGGAAAGTGCAGTGTCCACACTCGTTCAAACTAGCTTTGACCACCACTAAATTGAAGGGGCTCATGCGAAGTCCCCTAGATGGGGCACCCTTACCCGTTTTCCCGGCCTAAGTGAGCAGATATAGCATAAATCAAGGGTGTGTGCTTGTTAATCGTTGCACTAGTGTGTCCGTTGGTTCCAACTAACTGTCTTTAGCCACGAGAAACATTCTGGATATAACAGAATTTGGTCACCATTTTGCATACACAATAATTCAACATAATTTCTTTGTTTTGCTTAGTTTCTCTACAAACATTTTAAGTGAAATCCTTGTCTTATTTTGATGTAGGAATTTTTTTTATTAACAGGGTTGTTTCATAATCTAATTGTGGTAATGGTGAGAAATGGGTCTCATGCAAAATGGTATTGTGTACCATGGTTCCCAAGGTTTGCAAAATCATTTTGCAAACCATCCATTCACACAACTCCCCATACGTGAACAGTGTAAATGTCCATTTCCAACCACAACGATGTCCATTTCCAACCACAACGTTCCAAACATTTACGGGTTAATTGCATTGAGATTTTGGTCTTGCAAAATAAATTTGCAAACCATGGTGTCAATTCAACTCCAACCTTTGTCTTTTTATACCATTCCAAAAATTTCTGTCTTTTCATACCATTTCAAGATTCTTTTAAAGTGGTAATCTCAAATCACACTGCATGCAAATGTAATGACAAAGTAGTAAAATATGCATGAGAATCTTTCTTCGTCCATTATTATATAAACATGCATACACCTTACGACTCTATCACACTTTCTTCAACTCTATCATACTTTCTTCATTGAATCCTTTCACAATTTCTTTCTTCCAAAAATAACCATCAACCATGAACTCACAAGCTAATCTTCAACCTGGTCCAATTAATTATGATTTCTTGTTTCTACATAGAGAGCACAAAGCATTTCATCTATTTAATGGAGCGTTAGATGAAGGTAAGCTACTTGCTAGATGATGTGATAACAATTTTTGGAAGCTTGTCCCTGATATCCCCGATAGGGTGATGACATATATAGAATCAGCCGGGTTCGATGGAGTCATTCGTCTTGGGCATATCCAATTTGATCATTCTCCAATCACCGCCCTTGTCGAAAGATGGAGGTCGGAGACACATACATTTCATTTTCCAACAGGGGAATCTACTGTTACACTTCAAGACGTGCAAGTTTTGTTGGGGCTTAATGTGGAAGGTGATGTAGTATCGGGCATTGATACAAAACCACCAGGAGGATGGCATCGGTTTTGTCAAGACATGATAGGATTCAATTTAGAGACAAATTCAATAATAAAGGGGCATATTTTTTTGAGTACTTTACATGATATTTTGAAAGTGGAGTTGCCTGATAATTGAAAGTTACTTTGATTACTAGTTATCCAGACAAACCCTTATGGGTACTGCATGCGTGATGGGAGTAAGATATGGTTTACAGATTGGTATGTAGTATAGATATGGTTTGCAATATGATTAAATGCATACTCAATATATTTTCAAATTAGATATCATGGTTTGCAAATTCATTTTACAAGAGCAAAATCTCAATGTCAAATCATGCAAGAATGTTTGGAAGGTTATGCTTGGAAGTGGAACGTTGTGGTTGGAAATGGACATTTACATTGTTCACGTATGGGGAGTTGTGTGAATGGATGGTTTGCAAAATGATTTTGCAAACCTTGGGAACCATGGTACGCAATACCATTTTGCGTGAGACCCATTTCTATAACACCCGGAGAGAAAACATTATTACCACAATCAGATTATGAAACAACCCTATTAATAAAAAAAATTCTTTGATGTAGTGTATAAATGGGATAATAGATTAAACCTGTTGATTCCTATGAATACCAGGAAAAATCTCCTCCAAAAGCACGTTGATTCACAAAAGAATACCGTGAAATGGGTATGATTCTCAAAATTGAGAGTGAAATCGAAATTCTTCAAATTAAAAACTAACTTCTTTACAATGTCATATCAAACCTAAATAGCAAGCAGAATTTTAAATGGCCGACAAAACATAACGGACCGAACATACAATCCAAAATAAAAATACAAAATGAACAGAAAAAACATAGAATGGGCCATATCTTCCAAACGGAGCCGTTTTTGGTCTTCGAGCATGGGCCTAACCGCCCAAACGGAGCCGTTTTTGCTCATGGGCCTGAAACAGAGCCCTGTAGCCCAACTTATGCCCTTTTCCGTGCAACCCTATTTGTTACACAATCATGGGCCTCCGTAAATACAAGGGCCCTTTCTTCTACAGTTGGGCCTCCATCATATTTAAATAATGATTTCATGAACCCAGAAAGTAAAGAATCGAAATAATACTCAATCGTGAAAGTGATTACAAGATTCAAAAAGTATCCAAGATTATCATCACATGCACCTTATCAGTATTCTAACACCGTGCACCTAATATAATTGTATCTTCCTTCAAATGATAAACAAATGATCATGGAAGGTGTGTTTAAAAGGCGTCAATCTACATTTTATTCTATCTCCAAAGCTACCAATTTCGTACCGAATCTCTTTAACATACTTAAGTTATATTTGAAATTTCTTAAACGCTAAGCTCCGTCACTCTTTCATTGATCGACTTTTAATTCGTTTAGAACTTTCGACTTCAAATTTTTTGATGAGGTCAATCAGACATTTATTTGGAACTTTCGGCATTCAAATGTCACCAAGCTATATATACTAAAAGTATTAATATCGTTGACAGGTCCTACTATCCTGATCACAGTCAAGAATCTACAATAACAATCTTTGAACACTTAACAAGAAGTTTGCGGAATAACACTTGTTAATTTAGGAAGATATATAACTTGTAATTTGTAAACAACTTTAAGAACAACAAGCAATATTTGATAACCAAAGCTTCAATATTATTGATGAAATTATACGGATACACTTGATGTTGTATCAGGGTTTTACAAAGAGAAAACCTTGAAGCTATTACAATTGTACTACTACTTGATGATGTCTATCAATCTAATATATTATGTCTACATATTACAACTATCAAGACTTGTGTTACCAATAAAGCATGGTCCTTTACAGAGTTCACAATTACACGTGATTGTAATTAATGTTGCAACTTCTTGTCTCAAGCATGGTTTGCAAATACTGTATATTTGACTTAGTACATAAGTTGGTGTACTGCAGGCCCCACTTGAACAGCTTTAGTTGTAATTGAGACCAGCGGTGGAAACTAAGGAAAAGATACCAGCAGTGAAAATGATGCAGCAACATTAATCCTTGAAGCTTTAAGCTTGGCAGTGCTAATCTTATAGCTAGCAGTGGTAACCAATGAAGCAGTGTAAACTTGAAGTAGCGGTGGAAACCAATGCCAGCAGTGTAAACCATGATGCCCAGTAGTACTAAAACACTTAGAGTATTTTGCAGTCTTCATCAGTAGTCTAACTGACCCAACAATCTCCCCCTAAACTTATGCTTCTTCCAACAGCAATAAGTTTCATCATTAAGCTCCAATCAACCTTTATCGACTAAGACACCAGCCATTTATTCTTCTGAGATTCTTTGTGAAGTCTGATGTATTCATTTAAATCTTTTCTCAGTTGAGATCCAAGCTCAACACTTTTGCATTTCACCTTAGATCCCAGCATATCAAACATTGTGTTGAGACTCCAAGGGTAGACCTTCCAAATTAGAAAGTATCCAATGGTTCCATCATTTTGATGATATACATGAACCCCACAGCTTTCATAGCAATACCAGTATGTGATTGGGGAATCTGCCTTCATAAAAACTCTCATATCATCTTCAGGCATATACATCTGTCTCAAATGTTCATATAGCACAAGACTGTCATTATAGCATTTAACACCTTCATACTTTCTAACACCAACCTCAAATAGTTCATCAACATCTTTTCTTCTAAACACTTTGAGCATGGCAGCAAAATTTCTGTATGTTTAAGATTCAGTCCCCTCACCAGCTCTAATAATTCTGTAACACCTCTTTCCTTCTTCATCTAAGCCATGATACCAGTCAATGATGGGAAAATCAACAGCTAATGGTTCAACAAAGGAAGTATCATGAATCACCATATTAGTCTCATCAACCTCTGCAGTAGAAGGCACATTAGTATGCACTTCCTTCTCTTTTTCAGCTTCACTCACAACTTTATTCTTTTTCATCCCTTCAAAAGCTCCTATGCTTGACCTTTTCCTTTTTCTAACAAATGTTATTGGGCTTTTATCTTCTTTCCTTTTCCACCTTATCAACCACCTTTTCCTTTTCTGTAGATTTTCCAAACTCATCATTCATAGGAAATTTTTTTTGTTCTGCTTCATATCTTTTCTTCAATGATTCAAAGTCCCATTGCTTGAGAGCAGTTAGAGTTAAGCCAGTTGATCCTCTTAAGCTTCTAGCATAATGATCTTTCAATTGAGCTCTGGTGGGTGGCTTGTTCTTTCTTTGTTGATACTTCTTATGTGACTCTGCAGTTCTCCTTTGAGCAAGCATATTCTCAAGCCAAATTTGTCTTTGCTCTGCTGTAGAACTGGCCCACTGTGATTCATAATCCCTTTTAGCCATAAGTTGATCAAAATGTATCTGCTCATCTCTGGTCATTTTAACCTTGACATCTTGTCCCATGTCAACTTCAATCATAATCTCAGGTTCATCATACAAACCTGCATTCCACTCTTCCTATATTCTTTTTGCCTCTGCCTCACTGAAAGCCTCCAATTCCTTCTTCTTCATTGGTTTTTCAGGCTCAGTCATGATACCCTTTCCCTTATCATTGGCTTTATTCTTAGCCATTTCTTTTTCTTTCTCTTTCAGGGCTTCTTTCACTGCCTCTGGCATCACACATTCTGATCCAGGCTCTCTGAATGATATACCCAAACCTCTAGGTGTAGCAGGTTTGGGAGGGGTTGGTGTTTTAGCAACCTCAACTAATGCCTCAGCAGCTGTAAGCTCATCATTAGCAATAGACACTGATTCATCCACTCTGGCAGTGCTAACAGACTCAACTATACCAGTAGTATCAACATTTGTACCAGTAGCGGGAACCGATGAAATCAAACCAGCAGTGCTAACTTCAGCACTAGCAGTGGAAACAAGATTATCAACAACAGTAGCAGCAACAGGAAGATTTAAATCCAGAACATCCTTCACAGCATTCTCAATTGTAACCTCAATTTGCTCTGGTGGTACGTCCTCAAACAATCCTGCACCCAAAATTGTTATTTCTTCTATTTCTTCTTCATTGATATCCATATCAACAGAGTCATCAATAAACAAACTAACTCCATCAACCTGCTCTGCATGCTCAGCTTCATCCAGATCCTTTTCTTACTGATCTCTCTGTTCGAATTCAGCCAACAATCTATCTGCCTCTTCCCTGGAAACTGCAGATGCAGGATGAGCTCCTGTAAACATCCATTGATCATTTTCATTTGTATCATCATTGTCATCTGACTCAGAGGAGCTGGAACTTGTTGATGACACAACTTGAGATCTTCCTGCTTTGACCAATCTTTTCAGTCCCTCTGACTTACTCTTTGCCTTGGGTCTCCTTTGATCCCTTTCCATCATTAGTTCCTTCACCTTTTTCTTTGATTTCCTAATTTCCTTATCCTTCTTATCCACTACCTCAGCCAATCTGGTACAAATAGCCATCAAGTCCTTTTGTGTATATCTGTCCTCACCACCTCTGGAAGTGTTAACCTTCTTTGATGGATCATTGGAACCACCAACTGTATCATGCCTTGCATGACTAACAGAGGCCCCTTGTTTCTTGGTACTAGGACCACTTGATACATTGGAGAACAATAGAACTTCCGCATTAGAGGTATCCATTGTCTCTTCTGTATCATGTGTTGCCGTGGATTGGGTCCTAAAGATGTTACCACTGTCCTGCACTCCCTCTGGGGTAGATACAGTAGTGGCATCCCTTTCCACATGGTCATCACCCTCTTCATTGACCACCTCATTTATAATTATATGTGGCTGACACATCTGAGAAAGAGGAGCCTCAGATGTCTGTTTCTTATCCTTTTTGGCTTTGAGTTTGGTTGGTTTGGGGTCCCTTGTTTTCTTTGTTTTTGACCTTGCAGCTATGGGTTGAGAGGACAGGGGTGTGTTTTCCTCCTGAGCTGCAGGAGCAGAGGTGGATGATGGACCAGCCTCTGCAGTGGAGGGTGCACTAGTCATATGTGCAGTCAAAGGTGTGACCCTCTCAGAAATGGCAGTGCCTATAATATAACCTATTCTCTTCATGTTTGCAAAAATCTTTTTAGTATGTGAAGAGAGAACAAGCACCATCAATTGGCAAATCTACTAGTTCTTTGTTAAAAATGTGTTGTAAAAATCTTGGATACATCAAAAACTTATCTTTGGGATGCTCCAGATTGTACAACATGCCATTAAAAATCATTTTTGAAAAATTAAACTTCACACCATTAGCCAAACAGATTATTGTAGTAGCAATATTACTGCTGAACTGATCGAATGAAGTTCTCTTTTGAGAAATGCACTGTTGTAGGGTATGAATCAAAACTTTCCATTGAGGGGAAAACATTGATTTAAAAAATGTAAGTTTATTATCCCTCTCCCCCTCATACCCTAGCAACAGTAATTGATCAAAAATTTGTGTAATGGGATAGCAATCCATACCATCTGCATCTTGCAGGAGCAAATGAGTACGAATTGAAGCCTCAAAGACCTTTATTACTTTGCATACAACCTTTCCCACAATTATTGTCACCCATCGACCTCTGTTTTTGTTGCGGAGGTCCAGAAGACCAGATATCATTTATATGTGAAATATAGATAATGAGGTTTACCGTTAGGGCTTTGTGGAGGTTGCTTCTGTTCAGAAAGTCAATTATTTCATGAAACCCTTGTGGTTTTTTCAAGAACGCGAGCAGATTGTGTTTATCTGCTATTGGTAGTATAACAGAAGAAGAAGAAGAGGAAGCCATTGAGCAATTTGAACTTGAAATTGAGTGATTTTGAGTGGTGATTTTGATCGATTTTTGAAGGTTTGATAGCAATTGGCAGTGTAAATGGGACACTGAAAGTGTTTGGCTATTTATAATGTTTTAAATTAGCAGCGATTACAAGCCCTAATTTGAATAGTGGAAATAACACCAGCGGTACATACCGTGAAATAAGTGCTAGCAGTAGAAATGAAGATAGCAGTGCTAAATATAAACATAGCAGTGGGAATAGTGACATCGGTGGAAACCTAACACTAACACAGGCGGTGGAAACATAAACTAGTATAGCTAGCAGTGCTAACTGTTACTAGCGGTGGTAACCACAATTGAGCATAAGCAGAGCAGTTGAAACAAAAATGCCATTGCTCTATTTCTTCTCACTTTTAACTTACATTTTTTTTTTGATAATAGACAGCAAAGACTAACATTAGCAGCATAAATACTCCAGTGGTGTAAACTGTAACACCCCCAAATTTAATGATTTGCGGAAGCACGATTTGGGTGTTACTAATCAATAACAAAGCACAAAGATATATAGTAAACGACTCTATATGCGTCGTTTTAACAAAAATATATTGACATTGAAATGTTTACAACATTTATAGCTTTACATAGCTCGAGTTTAAATAAAAGGAGATTTCAGTACATAAGTACTTGTACAAAATATACTAATGCAAGAAAATCTCAAACGTCTGTATGCTGACTCGAGCTAAAAGTCCTGGAGCAGAAACAACCTACTGCTTGGTACCTGCGATACATGCTAGAATGGGTCAGCTAAAGCTGGTGAGCTCACAGGTTTGAAATCAAGTAATATAGTATGAACCGCAAGATTTAATAATGATTTGCATCCAGCAAATAAAATGATAGTAATCGTGTATACAACCATGAGCACATAGTTGAGCTTAACTCGAGGGCCGGGTCCCCTATAGAGAATTCCTGGCGAGGTGCCTCCACGAATGCCTAATCAACATTCGTCTTCCCAAATATTAGTACGTCCGTTTACCCGGTTAGTGCTTGCTAACCCGAACGAGGAGGGTCAATCCTATATCCTACATGGTACCATATACTAATATTCACGCTACAACGTATTAACAACTATGCTGACGGAGGACTTTAAATGATTAGTTGTGAAAAACTCATGTAGTATATGAATTGTTTGTACTTGCGTTCACATGTTAAAATGAGCAATATATCACACCCCTGAGTAAAATAGTAAAAAGAGGGGCTATGAGACTCACCTGAGTCTTGGGAGTTTAACTTAATAAACTTGAGTTGATTAGCCGAGTAATGAAGTCCAAAGACTTGTAACCTGAGGGTGTCCACGACACGCGATGGTTATAAACATGATTGGTTATCTCAAAAGATTACCCTTGTAGTTGTTACACAACTATATATATGTCCAAATTACTACGATTTGGTTGATTTGTTAAGTGTTTGAAAACGTGTACGGCCCGTTGGTGACGGTTTGTAACAATAGTTCTGAAATGTTATTATTGCGTTTGCTACAGTGAATTGCTACAGTAAATTTGACTTTTCTACAGTAACTTTGACTTTAAAAATTTTGGTTTTCTGTGTTTTGCGACACAACATGCGACACAAAAGTTTGTCATGCGACACAAGGGTTGTGTCGCATAAAAATGCGACACAATATCTATACGACACAAGGGTTGTGTCGCATAGATTCGAGATGCTGATTCAACAGCGACATAGTGCTTGTGTCGTATGGGAAATACGACATAATGGTTGTGTCGCAAGGTTTACGACACTAATTATACAGTACGACATAAGATGCGACATAACAGGTTTTATGCGACATAAGCTGCGACACAAGGCTTGTGTCGCAAAGATGAACACCAAGTCAGTACCCAGCGACTGACGCGCTTTTCCGATCCAAAACTCGATTTTAACATACTTTTAGGCTATAAAATCGTGTTCTCTTCATAGTATAGGACATATATAAGTTATATAAACGACTATCAAGTGAAAATACTAAGAATCGAGTGGTTTCGGGATTTTGTCGGAAACTTACAAAGTGTCGAAATGGAAATCCGGAAAGATAGAAGTGTAGATCGTTGCGAGGTGGTCGTGAATCTCTAAAAAATCTTGATGATCCGAGTGCGTTTCGTGGTGTTATTTGATGGATTAGTGTGATGTTGGTGGTGGTTTGTTTGAGAGAAAAAGGAAGAGAGGAGAGAGAGAGAGGAATGAGAAATGAGATAAGAAAGTGGGAGGTGGAGGTTGTAGGTGGAAGTCCCACTTTTCAGCCTCCGTCTCCGTGCTCCGTGCGGTGTTCGTTTACTCCGTCGTTTAAACGTTAAATAATTATTTAATATGTTTAATTATAAGTTTTAAAATATGAATATTTACCAATTTCTTTATTTTTGAGTTATAAAACATAACTTGATTCGTTTTATTTGTTTGCGCGTTTGATATTTTAATCGTGGGGTTCTTGTTTGTGCGATACGGATTATAATTAGAATATTATAAAAATAATATTTTTGACATAATAGTGTTATTTAATAAAATTGGTCACCAACATCCGTATTTAATTGAACCGAATTACATTCGATTTAAATTGCGTACGATTTAATCAAATCGCATTTTCGTATATATTCAACAATATATATTTCGATACATAAATTAGCCTAACACAGAACTAATTACATGTATTAACAAAAGATTAGGCACTAATTACTAGTCCTAATTTGGCGGGTGTTACATTCTCCCCCTGTTAGAAGAATTTCGTCCCGAAATTTAGCTCGAGGTCGCGTTTGATGTAGAATTGGAGAATAGCTGAGGATATTTGAGTTGCATTTGGTCTTCCCGTTCCCAGGTGAATTCCGGACCGCGCCGCGAATTCCATCTGACCTTGACGATGGGAATACGACTTTGTTTGAGTTGTTTGACCTCACGGTCCATGATTTCAGCGGGTTCCTCAACGAAATGAAGTTTGTCGTCAACACAAATTTCATCGAGTGGGATAATTAGTGTCTCATCAGACAGACATTTCTTCAAGTTAGAAATGTGAAAAGTGGGGTGCACGCTGCTGAGTTTGGATGGCAGCTGCAGCCGGTATGCCACGGGGCTAATCCTTTCGAGGATCTCAAAAGGCCATATGTATCTGGGATTTAACTTCCCGCGTTTTCCAAAACGGATGACGCCTTTCCAAGGCGATACTTTTAAGTGTACTCGATCCCCAACTTGGAACTCGAGTGGTTTGCGTCTCACGTCAGCATAACTTTTCTGACGATCACATGCGGCTTTGAGTCGGTTTTGGATTTCCACAATTTTCTCAGTGGTGGCATGTATGAGTTCAGGACCAGTGAGTTGACTATCTCCCACTTCGGTCCAACAAATCGGTGATCGGCACTTACGACCGTACATCGCCTCAAAAGGTGCAGCCTTAATGCTGGCGTGATAGCTGTTATTGTACGAGAATTCGCACAACGGTAGATGTCTTTCCCAGTTTGTACCGAAATCAACTACGCAGGCTCGTACCATGTCTTTCAGTGTCTGAATGGTTCGTTCACTTTGGCCATCGGTTTGAGGATGGTACGCGGTGCTCATATCAAGACGAGTACCCAATGCTTTATGAAGTGATTGCCAAAAGTGAGAGGTGAAGCGGGCATCTCTATCGGAGATAATCGAGGTTGGAACACCGTGTTGAGAAACAATTTCTTTGATGTAGATTTGTGCAAGGCGCTCCATTTTATCGTTTTCCTTGATTGCCAGGAAATGAGCAGATTTGGTGAGACGATAGACGATCACCCAAATGGTATCGCAACCGCTCGACGATTTGGGTAGTTTGGTTATGAAATCCATGGCAATTTGTTCCCATTTCCATTCGGGGATTTCAGGTTGTTGGAGTAAACCAGAAGGTTTTTGATGTTCGGTTTTGACTTTTGAGCAAGTAAGGCACTTGCTGACATAAGTGGCGATTTTGGCTTTCATGTTCGGCCACCAATAAAATTCCTTGATTCCGTGGTACATTTTATCGGATCCTGGATGGATAGAATATTTGGACTTGTGAGCCTCATCATCACCAAGTCTCGTAGGTTCCCAAAATTAGGCAACCAGATTCGGTTTGAGAAATACCTAACCCCGTTAGATTTGGTTTCGAATTGTTTGTCAATACCCCGTAAGGCTTCGTGTTTGATGTTTTCAGGTTTTAGGGCTTCGATCTGAGCGGTATGAATCTGAATGGTAAGATCGTTGTGAATGGTCATACTGAGGGCTCGGACTCGAAGTGGTTTTGGTCGTTCCTTTCTACTGAGGGCATCGGCAACCATATTTGCCTTCCCTGGATGATATTTGATGTCGCAGTCGTAATCTGTAAGTAGCTCGACCCATCGACGTTGCCTCATATTGAGATCCTTCTGATCGAATATGTGTTGGAGACTTTTTTGATCGGTAAAGATTGTGCACCTAGTGCCGTAGAGATAATGTCTCCAGATTTTGAGAGCAAAAACGACAGCTCCAAGTTCGAGATCATGAGTGGTGTAGTTCTTTTCGTGGATTTTGAGTTGTCGTGAGGCGTAGGCAATAACTTTGTCCCGTTGCATCAGCACGCAACCGAGACCTTGATGGGAAGCATCGCAGTATACCACGAAGTCATCGGTGCCTTCGGGTAAGGATAGAATGGGAGCACTGCAAAGCTTTTGTTTCAATAATTGAAAGGCCGACTCCTGTTTATCAGTCCAATTGAACTTCTTTTCTTTCTGAGTCAGTACCGTGAGTGGCTGAGCTATTTTGGAGAAATTTTCGATGAATCGCCGATAGTACCCAGCAAGACCCAAGAATTGACGTACTTCAGTTGTAGTGGTGGGTGCTTGCCAGTCTTTGATAGCCTCGATTTTTGATGGGTCAACGTGAATTCCCTGACTGTCGATCACGTGACCAAGGAATTGAACGGTTTTTATCCAGAACTCACACTTAGAGAATTTGGCGTAAAGCTCCTCGTGTCTAAGTAGTTCTAGGATGGTTTTGAGGTGTTGCGCATGTTCTTGCTCGTTGCGCGAGTAAATGAGTATGTCATCGATAAAGACAATGACAAACTTGTCGAGGTAAGGTTTACACACCCGGTTCATGAGGTCCATGAATACAGCCGGTGAATTGGTTAGACCGAAGGGCATCACTTGGAATTCGTAGTGCCCGTAACGAGTTCTGAAAGCAGTTTTTGGAATATCGGTGTCGCGAACCCGTAATTGATGATATCCTGATCGCAGGTCGATTTTTGAGTAGAAACTTGAACCCTGAAGTTGGTCGAATAGATTCTCAATGCGAGGAAGTGGGTATCGGTTTTTGACGGTCAATTTGTTCAATTCTCGGTAATCGATGCACATTCGGAATGAACCGTCCTTCTTTTTAACAAATAAGACCGGAGCTCCCCAAGGTGAAGAACTCGGTCTAATGAATCCTCTATCCAGGAGTTCCTGTAACTGGGTGGACAACTCCTGAAGTTCGGATGGGGCTAAACGGTACGGTGCGTGGGCCACCGATGCGGCACCCGGCACGAGATCGATTGAGAACTCAACCTGTCTAGGTGGAGGTAGACCAGGTAGTTCTTCCGGAAAGACTTCGGGAAAGTCTCTAACAATTGGCACATCCTCAAGTCGCTTCTCCTCCGACTTCTTCTCTGTGATGTGTGCGAGTATTGCAGGGTAACCCTTTCTCAGAAATTTTCGGGTTTTTAAACAAGAGATGATATTGAGTCTCGTCCCACCGGTCTCCCCCTGTATGATCAAGGTTCTACTGACGGCGAGTGGGATACGGACGATCTTATCGTAGCAAACGATTTCGGCTCGGTGTTTGGACAACCAGTCCATTCCAATGATGACGTCGAAACTTCCGATTTCAACGGGTACAAGATCGATTGAAAAGGTCTCGTCAGCTAGGTTTAAAGTGCAATTAGGTATCACACTATTGGTTTCTATAAGTTCCCCATTTGCTAGCTCTACTGTGTACTTAACATCTAAGGCAACAGGAGTGATGTCAAGTAGTGGGCAAAAGTCATCCGAGATAAAGCTTCTATAAGCACCAGTATCAAATAGAACAGAAGCAGTTAAGTTGTTGAGGAGGAACATACCCAAGACCACATTCGGGTCTTGGCGGGCGTCCCCGGAGTTGATGACGAAGGCTCTACTTCGGGTGTTGTTGTTGTTGTTGCTGTTGCGGTTGTTGTTGTTGTTGCTCTGGTTCTTCAGTTTTGGGCACGTGTCCCTGAAGTGCCCGGGGTTCCCACACTCAAAGCAGACTTTGGGTGTTCTGGTGTTGTTGGGGTTGTTGTTGGTAGGGGAACGGCAATCCCGTGTGAGGTGACCATAGCTCTTGCAATTGTTGCAAAAGGAGCCACAAGAACCTTCGTGGTGGCGGCTGCACTTGGAACAATAGGGTTTGCTCCCAGTGTAGCCCCGTTTGATGTCTGTGGAGGTGTTGTAGGCTTTGATGGTGTCGGATTTCTTGTTTTGTTGGCTTGGGTGATTGTTGTGGTAGTCGGACCACTTTCTTTTGTTGTTGTGGGAGGATGAAGTGGGTGGTTCAGAATCTTGGCTCATTGCCATCAGGTCTTGGGCCAGTAGGATTGCACCGTCAATGGTGGTTTGGTTTGAAGAGGCAACGTGCCCCCGAACAGGCTCAGGAAGACCAAGGATGTACTTCCTGATTTTATCAGGTTCTGTGCTTACCATGGCGGGGCGGAGGGCAGCGAGTTGCTGGAATCTGGTGGTGTAACCATCGATATCACCACCCTGAACCCTTAGGTTCTAGAACTCCTCGTCCAGCTTCTGGAGTTTGTCGATTGAGCAGTATTTGGCGGTGAGTTTTGCTTTCAAGTCCTCCCAAGAGAGTTGGTAGGCAGTGTCAGCACCCACTGATTGGGAATACGAGTTCCACCAAGAGTGGGCATCATCTTCGAGAGAGCAGGTGGCGAAGTTTACTTTGTCGCCTTCCGCGCATTTGATGACGCGGAAAACAGTTTCCATTTTCTCAAACCATCTGATCAGTCCGATGGCTCCTTCGGTACCCTTGAAGCTTGAGGGTTCGCAGCTCTGAAAGTCCTTGTAAGAACAAGGTTTAGTAGCGGGGGTTTCAGCGGCATCGCTGTTTCTCGCGGAATTCTGTGGAGTATTCCGAGCCAAGGCTTCAGTCACAGCCTGGGTTATGAGTGACGTAAGCTGAGCATCGGTGTATGGTCTTGTCTTTGGCGGCATACTTCTTCAATAAAGGAAAAGAAGATGCATGAGATTTTGTAGGAAAATTTTATTTGTCACAGATGCTCATGTATAAAAGCGGTAATACATAACATCAATATGAAAAATGACAATTAATATGAGTTGAAACAGCAAGGAATATTTGATAGATAATACAAGTCCAAAGGTTACATCCCACAGATGTATTACAAAAGGTGTCGGGAATTGTTACATCCGACTAATTTATAGAGTAGCGCTAGATAGCCATTAGATTATGAGATAGTTTACAAGACAAAGACTACACTAGTCTCAACGTAGATTAATCTGCTCCATCATTTCAATGAGACGATCCACAGTATTGGCAAGTCTGCTGGCCTGTCGGGCATTGTCTTCAGCCAAGGCCAGTCGTTGTACCAAACTGCCAACGTATTCCTCTGTTTCCCGTGAGCGTTGCTCACACTCTTCAAGCCTGTGTTTCAAAAGGGCGGTTTCTACCCTTATCTCCACCACTTTGTTGAAAAGAATGTCTACATTATTAACGGTGGTTTCGTGATCCTCGGAGACTTGTTCGATGCGTTCGAGGGATGTAAGTCTCCAGGTTTCGTTCGTTTCCTGCAACACGACATCCATGGTGTGAAGTCGCTGTTCGTGTTGGTTCACCCTAGCGGCTAAGGTCGGTAAGGTGTAGTGAGTGGGGTACGGGCCAGCTCGAGGCAACCTGGCGTTCCTCCTTGCTACCCTTGGGTTCTGCGACCCGGATAGAGAGCGCGATGAATTGGGCGGTGTGTTTGCCATTTCTGAGACAAAGCGTTAGTAAGAGTGAGGCCTATATTCATATAGTTCCTATATAATATAGCCTATTGAGTGTCTAGCACAACATGTTTAAGTCTCGGTCCTCTCGAGGTCCGAGTCTTCTAGTGTACCCTGTTCAACCATAACTACTTTCAGATCTTACATCATCTTTGCTTAATTGTACATAGTTGATCAGACTATGTTAAATTAAACTCGTATGACGTAATCACTGAACCAGCTATACCTAATAAGGAATACTGCCTAATGGTCATAGTCTAGGCCCACTAAATGCAACCTAGTTCACTATAACCTTAGGCTCTGATACCAATCTGTAACACCCCCAAATTTAATGATTTGCGGAAGCACGATTTGGGTGTTACTAATCAATAACAAAGCACAAAGATATATAGTAAACGACTCTATATGCATCGTTTTAACAAAAATATATTGACATTGAAATGTTTACAACATTTATAGCTTTACATAGCTCGAGTTTAAATAAAAGGAGATTTCAGTACATAAGTACTTGTACAAAATATACTAATGCAAGAAAATCTCAAACGTCTGTATGCTGACTCGAGCTAAAAGTCCTGGAGCAGAAACAACCTACTGCTTGGTACCTGCGATACATGCTAGAATGGGTCAGCTAAAGCTGGTGAGCTCACAGGTTTGAAATCAAGTAATATAGTATGAACCGCAAGATTTAATAATGATTTGCATCCAACAAATAAAATGATAGTAATCGTGTATACAACCATGAGCACATAGTTGAGCTTAACTCGAGGGCCGGGTCCCCTATAGAGAATTCCGGGCGAGGTGCCTCCACGAATGCCTAATCAACATTCGTCTTCCCAAATATTAGTACGTCCGTTTACCCGGTTAGTGCTTGCTAACCCGAACGAGGAGGGTCAATCCTATATCCTACATGGTACCATATACTAATATTCACGCTACAACGTATTAACAACTATGCTGACGGAGGACTTTAAATGATTAGTTGTGAAAAACTCATGTAGTATATGAATTGTTTGTACTTGCGTTCACATGTTAAAATGAGCAATATATCACACCCCTGAGTAAAATAGTAAAAAGAGGGGCTATGAGACTCACCTGAGTCTTGTGAGTTTAACTTAATAAACTTGAGTTGATTAGCCGAGTAATGAAGTCCAAAGACTTGTAACCTGAGGGTGTCCACGACACGCGATGGTTATAAACATGATTGGTTATCTCAAAAGATTACCCTTGTAGTTGTTACACAACTATATATATGTCCAAATTACTACGATTTGGTTGATTTGTTAAGTGTTTGAAAACGTGTACGGCCCGTTGGTGACGGTTTGTAACAATAGTTCTGAAATGTTATTATTGCGTTTGCTACAGTGAATTGCTACAGTAAATTTGACTTTTCTACAGTAACTTTGACTTTAAAAATTTTGGTTTTCTGTGTTTTGCGACACAACATGCGACACAAAAGTTTGTCATGCGACACAAGGGTTGTGTCGCATAAAAATGCGACACAATATCTATACGACACAAGGGTTGTGTCGCATAGATTCGAGATGCTGATTCAACAGCGACATAGTGCTTGTGTCGTATGGGAAATACGACATAATGATTGTGTCGCAAGGTTTACGACACTAATTATACAGTACGACATAAGATGCGACATAACAGGTTTTATGCGACATAAGCTGCGACACAAGGCTTGTGTCGCAAAGATGAACACCAAGTCAGTACCCAGCGACTGACGCGTTTTTCCGATCAAAAACTCGATTTTAACATACTTTTAGGCTATAAAATCGTGTTCTCTTCCTAGTATAGGACATATATAAGTTATATAAACGACTATCAAGTGAAAATACTAAGAATCGAGTGATTTCGGGATTTTGTCGGAAACTTACAAAGTGTCGAAATGGAAATCCGGAAAGATAGAAGTGTAGATCGTTGCGAGGTGGTCGTGAATATCTAAAAAATCTTGATGATCCGAGTGCGTTTCGTGGTGTTATTTGATGGATTAGTGTGATGTTGGTGGTGGTTTGTTTGAGAGAAAAAGGAAGAGAGGAGAGAGAGAGAGGAATGAGAAATGAGATAAGAAAGTGGGAGGTGGAGGTTGTAGGTGGAAGTCCCACTTTTCAGCCTCCGTCTCCGTGCTCCGTGCGGTGTTCGTTTACTCCGTCGTTTAAACGTTAAATAATTATTTAATATGATTAATTATAAGTTTTAAAATATGAATATTTACCAATTTCTTTATTTTTGAGTTATAAAACATAACTTGATTCGTTTTGTTTGTTTGCGCGTTTGATATTTTAATCGTGGGGTTCTTGTTTGTGCGATACGGATTATAATTAGAATATTATAAAAATAATATTTTTGACATAATAGTGTTATTTAATAAAATTGGTCACCAACGTCCGTATTTAATTGAACCGAATTACATTCGATTTAAATTGCGTACGATTTAATCAAATCGCATTTTCGTATATATTCAACAATATATATTTCGATACATAAATTAGCCTAACACAGAACTAATTACATGTATTAACAAAAGATTAGGCACTAATTACTAGTCATAATTTGGCGGGTGTTACATAAACAACTATCTCTAGCAGTATGAACCTGCAATATGTTAGTAGTGCAACTATATACATGGATATGGCCAGTACTAATTAAGACTGGCAGTGTTAATATAGACTAGCAGTATTAACACAAGCAGTATTAATTAGTATATCAATATCAACCCATTTCAAGCACTTATAAAGTTTTACAGAAAACGATATTAATGAAAAAGATTTATGAAGAGTTTATCATTCCAATACTTGTAATCAAAAATGTAAATCTACCCACATCAAATGCTTTTGTAAATAGATCTGCAAACTGATTATCAGTATGAACTCTAAAAATCCAGATTAATCTTTTCTCATTGCAGTCTCTGATAAAATGATATCTAATCTCAATGTGCTTGGTTTTTGAATGTGTAACTGGGTTATTAATGATACTGATAGCAGAGTTATTTTCAATATACATAGGAGTATTTAAAAATTGCAAACCATAATCCTGCAATTGATTCTAAATCCACAAGATCTGTGCACAACAGCTTGCTGCAGCAACATACTCTGCTTCTGCTGTTGATGTAGATACAGAGGTTTGCTTTTTGCATTGCCATGACACCAATCTATCTCCTAAAAATTGACAACCTCTTGATATAGACTTTCTATCCATGTTGGCACCACCATAGTCACTGTTAGTGTAAGCTACAAGCTCAAAAGCAAAATTCTTTGGATACCAAAGGCCTAATTTTGATTGACCTTTAAGATATCTGAGAATCCTTTTAACAGCATGAAAATGTGACACCTTAGGGTTTGTCTGGAATCTAGCACAGACACATACTGCAAACATGATGTCTGGTCTACTTGATGTTAGTGTTGGAATAGTGTCCAATATTATAACTAATTGGTGATACTATCATTAATGGTAAAGTCCTTTTTGGGTTGCCCTTAATAAACAGTCAAGAGAAAGATAAGGGATAATATTAATTGTATTAATATTATAATTGTTTGGTTAATTAATAATAGTTTATTAATTAGAAAATCAAAAGTAATAAAATTTGGCGGAAGATTCCAGAAACAGGATCCAACCGCCGGTTGGAAGGTCTAACCGCCGGTTGGGATTAGGGTTTCTAAGGCGGTGGAAGTTGCAGACTTGGAGTACAAGTCTGACAGCTCCAACCGCCGGTTGGAAGGTTCAATCGCCGGTTGGGAGTCGAATCTGGGGTTTCTTCCACAACTATAAATAGGGGCATCCTATACCTTCATAAAAAACGATTTTAAGTGCAAATTTTCAAGGATTTCAAAAATTTGACTTTCTCTTGGGTTTTTGGGTGTGAAGCATTAGAGGTATTCTACTTCGGGTACTTGCCTCCAAGTAACGAAACTCTGCTCGTTGGTCTGCGCGCGAGAAATATGTTTTCTCTAAGATTGTGTTTTCCTTATTTTCTTTATCCAATTTATTTATTGTACAATGTTGTTAAAGTTAAAGATCCCTTAGGGTTTTAGTTTCCTAATTGCCTTAGATTATTTAAATTTTTGTTATTCCACTGCGTGTATAATAATCTAGTTAGGGAATAGAAAACCCAATAGTGGTATCAGAGCCATAGCTTATCAAATAGTAGTATTTAATTATCTACAATAGTATGTAGGTAAAGATAAATTGGAAAGAGAATTATCTAAATAGGTAATATGCATTTACAATTTAGATACTGATAATTTTGAATTGTTTAAAATAGACCACTCAATTTTTTAAGTTAAAATAGAACCCTAAACTTTAAGAGATATTATATGTATAATATGTATAATTAAAGTCTAATTACGTCGTCTGTCAATTGATAAATCGGCTCACCCATAGTGAACAAACTATAAGAGAGGTATAAGGCGGGTCGCTTTGCTTCCCTAATTAAGTCGGGTTTTTAATAGGCTTCGCGTTGTAGCTTCTCCGCTTCTTTGTGCGTTCGATGGAGCTACCGAGGACTTTTGATAGGATGATGTCAAGATTAAAAGTAGACTTAAAATAGTAAAACAAAATCTCGTTTTAGCTATAGGAAATGATGAATAGTATGCTAACCCATGAAATCCCCACATCTCTCGTATGAACTGTTAATGGAGCGTGTGTGGTTTACCGGCATATTAATATGAGGACATAATGAGAGGTGATTGAGACTCGCGATTCTCGAGAGTACTCGAGCCGGGGATCACGCGGGGTTTGCATGGTTAATTCACCATCTTGTTCATGATCCTCGGCATACCAGTCATGAATAGTAGATGCGCATAACCGAGATTAACATGCCATTGATAGAAATCAATGAATCTCAAAGATCTAGGAGTTTCATAGAAATGAAATAGACAAAAGTATTTTAGTTATATGATTACGGCGACCCTTTTCATAAAACTAAAACTATGGATCCTAGCCTTAGTTTAGGAAATAGGGTAATTAATTAAGGAATATTCAAACTAACTAAAACTGTTTTATCTCATAGATGGTTAATTTAAATGGTGCAAATCCTCCCGTCCCTAATACCGCAAATAACTCAAACTTCTCACTACTCTCAGTTCTTGGGAGGGAAAGACTAACCGGTCCAAACTATATGGACTGGATGCGTAACCTAAGGTTTACCTTGAAGTACGAGAACAAGGAGTATGTTCTCGATGAGCAAATTACCATAATTGATGAAGAATCAACCCAAGAGGAGATTGAGGCACACCGGAAACATTATGATGACGTGAATAAAGTGTCATGTATCATGGCATCTTCCATGAGCCCTGAACTGTAAAAGACTTTTGAAAACACTCGGGCTTATGAAAAGAACCAACATCTAAAGGAAATGTTTCAGGCCAAGGCAATCAAGAAACGCCTTGATGTGGTTATGTCGCGATCCCAACGGTCGATCGGATTTTACTCCGGTCGTTGAACCTTCTGACAAGGGTTCACGGCAGCAAGTTTTATATTTATAATGCAGGGTATCCTAAGTTTTAATACAACCTAAAGACCTAAAGGGCGGTAAGCGGTATGTATGACTCAGGTGTCATTCTTCAAACTACAACGGGCATGGGAATCTAGGAGGATTAATTATCTTTTGTAATTTAGCTGGGATTTTTAAAACTTTTGATATGTTGGTTGGTTTTCTAATCTAACTACTAAAACTAAAAAAAAACTAAATTAAAGACAGGGGTTTGTACGGAGAACGCAGAGAAATCAAGATAAGGAATATGTTTGCTGAGATTTCGTCAATGTTATTTCGATGGACAGTTATGAGGGATAAGGCTACTAGGTGTGATGATTAATCCGGTGAGGTCATAGAAGCTTAATTGGTAATAAAGTATTATGCCTACGACCTTTACTCGGCTTCCACTTATTTGTATTACACTAGTGGTGGTTCCAACGCTATACCTGATACTTGGGCGTTTTACAGCTTTTCCGTTATACCAATTAGGGTTCCAGATTACTCACTAGATTTTCATATATTTCTTAATGGGCTATAGTTACGATCCTGTTATGTACCTAACGTAGAGTTATCCGCAATCAGATATATAATATGTCACATGGATAGCGGCTATAGAATGTCCAGTACATCGAAAGTTCTCCCAAATGCACAGACCAATTCAACTAACAACTATCCTCTAATCCAGGTCCCCAGTCTCAGACGTCCGGAGGACGTCCGTATCGTGGCATGAATTGTTCATTGAACAATCCGCGGAACCGGTTGGGATAATCTGTCTAGTGGTCAGCTGAATTGTTCATCATTAATCATACAATCATCACAACTATTACATGCATGTTAACCTATCTGTATTATGTTTATTATGTTTATGAAAATCTAATTAACAGGGCAGTGATAGTGTTTACGTATGTCTAGTATGCAGTACCTAAGCAACAATCAAACAAGAACATGCAATAGGACGGAACACTAGCATCACATTAACTGACCTAATAATTAAATCATGGGTATCCCAGAAGTTGTCCCAAAGATACACAACAAACAAGCATGAACCTAATCTATCTCTAATCCTATGCTTTGTGTCCCTCAGATATGTTTCAATTGAGATCATTATTCCACAACGGATTGTGCCCACGACTTTCATAGCTTCCACGTTCCGTACTACACACATTCGTGATGTTTCCGGCGCTATACAAATGAAAGCCGTATAACGTTACCTCTGTTGTTTCATATGTTTCAATCAAGGGAACAACGACCATGTTGAGTTCATTGATCATCATACACAGAATAGTTGGCAATCCTACTTCTAGCAATTGGCCAGGTTCTAGGGAGGAGGATACAAACCACATCATAAGTTGGATAGATAAACGGGCAGAGATTTAGCTTATAAGTTGACAAACAATTTAAACTCATACAGACAGAGTAACAGCATGGTCAAATTATATCATAACTATCCTAACATTGCATACATCACAACAAACATTGATTTGTCTAGCCTAGCATAATTTTAGCATTCATTCCTAAGCATGCATAATAAGAAAGCATAATTAAAAGAATAAATACGAGAGATTATATTAAACCTGAATAAGAGAGTAATACATACAAATCTTCACGTATCTGAAGTCTCGAAGTATCTCCGTACAAAAGCTATTAAAAGCTTCTACTCTAAACTATAACCTACTAGCTTATTTCTAGAGAGAGAAATAAACTAGAGAGAGAAAGAAAGTTTATTCTAGAGAGAGAAAGAAGAAATGAGAGAATGAGGTGTGTTTTGAAATGAGAAATGGATGGGGTATTTATAAGAGAAGGATGAAAGCTTTGGTACAAGTCTTGAAGCACCAAATACAAGCATCAAAGCAGCATACGGGGCAAGCGGACCAAGTGGGGGTCAAACGGCACCCATCAAGGCAAACACCCCCGTACATGGCACCCAAAGGGCCGTATACGGCACCTAGGGTACCGTATACGGTACCTAGTGCCAAGGGGGGGGGTTGGTGCTCCATTTGGCCTCCGTTGACTTCTCGGTTGCTTGGTTCGTCCGTATCTTCTTCGTTTGGAGTCCGTTTGGCCTGATTCTTGCGCCGTTGGATTCGTTTTTCCATTACGATTCTGATGACACTAATTTTTCCAAATTTGGAAGTTTTTTACTTTTGCGTGATCCATATGACGATCGGCGAGCTTTTAGACTGTGTATCTTCTCCGTCTTTCATCCGTTTCTTCTGATTCTTTCACCTCCGGTCTTGGATTTTCCTATAGAATCATAAAATATGAATTAAGCTCTATTTCTATAAGAATATTAAGAACGGATATTTTAAGGTAATTGTTTTTGCCTCGGTTTGCGTGTTATTTGGACATTTTAACCGATTTTTGTAGCAATGTCTATGTTTAGACTATCTTGGTGATTTTTGGTAAATAATGATGGTTTTGAAATGTTTTCACCAAAGAATAGTCCAAAAAGTGTGGAAATATGTCCTTAAAAACCTGACTTTTTGGGTCACATCAAGTATCCCACGCTTAGACGTTGCTTGTCCTCAAGCAACACTCATCAACATCCCCTTTGAAAACATTTTTAAAACAGGTTTAAAGGAGAGTTATGACATCCCTGTCGGTAACCGTTCCCTCATATGAGTAAATAGTTTCAGAAAACAAAGGAAAAATAAGATGATTCTTTCGGAAACAAGAAGCGATTCTCATAGGCATACTTCCAACTTTCGTGATCTTGGAGTATACATGACTAGGCGATCTCACATAAGGTGGTCACTCAATTCACTCAATAGTGTATCGGGTTTCCTATCAATCTAGTTCAAACGAAATCGCTCATAAAGCTAGTCATGCAGTACTCATCGTCATAGGCTTGATCGAGAATCGGATCTCCACCACTTAGGTGAGAACGGCGCTAATTATCCCAAGACATTCGGGGGTTGTAATGTTTTGTGAGGGTTAAGGGGTATGGATAAGGAAATTTTTTTTTTTTTCGGTTTGTAAGGGTGTTGCTTATCTTAGACTTTCCAAGAATCATGAAGAACTTATTTGTAGAACGGATGAAGTAGCTACTCGTCTTCCACCGGATCTCCCTTTAATGGTTGATACTTTGAAGCTTTTTGAGCTTTATTTTCTTTTCTTTCTTTTTCTGCTTTTTATTTTCTTTTCTTCTTCAGAATTTCTTTGTTAGAGAACTTCCGAGGATAATTTCTTTTCTTTTTCTCCTTCAGAAATCCTTTCTTTTATCTTGATCAATTCGAATCTTTTCTTCGGGTGCTAATTTTCCCGCACCGTTGTTTTCTTGTCTCTCTTGCGTGCTAATTTTCCCGCACTTTTGGAGAGGTTTGATTCTTTTTGGAGAATACGAACGAGTAGGATAATTGAGTTGGATATTCTTCAAGATGTTTTTCATAACCTCAGGAATTCTAAGATAAGATTTTGGGAATTTGGGAAAGTAGGTTTGTGATTAGGGTTTTGAAGAAATGAAAAGGTTTAGGCTCAACAGGGTTTTCTAGGCGGATCATCGATACTAAAAATGAGTATCGGAAGGGTTTTGGGCTTGAAAGAGAAGGCTAAAAAGGGGTTCAAATCCTAAGGAATGTCAAGGTCATCTAATTGCGCCTATACCGCGTACGGTACACACCAATGTGGTCTCGAAGCGTATGTCAAGAGCAAGTTCTAATTCAGAGATACATGCATCGGCACACATAAGAAATGAACAATGTAGCATTAAAAATGAATGCTTTTAAGGCTCAAAACCTCACTGCAAATTTGGGTTGTATGTGCCTAGTTACGCGATGCCCCTCTTAGATTGTCGTTTCTTGCTTAGGAAATTTCTACCTTAATTTCCTTAAGTTTTTGAAATATTTTCCTCATATTTTGAAAATTATTCATTTAGGCATATCAAAACTCAAAAATTTAGAGTTAATCGCAAGATTTAGCTCATATTTTGGTTTTATTGAAAAATATTTTTTTGAAAAATTTGAAAAATTTTAGGGAACATATTATGAGATATGCCATGTAGACATAAAAATCGTTTATCCAAGGTATTCCATACCTACCATCCCACACTTAGAGGAACATTGTCCCTAATGTTCTCTTGAGTTGAGATTTTTCGACTACAATCCCACACTTAGAGTTTGAACATGTAAGAAAATGTTTCCTTAGTATTGAATTGGGCTGGAATCCCACACTTAGTGATAAGTTAGGATGTGGCACAGATTATAACACATAAACTTAAGTAAACTTAGAATCATCAGAAACGGAGAAAGGTTTAAAGTACTCCCCATTCTGTTTACTGGACAGGACCAGATTAGTGTAGAAATGGTGCGTGTGCTTTGCTGGATTGGAGGACCGGTCTCGTATAAGATCATCCATTCCACAAAAAACTAAGTTCTGCAATAAACATCAACACAACGTCATATCTCGAAAACAACAAAGAGTTATAAAAAAAAATCTAAGTACTGAAATAAGATAAATAAAATAAACTAAATAAACTAAAAGTCATCAAGTAGATCATCGCTGTCAGGATCGAAGTCCGCAATAGCAGCAGCAAGGACTGAGGTGGGTGATGGTGTAGGCTCCTCCATCGTATCCATGCTTGGCTCAGTAATGCCAGTAGAAGCATGAGCGTGAGGTGGGCTAAAGACATCCAACATTGCCATCAACTGCTCAGTAAGTAAAGGCTCTGCTGATGCACTTCCTGATGACATGGCAGGCTCAACAGCAGCAGGCGGAGCAGTGGAAGGTCCAGCAGCGAATGGTCCAGCAGGAGGGAAGAATGACCAGGGCGGGCGAGACGGTCCTGGGTCTGGACCAAGATGGAACGGACAGTCAGAAGGCCTCGGAAGCCCTACATGCACACAGAGGGTGGACATGATGTCATGCTGAAGGTGGAGTGTCCGAAAGAGGGCCCAGTGTAACACCCCCAAATTTCACTGTTGGCGGAAGCAAGCTTTGGGATGTTACTAATCAAATATCACAGCACAAAGTAAAGCAAACGACATCTATATGCGACGTTTATAAAATAGTTACATTTCCATATAATAAATGTTTTGAAAACATAGTGTTTTCAGTTACAAAAATGTAGTTCCCTAGAGCCCACGCGTATAGCGGGAGATTCTATTACATAATCAAAATATACAAAAGATAATGCTAAGAATCTCCGTTAAATGCAAAGTAGAAATCATGCGACTCTAGCTAGTGTCCAGGGGTGATCCTACTCCGTCGATGTACCTGAGATACAAAGCTAAAAAGTGTCAACCAAAAAGGTTGGTGAATCTTACAGGTTTAGTATTAAATAAGCGTTATGAACCACAAGTATGTACCCGTATTGCTATCAAGCAAAGTAAGTAAATCAGTAAATCAGTACAGTGCCATGAGCTCATAAGTTGAAGCTTAACCGTGTAGTGTGAATATATCACGTACCCCCGTGAGTGCTATCCGCACACTCATATGTAACAAATACTAATATGCCTGTTTCTACGTGTAAATCAGTACGTGGTGGTGCTACCACCCCAGGCAGGGATTGTCAGTCCCAAATGGATCCATCTACTAGTAATCGCGCTTAAGTCCATAACTAACAACTTACGAATAGGAGGCTTTCAGTGGATAAAAGTAACTCATGCGTTGTGTGTAAACAGTAAGGTAATCAGTTCAGTACATTGTATTCATATGTAAAACAGTTGCTAAGTATCTCACCCCAAAGTATAAAAACAGTAAAAGTGGGGCTGTAAGACTCACCTGAGTCTAGTAAGTGCGTATGTGAAATCAACCAAGTAAGGCGGATGTAAGTCCGTATGTCGGTTCTCAGAACCCTGAAACCTTCTGGCATCCGAAACGCACAAGGTTGTAAGTAAACAAGTAAATAAGTTGGCGTCTTAAAAGATCACCCATGCTAGTTGTCCACTCAACTAGGAAATGTCCAAGTGTTTGTTTAGTAATCCGTTTATAGTTTGGAAAACAAGTATGGCCCGTTGGTGACGGTTTGTAATAATAATCCAAAAGTGTTATTATTGTATGTATCGTTGGATCAGGTTTCGTTATTTGTAAGTGTTTGACACTTAGTGCGAAAAGTATTTACAACATCAAATGACGGGGGTCCGGGGGCAGCGCCCCTGGTAGCGGGGTCCAAGGGGCGGCAGCCCCTGGCGGGGTCCAAGGGGCAGAGCCCCTGGCTGGGGTCGAGCTGCCAGGTCAGCTTGGAAAATTTTTATTTCTACTACATTGTTTTATTAAAAATCGCATCTGGAGTTTAATTTCGGTGTAAAATCAAGTGATAAACCTTAGTTCATATTAGTGCTTTTATTATTGAATTCGGGTTCGAAAGACAAAGTGGGCTGCGAACCGAGCTGGGAGAACTCGACTCGCAGGCTAACTCGACTCGCAGGTCAACTCGACTCGCGTGTCAGTTCGGTTCACCGGGCAACTCGACTCGCAAGTCAATTTCGACTCGCGGGTCAACTCGACTCGCAAGTCAACTCGCGGGTCGATTCGGTTCGTTGGTGATTCCGATTCGTAGGATGGCTTCGCGAGTCAAATCTCGACTCGCCTCGTTTGACGAACAGATCTCGACTCGCGAGACGGGCTGTTCGCGTAAAACTCTAAAATTCGGCTTTTTAAGTCGGTTTTTGGACATAAACTCGTTGGGGAAACGTTCTAGCATGTAAATCCAAGCTTTACAAGTAATTTAAAAGAGTTTTAACGTTCTATTACCTCAAAAACCGAAAATCGAAGAAGATGAAGATGGTGATGGTGATGATGATCCTTGTGTTTGTCCCGAATGATGATGATGAATGACGGTGGTGGTGGTAGCAGCAGCTGCTGCTGCCGTTTTTAGAGTGAGAGAGAGAGTGGGAGAGAAAGAGTGGTAGAGAGAGAAAGAGGTGGTGGTAAATGAGGTGAAAACAAAAGAGAAATGGGGTTTTAAGGAGGGGAAATGGGTCGTGTGTCGCGGGTTGAGTTGGCTCCGCGGGTTTGGCCGACCCATTTGGGTCTCGGGCTAACGTGTTCTTGTTTCTCAATTTACTTTACTTTTTGCGATTGATTAAATGTTTGTTCCGTGTTTTATGTTAAAGTTTATCGAAAATATTTTTAACCGAGGTATTTTACCAAAACACTTCATAATAAGTTATAAAAATATAATTTGCACTATTTTCCTCGTAGGGCGCGTCTCGCGTGTTTTCGCCACGTTCGGAGTGTTTTAAATGATACGAAATATGTGTAATATATTTTCATGATATATTAATGAAATTAGCGTTTGCTTGTATAATTCCACATTATTTAAAAGTTTTGTCACCAACGTCCGTATTATATAATGTCGGACCCCGTCCGGTTCATAAGTGCACGATTTAAATCAAATCGCGTAAGCGTGTATGTAATTACTCCAAAACGTTACATATACTTAGAATATTACAAAACTAAATACATGTAATTACAAGTAGTTTAGGCACTAATTAAAGTCCTAAATTGGCGGGTGTTACATTCTCCCCTTGTTAGGAGAATTTCGTCCCGAAATTAGCTTGTAGTCGCGGTGTCGGTAGGAGTAGGGTCTGTGAACAAATGTGGGTATTTCAGTCGCATTTGGTCTTCCCGTTCCCAAGTGAATTCAGGACCACGCCTCGAATTCCACCTGACCTTAACGATGGGAATACGACTCTGTTTTAAACGTTTGACCTCACGGTCCAGTATTTCCACGGGTTCCTCGACGAAGTGTAGTTTGTCGTCAATGTGTATCTCATCGAGGGGTATAATCAGTGTCTCATCAGACAGATATTTCTTTAAGTTAGAAATGTGGAAGATAGGGTGCACGCTACTGAGTTCGGTAGGTAGCTGCAGTCGGTAAGCCACTGGACCAATCCTTTCAAGGATCTCGAATGGTCCAATGTACCTGGGATTCAGTTTCCCACGTTTGCCAAAACGGATGACGCCTTTCCAAGGCGACACCTTCAGAAGAACTCGATCTCCCACCTGGAACTCGAGGTGTTTGCGTCTCACGTCAGCATAGCTTCTCTGACGGTCACGCGCAGCTTTCAGTCGGTTTTGTATGCCGACGATCTTTTTAGTGGTTTCGTGAATGATTTCTGGACCGGTGAGTTGTGTATCTCCCACCTCAGTCCAACAGATAGGTGACCGACACTTACGTCCGTACAGTGCCTCGAAGGGTGCAGCCTTAATGCTGGTGTGGTAGCTGTTGTTGTACGAGAATTCGCACAATGGTAAGTGATCTTCCCAGTTTTTACCGAAGTCCACTACGCAGGCTCGTAGCATATCCTCCAGTGTTTGTATAGTTCGTTCGCTCTGGCCGTCAGTTTGTGGGTGGTATGCAATACTCATGTTCAAACGAGTACCGAGAGATTTTTGTAAGGATTGCCAGAAGTGAGAAGTAAATCGAGCATCTCTATCAGAGATGATTGAGATGGGCACGCCGTGTCTTGACACAATCTCTTTCAGGTAGATTCGTGTCAAACGTTCCATTTTGTCAGTTTCCTTGATAGCCAGGAAATGAGCAGACTTAGTGAGTCTGTCGATGATCACCCAAATGGTATCGCAACCGTTAGATGTTTTCGGGAGTTTAGTAATGAAATCCATGGTAATCTGCTCCCATTTCCATTGTGGTATTTCGGGTTGTTGTAGCAGGCCGGAAGGTTTCTGGTGTTCAGCTTTAACTTTGGAACAAGTAAGACACTTGCTAACATAGGTTGCAATGTCAGTTTTCATGTTGGGCCACCAATACATTTCCTTGATGCCATGATACATTTTGTCGGCACCGGGGTGTATAGAGTATTTGGACTTGTGAGCTTCATCCATCACCAAGTCTCGCAGTTTCCCAAAACTTGGTAACCAAATTCGGTTCGAGAAGTATTTGGCCCCGTTAGGTTTGGTTTCAAATTATTTGTCCATGCCCCGCAAGGCCTCGTTTATCAAGTTTTCTGGTTTGAGTGCTTCGAGTTGAGCGGTGAGAGTTTGATTGATGAGGTCGTTGTGAATGGTCATACTGAGAGCTCGAACTCGAAGTGGTTTCACTCGTTCTTTTCGGCTTAAGGCATCGGCAACAACATTTGCCTTGCCCGGATGATAGCGAATCTCGCAATCATAATCAGTAAGCAACTCGACCCATCGACGTTGCCTCATGTTGAGATCCTTTTGATCGAAGATATGTTGGAGACTTTTATGGTCAGTAAAGATTGTACACTTGGTACCGTATAAGTAGTGTCTCCAGATTTTGAGAGCGAATACCACAGCCCCCAACTCTAGGTCATGAGTTGTGTAATTCTTTTCGTGGACCTTGAGTTGTCGAGAGGCGTAAGCGATGACTTTGTCTCGTTGCATCAACACGCAACCAAGACCTTGGTGTGAAGCATCACAGTATACCACGAAATCATCGTTGCCTTCTGGTAAGGATAAGATAGGTGCACTGCAAAGTTTCTGTTTTAGCAGCTGAAAAGCTGACTCCTGTTTGTCAGTCCAGTCGAACTTCTTTTCTTTTTGAGTCAGTGCAGTGAGAGGTAGGGCTATTTTTGAAAAATTCTCAATGAACCGCCTGTAGTATCCGGCGAGTCCTAAGAATTGACGTACTTCTGTGGGTGTAGTGGGTGCCTGCCAGCACTTGATAGCCTCAATTTTTGAAGGATCGACATGTATCCCTTGATTGTCAATGACGTGTCCAAGGAATTGAACGGTTTGCATCCAGAATTCACACTTGGAGAATTTGGCATATAATTCCTCGTGTTTGAGTAATTCTAGAATGGTTTTCAGGTGTTGCGCGTGTTCTTGCTCATTGCGCGAGTAAATCAGAATATCATCGATGAAAACGATAACGAATTTGTCAAGGTAAGGTTTGCACACCCGATTCATAAGGTCCATGAATACCGCCGGTGCGTTGGTTAATCCGAATGGCATCACTTGGAATTCGTAATGCCCGTAACGAGTTCGGAAGGCCGTTTTAGGAATATCTTCATCACGAACTCGGAGTTGGTGATAACCTGACCGTAGATCGATCTTGGAATAAAAACTCGACCCCTGAAGTTGGTCAAACAGGTCATCAATACGAGGAAGTGGGTAACGGTTCTTGACAGTTAACTTGTTGAGTTCACGATAGTCGATGCACATACGGAAAGAACCGTCCTTCTTTTTCACGAACAGGACCGGAGCTCCCCAAGGTGAGGAACTTGGTCGAATAAATCCCTTGTCCAGGAGTTCCTGTAACTGAGTAGACAACTCCTGAAGTTCGGATGGGGCTAGTCGGTAAGGGGCTCGTGCCACGGGTGCTGCACCGGGCACAAGATCAATAGAAAATTCGACTTGTCTAGGTGGCGGAAGGCCAGGCAAGTCTTCAGGAAAGACTTCGGGGAAATCTCGAACAATAGGCACATCCTCAAGTCGCTTCTCCTCTGACTTTTTCTCCATAACATGAGCGATGATTGCCTGGTACCCTTTTCTCAAGTATTTTTGGGTTTTCATGCAAGAAATGATGTTTAGGCTCGTCCCACCGGTCTCCCCTTGTATGACTAAAGTTCCACCGGTGACGAGAGGGATGCGGATGATTTTCTCAAAACAAACGATCTCGGCACGGTGCTTGGATAACCAATCCCTACCGACGATGATGTCAAAGCTGCCGATTTCGACGGGTATCAAGTCAATGGAAAAGAGCTCGTTAGCTAGGTTCAAAGTGCAATTAGGTATCACACTGTCGGCCTCAATAAGTTTTCCGTTTGCCAATTCTACAGTGTACTTAGAATCTAAGGCAATAGGTGTGGTGTCAAGTAGTGGATAAAACTCATCAGAAATAAAGCTCTTATCAGCACCAGTATCAAATAATACAGATGCAGTCAAGTTGTTGAGAAGAAACGTACCCGTGACCACATTCGGGTCTTGACGGGCTTCCCCAGATTTCAGCACAAAAGCTCTTCCTCGAGCATTGTTGTTGTTCTTGTTGTTGTTGTTGTTCAGCTTCGGGCAGTCTTTCTTGAAATGCCCCGTGCCGTTGCACCCATAACAAGTCTTTGGTGCAGAGGTGTTGGTGTCAGTGGTGTTTGATCTACAATCTTTAGCCAAGTGTCCAAATCTCTTACACTTGCTACAGGGACACGAACCATGGTGGTGTCGTTGGCACTTTGAGCAATAGGGCTTGGTTCCCTTGTACGCTCCCTTGTCATCAGAACTGGAGGTGTAGGCTTTAATGGTTTCGGGTTTCTTGTTTTGGTGGTTGTTGTGGTTGTCGGACCATTTTCTTTTGTTGCTGTTGGAGGATGGAGTGGGTGGTTCTGGGTCCTCGTTCATAGCTAAAAGTTCATGGGCCAACCGGATGGCACTGTGAAGGGTGGTTTGGTTTGATGAGGCGACATTTCCCCGGACGGGTTCTGGGAGGCCGCGGATGTATTTCTTGATCTTTTCAGGTTCAGTACTTGCCATAGCTGGGCGAAGGATGGTGAGTTGTTGGAATCTGGTGGTGTATCTAACGATATCAGTTCCTTGCACTTTTAAGTTCCAGAACTCTTCATCCAGCTTGTGAAGTTGTTCGGCCGGGCAATACTCATCAGTGAGCATTTTCTTCAGATCCTCCCAAGGGAGTAGATAAGCGGTGTCAATACCCACAGACTGGGTATAGGAATTCCACCACGAGAGGGCACCATCTTCAAGGGTGCAGGTGGAGAATTTGACCTTGTCGTCCTCCGCACATTTGCTGATGCGGAAAACGGATTCCATCTTTTCGAACCATCTGATAAGTCCGATGGCTCCTTCGGTCCCCTTGAAGCTCAAGGGTTTGCAGTTTTGAAAATCCTTGTATGAACAAGGTTTAGCAGCAGAGGTTTCAGCGGCATCGCTGTTTCTTGTGGAGTTTGGTGGAGTATTCCGAGCCAAGGCTTCAGTAACAGCCTGGGTTATGAGTGACGTGATCTGAGCATCAGTGTAAGGTCTTGACTTTGGCGGCATGATTCTTCAATAAAAGAAATGAAGATACATGAGATTTTGTAAGAAAATTGCATTTATTTCAGATGTACATGTATAAAGATGGTAATACATAACATCAATATGAAAAAGGATTATGGCAATTAATATGAGTCGAAACAGCAAGGAATATTTGATAGATAATATGAGTTCAAAAGTTACATCTCACGGATGTATTACAAAAGGTGTCGGGAATTGTTACATCCGGCCGAATTATAGAGTAGCACCTAGATAGTTACTAGATTACATGATAGATTACAAGACAAGGACTACACTAGTATCGATGTAAATTAATCTGCTCCATCATTTCAATGAGACGGTCCACAGTATTTGCAAGTCTGCTGGCTTGTCGGGCGTTATCTTCTGTCAGGACCAGTCGTTGCACTAAACTGCGAACATACTCCTCTGATTCCCGTGAGCGTTGCTCACATTCTTCTAGCCTTTGCTGCAAAAGGGCGGTTTCCACACTTATCTCCACTATCTTGTTGCGAAGAACCTCCACGTTGTTAATGGTGGTTTCATGATCCTCAGAGACTTGTTCGATGCGCTCGAGTGATGTAAGTCTCCAGTTTTCGTTTGTTTCATGCAATACGACATCCATGGTGCGAAGTCGTTGCTCGTGTTGGTTCACCCTAGCGGCTAAGGTCGGCAAGGTGAAGTGGGTAGAGTACGGGCCAGCTCGAGGCAACCTGGCGTTCCTCCTAGCTACCCTCGGGTTCTGCGACCCGGATTGAGAGTGCGATGAATTGGGTGGTGTGTTTGCCATTTCTGAGACCAAAACGTTAGTAGTAGTGAGGCCTATATACATATTAATCACACATAATATAATATAGCCTAGAGTGTCTAACACAAGCAATTATAAGTTCCGTTTCTCTCACGGTCAGAGTCAACTAATGTATTCCGGTTCAACATAACTGTTTCAGTTCTTACATCATCTTTATTTAATTGTACATAGTTGATCAGGCTATGTTAAATTAAACTCGTATGATGTAATCCCTGAACCAATCATACCTAATGGGGAAATACAGCCTAACGGTCATAGTCTAGGCCCGCTAAATGCAACCTAGTTCGCTATAACCTTAGGCTCTGATACCAATCTGTAACACCCCCAAATTTCACTGTTGGCGGAAGCAAGCTTTGGGATGTTACTAATCAAATATCACAGCACAAAGTAAAGCAAACGATATCTATCGACGTTTATAAAATAGTTACATTTCCACATAATAAATGTTTTGAAAACATAGTGTTTTCAGTTACAAAAATGTAGTTCCCTAGAGCCCACGCGTATAGCGGGAGATTCTATTACATAATCAAAATATACAAAAGATAATGCTAAGAATCTCCGTTAAATGCAAAGTAGAAATCATGCGACTCTAGCTAGTGTCCAGGGGTGATCCTACTCCGTCGATGTACCTGAGATACAAAGCTAAAAAGTGTCAACCAAAAAGGTTGGTGAATCTTACAGGTTTAGTATTAAATAAGCGTTATGAACCACAAGTATGTACCCGTATTGCTATCAAGCAAAGTAAGTAAATCAGTAAATCAGTACAGTGCCATGAGCTCATAAGTTGAAGCTTAACCGTGTAGTGTGAATATATCACGTACCCCCGTGAGTGCTATCCGCACACTCATATGTAACAAATACTAATATGCCTGTTTCTACGTGTAAATCAGTACGTGGTGGTGCTACCACCCCAGGCAGGGATTGTCAGTCCCAAATGGATCCATCTACTAGTAATCGCGCTTAAGTCCATAACTAACAACTTACGAATAGGAGGCTTTCAGTGGATAAAAGTAACTCATGCGTTGTGTGTAAACAGTAAGGTAATCAGTTCAATACATTGTGTTCATATGTAAAACAGTTTCTAAGTATCTCACCCCAAAGTATAAAAACAGTAAAAGTGGGGCTGTAAGACTCACCTGAGTCTAGTAAGTGCGTATGTGAAATCAACCAAGTAAGGCGGATGTAAGTCCGTATGTCGGTTCTCAGAACCCTGAAACCTTCTGGCATCCGAAACGCACAAGGTTGTAAGTAAACAAGTAAATAAGTTGGCGTCTTAAAAGATCACCCATGCTAGTTGTCCACTCAACTAGGAAATGTCCAAGTGTTTGTTTAGTAATCCGTTTATAGTTTGGAAAACAAGTATGGCCCGTTGGTGACGGTTTGTAATAATAATCCAAAAGTGTTATTATTGTATGTATCGTTGGATCAGGTTTCGTTATTTGTAAGTGTTTGACACTTATTGCGAAAAGTATTTACAACATCAAATGACGGGGGTCCGGGGGCAGCGCCCCTGGTAGCGGGGTCCAAGGGGCGGCAGCCCCTGGCGGGGTCCAAGGGGCAGAGCCCCTGGCTGGGGTCGAGCTGCCAGGTCAGCTTGGAAAATTTTTATTTCTACTACATTGTTTTATTAAAAATCGCATCTGGAGTTTAATTTCGGTGTAAAATCAAGTGATAAACCTTAGTTCATATTAGTGCTTTTATTATTGAATTCGGGTTCGAAAGACAAAGTGGGCTGCGAACCGAGCTGGGAGAACTCGACTCGCAGGCTAACTCGACTGGCAGGTCAACTCGACTCGCGGGTCAGTTCGGTTCACCGGGCAACTCGACTCGCAAGTCAATTTCGACTCGCGGGTCAACTCGACTCGCAAGTCAACTCGCGGGTCGATTCGGTTCGTTGGTGATTCCGATTCGTAGGATGGCTTCGCGAGTCAAATCTCGACTCGCCTCGTTTGACAAACAGATCTCGACTCGCGAGACGGGCTGTTCGCGTAAAACTCTAAAATTCGGCTTTTTAAGTCGGTTTTTGGACATAAACTCGTTGGGGAAACGTTCTAGCATGTAAAGTTTCTTTCTCCCAACGCCGTTTAGCCGGGTCTAGTTTTCCTCTCACCCGGAAGGTGGCTAACTCCTTGGTCTTACGAGCCGCTTACGCTAACTCTGTCAAGAATTCCTGACTATTGCATGGGAACAGGTTCATCTTCGAAGTATTTTTTCCTTCCAATATCCAAGCTTTACAAGTAATTTAAAAGAGTTTTAACGTTCTATTACCTCAAAAACCGAAAATCGAAGAAGATGAAGATGGTGATGGTGATGATGATCCTTGTGTTTGTCCCGAATGATGATGATGAATGACAGTGGTGGTGGTAGCAGCAGCTGCTGCTGCCGTTTTTAGAGTGAGAGAGAGAGAGTGGGAGAGAAAGAGTGGTAGAGAGAGAAAGAGGTGGTGGTAAATGAGGTGAAAACAAAAGAGAAATGGGGTTTTAAGGAGGGGAAATGGGTCGTGGGTCGCGGGTTGAGTTGGCTCCGCGGGTTTGGCCGACCCATTTGGGTCTCGGGCTAACGTGTTCTTGTTTCTCAATTTACTTTACTTTTTGCGATTGATTAAATGTTTGTTCCGTGTTTTATGTTAAAGTTTATCGAAAATATTTTTAATCGAGGTATTTTACCAAAACACTTCATAATAAGTTATAAAAATATAATTTGCACTATTTTCCTCGTAGGGCGCGTCTCGCGTGTTTTCGCCACGTTCGGAGTGTTTTAAATGATACGAAATATGTGTAATATATTTTCATGATATATTAATGAAATTAGCGTTTGCTTGTATAATTCCACATTATTTAAAAGTTTTGTCACCAACGTCCGTATTATATAATGTCGGACCCCGTCCGGTTCATAAGTGCACGATTTAAATCAAATCGCGTAAGCGTGTATGTAATTACACCAAAACGTTACATATACTTAGAATATTACAAAACTAAATACATGTAATTACAAGTAGTTTAGGCACTAATTAAAGTCCTAAATTGGCGGGTGTTACATTCTCCCCTTATTAGGAGAATTTCGTCCCGAAATTAGCTTGTAGTCGCGGTGTCGGTAGGAGTAGGGTCTGTGAACAAATGTGGGTATTTCAGTCGCATTTGGTCTTCCCGTTCCCAAGTGAATTCAGGACCACGCCTCGAATTCCACCTGACCTTAACGATGGGAATACGACTCTGTTTTAAACGTTTGACCTCACGGTCCAGTATTTCCACGGGTTCCTCGACGAAGTGTAGTTTGTCGTCAATGTGTATCTCATCGAGGGGTATAATCAGTGTCTCATCAGACAGACATTTCTTTAAGTTAGAAATGTGGAAGATAGGGTGCACGCTACTGAGTTCGGTAGGTAGCTGCAGTCGGTAAGCCACTGGACCAATCCTTTCAAGGATCTCGAATGGTCCAATGTACCTGGGATTCAGTTTCCCACGTTTGCCAAAACGGATGACGCCTTTCCAAGGCGACACCTTCAGAAGAACTCGATCTCCCACCTGGAACTCGAGGTGTTTGCGTCTCACGTCAGCATAGCTTCTCTGACGGTCACGCGCAGCTTTCAGTCGGTTTTGTATGCCGACGATCTTTTTAGTGGTTTCGTGAATGATTTCTGGACCGGTGAGTTGTGTATCTCCCACCTCAGTCCAACAGATAGGTGACCGACACTTACGTCCGTACAGTGCCTCGAAGGGTGCAGCCTTAATGTTGGTGTGGTAGCTGTTGTTGTACGAGAATTCGCACAATGGTAAGTGATCTTCCCAGTTTTTACCGAAGTCCACTACGCAGGCTCGTAGCATATCCTCCAGTGTTTGTATAGTTCGTTCGCTCTGGCCGTCAGTTTGTGGGTGGTATGCAATACTCATGTTCAAACGAGTACCGAGAGATTTTTGTAAGGATTGCCAGAAGTGAGAAGTAAATCGAGCATCTCTATCAGAGATGATTGAGATGGGCACGCCGTGTCTTGACACAATCTCTTTCAGGTAGATTCGTGTCAAACGTTCCATTTTGTCAGTTTCCTTGATAGCCAGGAAATGAGCAGACTTAGTGAGTCTGTCGATGATCACCCAAATGGTATCGCAACCGTTAGATGTTTTCGGGAGTTTAGTAATGAAATCCATGGTAATCTGCTCCCATTTCCATTGTGGTATTTCGGGTTGTTGTAGCAGGCCGGAAGGTTTCTGGTGTTCAGCTTTAACTTTGGAACAAGTAAGACACTTGCTAACATAGGTTGCAATGTCAGTTTTCATGTTGGGCCACCAATACATTTCCTTGATGCCATGATACATTTTGTCGGCACCGGGGTGTATAAAGTATTTGGACTTGTGAGCTTCATCCATCACCAAGTCTCGCAGTTTCCCAAAACTTGGTAACCAGATTCGGTTCGAGAAGTATTTGGCCCCGTTAGGTTTGGTTTCAAATTGTTTGTCCATGCCCCGCAAGGCCTCGTTTATCAAGTTTTCTGGTTTGAGTGCTTCGAGTTGAGCGGTGAGAGTTTGATTGATGAGGTCGTTGTGAATGGTCATACTGAGAGCTCGAACTCGAAGTGGTTTCACTCGTTCTTTTCGGCTTAAGGCATCGGCAACAACATTTGCCTTGCCCGGATGATAGCGAATCTCGCAATCGTAATCAGTAAGCAACTCGACCCATCGACGTTGCCTCATGTTGAGATCCTTTTGATCGAAGATATGTTGGAGACTTTTATGGTCAGTAAAGATTGTACACTTGGTACCGTATAAGTAGTGTCTCCAGATTTTGAGAGCGAATACCACAGCCCCCAACTCTAGGTCATGAGTTGTGTAATTCTTTTCGTGGACCTTGAGTTCTCGAGAGGCGTAAGCGATGACTTTGTCTCGTTGCATCAACACGCAACCAAGACCTTGGTGTGAAGCATCACAGTATACCACGAAATCATCGTTGCCTTTTGGTAAGGATAAGATAGGTGCACTGCAGAGTTTCTGTTTTAGCAGCTGAAAAGCTGACTCCTGTTTGTCAGTCCAGTCGAACTTCTTTTCTTTTTGAGTCAGTGCAGTGAGAGGTAGGGCTATTTTCGAAAAATTCTCAATGAACCGCCTGCAACTTCTCCATTGATGGATTTTCCAATAGGCTAAGATGATCGGCCGCGACGTTTTCTCCCCCTTTCTTATCTTTAATCTCAATATCAAATTCGTGTAGGATCGTAGAAGGCGCGGTTTAGCATCTTGCTTCTTGAAAAGGTATTTCAAAGCAGAGTGATCTGTATAGACAATAGTTTTGGACAAGATTAGATAAGAACGAAATTTATCAAAAGCAAATACTACCGCAAGCAGCTCCTTTTCTGTAGTGGTGTAGTTTTCTTGAGCATCTGTGAGCGTTTTGCTGGCGTAGTATATTGGTTGAAAATGTTTCTCCTTCCACTGTCCCAGTACAGCTCCAACAGCGAAATCACTGACGTCGTACATGATTTCAAATGGAAGACTCCAATCGGGGGCAACCATGATCGGTGCATGTACAAGCTGATCCTTCAGGTAGTTAAAAGCTTTGAGACATTTATCTGTAAAGTCAAACGGAGTATCTTTTTCGAGAAGATGAGTCATAGGTCGAGAGATCTTAGAGAAATCCTTAATAAAGCGACGGTAGAATCCGGCGTGACGTAGAAAACTTCGGATGGCTTTCACAGAAGTAGGGGGTGGAAGCTTCGAGATAGTCTCAACTTTTGTTTTGTCAACTTCAATTCCAGATTTTGAAATGCAGTGTCCAAGAACTATGCATTGTTTCACCATGAAGTGACATTTCTCCCAATTCAGAACTAGGTTTGATTCTTCATATCGAGCAAGCATCCTATCCAAGTTAGAAAGACAAGTGGTGAATGAATCCCCAAAAACTGAGAAATCGTCCATGAACACTTCCATGCATTGTTCAATCATGTCGTGGAAGATTGCTACCATGCATCTTTGAAACGTCGCCGGTGCATTACATAAACCAAAAGGCATACGTCGGTAAGCAAATGTCCCATAGGGACAAGTGAACGTCGTCTTTTCTTGGTCCTTCAGATCGAGAGGTATCTGAAAATAGCCTGAGAAGCCATCAAGGAAGCAATAGAATTCGTTTCCTGATAACCTTTCGAGCATCTGATCAATGAATGCTAGAGGGAAATGATATTTGCGTGTAGCTTCATTCAGTTTCCGATAGTCGATACACACCCTCCAACCATTGACGGTTCGTGTTGGAATCAATTCATTGTTTTCGTTAGCGATGACCGTCATGCCTCCTTTCTTTGGGACGACTTGAACTGGGCTAACCCATGGGGAATCTGAGATAGGGTAGATCAGACCATAATCCAGGAGTTTGATAACCTCCTTTTTCACCATGTCTTGAATCTTTGGGTTGACTCTCCTTTGCCTTTGAACTAATGGTCTGAAGTCGTTTTCCATTAAGATTTTCTGCGTGCAGTAGTTTAGACTAATCCCTTGGATGTCAGAGATCTTCCAAGCAATCGCCTTCTTGTGTGACTTTAGAACCTGTACTAGCCTTGCTTTCTCTTCGGGCTTCAATTTTTTAGATATGATAACTGGTAAGTGCGAAGTTCCTTCAAGAAAAGCATATTCAAGGTGTGGGGGTAGTTCCTTTAGTTCCAATTTGGGTGGTTCTTCAGTAGATGGTTTCATCCTAGCAATCTCGTCCCTTTTAAGCTAGTCGTATGTCGTTTGATAATCTGACTCCATTGCAGGTGATTCCGGAATGTCGACTGACGCTATCTCAACCCATTCTGTATTGTTGGACAGCTCATCTTTTCTCAGCTCATATTTTACTTGAGCAGATTGAGAGATTGCATTTTCTTCAGTGATAATTTCTTTTCCTTTGTTAGTTGTTGCAAATCTCTGGAATTGAGCTGATGAAGACTCGCTGATGGTGATTTCTGGATTAAGATTTTCACAACCTTCAGATAGTTGCGAAGCAGGTGTTTTAAGCATTGACTCCATGTCTTTAAGAGTCTTCAGAATTTCTTCCCTTGAGAGAGATGAATGATCTACTTCAGAGACCGGGTTCCTTCGTAGTAGAGTGACAGGAGTGCTATTTCCAAGAGGAGCAGTCTTGATGAAGTTGAGCTGCGGCTCGGAATTCTTTTAAGGAAATAGTAACTCTCCAGATGCGTCGGAAGAATCCGAGATAGCTGAGCATAGACCCGCACCTTCTTTACAGAGTATTCTTGAAGTGATAATAGTATTAGGAAGGGGGTTAATGCTGCTTACTGCGAGGATCTCTTCTAAGTGTTCTTCAATTATTTCCTACATAGAATCTACAAGACCAAGATCTTCTCCCATAGGTTGTTTCATTAGTTTATCAACATTGAAGGTGACCTCTTCAGTTCCTACTCGGAGTTTTAAAGATTTTTCATTTACGTCAATGACGGCCTTGGCAGTGTTTAGGAAAGGTCTGCCAAGGACGAGTGGAACCTGGGTGTCCTCTTCAATATGCATAACAACGAAATCAACTGGGAAGACGAATTTGTCAACACGGACCATAATATCTTCAGCAATTCCTCGGGGGAGTTTAACTGATCTATCCGCTAATTGGATGGTCATACGGGTAGGTAAGAGTTCGTTTAATCCTAGTTTCCTATAAAGCGAGAATGGCATGAGGTTTACACTAGCTCCTAGGTAAGATAAGGCATTACTTATTTGAACATCCTAAAGATAACAAGGAATAGTGAAATAACCAGTATCTCCAAGCATAGGGGGTAGTCCTTCTTGCATAATTAGAGAGCACTCGGCATCTAGGGGCAAGTTAACTATCTGTCTAAGTTTTTCTTTGTTGGATATCAGTTCCTTAAAGAATTTAGCACAACTGGGCATTTCTACTAAAGCATCTAATAATCTGACATTTAAGTGTAGGCTTTTGAACATTTCTAGATATATTCCAAATTGAGCTTCTTGTTTCTCTTTCTTAAGCCTATCAGGGAAAGGTATTCGAACGGGTTTAGAGACTTTTGGGGCTTTAGAAGGTTCTGGCTCAGGAGAAGCGACAGGGGTGTCAGCTTGTACCGATTCAGTAGGTAGAGAAGTAGAAGATTCATTCGAAGGGATATCTATGGTTGTCTCGTTCTTAGTCTCTTTTCCTCCTCTAGTGACCACAAGAATGTCATCATACTCATAGGATGAGTGATAGATGGAATTGTAAATCGCTTCCTCCCTTTGCTTCTCCTCAACTTTTAAAAATAATCTTTTAACATTATCCTCCATGTTTTTAATTAAATCATTTGAAATCCTGAGCAAATAGTCATTTTGATTTTGAAAATCAAGAATTCGTTTGTTTGTATTATTTTGCTCAACCATGAAGTTATTGAAAATCGTATTGTTTAGACGAGAAGTCAATTGGGTAGGAGTAGAGAGAACTAAAGATTGAGATGGGGGTAGTGTGGTTAACCGCTGAACGAATGGTTTAGAGTGAAAGGATTGGTCAGGGTTTCTACCAGTAGTGTCAAGAATTTCTTCGTTGGCCCGTATGTTTGGGAAGAACTTTGGGGGCTTCTTCTTTTGCATGGGTTTAGAAGATTCTTGCAAGTCCTTGACAACTTTAGAGATGGATTCGAGTTGAGTTTTCAAGGTGTCCAAGGCTTGATCTGAAGTACTCCGTTTTTCTCGAAGCGGAATCACCTGGCTCCAAGTTATGATGGTGTATCGTTATCGTCTCAATCAATTTCCAAGCTTCGTTTGAAGTATGTTGCATGAAGTTTCCGGATGAAGCAGCATCGAGGGTTTGTTGGTGCTGAGGATTTAAGCTGTTGTAGAACGTGCAGACCAGATTCGTTTCAGCCAACTGATGGTTTTGACATCTTCCGATAAGATTCTTAAATCGTTCCCAAGCCTTGCTTAATGATTCGTTAGTTTCCTGACGGAAGTTAGCAATGTCGGTCTTAAGCTTGGTTTGCATGGAAGGAGGAAAATACTTAGCTAGAAACTTAGTAGCCATCTCCTCCCATGTATGAATCGAATTGGGTTCGAAATCATAAAACCAGGTTAAGGCATGAGAAGATAGAGAATAAGGAAACAGATGGAGTCGAAGAAGGTCTCTATTGGTTCCTACTATATCGAAGGAGTCGGTAAGGTTGATGAACTTGTTGATATGGGCGTTTGGGTTTTCAACCGAAAGACCATGAAACTGACACTCAGATTTAATCATTTTTATGTAGTGAGGCTTAATTTCAAGGGTTTCGTTGATTGGTGCTACGATCGGTCCTCCTCGTCCCTCTAGCAGTGGCTTGATTGATGAGGCGAGCGTGATACGGTTCGTCATAACTCGTAAGGTAGAAATTAGGGTTACGGAAAGGAATGCTAATCTAAACTAATTAACCTAATTAATCTAAGGATAAAGCAGGTAACTTCCGGATGATATTGATCTCCCGAAAGGGTCGCTAAATAACTAAGACAACTAAATTCCTAAAGTCGGTCGTTGTAGTCCCCGGCAGTGGCACCAAAAACTTGTCACGATCCCAGCGGTCAGTCGGATTTTACTCCGGTCGTTGAACCTTCCGGCAAGGGTTCACGGCAGCGTGTTTTATATTTATAATGCAGGGTATCCTAAGTTTTAATACAACCTAAAGACCTAAAGGGCAGTAAGCGGTATGTATGACTCAGGTGTCGTTCTTCAAACTACAACGGGCATGGGAATCTAGGAGGATTAATTATCTTTTGTAATTTAGCTGGATTTTTAAAACTTTTGATAGGTTGGTTGGTTTTCTAATCTAATTACTAAAACTAAAAAAAAAACTAAATTAAAGACAGGGGTTTGTACGGAGAACGCAGAGAAATCAAGATAATGAATATGTTTGCTGAGATTTTGGCAATGTTATTTGGATGGACAATTATGAGGGATAAGGCTACTAGGTGTGATGATTAATCCGGTGAGGTCATAGAAGCTTAATTGGTAATAAAGTATTATGCCTACGACCTTTACTCGGCTTCCACGTATTTGTATTACACCAGTGGTGGTTCCAACGCTATACCGGATACTTGGGCGTTTTACAGCTTTTCCGTTATACCAATTAGGGTTCCAGATTACTCACTAGATTTTCCTATATTTCTTAATGGGCTATAGTTACGATCCTGTTATGTACCTAACGTAGAGTTGTCCGCAATCAGATATATAATATGTCACAGGGATAGCAGCTATAGAATGTCCAGTACACTGAAAGTTCTCCCAAATGCACAGACCAATTCAACCGACAACTATCCTCTAATCCAGGTCCCCAGTCTCAGACGTCCAGAGGACGTCCGTATCGTGGCATGAATTGTTCATTGCACAATAACATGAATAGGGTTTAACCCGCGGAACCGGTTGGGATAATCTGTCTAGTGGTCAGCTGAATTGTTCATCATTAATCATACAATCATCACAACTATTACATGCATGTTAACCTATCTGTATTATGTTTATTATGTTTATGAAAATCTAATTAACAGGGTAGTGATAGTGTTTACGTATGTCTAGTATGCAGTACCTAAGCAACAATCAAACAAGAACATGCAATAGGACGGAACACTAGCATCACATTAACTGACCTAATAATTAAATCATGGGTATCCCGGAAGTTGTCCCAAAGATACACAAAAAACAAGCATGAACCTAATCTATCTCTAATCCTATGCTTCGTGTCCCTCATATATGTTTCAATTGAGATCATTATTCCACAACGGATTGTGCCCACGACTTTCATAGCTTCCACGTTCCGTACTACACACATTCGTGATGTTTCCGGCGCTATACAAATGAAAGCCGTATAACGTTACCTCTGTTGTTTCATATGTTTCAATCAAGGGAACAACGACCATGTTGAGTTCATTGATCATCATACACAGAATAGTTGGCAATCCTACTTCTAGCAATTGGCCAGGTACTAGGGAGGAGGATACAAACCACAACATAAGTTGGATTGATAACCGGGCAGAGGTTCAGCTTATAAGTTCACAAACAGTTTAAACTCATACAGACAGAGTAACAGCATGGTCAAATTATATCATAACTATCCTAACATTGCATACATCACAACAAACATTGATTTGTCTAGCTTAGCATAATTTTAGCATTCATTCCTAAGCATGCATAATAAGAAAGCATAATTAAAAGAATAAATACGAGAGATTGTATTAAACCTGAATAAGAGAGTAATACAGACAAATCTTCACGTATCTGAAGTCTTGGAGTATCTCCGTACAAAAGCTACTAAAAGCTTCTACTCTAAACTATAACCTACTAGCTTATTTCTAGAGAGAGAAATAAACTAGAGACAGAAAGAAAGTTTATTCTAGAGAGAGAAAGAAGAAATGAGAGAATGAGGTGTGTTTTGAAATGAGAAATGGATGGGGTATTTATAGGAGAAGGATGAAAGCTTTGGTAAAAGTCTTGAAGCACCAAATACAAGCATCAAAGCAGCATACGGGGCAAGCAGACCAAGGGGGTCAAACGGCACCCATCAAGACAAATACCCCCGTATACGGCACCCAAAGGGCCGTATACGGCACCTAGGGTGCCGTATACGGTACCTAGTGCCAAGGGGGGGGGGGGTTAGTGCTCCATTTGGCCTCCGTTGACTTCTCGGTTGCTTGGTTCGTTCGTATCTTCTTCGTTTAGAGTCCGTTTGGCTTGATTCTTGCGCCGTTGGATTCGTTTTTCCGTTACGCTTATGATGACACTAAGTTTGCCAAATTTGGAAGTGTTTGAATTTTGCGTGATCCGGATGACGATCGGCGAGCTTTTAAACTGTGTATCTTCTCTGTCTTTCGTCCGTTTCTTCTGATTCTTTCACCTCCGGTCTTGGATTTTCCTATAGATTCATAAAATATGAATTAAGCTCTATTTCTATTAGAATATTAAGAGAGGATATTTTAAGGTAATTGTTTTTGCCTCGGTTTGCGTGTTATTTGGACGTTTTAACCGATTTTTGTAGCAATGTCTATATTTAGACTATCTTGGTGATTTTTGGTAAATAATGATGGTTTTGAAATGTTTTCACCAAAGAATAGTCCAAAAAGTGTGGAAATATGTCCTTAAAAACATGACTTTTTGGGTCACATCAGGTTAAGTCACTCATGGCTTGCAAGCCCAAACCTGGAGTTTCTATCTGTGCTTTCTTCTTAGAGATGAAAGGGTACTTTGATAGGTTGGAATCATTGAACATGGTATTTAACACATAGTTTTCCATCGCCATAATTCTATCCAGTTTGCCAGCTGTATACAATCAGTTTTGTAAGTCCGTAGTTCTTGGATCGATAACAAGGTTATCTTAAAGTATTAAGACGCGGAATCTCTTAATATGTGTTATATGAATATAACGATAATAATCGCGTTTATAATACAATTATATCTAATAAGGTTTACTTTAATCGTTAGACAATCAAAGGCTAGCCGTTAGAATACTTGTATTTCTCTGGATTGTAAAACTGAATTCGCAGGGTTATTCTAATAACTAAAAATTATAATTTTCATAACCGAAAATCATATATATACTATGTTTCAACTCGCAGGTCGTGGGCTTGCGAGTTGACTTCAACTCGCAGTCTAGCCCAAGCCCAGACTCAACTCGGCTCTCTATCATTATCACGAGCCCACATCTCATCTCGCAACGCAGACTTTAGTTCGTATTCGATATTTGTCAAACACTTTAACATACTAATATATTTAACAAATATTAATAATAAACTAACATCTTTTATTTACAAATCTAAACCAATGTACAAATTTGATTACAATTACACTAGTCCTATTACAAGCTAGATCTGTTGTCACAAAACATGTCTCAGCAGACTTCCCCTTGACAATAGCTCTAGCGTCTATGTCTTCATGTTGTCTTTAATATCTACTTGTATATCTTGCTTCCAGCATATATCTTCAATTTGATGCAGGTCTTCACCATCTTCTGATAATCTTTTACTGCATCACCCCATCCATAAGTAGACATGATCTTGTTCTTATATAACATAATCAAATCACTCTTGGAGAGATTCATCAAGTGTCTTTTATCATATATGCGCAAGATCTCCTTTTCTCCAGTCGGATAGTCATCATCGGGCCTCAACCATAACATCTTCACCCGTTACAGAATCTACACCCCAACTCTTCAAATTTCCCAAAATATTCTGAGGCATAGACTTTATCGGTATCTGCTGTATGCACTTGACAGCTGGATAGACTTTCTATCTACGTCTCCTTCCAGTTCGCTGACTCTTTTCCTTTAGCTTAATAGTTCGTCCAACTCTTGGCTTAATTCGATCAAACTTCATTGTTCTACCCTCAGTCCCGATATTCTTTTCAACATACTTCGCATAATCATCATTACTGGGGTTAATCATCTCCAATATAGCCAAGTCTCGAACTTCATATCTAGGTAAGGAACTGAATACAGCCAGCTTCTTCTCAAAGTACTGGACTCCATCATATCGCTTGATAGCAAAAACTTTCAACTCTGAATCATAATACCAACCGATAATGCCAGTCTTAAGCTCACGTTTTCCTGTAATATCAACTTCTTTCATTACACGTGGCTTCTTTTCCCTTTTCTTCTTTAACATCTCTTAGATAAACATTTGATTTCCGACTAGATGTTTAAGCTTTTCATCAATCTCATCAGTAACTTCATCCTCTGAATCTGTAGAATCATTTTCAAATGCTTCTAAATCAATAACTGATTCTCCGTTTTCATTTCTAAAAACGAATTCAGTCTTTGACAGACTGACGACGTGCTCATCTACATTTACATCGGATTAGCACCTTCGTCTATCTCAGGTTCGGGAATGGAAGTCCAATCTTCAGGTGGTACAAACTCACCTTCTTCTAAATCATAATTGATATCCTCATCGATTTCATCAAACATATCACTTCCAGAATCTGATAGATCAAGCATTTCCATATCTATAAAAGCAAAAACACAAATAAAATATTAATAACATAAATTCTTTCATTGATTTCCCTGAACCAATCTAAGAATTTCCTTATTAATCCTTTTATGTATCTAATTCATAATATAAATGCATTACATAACCTATAAATCTTTTATTGATTACCCTGAATCAATCTAAGATTACAAGAGTCTTATAAAATAAAATACACTTAGCGAGCAAACATTAATTAAATTTAAGTGTATTGTGAACAATCACTGTCACCAAACATTCAAGTTTACAATTAATTAACTTATATAATTTCCAAGACTTAATTGAACTGTTATATTTCCAAAACTTAACTATCAAATATATCTTTAAATTTATATATCGTTTGTAAGTTATAGAATATTACATAATTAACTTGTCAGTTATACAAACTCTCAAGTCTAAAATGTATAAGTTATAATAGAAAATCAGACCGTCGATATCAATCGGGACACGCCGCACAACTAATTATAAGTCGGAAGACTTTCGATCAAAAATCTATTTAACTTTTAATAATTATATAACTTAAAATATGTCAAACATATGTAACTTATAATATAAAATCTTAAGTTGAATATATTACCAAATATTTTAAGTTACAATTATAATTACAAAATACAGTCAAACTAGTTTCTCACCAGCTTCACCTTCAATTGGTATGACTGTATCAGTACCAGTACCCGAACCACTAGCTCCAGCATCACCAAACTCCCCCTGAACAGTAGCTTGCTGACCAGTCTTTGAAGGACCAGCCAGCTTACTATCCTTTGGCGCACTGGGATCATCATCTGTATCATCTCGTCTATTTCTCCTTAGCTCATCCTCTTTACAAGCCTCTTGATATGCCAAGATCTCCCCCTGAACTAGCTTGTCCTTTAGGAAAGGTTATCAATCTGTCGTTGTTGAGAAGTTACATCATCTACCAAGTTATTTTTGGTCTTCAACAGTAGAGTGTAGGCTTCATTCTAAACCGACATTCCCTGAGACATGGTGAGAGTACGTGACTCGAGCTCTCTAACACGTGACTCCAAGGATGTAATCCTTTCAGCATCAGTCACCGGTCGAGATGGATCAGTAGTAGTGGTTGGTGGAGGCGGAAGAGTGATAGTTGTAGCTGCCGCAGAAGCTACACCAGAGAGCAATTGAGCTGCGGCTCTACTAGCTTTATTTGTCGGATACGTCTCAGGACGTATTATAGCAGCGATCATCTCCACCTATCAAGTTAAACCAATAAAATAAGTAATTGTTACAGAGATACATCTGTCTCAATCTCTAATTATTAAACATCACAAACATTCACTAAACCTATATCCATACCTCAGAAGGCACTGATAGCGGTTCAATCACAGCTTGTGACACCACTTCAACCTGTGGTCTATCCTGAGCAACTGTTACAGAAACATCTGTCTCAGTTTGTAACTCCTGAATAACAAGTGAAAACTGGTTAACAATATAAAACTAACCCGGACTTGAGACATGACTAATAGTCATATCAGCTCTAGCTCTTTTCCGTTGTCGGGTCTGTAAGGAAGAATCCTCTTCCTCTTCCACAGCCACCTCAGTAGTTGGATTGAAATCAGGGTCAATCTCTTTAGCCTTTCGCTTTTCTTTCAACGATGGATCCGGAATAAGTTGTGATTTATATCGAATCATACCAGCAGGAAGAAGTTGAGGACTCGGAGTTTCATCCAAATCAGAATCAGAAGCAGTATCTCCGTCTGCTCCCTCCGAAGGTCCAGTCTCAAGACCTTTTCCAAAACCACCAGATGTCCCAGCATCTGGTCCGCTCTCCTGTCTCTGCTCGCCCTCAGGTCTCGTAACCTCTGGGCTGACAGCCTCAGGTTCCTGATCATAATTATATTAAAACTTTATGATTAGTAATAAACTCTATCATCTAAGTATCTCTATAATTAATTAATAAACTTATGATTAGTAATAAACACTACCATCTAAGTAATAAATTTTATGATTACATATTTATTATTATATCATACCTCCACAGGTGGAACATACTGTTCTATCTCTCTCAATTCTTCATCATGTGCATCGTCATTCTATACCAGCACATCATGCACCAGTTGTGCAGCAACATCTGGATTCACCTGCTGACCCGGTTGATCTGCTTAGATCAGCACATCCTCAAGAAGCGCCTGTGGTTCAGGTTGTGGAACCATATCAGCAACAGGCTCAGGGACAACAGCAGCAGGCTCAGGAAGTTATCCAGCAGCAATATCTAACCAACCGTTATTCGGTGGCGCCACATAGTGTGGATTAGTAATGTAACCAAATAAAGCCCTCGTCTGTGGCTTCTGCTCAAAACGTCTAGAGGTATGCTGAAACATAGCATTGTAACCTCGAAGACCAATCGTGTCAACATGTAAATCCGGAGCAATTCGCAAAACTTCCAATACTTACCTAGTTGAAAGATAAGCAACCTATCTTGGTGAAACACCGAGGTACATGAATAAAGCAGCGTATCGTCTCATAGGCTCGACCGTTCTTAACACCTAAGCTTATCTCTCGTTCCTCTAATTGTGTAACTAATTATTAACTTGTTATGATTAAATAATCAAATGTGTAAGATCTAAGGGGTTTATGTATCTAAGTCACTTTGGAATATCCTTTCTAGACCTTGTTAATACTTTCTTAAGCTCTAATTACTTTGATTTATGACCTAGACCTCTCCTTTTTAAACAGTTATACATCCCTGGATTATTCGAAGTTTGTTGAAACGTGTTTCATATGCAGACCATACCTTTCAGTAATAACCAGTATACTTTTATAGAATAGTTCCACGGCTTCTTACATCCAACATGCGGTCAGGAGTAATTGACGGTGAGAATGACACTCTTAAACTAATTAAATTAAAAGCAGATGTAAATGTAAAGCAATGCAGAAATGTAAACCTAATATGTGTAACGAGTGGTCTCACTGTGTCTTACTTATTGCATGCTATGGGCACAGATAACTACTTACCATAATTAAGGTTCATGACTCCCTAATATCTAGGTTATAGTCACGTGGATAACAGGAAAGGGTACTTCATAAATTAGGTCGAGTGTCATATATTTAAACGATAACAAAGTATAATAATTCTCATTCATATAAGTTTCTTTTTTATAAATTTAAGCTATATTGGAATGAGTTGTTTTTACGATCCTATCAACTAACTAACGTAGAGTTGTCCGCAATCAGATAGGAGATATGTCACATGGATAGTAAACACAAACAATTACAATACACCGGAAGTTCTCCCAAATGTACTGAACACATCGGCCCACAACTACCCTCGAATCCTATTCCCCAATCTTGGTCATCAGAGATGTCTGTATCATGGCATGGTCTGTTGAATAAACAGTCGCATAAACAGGTTTTACCCTACCGGAATAAGTTGGGGGCAGTCTGGTCATAAGCGGTCGGCCAAACATGCCATCATTCGTTCATAATATTATTATTAAACCATAAATAGAAACTCATTTAGCATATTTATAGTATTAATCTGCAATATAACTACCTTCGGTCGTCCCAGACTTCCATACGTTTGTACTTCGCAAAAAGCATTTCCAGCACTATATCTGGGAACAGTCGAATAGGGGCCGTCATATTACTTTACAATATTTAATATCATCCCATTATAACTATCTAAATCATAGCAAACATATAAGCAACTACTCGCAGGTCATGACAATAAACATTTCTAACGTTAATTAATCGTAAACATCAAACAAGAACATTACGAAGAATTAATAAAAGAAAAGGATAGATATTACCCGTAACTCTTGCGAGCAAAACGATACTTATATTACTTCCGAATATTCCAAAGCGTTACATCATGAAGCTAGCTACTACTAACTATTACATAATTAATCCCTTACTTATCTCTCACCAAATTAGATTAATTTAGAGAGAAAAAGAAGAGAGAGAGAGAGAGAGAAAAAAGAGAGAAAATAAAAGTTGGGAAAAACTGATTTTACAGAGTCTAGGAAGGTGTGTCTTTCAAATGAGACTTTGATGCCCTATTTATACTTGAAATCTGGTGCATGTTAGCCATCTTAGGTTCAAGTTAGCAAGCATTTGGGGGGTGGTACTTTGCCGTAAAGTGGTAGCACATGTACCCTAAAGGCACGGAAAGTGGTAGCAAGTGTACCCTAAGATTATGGAAAGTGGTAGCACATGTACCAGGCAAGTATGAGCAAGGACCAAAAAAGGAGAAGGGGATGGCCGGCAACCAGCTAGCGGTGGCTGGCTACCAGCCAGCGGCGGCTGGCTGCCATCCAGCTGCAGCCGGCCGTCCCGGTTGCTGCCCGTTCGTCTATTCCTTGTTTCGCGCATATCTTTTTTGTTATGCTCCTGTTTTTGATGATTCTTTTTGCGTTGGATTCGATTTTCAAAAATGAAGACTTTGATGTAAAGAAATCCCTGAGATGTTTCTCCGATCTTTAGATGTCTTGTACCGAATCGTTTGAATCTTTCGTCGTATGCATAATCTTCATTCTTCATCCGTTTTTGTTGATTCTTCTTTTGTTAGATTCTTATTTTGAAAACGAAGTCTTTGGATAGGATGAATCTTGGTGGTGGATGTTTTATCTCTAAATCTTGTCTCGGATGCCTCGAATCTTCAAACGTGCGTGGAATCTTCGTTTTTCGTTCGTTTTGCTTGATTTTTCTCGTGCGACTTTATTTTGACCTTCTTGGCAAAGTTCCATTGATTTGTGTGTTATTTGAGTCTAAATGCCAAGTATTTTTCTAGAATGAGAGAGATATCGGTATTAAAAATGTGACTTTTTACGCAATATCAAGTATCCCACACTTAGAACTTTGCTTGTCCTCGATTCTAATAGCTTGTTTTTAGAAGTAATAATTCCTAGAGAATATAACGTTCCAGTAGTAAAAGAATTTTCAAGTGAAACTCGGGTTTTTGTAGAATTTGATACTTCCTATAAGCAAAACTTTGATCCTTGATGGGGAATATACATGACTAGGCATCCCTCGCAGTTGGTCTCTCAGTTCACTCAAGTGTTTAGGGTGTCCTATTTGCTAGTGTCAATCACTCAGATAGTCAGTCATGCAACATTTTCTGTCATAAGCTTGATCAAGAATCAAATCTCCATCACTTGGATGAGAACGGTGCTAATCTCTCATGATATTTGGAAAGAAATATGGGTTTTTTTTTTTGGTTTTGAAGGAAGGATGTATGGATTTGTAATGGGTGAAAAGGAAAATATTTTTGGGTATTTTTTTTCTTTCCTTCATATCCTTTTGAAACTTTGGATAAGGATATTAATTCTTTTCGAGAAAATCTCTTTTAAAAGTTTTATGGATTCTGATAAAGACTCAAGTGTTTACTTGATTCTGCAGCTCCCCATTTGATTTTTACTTTTCCCCTCCGGACTTTCTCAAGGAGAGCTAGGCATATATATATATATATATATATATATATATATATATATATATATATATATATATATATATATATATATATATTTTATGCCTAGCTTACCAGAAAGTTATTTTTAAGTCCTGGGGTTCTTTGGCACAGGGTTGCGAAAGCCACTTTTTCTTGTGAGAATTCAGGAATTTGAGAGTGTCCCTGAAGAAGGTATTTCCATTGTTTTGAAGAGAAGATGTAAAGAAGGATTTGGTTAGGAGTGTATAAGGGTTTTGATGGTTGTGTGGAGAGTTGGTGGAATTTTCTAGTGGTTGAGTTGTTTTTTTTTTAATGGAGATTTTTAGGGTAGGTGATGGGGATTCCTTAGAAAATATCGAGATTGATTGCACCTGTACCACGTATGGCACTCATCGATGTAATCTCGAAATATATTGCAAGAGCAAGTTCTAATTCCAATGCATACATCGGCACACACATAAAACGAAAGTGAAGCATTGAAGATGAATGCTTATTTTGGTCTCAAACCTCACGAACCGAATGTTTTTGGTCAATGTGTGACTAGCCATGAGTTGCTCTTTTAGTCCGTATCTTATCCTTTAAAAACCTTTGTTTCTATTTTGAAATTCATTTCTTGCTGTAAGTTATAACTTTGGTGTATACTATTTCAAAATGTTGACTTTTGAATCCAACAATTTCAAAAAATTTCTCTATTTTTAGACTTTTATGAGAAAAGTTGTGTACAGTACGGACAAGAGGTCAAACTTGCGGTTGTAGACCGTATATCCCACACTTAGAGGAACATTGTCCCTAATGTTCGAATCTATGTATAAGATACCTCTTATCGAAGTATCCAACACTTAGAATTTCTACTAATTATGGAAAATATCTCTCAGTGTTTTGTGGATTCCAAGGATCCCACACTTTGTGTTTGGAATGGGATATAGGTCAATATAATCTTGCAAAAATGGATAAATAAACTAAAGAAAGGAATGCAGAACTCCCCTATCGTCTATACGACTGTGAGCTGAGGATCTGAGTGGTAGACTGTGTCAGCACCAAAGTTTGCTTAACTTGGTTGTCATTGGTCTTCATGTATTGTACTCGAGCTCCAGCGGTATAATCTTTCTTCAATCACTCAAACAATTTTCTCACGAAAATAACTACGAACTAAAGGATAGATTGCAGAAAATGAAGGGATAGCTTTCTCAGGATGTAGGGAGAGCCATTCTGGTTGCAACGGGTTCTGTGATCTCCCCCGATTGACTGGTGTCTTTGATATGATCCTTAGCGGATAAGATTTCCAATTCCGTTGTCAAACCCGATCTACTTCTTTGTATCCTATTAGTCTATCATTTCCCTTGAAGCGAGATATGCTCAATTTGTTTCTAGATCTAATGGATTATGGTGCTCCCATTTTCCATTTCACCATTATAAAGATTCCCATCCATAGGCGTAAGTACCTGTCTTTTAGTCATTTGTACAAGTAACGGGTGAATGTGATCAAAAAGACGGATGATTATTCTCTAAACCATAGACTCATTTTCAAATGTATTTTGAAAACAAACCGGTATATGACTTGGAGTCTAATCATATACTTCTGCAAAACAAACATTATACTAGTATCAACAGATTAGGTAGCCAAGTATAGACGTATCTAAAGCACACATTTGTTAATGAGTTTGAGCACAATTCACATATTGACATAGAAACTATGTTATCAGATAAAGCCTTAAAAGGTCTAATGTATGTTCACATAAATATATGCAAATACCTCAAAGCTCATTATATGTGAGTGAGGGTGCAAGATGTCCTAGGTACCTATTGTATTGCTTATCCTAGGTTCATTTGTTAGTAAAAGGATGTTTGAGAATATATAAATAATGGTGAAGTTCATACAAGTGGGAGAAGGAAGATTTTAAGGTTTTAACAAAGGACTTCAATGCATATGAGACTTTAAATTGCAAGTCATGTTAAAAACCATCATTTTAAAAAAATCTAAGAAACTTTAAACATTTATTCCAGGGCTTCATCTCTACTTATTTGTGTTAGTTCACTACTTAAACTACTTTAACTACTACTGATAATCCTATGTTAGAGGTTTCCTCCCAAGAAGTGCTTGTTTTAGTTCGAATCACTAGCTTGACTCCAAACCTATTTCTTAGGAAATCTAGGGGGCTCCTTTACATCCATCAGTAGACACAAGCGGAAATATTGGTACATACCTAACGGATTAAAGCAGATTATCGTCAGGGTATGTTCAATCAGGCAAGAAGGCGTGGCAAAGTAAGTGATTTGTTTTACTTGAGGTAAAACAAAGCTCTCGACTTTTTCTACCTCTTGAGTTTTGGGTTGTTCGGGTTAATCAAAGAGGTCCTTATCACTCCATGACGTGTACGTCATTATGTAGTAGAGAGAAGGTTTGTAGGGTGCTCTTGACGCAAAACCCACCTTGCTTCCTAAAGTCTTTGGTTTGATGAGAATGTTGTACTCTGGGCATGGACGTGGGACAATGTCCATTAGCGTCTCCAATCTCATAGCAACATTTTCATCAAATACTTGGGTGTCTGTCTCCTCTAAGGCACTAGTAAAGTCTATTAGATCAGGAAGTGAATTAATCAAAGGGATTTTCGGGATACAGTCGACCACAACTGGTTGTGGGACGTGTTCAACCATATCAGTTTGAATGTTTTTACTACTTAGAATTGGTATGTATCCATCCAGTCCATGTGAAGCTAATTCTTCTGTGTAAAACTCCCAATTCGGGCTCTCCATCTCGATCTCTTCGTCTACCTCGTCATCCTCGTCACTCCGGCTGGAAGTTTTGAGTTGCAGTGGTTCGAAAAGTTCTTCTAGAACAAACCCTCTGTCGATCTTTGACGTTGATAGGTCAGGAATAAGTGAAATTGAAGTTTAGAAGATTGGGTTGGTGTGAGAGTTGAAGGGATATTGTAACCGAACTCATGAGAATGTAAGTCTGTGTCGGGTGTAATAGATGTGGAGTGTGTGCGTCTCTCAACATTCTGTATCCTAGAGTTGGCTCTAGCTTGATTCCTACTCTCCTCACTACTCTCTTGGGCTTGTGTTGGTAGTTTAGTAAAGATTTTAGACATATTATAAGTAAAGCTTCTAAGTATGTCTTCTTGTTCTTTAATCATTTTTTCAAGTGGGTCAGAAGGAGGTGAGAAAGCAGCATTACTGCTGAGACATGCTAGGGGCGTATCTCTCAAGTTAGGAATCTCGTAAGGTTGTGGTTCACATACAGGGTAAGGTGAGTGTGGGTAGATTTCGAATGGTTGGGGATAAAAAGGTTGGTATGGATGTGGTTGGACAACATGGGGGTCATATTGATATTGAATTTGAGGATCTAAGTACCCTACGTTATCTGAAAACAACATACTTTGGCTTTGACATTGATGTGCTAAAATCAGGTTATAAAATTTAAATAGAAAATACCAAAGATCTAGACTAAAACACAACTAGGCAAGTGTACCTAATCGCAAAATAGTATAGTAAAGGTAAACTCCGGTTAAGTTCGTTTCCACAGGGAACAGTGTAATGATTATTTTAAGCAATTAATTTATCTAATAATTAAACTAACAAAGCAAGTAAATATTGGGAGTTTTATGTCTTTTAACGACAGACTGTCAAAGAGAATTATTTAACTAATTTTTGAATAGTAAAAGTAAATAAAAGATAGTTGTACTCAAATAGAGAAAATATACTTGTTTAAACCTTTTGACATCTAGTTTATTGGATATTTTAGATTAAGAACTGGATCAGATTTAGTCCACTTAGAAAACACTATTCGGATTACAAGTTGTCACTTAACAATCACCTAGTTAAGATTATACAATCCAAGTGTCCTTGAAATCTAAAACCTCTTAACTATGAATTATGTAATCAATGAAATCACAAGTTAACTTATAGTCTTACTTTCATAAAAACTATTAACCATACAAGATATCTCTAAATTATGGTCCACCAATATTATAAATCAACCAATTAATTCAAGTCTTCTAATCACGTCTAATTAGAATTCACAATCGATCACAATTGACAAAGTAACAATATCACGCAAAAGTTATCACTAATTGCAAAGCAATAAAGTCACTACTTGAATTAATCAACCAATAAATAATATCAATCATTCTTTTGTTACCGTGAAATCAAAGTATATAAATCCAATCACGAAAATATATCCAAACTAGATGCAATATTGGTCTAAACAAGTACTAGAAACTTAGCCTATAATACAGCAAAACGATAAATCAAACACAAAGACATGTTCATAATCGATGAAATAATGGAGATACCAATGTTATCGATGCACGGAATCAATCTCCTAGCTTCGAACGGGTGGAAATGGAAGATTCGGACCCTAGGTATCCCTAAGAGTCACCCTCTGACTTCTGAGTTCGGCTGCTCTAAGATTCGTGAAGTGATCCCCCATCAAATGAAAGCAAATGAAGGTATTTAGGGTTTCTGCCGAATCGATCCATCCGCCAGATGGACGTTAAAGCCCAAATTCTGAATACGCGTCTGATCCAGCTTGGCCCAAACAATCCATACGCCGGATGGATTAATCCATCCGCCGTATGGAATGAAAATTACAACTTTTTCTTCAGCCGATCCCAACAATTCCTTTAGCTTCTCATTTTCATAATTTTCTTCAATAATAACTCGATTTCTGCTTCATTTTTAATCCAAACTTCACTTACACCTATTTTGCAAATATTAAAGAAATTAGTACCTAAAATTACATAAATAGAATAAAAAAAATAAACTTTGGGGAATATTAATATATAAAAATTGTACTTATTTGATGCTATCAAATATCCTCACACTTAAGATCTGCTTGTCCTCAAGTAGATAATTTTATTATAAATCTTTGATAAGCATCAAACTAATATTTACAAATCAGAATACCTAAATTAAAAATTTATTTCATACTTTAAAACTTTATACAATTTAATTAACATGGATAACTATAATGTACAAATAAAAATTATTATTATTGTAACATATAGTTCATAAATGAATACTAATATTTTTATCCACTCTAAACAATCTATACTCATATTTCTGAATACATCTTTATTATTAGCATGTATATTACTTATTATTTCCACATATGACATACTCTTAAACTTAATTATGCATTTTCCTTTTATATTCAAAGTAAATATATGAAATTCATTTTTAAGAATCAAGACATTGGTGACAGGTCTGCATTTTCATGCAACAAAGTGACATAACTTGATTCAGGTAAAGCAATTTTAGAATCAAACCAGCGGTGACAGGTCTATACCTTAGTATAACAAAGCGACATAGTTTGATGATTTTAAGATTTTAAATCTCTTTTGCTTTTTATTTAAGAATACTAATACGAGACCAGGTCTGTACTTTCGTACAACAAAGGAAACAATTAGTAGACCCCCAAATGATTTCATATAAGTATCAAAAATATAAAATTATTTGCATGATAAATCTAAGAATTAAGACTTTTTATGCCATACATCATATTGCTTATTTCATAAAATAATATACAATTTATTTATCAATTTTTTAAAATTCAGAAATCTTCGTATAGATTGCCTATTAGTACATCATATCATGTAACCATATATTACTTATTATTAAATTGCTTACATTATATGTACAAAACAGGTAATCCACATTAAAGTCTAAAATATTAAATATAAAACAAAACTTTTAACAAAAGTATTTTAACTAATAAATACTTAGTTTTTAACTCAAAATTTTAAATTTTGATGAAAATTTAAGAAAAATTATAATATAAGGACAAGTAAACATTTGAAGAATATTTCTTTTCTACCGACCCCTTCCCCACACTTAATTTATACAATGTCATCATTGTATATAAACATATAAAATAAAAGTGAGTAAGGAAGAAAAGAAATTAGAACGAAACACTCCCCTGACGTAGAAGCGATTATCTTGATCGGTTCGGTATCAGTCAGTGGTCTCGTTATCCTTCGTAATAAATATACAACAAAACACACTTTCGTAGGAAATCACGATTGCATTTAGCGTATGCAATAAGCCTTTAAACCCCTCGGTATCCCGAGTGGACGAGTTATAGTCTCGTGAGGGTTTCCAGGGAACACACCCACAAAGTTCAAAAGTACCTGCATTGTTAATAAACAAAACAAAACAATGAAAACCAAATAATATACAATTTATAAATTACAAAGCTTATTTATTAACGAGTCTTAAGCTTGACTCAACCCCGAATTTCAACGTTGTGTGGGGTGAAAGTTGAGGTCAACTTCATCCTCAACTTCTAACGGTCCATCCACATAATGCTTAATCCTATGACCATTAACTTTGAACAAAACACCATCTAAATTCTCTAGCTCAACCGTACCATAGGGAAAAACTTGTTTCACAATGTAAGGACCAGACCACCTAGATTTCAACTTTCCAGGAAAAATTTTAAACCGAGAGTTAAAAAGGACCGATCCCCCACTTTAAACTCTTTGTTACCCTTAAGTCTTTGGTCATGCCATTTCTTGGTCCTTTCCTTATAAATGAGTGAATTTTCATAAGCATCGTGCCTAAGTTCATCTAACTCATTTAACTGCATCAATCTAAGGCGACCTGCTACATGAAGATCAAGATTGCATGTCTTAAGAGCCCAAAATGCTTTGTGCTCAATCTCAACGGGGAGATGACATGCTTTCCCATACATAAGACGGAAAGGAGTGGTTCCTATAGGTGTCTTATAGGCCGTTCGGAAGGCCCAAAGAGCATCATCGAGTTTGGTGGACCACTCTTTTGGGTTTGCACCTACGGTTTTCTCTAAGATACGCTTCAAAGCACGGTTTGTATTTTCGCCTTGCCCACTTGTCTGAGGGTGATAAGGTGTTGAAATTCTATGGGTTACCCCATACCGTTTCAATGCCTTTTCAAGTTAGGCATTACGAAAATGAGTACCCCGATCGCTTATGAGAGCCTTTGGAGTACCAAAACGGGCAAAAAGACGTTTCAAGAAGTTAAGAACTACTCGTGCATCGTTAGTAGGGAGAGCTTGTGCTTCCGCCCATTTAGAGACATAATCGACTGCAACGAGTATATAGAGGTTCTTATGAGAATTAGGAAACGGACTCATGAAATCTATCCCCCATATATCGAATACCTCACAAACTTGGATGACATTTTGGGGTATTTCATCCCGTGATGAAATTTTTCCGGCCCTCTGACAAGCGTCACAAGATTTAACTAGGTTCAAGGCATCTTTGAAAATGGACGGCCAATAGAAACCCGCCTCATAAACCTTTCGGCCATTGAGTTGTGGTCCGTAATGACCTCCGGTGGGACCTAGATGACAATGAAGTAAAATCTTCCTAGCTTCATTTCCAAACACACATCTACGAATCACACTATCCGGACAGCTTCTAAAGAGATGTGGGTCTTCCCAAAAATAGTATTTGATGTCACTAAAGAATTTCTTCTTTTGTTGGTGTGACAGACCCTTTTGGAGAACACCACCGGCTAAGTAGTTCGCGATGTCCGCAAACCAAGGAATCTCATCGGTCTCGACTTTCATGAGAGACTCATCAGGAAAGTCATCATCAATAGCAGATTCGTTTAGAACCTCCAACTTGAGGTTCTCAAGTCGAGAGAGATGATCGGCGGTGAGATTTTCCGCTCCCTTTTTATCCCGGATCTCAATATCAAACTCTTGCAAAAGCAAGATCCAACGAATCAATCGGGGTTTGGCATCCTGTTTTGAGAACAAGTGCCTAAGGGCAGAATGATCAGTATAGACAACCGTTTTGGCTAGTACAAGATATGAACGAAACTTATCAAAGGCAAAGACAATAGCTAGGAGTTCTTTTTCAGTGGTCGTGTAATTCAATTGGGCTCCTTGTAAAGTCTTACTAGCATAATAAATGGTCTGAAATCGCTTTTCTATTCGTTGCCCTAAAACGGATCCTATGGCAAAGTCACTCGCGTCACACATGAGCTCAAAAGGAAGGGTCCAATTGGGAGCTATCATGATTGGTGCATTGGTCAATTTCTCTTTAAGGAGATTGAAGGCCTTTAGACATTCATCAGTGAAGACAAATGGTGCATCCTTCTCAAGAAGTTTATTCATAGGCGTGGCGACTTTTGAGAAGTCTTTAATGAAGCGCCGGTAGAAACCAGCATGGCCTAGAAAACTCCTAACTCCTTTAACATTAGTGGGAGGTGGAAGATTGGCAATAACATCCACTTTGGCTCGGTCTACCTCTATACCTACACTCGAAATCTTTTGCCCGAGAACAATGCCTTCTCGAACCATGAAATGGCATTTTTCCAAGTTGAGCACAAGATTGGCTTTCTCACATCGGACCAACATTCTCTCTAGGTTTTCAAGGCATACATCAAAGGTGTTACCGAAAACGGAGAAGTCATCCATAAACACCTCCATACATTCTTCTATCATATCATGGAAGATCGCCATCATGCACCTTTGGAAGGTAGCAGGGGCGTTGCAAAGACCAAATGGCATGCGTTTATATGAAAAAGTGCCATAGGGACACGTGAAGGTGGTATTCTCTTGGTCTTCGGGCGCAATTGGGATTTAGAAGTAGCCCGAGAAACCATCAAGAAAACAATAGAAACTATTTCCCGATAACCTTTCCAACATTTGGTCGATGAAAGGTAGGGGAAAGTGGTCCTTCCTAGTGGCATCGTTCAACTTCCTATAGTCTATGCAAACCCTCCAACCCGTAACAGTCCTCGTGGGAATAAGCTCGTTATTTTCATTGGTTATCACAGTGATACCCCCCTTTTTGGGTACCACTTGAACGGGGCTTACCCATGGACAATCAGAAATGGGGTAAATCAAACCCGCATCAAGCAACTTAATCACTTCTTTCTTAACGACATCTTTCATGTTAGGATTTATTTTCCTCTGTCTTTGCACCACAGGCTTAAATTAAAATTTTGTGAGTGCAATACGAAGGACTTATACCCTTAATGTCATTAATTTTCCATGCTATGGCCGGTTTATGGGCTTTTAGCACGGAAATGAGTTGAAATTTTTTACTTACAGTGAGAGATGAGGAGATTATGACAGGTAATTGAGATTCGCCTTGTAGATAAGCATATTCCAGATGACTTGGAAGTTGCTTAAGCTCCAAAACTGGTGGTTCCTCAATTGAAGACTTGTAGCGATATCGATCCTCTTTCTTCAACTCTTCAAACTCTTCAGTCGTGGGTTCGTAGCCTTCCGCCATAAGAGCGGTTAACTCCCCCACACTGTCTTCCAACAGCTCGTCATCCTGCTCTCCAAGTGGACAAACACCTGTACCCTGCAATTCTGGAAATTCTTGCAACAACTCCAAATGTGTATCTACAGTTTGTATATCAGTAGAATTGGAATATTGCATGGAACGATCAACAGAAAAAGTGACACTCTCATCTTCTATGCTTAAGGTTAGTTTTCTGTTAAAAACATCTATTATAGCCCTAGCCGTATTTAATAATGGTCGGCCTAAGATGAGAGGGGGTGGTTGTCCTCTTCCATGTCCAAAATCACAAAATCAGCAGGAAACACTAAAGTACCAACTTTAACTAGCATGTTCTCCATAATACCCCTAGGATATTTAATTAACCTATCCGCTAGTTGTATGCTCATTCGTGTTAGCTTTAAATCACCTAGGTCTAGTTTAACAAACAAAGAATAAGGCATTAAGTTAATACTAGCACCTAAATCCGCTAACGCACACATTGAACTAAGACTACCAAGAAAACATGGAATGGTAAAACTTCCCGGATCAGACAACTTTTCGGGTAGCTTGTTCAATAAAACCGCCGAGCATGTAGCATTCATGGTTACCGCTGAAAGCTCCTCCATCTTCCGCCTGTTGGTGAGTAGGTCCTTCAAAAACTTCGCATACTTTGGCGTACCTAAAATAACATCAATAAATGGAAGATTAACATTAATTTGTTTGAACATATCCAAAAATTTGGACTGTTCAGCCGCAAGTTTCTCCTTCTTCAGCTGGCTCGGGTAAGGAATGGGTGGTTGGTACGGCTTCACTACTGGTTTGACCAAAACTTTACTTTGTGGGCTTTTTGTGTTCCCTTGGTCTTCATCAACCACCGGTGTCGGTTCCTTATCCTTATCCTTCTCCTTCTCCTTCTCCTTAGCAGGCACGTGTGACAATGGAACAAAATCATCAGAAAATTTAGGCATAACAGGTGGCTCGAGCACCATTCCACTCCTGAGGGTGATCGCCTTTTCTTGCTCATTTCGAGGGTTAACTTTTGTATCACTCGGCAGGCTACCAGGTTGCCTCTCAGCTAACATCCTTGAGATGTTACTAACCTCCTGCTCCAAAGTCTGAATAGAAGCCTGTTGGTTTCTTAATGACTGAGAAGTTGCTTCATTTGTTTGACCTTGAGTTGCGACAAACTTGTTAACAAGATCTTCTAAGCTTGGCTTCTTCACTTCTTGTTGTGGTTGTGGTTGTTGTTGTTGGTAATAACCGGAACCTGACTGTTGATAAGGCATGTTATAATTCCTGTTGAAGTTGTTCCTTTGAAAGTTATTCGGTCTCTGATTCAAGAACGAAACATTCTCCAATTGTTCCATTGGTTTATCCGCATATCAATCCTTGGTCAAATGCATACCCCCACACGTCTCACAACCAACTTTAATTGCGTGAATATCCTTAGTCATCTTCTCCATTTGCCTACCAAATGTTGCCATTTGAACAGTTAAGGCAGCAATACTATCACTGGCTTCAGCACTAGCTACTTTGGATCTAGACTTTTCCTTCTTTTGATGCCACTCATGAGTGTGAGCGGCCAATTCAGCAATGACAGTATGAGCTTGGGTAGCTGTCTTCTTCATTATAGAACCCCCTGCTGCAGTATCTATAGCCTTTCTGGTATCCACATCGGCTCCCTTGTAGAATATCTGCACCTTTTGGAAGGTGTTCAAACCATGTTGCGGACAACTTCGAAGCATCTTCCCAAACCTAGTCCATGCTTCATACAGAGTTTCTGAAGGTTTCTGTTCAAATTGGGAAATATCTCCTTGTAGCTCAGCTGCTTTTGAAGCAGGGAAAAATCTCTGAAGAAACCTGTCAACCATGCCTTCCCACGTTGTGATCTCTCCTTCTGGCAAAGAATCCAGCCAGTCTTTAGCCTCTCCCGTGAGAGTCCAAGGAAAAACTCTGAGGTAAATCACCTCATTCTCAACAGCTCGTAATTTGAATAGAGTGCAAATCCCCAAAAATTTTATCATATGTTCATTTGGGTCTTCTTTTTCAGCTCCACTAAACTGGCATTGGATACTGATCATATGCAGAAATTGCCCCTTGATCTCAAAGTCATCCGTAATCGCGGTTTGAGTAATAGCTGAACCCTGACCATCCCGAGTGGCCTTCATCCGAGTTTCCATGGTCTGAGTTTCTAGGTCAGCCATTTCGGATTTTGGTGTTTCTTCCTGTTTGGTGTTTGGTTCTAATTGAAAATTAGTAGGTGTGATGTTTATCCGCGCTAGCCTCCTAAACTCTCTTTCTGGGTCGAAGAACAGCTCAAGAAGTGGTGATTTGGAGGTACGGGTCATAAACTACCTGAAATCTGTCAACACAAACCAACAAACATATTAAAAGCACCGACACTATAAAATAGAATAATAAAATAACAATAATAATAAAAACAACTAAATTACTAGAATAAAAATAATAATAATAACGCAACTGCTCCCCGGCAGCGGCGCCAAAAAACTTGATGTGCTAAAATCAGGTTACAAAATTTAAATAGAAAATACCAAAGATCCAGACTAAAACACAACTAGGCAAGTGTACCTAATCGCAAAATAGTATAGTAAAGGTAAACTCCGGTTAAGTTCGTCTCCACAAGGAACAGTGTAATGATTATTTTAAGCAATTAATTTATCTAATAATTAAACTAACAAAGCAAGTAAATATTGGGAGTTTTATGTCTTTTAACGACAGAATGTCAAAGAGAATTATTTAACTAATTTTTGAATAGTAAAAGTAAATAAAAGATAGTTGTACTCAAATAGAGAAAATATACTTGTTTAAACCTTTTGACATCTAGTTTATTGGATATTTTAGATTAAGAACTGGATCAGATTTAGTCCACTTAGAAAACACAATTCAGTTAACAAGTTGTCACTTAACAATCACCTAGTTAAGATTATACAATCCAAGTGTCCTTGAAATTTAAACCCTCTTAACTATGAATTATGTAATCAATGAAATCACAAGTTAACTTATAGTCTTACTTTCATAAAAACTATTAACCATACAAGATATCTCTAAATTATGGTCCACCAATATTATAAATCAACCAATTAATTCAAGTCTTCTAATCACGTCTAATTAGAATTCACAATCGATCAGAATTGACAAAGTAACAATATCACGCAAAAGTTATCACTAATTGCAAAGCAATAAAGTCACTACTTGAATTAATCAACCAATAAATAATATCAATCGTTCTTTCGTTACCGAGAAATCAAAGTATAATTCCAATCACGAAAATATATCCAAACTAGATGCAATATTGGTCTAAACAAGTACTAGAAACTTAGCCCATAATCATGGGTTTAGCAAAACGATAAATCAAACACAAAGACATGTTCATAATCGATGAAATAATGGAGATACCAATGTTATCGATGAACGGAATCAATCTCCTAGCTTCGAACGGGTGGAAATGGAAGATTCGGACCCTAGGTATCCCTAAGAGTCACCCTCTGACTTCTGAGTTCGGCTGCTCTAAGATTCGTGAAGTGATCCCCCATCAAATGAAAGCAAATGAAGGTATTTAGGGTTTCTGCCGAATCGATCCATCCGTCGGATGGATTAATCCATCCGCCGGATGGATGTTAAAGCCCAGATTCTGAATACGCATATGATCCATCTTAGCCCAAACAATCCATACGCCAGATTGATTAATCCATCCGCCGTGGAATGAAAATTACAACTTTTTCTTCAGCCGATCCCAACAATTCCTTTAGCTTCTCATTTTCATAATTTTCTTCAATAATAACTCGATTTCTGCTTCATTTTTAATCCAAACTTCACTTGCACCTATTTTGCAAATATTAAAGAAATGAGTACCTAAAATTACATAAATAGAAGAGTAAATTATTTAAATCGTCCCTGTGGTTTTCAATTTTATCCATACGTCGTCCCTCACTTCCAAAAATTATTTAAATCGTCCCTGTGGTTTTCAATTTTGTTCAACGATAGTCCAAAATGGACTACTGGTGAACAAAACTTTCCGAAAATAAATTATTAAAATAGTCCATTTTGGACTATCGTTGAACAAAATTGAAAACCACAGGGACGATTTAAATAATTTTTGGAAGTGAGGGACGACGTATGGATAAAATTGAAAACCACAGGGACGATTTAAATAATTTACTCTAAATAGAATAAAAAAATAAACTTTGGGGAATATTAATATATAAAAATTGTACTTATTTGATGCTATTAGGCATTCCCCATCTAAGTGGGTATTACCGCACATTCTACATCTACTTTCGATTGAATTAACAAGACTTTGCATTTGTTCTAATTGTTGTCCTTGAGTTAACATTTCCCAAGGGATCAGAAAAGAGGGCATAAGGAGAAGGTTTCAGAATTAAAGTCAGGGGTGAGAAAGGAACTTAATCTAAACTAATACTAAGATAATTTTAACTACACTAAACTATGTGCAAAAAGTAACTTCTGATAAGGATGGTGAGTCCCACTCAAAAAGGATCTCTTAAAAACTAACTTATCTGAACATGCTCCAAATTGTACTACCGTCCCCGACAGCGGCGCCAAAAACTTGATGGCCTCCCAGCCGTCAGTGTCGTTGGTACTATTGTAACGACTGAGGGGGCAATCAGGGGGTTTTAAAATATATTTTGCTCGGGGACTAAACCTCTGAACTACCTACTGGTACTAGGTACAAATACCTGATACTAGTACGTGGTAAGGATGATCAGGGTTGTCTCCAGATGGTCGAATTTGAAGCGGAGCTCGTTTGGATAATTCAGTCTTCAAGATGGGGTTCAAATAGTTGATTTTGTTTGGTTTTTGTCTAATTTAAACTACTAAGTAATAAAATTAAAATAAGCTAGCTATCATGTATGGAACAACAATGGATAAGGAAGATGTGGTTTGCCATGACTTGGGATAGTATAATATCGGGATGGTGTTTGTGAAGGGAACACGTTCAGATTAATAGATTGGCAGACTTTGGTGTAAACACTAGAACCCTACCAATTAAATTCCTATTAGCATGTCACTAGTAACTAGGTTATCGCGATTCTGATCGGAGCAATTCGTAAAACTTCTAATACTTACCTAGTTGAAAGATAAGCAACCTATCATGGTGAAACACCGAGGTACATGAATAAAGCAGCGTATCGTCTCATAGGCTCGACCGTTCTTAACACCTAAGCTTATCTCTCGTTCCTCTAATTGTGTAACTAATTATTAACTTGTTATGTTTAAATAATCAAATGTGTAAGATCTAGGGGTTTATGTATCTAAGTCACTTTGGACTATCCTTTCTAGACCTTGTTAATACTTTCTTAAGCTCTAATTACTTTGATTTATGACCTAGACCTCTCCTTTTCAAACAGTTATACATCCCTAGATTATTCGCAGTTTGTTGAAACGTGTTTCATATGCAGACCATACCTTTCAGTAATAACCAGTGTACTTTTATAGAATAGTTCCACGGCTTCTTACATCCAACATGCGGTCAGGAGTAATTGACGGTGAGAATGACACTCTTAAACTAATTAAATTAAAAGCAGATGTAAATGTAAAGCAGTGCAGAAATGTAAACGTAATATGTGCAACGAGTGGTCTCACTGTGTCTTACTTATTGCATGCTATGGGCACAGATAACTACTTACCACAATTAAGGTTCATAACTCCCTAATATCTAGGTTATAGTCACGTGGATAACTGGAAAGGGTACTCCATAAATTAGGTCTAGTGTCATATATTTAAACGATAACAAAGTATAATAATTCTCATTCATATAAGTTTATTTTTTATAAATTTAAGCTATATTGGAATGAGTTGTTTTTACGATCCTATCAACTAACTAACGTAGAGTTGTCCACAATCAGATAGAAGATATGTCACATGGATAGTAAACACAAACTTTTACAATACACCAGAAGTTCTCCCAAATGTAATGAACACATCGGCCCACGACTACCCTCGAATCCTATTCTCCAATCTCGGTCATCAGAGATGTCCGTATCATGGCATGGTCTGTTGAATAAACAGTCGCATAAACAGGTTTTACCCTACCGGAATAAGTTGGGGCAGTCTGGTCATAAGTGGTTGGCCAATCATGCCATCATTCGTTCATAATATTATAATTAAACCATAAAAAGAAACTCATTTAGCACATTTATAGTATTGATCCGCAATATAACTACCTTTGGTCGTCCCAGACTTCCATACGTTTGTACTTCGCAAAAAGCGTTTCCAGCACTATATCCGGGAACAGTCGAATAGGGGCCGTCATATTACTTTACAATATTTAATATCATCCCATTATAACTATCTAAATCATGGCTAACATATAAGCAACTACTCGCAGGTCATGGCAATAAACATTTCTAACGTTAAGTAATCGTAAACATCAAACAAGAACATTACGAAGAATTAATAAAAGAAAAGGATAGATATTACACGTAACTATTGCGAGCAAAACGATACTTATATTACTTCCGCATATTCCAAAGCGTTACATCGTGAAGCTAGCTACTACTAACTATTACGTAATTAATCCCTTACTTATCTCTCACCAAATTAGATTAATTTAGAGAGAAAAAGAAGAGAGAGAAAATAAAAGTTGGGAAAAACTGATTTTAGAGAGTGTAGGAAGGTGTGTCTTTCAAATGAGACTTTGATGCCCTATTTATACTAGAAATCCGGAGCATGTTAGCCATCTTAGGTTCAACTTAGCAAGCATTTGGGGGGTGGTACTTTGCCGTAAAGTGGTAGCACATGTACTCTAAAGGCTCGAAAAGTGGTAGCACGTGTACCCTAAGATTGCGGAAAGTGGTAGCACATGTACTAGGCAAGTACGAGCAAGGACCAAAAAAGGAGGAGGGGATGGCAGGCAACCAGCCGGCGGCGCCTGGCTGCTGCCCGTTCGTCTATTCCTTGTTTCGCGCGTATCTTCTTCGTTATGCGCCCGTTTTTTATGATTCGTTTTGCGTTGGATTCGATTTTCAAAATTGAAAACTTAGATGTAAAGAAATCCCTGAGATGTTTCTCCGATCTTTAGATGTCTTGTACCGAATCGTTTGAATCTTTCGTCGTATGCAGAATCTTCATTCTTCATCCGTTTTTGTTGATTCTTCTTTTGTTAGATTCGTATTTTGAAAATGAAGACTTTGGATAGGATGAATCTTGGTGGTGGATGTTTTATCTCTAAATCTTGTCTCGGATACCTCGAATCTTCAAACGTGCATGGAATCTTCGTTTTTCGTTCGTTTTGCTTGATTTTTCTCGTGCGACTTTATTTTGACCTTCTTGGCAAAGTTCCATTGATATGTGTGTTATTTGAGTCTAAATGCCAAGTATTATTCCAGAATGAGAGAGATATCGGTAGTAAAAACGTGACTTTTTACGCGATATCAGAGATCATTAGGGTGCAAGAATTTTTGGAAGTATGCAAGATTCAATGATATTGTGTCATGTGTACAAAGAGAATGATACACATGTACAAAATACATTTACCCCCATCATCAATTATCTCACAAACGACAAATCGAAAAATTATGAAAATTGCACCATAAAATTCAGCGTTTTCTCCTCTTCGATTTTCCGTCCCTCAAGGCATACTTTCGACGAATTTTTTTCCTTCTTTTTTGGTGGGTTTCACATTTTACTAACACATGTGTTAAAGTGTTGCGTTTAGGGTTTATGGTTTGGGGTTTAAGGTTTGGGTTCTCAAACCCTAAACCCCAAACCCTAAAACCTTCTAAATCCTAAACCCTAAATCCTACTAATCCCTAATAAATTAAATGTACAACCAAGCACTAACACATGTGTTAATAATTTATAAAACCCACCATAAAAAGGAAAAAAAAAATCGTCGAAAATATGTCTTGAAGGACGGCAAATCTAAGAGGAGAAAACGCTGAATTTTATGTTGCAATTTTCATAATTTTTCACTTTGCCGTTTGTGAGATAATTGATGTTGAGGGTAAATGAGTTTTGTACATGTGAAACATTATCTTTGTACATGTGAAACATTCTCATTGGTTCTTCCATACTTCAAAAAATTCTTGTACTTCCTTGAACTTTTCTCATGAACATAAATATAAAATACACTAAGGTAGCATTTTAATGTTGTATTTATCTAACTTCAAAACCTCATATGGTATGTCTTCGATCAAGTTTTGAAATTGTCTATTGTATGTTTTTTGCATTATTTTTTACTACATAAATTGACATGTTCTTCTAAGTTATATACTTATATGCATACAATAGTAAGTAAAATATATATACATAAAATGATTTTAAATCTTGAATACATATAAAACTTATATGCATACAATAGTAAGTAAAATATATATACATAAAATGATTTTAAATCTTGAATACATATAATTGAAGGTTTCAAAGTTGTATACATAAGATAGTAAAAAGTGTAAAGTTTGAATGATTAGTTTGGATATTTCGGATATCCAACTAACCAACTTTTAGAAAAACCAATATTCAATATTATCATAATCCGAATTTTCAGATATTTGCAGGTAATTTCAAATTAAGTTTTGGAATTATTTTTGATTTCGAATACAGATATTTTAAACGCGCCGGACGGGTTATTGTTGCACTTCTCTTTTGCTTTTTAGACACTAATTGTTACTGCATGGCAACATAAGCATGTGTAGGGTCACTTTCCTCACGACATCGAGAAAAGCTAGCTCATACTTTATTACTCTGCCGTAATACTACTTGACTCATTTAATTTACAACCGCCAATCTTAATTATGTGGACTATGTTCTCACTCATATTATTAATCAGGGTTAATTGTTTCATTATGTATTTAACTTTACCTCTTTTACTATTGTATGCAACCAACTTTCAAACGTTCTATTGTATGTATCGAACTTTCAAAAATGTCTATTGTATGTATTAGGTGACCTGCTCAGCAGGTAGTCGGTTTTTCTGTGTTTGTAACCAAATGCCACGTAGGATGACAAATCAGCGCCACGTCAGCATGAGCGGTGCCACGTCAGCAAACAGGTCACACGATACATACAATAGACATTTTTGAAAAGTTCGATACATACAATAGAACGTTTGAAAGTTGATTGCATACAATACTAAAAGAGGTAAAGTTAAATACATAATGAAACAATTAACCCTATTAATTTTTCATTACACTTTGAAACAATAAACATACCCTTTCTAGGGGCGATAGTGATAGCGATAGCGATGACATACTTTGACAACATTTTAGTATGCTACACCATTATGAAAACATGCTAGCTCATTATGCTATAGTCAAAAAATGGGTTCATAACTTCATATATAACAGTAACAAAACTGGAAGATGCTGGGCGCCAGATGAAGTAAATGTATAATTACACAAGGTCATGAGTCTAACATGTCATAGCTTAAAATTAAATTTGTGTATGATGTAGTTCTCTTTGAACTAAATAGTTAGTGAGTAAATTAACTTTTATTCAATTGAGCCAAATAGTTTAAATTCGAAAGGCTTTTTTTTTGTCGGAAAAGGGACGATGTTTGCAGTTTTCGGGTATCAACTAATTTGTTATTATTTTTTTTTAAGATTTAAAAATTTAAAATCGCACAATCGAGAGTATCAGTAACCCACAATTATGTTTGTTAGATATAGATTTTGAAATGATTTAGTTTTACGTAACTATTACATTCGATCTTTGTGTGTACAAGTGAGCTACAGGATACCAGTAGAATCTCCAGCCAGAATCTCCAACTCCAACTACAAACTCCGGCTCCAGCTAGTTTTTTGCCAAACACACCCAAAGTGTCAAACAGATTGGTCATCTTCTCCGGGATGTTTTCCAGTGACTTTCACCTCCTCCGTCCAGTTTTCCGGTGACCTTCACCCAATGTTTTGAAAACCGGTCAACTCGGACCGGTCCAACCGGTCGAACCGGGAACCGGAGGCCTTCCGGCCGGGTGAAAACCGATTTTGACCAAGGTTTGACCAGTCAACGAACCGGACGGTTCGGTCAAAACCGGGCGGTCCAACCGGAAACCGGACCGATTGGACCGGGATTTTAAATTTTATTTTTTTTAAACGGTGACGTGGGCCAGTTTTAGGGCGGTTCGGCCGGACCGGTTGGACCGGTTCAACCGGAACCGGACCCCTCCAGTCCGATTCGGTTTTAAAAACATTGCCTTCACCTACTCCCGTCACTTCTTTCCCGTCGAACTCCATCCCCACAAAAACACCCCAACATCACTTTTTCATCCATGGTGATGACAGGTGGAGACGGGGCGGGGGAAGCGTAGGCAGCCGCCCCCATAAGTTATTATAAATTAAGTAAAAAAGAAATTTTTTAAGGTATTAATTACATTTTAAAATTTTCGCCCACTAAACTATAGAAGAAATAAAAATATTTTTTTCACCCCCTCCATCCGAATTTCCTAACTCCTTCAGTTAATGACACATTAGTACCATGGAATACCGTCTGAAATTTTCAATTAATTACTTACTGAAAGTCACCAACCACATTAGATCCTTATCTTCATGTGCTTATTTAATCGCTTTCATTTCGTTAATATACGAAATGATAATAACTTTATTTGGTGAATGCTTTGAATTTTATTTATACTAATAGTGGTTGAAAAATGAATGAGTATAACTATATGCGGGTGTTCAATATTTGGTTTGAAACCGTTTAATCCGAATATCCGAAATCGAATTCGGTTTTGACTTTTTTGAATTCGGTTAAACCGAAAACCGAATTCAAATCCGAATTCGATTTACTGAATATATATATATATATATATATATATATATATATATATATATATATATATATATATATATATATATATATATATATGTATATATATGTGTGTGTATATGTATATATATGTGTGTATATGTGTATATATATGTGTATATGTGTATATGTATGTGTATATGTGTATATGTATATATATATATATATGTATATGTATATATGTATATATGTATGTATGTATGTATATATGTATATATATATATATATATATGTGATTTTTCGAATTTGGTTGAAGATTAACATTTTGAAAACTTAAATTTTTTTAGTTACCATGTGTTTGTGAATAATACATGTTTTGTTTGGACATTGAAATTCACATACATTAACAGTTTTATGCTTTTATAAACTCGAATTTGGCTAACAAGTAACACTTATTAATAGTTTGATGTATATAATTTGTACCGTATAATCGGTGCATATTTCGTAGCTTTGTATGTTGAAGGGTGTTTTTGAAAAATTATATTTTTTTTCAATTTTAACCGAATTCGAATTCGGTATTCGGTTCGGTCATGTGAATTCGGTTTTCGGTTTTGCTCCCAAAAATTTCAAAACCGAATAAACCGAACCGATTAAACCGAGGAAATCTAAAACCGAACAGATGAACACCCCTAATGTGCTGGGCCCAGACAGGGCAAGGTCAGTATAGGTAACCGTCCTCACTGAAAAATTTATATAAGGTAAATAATATATATTATTAAGGGTAATTATTATATCCGCCCTCCTTTAAAAATGAAAAATTTATACTCCCTCCGTCCCATTTTTATTGCATTGTTTTGACTTTTGAAGTTTTTCTTTTTCAACTTTGACCTAGAATATTTTTGTTTGCATTATATAATACCCGATGAAAATTATACCCGATGAAAATTTATTTAAAACCCAATCCATTCATATATTTTTCATCAAGTATTATATAACACAAACAAATATATTCAAGGTCAAAGTTGAAAAAGAAAAACTTCAAAAGTCAAAACAGGACAATAAAAATGGGACGGAGTGAGTATATATTTAAAAGGTGATTTTGATATTCACCCCCTTAAAAAAAGTTTGTTTAAAGTTCTCCCCCATAAAACCAAATTTCTAGCTCCGCCCTGACTATGTGATTGGGGGTTTTATTTTGAATGCTTATTTGCTTATTTTTATATAATAAGCTTGCGTATTTGTTAGAGAACTTAAACTAAATTCAAACTTATTAACGTATTTTTACTTATAAGCAATAGCAATAAGCTACTCAAATAAACTCTCTAAACACTCCCAAAATCTAACGTCCGGATTATGTTTAGTTGGGGGTTTTTAGTTGAAAATTTACAATTTAAACCCTCACTTATTTTATTGCAAGAAAGTACTCTTTTTAATTTTTTATAATATATATAACACATTATTTAATAGAGGGTTTGGTATTTGAAAACGCATTAACCTTGAACGCGATTTTAATTATGTGTACTCAACTAATTTTTATTTTTATTGTGTGTACCCAACTTTCAAAAAATGTATTTTTTGATGTATTTTATAGTACTTTTGATGACGTGTCAATCTCTGCTAAGTGGCACCGTAAACAAACGACATATCAACAAATACTTAAAAATTATACTTTTTGAAAGTTGAGTACACACAATAGAAAAGAAAATAGTTAGGTACACACAATTAAGATCGTGTTCAAGTTTGATGCATTTTTCAGATACTAAACCATAGTCACACAATTCGCTAAACTGCTAGCGAATTTTGAATTGGTTCGATCGAACCCAATCGGAGTTCGATAGCGAATTGGTTCTGTCATGATTCGCAAATTCGATGCTAAAATCGGCTAGGGCGAATTCAGCGAATCCCATCTAACTTGGTTCAGCGAATTCATCGATCAAATACGCATATCAGGAAGGGTTGGTTCAGCGAATCTTATTCATTTGTTTTATATTTATTTTATTACTTCAAAAATTAAATTAAAGTTTTGTCATATAGTTAATTAATTAATAAATAACGTAAGTGTGTCGTTTTTAGGATTATAATATTTTAATGGGAATATTTTATGATGTAGTCCCATAATTTAATGCTTATATATAAACTTAGCAGTTCTAAGATTACGTAATTTGGAGTATTTGATATTCGAATCTATTATTGTATTTTAATTTTGGGTACATCGTATCGGATCGTACCGAAGCGAACCGAAATGAGCCTACCCCCTTTCGAACCGAATTTTAGAGACCTAGCGAATTACGAATCCGTACCGCGAATTTGTACCGGAGCGAATCACGAATCAGGTGACTATGTACTAAACCCTATTTAATACACGGAAAAAAACAAAACAAAAACAGATAATTTGGTACATGCAATCACTTCACCATTAATAGTTACATATATAAAAAAAAAGTAGTCCAAAATTATAGTTTGTAGACAATTAATCCAAATTTATATAACTACCGGACCTTCTCAAATTTCTTATGAAAGTTTGTCTAGAAGAATAAAAAACATGTACCATCTGTCTATCTAATATAGGATTTATAGTTTGTTAATGTATTGAACGTTACAACTTTTACTATTGTATTTATACAACTTCAAAACCTCATATTTTATGCATTCAAGTTTTAAAATAGTCTATATTATGTTTTTGTGCATGTTTTTGAGTCCATAAATTGACGCGTTTTTTGTAAGTTTTATACATACGAGATTGTAAAACTTGATACATACCCTATAAGGTTTCAAAGTTAAATATATACGATAGTAGAAATGGGTGACCAAACTATAAACCATTTAACATATATAGAGTTTAGTGCGCACAAATGTAACAAACTATAGTCTGACATTCGTAGTATGTAGCGAATTATTCAAAGTTACATTGTATGTAACGAACTTGTAATTTATTTACATTGTATGTATTTTCGTCAGATTAACGAGTTCTAAAGGACACCACGTGGCAGCGTATAAAGTCAACACATGGAAAAAGTATTATAAATACATACAATGTAAAGAAATTACAAGTTCGTTACATACAATGGAAGCCCGAGTAGTTCGTTATATACTATGTCAGACTATAGTTTGTTACATTTACGCGCACTAAACCCATATATATATATATATATATATATATATATATATATATATATATATATATATATATATATATATATATATATATTAAGAAGGGTTATGTGCAAAAAAATGCAATTAACTATGCTCTGACATTCATAGTGCGTACTCAACTACTGGAGCTTCCATTGTGTGTAAGGAACTAGTTATTTCATGCTATTGTATGTAATTTTCGATATTTTTTCCGCTTGTCATCTATATAAGGTGCCACTTGTCATCCTTGCAAGTTGACACATCATCAAAATACATACAATGACAAGAAATAACGAGTTTATTACACACAATGTACGTCCAAATAGTTTGATACACACTATGAATGTCAGGTCATAATTAATTGCATTTTTATGTACTTACCCCTATTAAGAATTAAATCAATAAATATAAGTCAAAAGAAAAGGCTTTGCTTCCTTTATAAACAGAAGTTTGTTGTGAAGTTGATCTAGCATATCCATTGACAATGAAGTGGTTTTTCATAACCCATAAAGCAACCCAGCGTTGCCTTAATTCTAAACAATTTCATCTTCACGGAGGTTCGAATTTCGTTTCCGGTAATAGATGTTTTCTTGCATCACACTCAATGGAGCGGCCAAAATTCATGTTGATACCATATTATCCCTACCAAATTCGGTCCTTAAATTCGAGTCACCGATATAGTAGTACGTCACCCAGCGGATCCCCTCACAGGTTGGCAACCTCAATCTTATAGTTGTTCCCTTATGATATTTTTTCAAGCTAGCTTGTAGCTTATACATTGACTATAATTTACTACAACGATTATATGCAGTTTTCTGAATGGTACTAAGAATGAAAACTATACGAAGAAGGTAGATCTTGAAATAATTTCAAGAGAAATCATCAAACCAGCTTCTCCAACTCCACATCATTTAAGAAACTTCAACTTATCACTTTTGGACCAAATAGTATTTGATTGCTACACCCCTGTAATCCTCTTTATTCCAAATAGTAATAAGGCTACTGTTACGGATGTCATGATCAAAAGATTGAAACATCTCAAGGAGACTTTATCTCGAATTCTAAGTCAATTTTATCCCTTTGCGGGAGAAGTTAAGGACAGATTGCATATCGAATGCAATGACAAGGGAGTCAATTACATCGAGGCTCAAATCAATGAGACATTGGAAGAATTTCTATGTCATCCAGATAACGAAAAGGCGAGGGAGCTTATGCCCGAAAGCCCTCATGTTCAAGAATCTGCAATAGGAAACTATGCTATGGGTATTCAGGTAAGTTTTAACGTATCACATTATCTTAAATCTTATCTTATCTTAAATTATAGCGTAGGAAACACACTTTTTATGAAATCTCTCTTTTTATTACTATCAAAAGAGAGTGTAAATTAAGTAATCATTTTTGAATTTAGCCTTTATAAGTAAATCTTGACCCCTTAATATTTAAACTAAATTGATTATAGCCATTGATCTAAATGACTAGCTAATAAGTATCTTATGAAATTTGCAAGTACTATTTTACTCCTATGGCATAACCACAATTACATCCTCACTTTTTTGTTTTATCAATTATTACGAGTTTATGTATGAAACCATAATTTAAATTCAAAATTCAAAAAACTGAAAATTTGATTTTCAAAATTGAATCGTATTGAATAAGTTTCCTTACATTTCTTAATTTAATCATAAAAGATGTGGAATTTTGGTTTCTCAATTTCATTTGTCTTCTCAAATTGAATATGACGACTCTCTTTGGTCAACGAACAATTTTACTATCGACTTTTCGGATTCCGATATGGATGTATAAATTTGTAAGATTTAATTTTCATTGATTGTACGATTAATATAATCAGCCTTTGTTACAAAACTGACTAAATAAACAAATTTAATACATAAACTATAATTATATCGAGACATTTATTTATTTACTAACCAATTATTCTTTGTACTATTTCTTCCACCAGAGCGAACTTGAAATTAATTGGTCGATAATGTAAATCAATATTTTTAAATTAGTTCAAATTCAAAAGTTAAACCATGGTTATAATTTAAGCATTACTAATCGATCGATGAGCAGTTTTTAAATGTTATAACGCTAGATTAGGTTCAAATGAGTACAACAATTTTTTGTGAGAAGAAGGGAACCAATAGAATTGCGCCACATGTCACTATGTCCATTTTCCCTCACATTTTAAAAAATTAATTATCTCTCAAATGGTAAGTCGAAAAATCACAAAAATTGCACCATAAAAATCAACGTTTTATTCTTTTCGATTCGAGATGTGACAAGGTATACTTTCGACGAAATTTTTTTTCCCATTTTTCGGTGGGTTTTGAAAACAACTAACACATGTGTTACCGGCTAGTAACACATGTGATACAGCGCGTAACACAGTTGATACCAGCTATAACACATGTGTTACTAATTTTGTACAATTTATAAAACTAAAAAAAATCATCGAAAGTATACCTTGTGAGATGGCAAATCGAAGAGAAAAAATGCTGATTTTTAGGGTGCAATTTTTATAATTTTTCGACTTACCATTTGTGAGATATTTGATTTTCAAAAACATGGAGGAAAATTGATTTATGACATGTGGCGCGTTCTGGTAGGTTTCTCGTTCCCCTATCTCACAAAAAATTTCATTCTCATTTGAAGCTCACTCTATAACGCTATAACTCCTAAAATCAATTACTACGTATTATTTATGGGCTATTACCTATTCATATGTTATCATCAAAGCATCATATATCACCTTCAACACAAATCCCTATTTATCATATAGAGAAACAACAGCCGCAAATCCCTATTTTACTTAATGAACGATTAGTATATATAGTAAAATAACATGATAACTTACATGTTGTGATTTACGTGTCGAGTCTAATTCTTGAGTCCAAAAACATATATAATATGGATTTATGATTACTTTTTTTTGGTTACTGTTATATGCAAACAAAATGAATCTGTATGATTAATGTTTACTGGAATATATCTTGAGTTCCAAAATATGACTTTTAGACCATATTATTTATATTACTTAGTAATCAAATTTTATAACTTCCTGGGCCTATTAATCATTTTTTTAACAAATTATTGATCTATGCCTAAATTCTTTAAGGGCCCATTTAAATAGTAAATCTGCAATATATAAATGGGTTTATTGTTTGATTATGCACTCAACTTTACACTAATTACTATTGTATGCTCCCAACTTTCGTATCCTCTATTTTATGAGGTTAACTTTATAAAAGTTCTATTGTATGCTCCAAACTTTCACACTCTCTATTGTATGAGATAAACTAGTCAAATAAAGTTTTTAGAATGTCTAATTTATATCATATTACTTAAAGTTTTTGGAATGTTCACCTCATACAATAGAGGTTATGAAAGTTGAGAACATACAATAGAGTTTTTAGAAAGTTAACCTCATACAGCAGAGAGTATAAAAGTTGAGTACATACAATAGTAATGAGTGTAAAGTTGAGCGCATAACCAAACAATAAACCCTATATAAATTGGAGATCTTTATGTACATGTCTTTTAGAATTTGTTATCCATATTTGATCGTGATTACATTTTGGAACTTTCATAATTTGGGTTTCCAATATATATAGAGACCCTTCGCTCCAGTTGAAACATCTACAAAAACGTAATACCTTACTCCTGTTTTCATCCTTCGCATACGTAATCTTAACGACTTTAAGGAAACTGCGACAACGCAGGCCTCCGTTTCTTTGTTTCTTTAACGACTCTGTTGATCTTTCTGTATGTTTGTTCGCTGTAATCGTTTTCTACAATTAATAAAACCACAGGTTTTCCTACAATATTTAAGTTTAATATATATATATATGTATTTACCTTATCTTCTTATAATCTACACTAGCTAGTTTATTAATATGCGACTACATGGTATAAAACATGAAATTAAGATAATAACTTGTATAATAAATGTTGTTAATGGATAGTTTATAATCTAAACTAGTTTATTAATTCGCGATATAAAACATGAAAGTAACACAATAATTTGTATAATAAATGTTGTTAATGGATAGTTAGCTTAAGTATGAATAAGAAGTGTTCAATGTAAAACCAAATTCCATCGTAAGTATTAAAAGATAACTACAACCATATAATTCCAAATTCATTTCATGTTTATATGACACATGATGCTTAATTAAACAAAGTGCGCAACAAGTGCTTGCTAAACTCTAAACCAACATCTACTCCTCTTGACCCCAATCATATCACAAGCTCACTCCTACTGCTGGTCGATCATCCACTCTATAGAACCTTAGTTGGTAAACTGATTTACTTGAGGATCGGATCACCATACCTGACTTCTCCTTTGCAGCTCAGGGTTGTTATACATCAAATATATGTAGGACCCAAAAACGCAAATGTTATGCCCACATAGCCGCAAACACATGCTTCAAAGGCTACAAACACTACATTACAATCATTGATCAAAATGTGATAAATATAATGGTATATCACGCCCGACATGAAGTCAGTTTCTCGTAAATCTTATTCGACAATTAACTTGTACATGAGACCAAAACTCCCTGGCCTATCTGCTTTTTCTGGTCTATAATTAATCTTGAGTAGCAACTAGCAAATTTTCGTACATATAATTTATATACCCGAGCAATTGAATATGCGCGTTTAATCAATATAGGTGTTAATATACTTATATACATGTTAAATTTATGATAAACAACCCTATTTAACAACTTACTTAACTTACTTGCAAACAATGACCGCGTACCATGAGTCTTCAGCATCCTCATTGTCATCGCTGTCAACTTCATTTTCGTCATCGTCAATTGTATTTTTATGTACCACCCTATTTCATTTTCATCATTGCCAATTGTATTTTTATGTACCACCCTATTTCAAACGATCAAAGAATCCACTTGTATCCAAGGTTACATTGATAAATCCATTTCAATACATTCCTCGTTCTCTTGGTCTCATCTTCACTTTTTCTTGTATCAAACAGATTATGAAAAATTTTATACCCATATACTTATCAACGTGTCGATTTAGGTGACGTTTGGATAAATTAATAGTAAATGGTTGAAAGGGAACACGTTGAACGGGTCAAAAGTCATCCATAAGGTATTTTTCAATGAATATGATGTCCAAAATCATTTTATTCGAAAACTTCTACTCCGTAATATTTATTGAAATAACATCAAGTTTTGCAATCATACTTGACACAATAATTAGATATGTAATTTGGACACATGGTGTCATGGGTCAACCTGAACCAAACCGTTTAGACACGTACCACCAAGGTCACCCTTCTAGACCCAAAGTCATTTTGATCCGCCCAACTGTCCGGTTCTCATAGTTCTATAGCTTCAACATGAAACCGGAGTTAGTTACAGCTACATTTAATTTACTTTTCACAAGGTTCAGACTTCAGAGACTTTATAGCTCATGCCATGCTTCAATAGAAAGACATATATCTACAATAACTTGAATCATTACTGTACGTATAAAATTTATGAACTATTTTTTAGGTGTCAATAACATATAGATTTCGAGGTGATGCATTGCTGTTTCATAACCATACACATAACTTAAATAGCCCTAAAAGTGAGAATTTGGTGACAATATTGGAGCTTAAAATAAAAATAGGCAACATAAAATGATCAAAACTAACCAAAATGTAATAAACTAATAACTTCTATTATTTTTTCAAGGGAAAAGTATTTGTAAATGTACTCAACTTTAGCAAAAATTCTATAGTATATATCCAACTTATAATATTTCTATTGTATGTATCTAACTTTCAAAAATCTTTATTGTATGTATTGAACGGTATTTTTGATGACGTGTCCTTCCTAAAATGTGCCATACCGTTCAATACATATAATAGAGATTTTTGAAAGTTAGATACATACAATAGAAGTGTTATAAGTTCGATACATACTATAGGTTTTTTACTAAAGTTGAGACTTATCTTTTTTCAACAAAAGCTTTCTTGACTTACAATGATACCCATGTTAAGCTCTCCACTAACGTCATTAATCGAGTGTTTTTAAGCAGCAACCTCAAATTCCCCAACGCATACCCCATACACACGTAAATCATGTTATCTTCAAGGCTTCTTCCTAATAAAAATATAGAACTACTAACTTCATATGTTAACAAACAAAATAAGATTGATACTTATAAATGATATCTCCAACAATCAAATAGATTTGTGACTCCTATAATTAAGCTTGTAAAACGAATGAACAATATACACTACTCTACTGCAACACCATTCCTCCATTAAAATTAAGCTTGTAAAACGAATGAACAATATAGACTACTTGCTCAGAATTTTGGGGGGCCAAGACCCCTCCCTGCCCCCACAAAGATCCGCCCCTGCCTATAAATATAAAAGAATAAAACAATATCACTATATTAATATAATTAATATAATTCATTTAATACATGATATTTAAAGAGTTTTGTGTCAAATAACATAGTTTATTAATGTCGTATTTATCGCTTAAATGTCATGTGTATACACAGGTTTAAAAGCTACTGTGTATGTTAGTAGATAGTGTATCATCTAGTTGAATAAGTTTTCGTCTATTTATCTCAGATAAACATTTTCAGTTGCGGAGGGATTGGACTTTCCATGAGCATGGCACACAAGATCATGGACTTCTACACATATACGATCTTCATGAAAGCATGGGCTGCAGCTGTTCGAGGTTCACCAGATACAATTATTTCACCAAGTTTTGTGGCTTCTGAGGTCTTTCCTAATGATCCCAGCCAAGAAGATTCAATTCCTATCGAGTTAAAGTCTAGTAATTTGCTTAGCACAAAAAGATTTGAGTTTGATCCTACTGCGTTGGCTCTCCTAAAGGGACAAGTTGTCGCCAGCGGATCACCTCCCCAACGAGGACCAAGTCGTATGGAGGCGACAACAGCCGTTATTTGGAAGGCCGCTGCAAAAGCTGCATCGACTGTCAGAAGATTCGATCCAAAGTCACCTCATGCGCTGGCGTTACCAGTAAATATACGTAAAAGGGCATCACCTGCTCTCCCAGACAATTCCATAGGAAACATAGTTATGCGAGGTATAGCAATTTGTTTTCCTGAGAGCCAACCGGACTTGCCAACTCTTATGGGTAAAGTGAGAGAATCAATAGCGAAACTTAACTCAGATTACATTGAGTCCCTGAAAGGTGAAAAGGGGCATGAGACAGTTAATAAGATGTTGAAGGAGTTGAAGCTTCGGACGAATATGACAAAGGTAGGAGGGAAATTCGTTGCTAGTTGCATATTTAATAGTGGAATATATGAGTTGGATTTCGGGTGGGGAAAACCGATATGGTTCTATGTTGTGAATCCAGGAAGCGATAGTTGTGTGGTTTTGACTGATACGCTGAAGGGTGGTGGTGTTGAAGCCACAATTACACTACCACCAGATGAAATGGAGATATTCGAACGTGATCATGAGCTTCTATCCTATACTACCATCAACCCTAGTCCACTGCGATTTCTTGACCATTGAGTTACATGGATCTGAATCGTATTTGTGTGTACGTGAGTATGTTCCATTTGAGAAATAATAATTGAGTTCATATGTTGTATTTTCTAGCTATTATAATATTTTAATTATTGTGTATTTTAGTGATATCAAATCTACACTTTTTATTAATCAATGTAAGGAGTCAATCACATCGAGTTACATGTATTTTATTGAAATAAGATGATGGCGTAGTTAGAGAATTTTTTCTGGATGCATCCTAATTGGTTCCAAGGATTAGTGAGTACAAACTCTCAAAAATCCTTTAGCAGCATTTTGATGCAGATATGGTCAATGATTCGGTTAATGCAGCAGTCAACGAAAAAGTCAGCGCGACAAATACATTTGGAGCATATTTTGCAGCAATAAATTTCTGAGACAGATTGAGCTGAAATTCGCATGGTAGCTCGGAAACGGCCCAACAATTTGGAGTTATTGAAGATGGTTCGTTCCATAGGTGGTAGCGATGGTATCGACTCGAGAATGAGTCTTTTTCAAGAAGGGAAGGATAATGCAGGGAATCGTCATAACAATATTGGGATTGGATGAATATCGATATACGAGTCCAGATTTTGAGTATCTTTTATTTTGAGTATTAATTTTTAATTATTAATTTGTATCTTAGTTTAATAAGATTCTATTAATTCTATTAATTAAGAAATAATTGATGTCTTCAAGAAAACATCATTATAAATATTAGATATTTAGGTTTTCATTATCGGTTTATGTTTTGAATAAAACTTAGGAGTTAGAGAAGAATGGTCCATCGAGAATTCGTTGTTCTTTGTTATACATTTATGTGTGATGGCCATTTAATCATATCGATCATTCATCAATCTTTTCTATCGGTAAGGGTGGCTGAGGTCGAGAAAGACAGCGTTTTGAGTGGCGAATGGGTCGGCAAAAGGCCACACACCCTTTAACGATATCGCTCTAGTCTCTATATTGTGCAGATCCACAAAAACTGCCTACATACACAAACTACAGCGATATAATTTAAACTGATATATTATTCCTTGATTAAATGGCCGTGAAAATGGGCATCTGACCATATTAATTGGCTATCAGGATTATTATAGTAAAACATTCACTTTAGATTCACAATTGCATTTAATAAACATAAATTTTGTATTAAATGAGATTTTAGATCATTAAAAATACTTTGAGTGTAATTATGACATCTAATTTTTCTTATCGTTAGCATTTCCGTTTAACGAATACTCAGTTGTCAACTAATTTCTCGTAAGATTATCATTAGCTCCCACGGAAAGGTTATTGACGATAAGTTGCTCTAATCTATTCATGTGCCGGTAATTTTAGTGTATTTACGATTTGCTCAGGACCAAAAGCTTTTCCAAGTTAAGTTATAGAATGAGTCGGTAAGTGCAGTGTCCACACTCGTTCAAACTAGCTTTGACCACCACTAAATTGAAGGGGCTCATGCGAAGTCCCCTAGTTGGGGCACTCTTACCCGTTTTCCCGGCCTAAGTGAGCAGATATAGCATAAATCAAGGGTGTGTGCTTGTTAATCGTTGCACTGTCCGTTACTGTCTTTAACCACAGGAAACATTCTGGATATAACAGAATTTGGTCACCATTTTGCATACACAATAATTCAACATAATTTCTTTGTTTTGCTTAGTTTCTCTGCAAACATTTTAAGTGAAATCCTTGTCTTATTTAAATAATGATTTCATGAACCCAGAAAGTAAAGAATCGAAATAATACTCAATCGTGAAAGTAATTAAACGATTCAAAAACTATCCAAGATTATCATCACATGCACCTTATCAGTATTCTAACACCGTGCACCTAATGTAATTGTATCTTCCTTCAAATGATATACAAATGATCATGGAAGGTGTGTTTAAAAGGCGTCAATCTTAGTTATATTTGAAATTTCTTAAACGCTAAGCTCCGTCACCTTTTTATTGACCGACTTTTGATTCGTTTAGAACTTTCGACTTCAAATTTTTTGATGAGGTCAATCAGACATTTATTTGGAACTTTCGATATTCAAATGTCACCAAGCTATATATACTAAAAGTATTATCGTTAAGCCTATATGCCTACAATTAAGACACAAGCTTCCAGGGAATTCGGAGGTCAAACAACAAAGTTTTGGGCATAACCTTTTTGCAATGATTGATAGAATATCGGCTCGGACAGTATCCAAAAACTTCAAACTACCAGGGTGCGAGTTGAGTCTTTCCAATAGAATCACATACTTTGGATTAGGAGTGTGTCTCAAATGTCTTTTGATTGTCCTTCCATTCATCCCCATGCCCGTCAAATTGTTAAAAAATGCAGCTGGTTTCATGTTGTTTTTTAATCCAAATAACATGAAACCTGTAACACCCCCAAATTCACTAATTGGCGGAAGCAAGGTTTGGGGTGGTACTAATCAATAATCACAGAACATAAGATAATATAGCAAACGACCTCTAAATGAGACGTTGTAAAACGATTTCATATGAAATAAATGTTTGAAAACTCAATGTTTTCGTATACAAAATGTAGTTCCCTAGAGTCCACGCGTGTAGCGGGAGATTCTATTACATAATCAAAGTGTACAAAAGATAATGCTAAGAATCTTCGTTAAATGCAAAGTAGAAATCATGCGACTCTAGCTAGTGTCCAGGGGTGATCATACTCCGTCTGTGTACCTGAGATACAAAGCTAAAAAGTGTCAACCAAAAAGGTTAGTGAATCTCACAGGTTTGTAAGTAATATCAGTTTTTGAACACAAGATTTCATCAGTAGTGCCCGTAGGCGTAAATCAAGTATTTGCAATCCTGCAAATGTAAAATAAGTAAGTTATACAGTTGTCATGAGGCTCATAATCGAAGCTTAACCAGTAAGTAATAAATTGCTCCCGTGACATGCTCGTAATTGAGCAAGCATAAGTAACGAATAATAGTCGCCCGTTTATACAGAACGGTTCGTGGTAGCGCTACTACCCCGGGCGGGGAGGGTCATTTCCCTAATGGATCCATTAACTAGTGTTCGCGCTTAAGTCCATAACTAACGATATATGATGGAGAGACTTCAGTAAAAGTAAGTAACTCATGCAATCCCGTATAGTAAAAAGAGTTGTTCGTACTTGTGTTCAAGAAAAGTAAGCAATGTATCTCACCCCGTATATATAAAACAGTAAAAGTGGGGCTGTAAGACTCACTTGAGTCTAGTAAGCACGTATGAGAAATCAACCAAGTAAAGCGGATGTAAGTCCGTGTATCGGTTCTCAGAACCCTGCAACCTTCTGGCGTCCAAAACGCAAAAGGTTGTAAGTAAACAAGTAATAAGTTGGTGTCTTAAAAGATCGCCCATGCTAGTTGTCCACTCAACTAGGAAATGTCCAAGTGTTTGTTTAGTAATCCGTTTGGAGTTTGAAAACAAGTATGGCCCTGACGGTTTTGTAATAATAATCCAAAAGTGTTATTATTATATGTATCGTTATATGTGAGTATTCGACACTTAGTGTAAAAAGTATTTATAAGTTCCTGGATGACGGGGGTCCGGGGGCAGCGCCCCTGGTAGCGGGGTCCAAGGGGCGGCAGCCCCTGGCGGGGTCCAAGGGGCAGAGCCCCTGGTTGGGGTCGAGCTGCCAAGTCAGCTTGGAAAAATTTTATTTCTACTATATTGCTTTATCGAAAATGCATTTGAAATCTAATTTCGGTGTAAAATTGATGCGCCCAGATGAGTCAGGTTTTTGAGTTCACCTTGCGAGTGAACCGTCCTTGTCGTCAAAGGACTGACCGAACAGCACCGGGCGACATCATGGGTAGTTTTAAATTTATAATAGTCGGGGGGAGCCAAAAACCTTCCGAACTACTTACTATTATTAGGTACGAGTACCTGATACTAGTATGTGGCAAGGATGATCCAGGGTCGTTCCTCACGACGGTAGAATTGAAACAGAGCTCACTCGGATAACTTAGTAATTAAGCTGGGTTTTGGATAGTTGGATAGGTTTGTATTTGGTTTTCTAATTTTATTAAACTAATAAAACATAAAATAAAAGGGAAGCTAGCATATATGCAACACTTAAGGATGACGGAGACGTGATTCACCATGATTTAGGATAGTGCATTACTGTTCATTATGGGACACATTTAGGTAACAGACAAACAAACTATAGGTGTGAACACTAGGACCCTACTTCTTTAGATAGATTCTAAATTAGTATGTCACTGAGTACCTAGGCTATCGTGATTCTGATCAGAACAGGCTATTCGACCCACCACACTGCCTGGTTATGACAAGTGACCCATGAAGGGTGCAGGAATAAGGTAACAGACCGCCCTCAGGTTATTCTGACCGTTCTTAACACCTAAGTCTAAATGTTATTATCTAATTGCATACTGATTATTAACTTTGTATTCTAAACTATCAGTTTTGTAGAGTCTAGGGGTTTTAAGAATCCTAAACCACTGCTGGGCTTGACTTTCATCTCCAGACTCATGCCTTAGGTTTTATTAGCACAATTACTTCTGTCATGATCTAGAACTCTCCTTTGCGATCAGTCATTCATCCCTAGGCACGCTTAGCGGGGTACAGTGCATTTTTCCACAGCTTTGCTAACCCTAGGTACTTTACGGTGTACAGTACTGTAACCATTTTCCACAATATCTTATAATCCGAGGTCAGTATACCGTGTACTCCAGCTGCCCCACGGTTAACCTCCTCTAGGTACAGTTACAGTGTACAGTGCTTGACGCATTTCCACGGCGTTTGTAACTAGAGTTGATTTCACCATGTATGACTGCTTTTCCACCTGTTTACCAACTCTGACTATAGATACGGTGTACTTTTGTTACTGTATTTCCACAGTTTGTTGTAACCAGAGGTAGTCCTACGGTGTACTTAGCATTTCCACAGCTTTATGATGCCTAGACCATATTCTAGGGTTTCTAGGTAAGGCACAATGTCGGTACCGACGGCTTTTCCTCAGGCTTCCACGGTTGTACTCCACCAGTGGTGTTTCCATCGCTATACCCAGTACTTTAGCCGGATTACAGTAACAAACATGGATTCCTTACGATAACACAGATAACAATCTACCAAAACTTAGGCCTACAGCTAAGGTGATAGTCACGTGAAGGACTGGAAAGGGTGATCCGTAAACTAAGTCTAGATGCATGATAAGTTTAGACAGATACAAGGCTTAACAATTCCATTTATATAAATATCGGGACCATTATTCCACAACGGATTGTGCCCACGAGTTTCATAGCTTCCACGTTCCGTACTACACACATTAGTGATGTTTCCGGCGCTATACAAATGAAAGTCGTATAACGTTACATCCGTTGTTTCATAATGATATTATCCCAATATCATATATTTGAAGTAACATTATCACTACTATTTAAATCATGGCAAACATACAAGAAACTACTCACAAAGCATGGCAATAAGCATTTCAAACATTAATAAATCACAAACATCAAACAAGAACATTATGACAAATTAATATAAGAAAGGATAGATATTACCGATAAATAATTGCGAGCAGAATAACACTTGTATTTCACCGAATAATATCCCACGTATTACAAATGCTAGCTTCTACGAATTAAATTACATAGCTACTCCTAAAGCGACGGATTCTCCCCCTAATCTTCTCACTAGTTTCTAGAGAGAGAAACTAGAGAGAGAGATTAGAGAGAGAACCTAGAGAGAGAAACTAAAACTAAAATCTAAATACGAAAACGAAAATGAAAATGAGAAGTGTAAAGAGAAGTGTGTGTGAAAAATGAATGCCTTAGAAATGAGATGATTTGATCCCATATATATACTAGTCGCTCAGCCGTATCGTCCAGCCGTATTCTAACCCTCAAATGCTCAACCGTATCGCTCAACCGTATCAAAATCTCATCTTGTACGGGGGAGGAGGACGATACGGGGGACCTCCCGTATTTCGGGTGGAAATGGCACGATACGGGCGGACACGGGCCAAATACGGGCGGACGAGGCCGTATACGGTTGGACACAGGCCGTATACGGTTGGACAAGGCCGTATACTCCCTTGCCAGGCCGTATACGGCTGGTGCATGGCCGTATACGGCTGTGTTCTCCCGTATACGGCTTGTGTTCTCCCGTATCTCGGTCTCCGGTTGCTTGGATTCTTCGTTTGGGCATAACTTCTTCACCGTATGTCCGTTTTCAGCGTTCTTTATATCCACGCGATCGTAATTTCCTAATGAAGAAAATGACATAAGTTAGAGGTCATAATTTCTAGTAGAACTTAAAAAGTGCTTGAAAGCGTGAACGAGAACGCTTATGATCGTTTGTGCTCTATTTTATTCGTTTTTAGGCCTTTTTGGTTGATTCTTGAAGCATCATCTATATTTTAGCCTTCATTATGAAATTTAGTAATAAAATATATATTTCAAATGTTTTCATCCATAATCGGGCTAAAAAGGTGAGATAATAACACTTAAAAACTTGACTTTTTATGTGTTATCAAAAATCAAGTGATAAATCTTAGTTCATATTAGTGCTTTTATTACCGAATTTGGGTTCGAAAGACAAAGTGAGCTGCGAACCGAGTTGGGTTCGCAGCATAGAACTCGACTCGCAGGCCAACTCGACTCGCATGTCAACTCGACTCGCGGGTCAGTTCGGTTCACAGGTCAACTCGACTCGCAGGTTAACTTCGACTCGCAGGTCAACTCGCGGGTCAGTTCAGTTCGTAGGTGATTTCGATTCGTAGTTTGGCTTCGCGAGTCGAGATCTCGGTTCGATTCGCAGGACGACCGAGATCTGGGATTTCGACTCGCAGGACGAACTGTTAGCGATTTTTAGGTGGGTTTCGATTTTTAAAGCATTTTTAACGGGATTTTCGGGCATAACCTTGTTGAGTAAATGTTCTAGCATGTAAATCAAAGCTTTACAAGTAATTAAAAAGAGTTCTAGAGCTTCATACCAAGAAATCGAAAATGGGGAAGATGGGGATGGAGATGATCTTGATGCCTCTTCAATGAAGATGATGATGCACGATTTTGATGGTGATGATGATTCCGACGGTGGTGGTGGTTCGGCGGTGGTGTGGTGGTGGCTCTTGGAGCCGTTTTGTAGAGAGAGAAAGGAGGGAAAGTGGGTGAAAGTAATGAGGTGAAATGAAGAAGAAAGAAAGAATAAAATGGGAAAAAAGCAAATGGGTCGCGGGTCGGTTGGGGCTAGATCCGCGGATCTGGGCCGACCCACTCGAGGGCTCGGGCTCGCGTATTCTTGTTTCCAAATTTTTGTGTCACCACTCGTAGTCAGTTAAATCCCGTAGTCGTTTTATCGCGAAATCTTTTTAAGATTCGAAAATATATTACAGTATAACCAAAATATTTCTAACCGAAGTATTTTATCAAAATACTTTATTTCAAGTTATAAAACTTATAAATATATAATTTTTGTTATTAATCGTTCGTTGGGGTGCGTTTCGTGCGGTTTCGTCGTGGATGATATGTTTTAACAGTATGAAATTCGTGTAATATATTATCATAATATATTAAAGCAATAATGTCTGTTTGGATCATTCCACATTATTTATAAACTTTGTCACCAACGTCCATATTAGTTAAAGTCGGACTTCGTCCGGTCCATCTGTGTACGATTTCAGCAAGATCGCGCACGCGTGTGTATAATTACACTAAATCTTATGTATATTTAGCCTAATATAACTAAGTACACATAATAATCACACAATTAGGTACAGTGATGATAGCCTAAAATGCCGGGTGTTACAAAACCAAACTGCATTTTTTTAACAAAAGAAGGCTCACTATTAGGTATCTCAAGACCAACATAATTGCTTCATCAACTCCCGAACTTGCGACCTATTGAGATCATACTCTCGAGCAAGAATGAGTAGTAATTTGTGACGGTTTTCTTCAGAAATACTAAAATAACCCTATATAACCAGATCCCTATCAAGCCTAAACTTGCATACACAACATTAACATAAATGACAATTAACAATAGAACCGAAATGTATTTTTCACCTCTGAGAATTCACTTAGAGCATTATCGAATATCTTCTTTTTTTTTTGTTCATGGATATGACTGAATGCATTGATTGTCGTACTTACCCAAAATCTCGGAAAGAATTTGAATACGTTTAAAGTCACCAAAATGAAAGTATAAAAAGTTCCATATCGTTAATGAACACGTATGCAACGATTAAGTATTGGGAAGTGATTCGTACACCACCTCAGTTAATCCATTCACCACTAAATATGCTTTATGGTATTGTACAATACAGCATTGTAAAACACGTTTAGTGGTGTACAGATAAATTTTGATGGTGTACGAATCATTACCCACTAGTATTAACCGTTGGAAAATGTTGATTAAAAATGTGTATTTTTCATCAACTTTGGACATAAATAACTATATGTATATGTCATATATATAGTTGATGCTTTGTGGGTTCATGTTCTCCTTAATGAGAGCTTTCCAAAGAGCTAAGATATGTTCAAAACGGAGTTAAAGTGAATGAGATATCGAATCATGAAGTGAGCTACTTGAAGCGAAAAACTGGAAGTTATAAAGAGCATGGGACTTTGTCCCACATCGAAAATTAGACCAAAATTTGAGTAGTTTATAAGCTCAAATGTGGAGGTCAAGGTGTGATCTCTTATGGTGTGTTTTACTACCTTGCCTACGCGCGCAGGGGGGGTGCAAATCATGGGGAAAATGGTTCGAACTTGTAAACCAATGCATGCCTGCGGACACGAATGCAGCTCCAAAATTCTCGAGTTCGTAACAATTTTTTCGAATCTTCCATAAATTTTATTTGTGGAACAGATTGAGATCTGTTTCTATATAATAAAATTAATTTTCGTATCTGTATTTAATATATAACGATTTGTAAAATCGTTTATGTTTTTGTGAAGATATTATCTTGGTGAATAAGTTTTTGTTTCACTATAAATACAGACCATGGCTCTATTCGAGAGACACACAACAAACCGGAATGCTCATTCGCACACATACTCTGCAACTCGTTAACAGCAATTACATACATACGTTTGTTTCGTTGATTTTTCAGGCAAGTGCATCTCCGGCTGTACATCACGGCTTTAACCGTTGTACCCTGGGAAACATACGCGAATATGTTTTAAGGGAATTGTGTTAAACACAAGCCTCGGTTTTCGATATCCTTTACGTTTATCTCTGTTTTATTACACTTACGTTTTGTTTTTCCTAGTGCTATTTCCTACAGCTTAAAACATATTCGGAAAAACGAAACTGTTGTTAATGAAACAGACTTGGGTTGTTTCTGCCTGTAACACTTATTCGATATAACGAATTCTCGTGTGCAGTTTATGCAACTTACAGTTTTTTATTGTTCTACGAAATTATTTTTACCACTTTAAATCGATAATTGGGACAATAATTATATACTGTACCACTCTATCACGGTTTGTTTCGATTCACAATTTTGGGTTGTTTTGCATTAACTTATTGATTGTCTACTTAAATCGTATTATTAGAGCACTTTCATTAATTGTGCATAAATAATACTGATGTAACAAGTACATATGTTTGGATTCAAATAATAAACAGCTTGTTTATTTCTTTATTTTTTCAAGAAAGTTTGTTATACGTTTGCAACCAAGTTTGGTTAAATATTGTGTATTGAAGATAAGAAACCAGGATTGAGTTTCTTATCGTTTCAAAGAAACCAAGACAGAGTTTTGTATTATTTTCAAGAAACCGAGCTAGAGTTTCTTGTTTATTATAATCTGTTACGATTAATTGCTTATTCGTTTTAGTTTGTTGATTTTTCAGATTTACTATGGCTGAGGGTCAATCTAGTGCTTCAAAGCAACCAATGTCTGGTGCTAACACTGCTACTGTGACCGTTCCAGCTATTGCTACTCATGCTAAGAGGCCGGAAAAATTTTCTTGTTTACACTTTAAGAGGTGGCAGCAGAAGATGTTCTTCTATCTCACTACCCTGAATTTGTCTAGGTTCTTGACCGAATCTGTACCCCAACTTGCTGAAGGGGAAACCGATGCACAAGCTTTGAGAACTGTTGAAGCTTGGAACCATTCTGACTTTATTTGTCGGAACTATGTACTGAATTGCTTGGTTGATGGATTGTACAATGTTTATTGTCAAATCAAGACTTCCAAAGAACTATGGGAATCATTGGATCGGAAGTATAAAACAGAGGATGCTGGAACCAAGAAATTTGTGGTAGCTCGGTTTTTGGATTATAAGATGGTTGATTCTAAGACTGTGATTAGTCAAGTACAAGAACTGCAAATTATGCTTCATGATATTCACGCTGAAGGTATGACATTAAGTGAGACTTTTCAGGTTGCGGCTATGATAGAGAAGTTACCTCCGGGTTGGGTGGACTTCAAAAAACTATCTCAAACATAAGCGCAAGGAGATGACAATAGAAGATCTTATTGTTCATCTCAGGATTGAAGAGGACAATAAGTTGGCTCAAAAGAGTAGTTACACGGCTACTTCTGCTAAGGCAAATATAGTGGAACATGGTCAGTCATCCAAGAACTACAAAGGAAAAGGCAAAGGCAAAAGCAACAATGAAAAGAAGGGCAAGGGGAAAACTGTGAACCTTGGTCCGAAAGCTGGGATTGTGAAAAAGAAATTCCAAGGGACTTGTTTCAATTGTGACCAACCGGGTCATAGGGCTACTAATTGTAAGATGCCAAAACGTGACTCTTCAAATCAAGCTAACATGGTGGATAATGATGTGATGGGACTTGTTGCTATGGTTTCCGATCTTAGTATGATGATTTCGGAAGTGAACCTTGTGGATACTGATTCCAAAGGGTGGTGGGTTGATACCGGGGCTACACGTCATGTTTGTTGTGATAAGAGTCTCTTTCACACATTCAAGGAAATTAAAGATGGTGAAAAACTCTTCATGGGAAACTCGGCTACCGCTGAAATCAAGGGTGAAGGAAAAGTTATCTTGAAGATGACCTCCAAGAAAGAGCTCACATTGAACAATGTGTTGTATGTGCCCGAGATTCGCAAGAATCTCGTGTCTGGGTGGTTGCTTAATATGTTTGGTTTTAGGCTTGTGTTTGAGTCTGATAAGGTCGTGTTGACCAAGAATGGTATTTATGTTGGTAAGGGCTACGCCCTAAATGGTATGTTTAAACTTAATGTAATGGTTATCAAAAGTGAAATGAATAAGACTACTACTAGTTCTACTTATATGCTTGAGTCTTCTTCTAATATGTGGCATGGTCGTCTTGGTCATGTTAATTTCAATTCTATTCGTCGTTTGATTAAATTGAATTGCATACCAACGTTTCATAGTGACTCGAATTACAAATGTAAAACATGTGTTAAATCCAAACTTACAAGATCATCATTCCAATCAGTTGAAAGAAAAACTGAACCACTTGATATAATTCACACGGATATATGTGATTTAAAATCAACTCCAACAAGAGGTGGAAACAAGTATTTCATCACATTTATTGATGATAGCACGAAATATTGTTATGTATATTTACTTAAAAGTAAAGATGAAGCAATCGAAAAATTCGTGTTATACAAGAATGAAGTTGAGAATCAACTTAATAAGAAAATCAAGGTAGTTAGAAGTGATAGAGGGGGTGAATATGTGTCACCATTTGCTGAATTGTGTGAGCAACATGGTATTAGACATGAATTTACTGCTCCTTACTCACCTCAACAAAACGGTATTGCCGAGAGAAAGAACCGCACCTTGAAAGAAATGATGAATGCCATGTTAATAAGTTCTGGATTAGGTCAGAACATGTGGGGAGAAGCTATTCTCTCGGCTAATTATCTTTTAAATAAGATACCTCGGAAAAAGAAGGATGAAACCCCATATGAACTATGGACGGGAAGGAAACCTTCCTACAAATACTTAAAAGTGTGGGGGTGTTTAGCCAAGGTGGTTGTTCCACCACCTAAAACGGTAAATATTGGACCAAAGACTGTGGATTGCATATTCATTGGATATGCTCACCATAGTAGTGCCTATCGATTTCTTGTGCATGAATCTAAGATTCCTGATATACACAAGAATACGATTATGGAATCAAGGAATACTTCATTCTTTGAAAATACGTTTCCTTGTCTAATTTCATATGAACAACCTAATGTGGTTAATCATGATGAAGAACCAAATATGGTTAATCATGATGAATAACCTAATGAGGTTAATCATGATGAAGGACTAGATAGTCAATTTAGACAAGAACAATCCGAGGAAGAGGGTGTTGAACCTAGAAGAAGTAAAAGGGCAAGGGTTGAGAAATCGTTTGGTCCTGATTTTGTTTCTTTCATGGTAGAAAGTGAACCCAAAACCTATCGAGAGGCTGTTACTTCTTCTGAAGGAACCCAATGGAAAGAAGCCATCAAAAGTGAGATAGATTCTATTTTACAAAACCATACATGGGAGCTAGTGGATCTTCCTCCGGGATGCAAACCACTAGGTTACCGATGGATCTTTAAGAAAAAGATAAATACGGATGGCTCGATTGATAAATACAAAGCAAGATTGGTGATCAAGGGTTATAGACAACGAGAAGGTCTAGATTATTTTGATACCTACTCGCCAGTGACCCGGATAATTTCCATAAGAATGGTACTTGCTATAGCCGCCATTAGAGATTTGGAAGTTCACCAAATGGATGTGAAAACTGCTTTTCTAAACGGAGATTTAGATGAGGAGATTTACATGGAACAACCCGAGGGTTTTGTTGCCAAAGGACAAGAAAAGAAAGTTTGCAAGCTTGTTAAATCATTGTATGGTTTAAAGCAAGCTCCGAAGCAATGGCATCAAAAGTTTGATCATGTCATGATAGATAATGGTTTTAAAATCAATGAATGTGATAAGTGTGTCTACGTGAAAGACACAACTAATGGATACGTCATCTTATGTCTCTACGTGGATGATATGCTAATCATAGTGTGACACCCGTCAAATTAGGACTAGATTTTTAGTTCCTAATCATTTTGTAATACATGTAGTTAGTGCTATGTATTAGGCTAATTGTGTGTATCAAATTATATATTGGCAAATATATATCAATATGCGATTAAGTTTAATCGTTCAATTTCAAATCGGCCGAATTTCCGATTCATGTATATATACGGCGTTGGTGAAAAACAATATTAAGTAATATAGGAAATATTATTTAATACAACTCGTTATTTCTTATATATTATTTTGATAATATATATAAAGTATTCGTATCGTACAAATCAACCGTACGCGACAAAATTTATAAATAATGTATTATTATGGAAGATAATAATTATTATTTACATTCTGTTATAATAAAACATATTTCGTTTTATAACCTTTTACTCCAACGCGACGAAATCAATTAAATTATATCCGTCTCTCGAACATAAAACAAAGATATATTTTTATATCTCATTAAAAGTATTTTTGTAAAATACTTCAATTGAAATCATATCCGAAATTATATTTAGAAATTTATAAATATAAAACATTATACTACTTTTCGATCGGATACAAAAACACGGGTATTTTGTACTACGAATGGGAGCCCAACCGACTCCAATTATTGGAGCCGGATGAACTAACCAGACACACCCTTATTCCTCATTTCATTTCCATTTTCAATCTCACTCTCTTCACTCTCTCGGCTCTCTCGATTTCACCTCAAAACAACAACAACAATAACAAGTAACAACATCATAATCAGCTGCAAGAGATCATCATCACCATCATCGTCTCCTTCGTTTTCATCATCATCACCATCCAAGCTCCATTTTTAAATTGTAAGGAATCGTTAACTTTTACTTTGTAATTTCGTATTTAAATACCTTGTATTATCATATAGTAACGTTAGAATAGATGATTGTTGGTTAATTTGCGGATTAGATTTGGTTTGGGTGATTTTTGGAACGACAGACTCGAACCAGACCTCGGAATACGGTCGGATTCACGGGAATCCGGCGTATTCCCGCCCAGAAAACATGAACACGGCGTATTCAATGGAATACGGCGTATTCCCGTTGTTTGCCATGAATACGGTCGGATTCATGGGAATCCGGCGTATTCCCTCTATTTTTCATGAATACGGCGTATTCAGACGAATACGGCGTATTCCCACCAAATGTCACCAATCCGGCGGATTCAAGGGAATCCGGCGGATTCCCCCTATATATTTCATGATCCAACGGATCAATAAACTAGCCCTGCGAATTCTAGCTAAAACAGAACATGTAAATTTTCGAAAACGTCGACGATTTCACAAGTTAAAACAGGGTAGCTTCTCGATGAAAAATTTATTATAACGGATTGAGCTCAAATTCGCACGGTTATTCGAAAACAGCCAAATGATCAAAGCTAAGTACCTTAGCCTAGTCGGTTTTAGGCCATTCGGGGTCATCTAGGGGTCTAAAATGGCATATTACTGTTTTCAGACTCGTACCAAATTTTGTAAATTATGAAATAAAGTGTAACGGATATAATGAACTTGATTAACAACTAAACCTATACGATACGACTTATATATGAAGCACATACACTTTTATAAGCACAACAAATCATGTATAATAATAATAGTTTGAAATTACTATTACAAACCATCACCAACGACCCGTATACATTTTCAAAACTCAAACATAATCGACAACCAAAGTATTTGGGCATAACTAGTTGAGGGAACAACTAGCATAGATGGTCCGTAGAGTCATCTAATCAATCAAAACCTTGCGCGTTTAATACGCCTGGCAGGTTCAATATCTAATCATTATCAAAACCTTGCGCGTCTAAGACGCCCTGCAGGTTCAGTCGTTGTAACGACATCAAATCATTGTGAATCATTATAATTGTTGGCTAACAATTCATCAGACTCAGGTGAGTCTCATAGCCCCTTTTTAAATGCTTTTACCTAGGGGTGAGATACATGCTCTGTTTTGTTTTACAAGTGAACGCAAGTATCAAATTATCACGTATGCTGCATGAGTTGTTTTCATCTAATCAATCAAAGTCCTCTGAAGCATAGTTCTGTTAATATGATTTAGCGTGAATGTTAGTGTATGGTACCATATGGGATTGACAATCCCCGTCCGAGTTAGCAAGCACTAACCTGTCAAACGGACGCATTATCATTTGTTCAAACGTATGTTGATTAGGCATACGCATAGAGGCACCCTCGATCAGGCACTTGATTGTGATCCTGACCCCTCAGTTAAGCTCAGACTATGTGCTCATGCTAGTTGTATCAATCTTTACTTATTTGTTTAATTACAAATACTCATGTGATACTCATTCTCCAATTATTTACATGCTTTGTAAATCGAATCATTAAACCTTGCGGTTCACAAATCATATATTATCATATCAAACCTGTGAGCTCACCAGCTTTATAGCTGACCTTTTAGCATGTTATCTCAGGTACTCAGCAGTAGGTTGGACTGCCCATCAGGATACGGTAGCTCGAGTCGCATACAATCATATAATCATATAGAGATTTCCTTGCATTTCTATATTTTGTATAAATTAGATATGTATTAGAATCTCTCAAATATCTATGCGAACTCATCTTTTGTAAACCGTATGTATACTCTTACGTTAATCAATGTATTTGTAAAACGACGCATGTAGTGGTCGTTCATTATGTATCTTATGTGCTTTGTGTATTGATTAGTAGCACCCCAAAGTATGCTTCCGCCAACAGTAAATTTGGGGGTGTTACACATAGGTAGTGATGATAAGATGATAAGATCAACAAAGAATATGTTGAAAGCAAGGTTTGACATGAAAGACATGGGTTTGGCGGATGTGATTCTTGGTATCAAGATCACAAGGATCAAAGATGGTCTTATGTTACACCAAACTCATTATGTGGATAAGATTCTTGAGAAGTTTAATTCGGGTGATTCTAGTGTAGCTAGAACTCCAATTGATATAAGTCAACACCTATCTAAGAATAGAGGTCAAGGTGTTTCCCAAGTTGAATATTCAAGAATCATTGGTAGTCTAATGTATTTGATGAGTTGTACAAGACCTGACATAGCATATGCAGTGAGCAGGTTGAGTAGATATACTAGTAATCCGAGTACAGAACATTGGAAAAGTATAACGAGATTACTAAGATATTTGAGATACACTCGTGAATATGGACTACATTACAAAAGATATCCAGCTGTAACTGAAGGATACACCGATGCAAATTGGATCTCTGACATAAAAGATTCAAGAGCAACTAGTGGATATGTTTTCACACTAGGAGGTGCAGCTGTATCTTGGAAATCGTCCAAACAAACGGTTATAGCTAGATCCACGATGGAATCTGAGTTTATCGCTTTGGACAAATGTGGGGAAGAGGCAGAGTGGTTACGTCAATTTACCGAGGATATACCTAGGTGGCCTAAACCGGTAACGGTCATTAGTACACATTGTGATAGCCAATCGGCAATTGGTAGAGCTCATAGCATAATGTATAATGGTAAGTCTCGGCATATTCGACGCAGACATAACACTATACGACAACTACTCTCAACTGGAATTATCACAATTGACTATGTGAAGTCAACTGATAATATTGCGGATCCGCTAACTAAAAGCTTAAGCAGAGAGGTAGTTTACAGGTCGTCAAGAGGAATGGGACTAAAGCCCTTAAACGAATAAGTTTGTAGTCAAGAGGAATGGGACTAAAGCCCTTAAATGAATAAGTTTGTACAAAGGAAAACCTCACCTAGTTGACTGGAGATCCCAAGATCTAGGTTCAAGAGGACAACCTAATTGTATGAACGAAGGGAGGTCACTGTGGGGGAAGTTATTTTATTAACTAAACCCATTAAAAGGGAGTTTATTAAACTTCCTAGTCCATTCTTATATTAAGAGTGATAGTTAGGTTAAGCTTAATGCTTTTAATGATTTCGAAAATCACCTATGTGAGAGAGAAGTGGGGTCGCTTCGAAGGGAAATGTGGGGGGGCGCATTTTCTAAGAGCTCTTGCAGAACCAGGCTAGTGTTCAGGACCATAAAGGACACGACTATGAGGAGTTGAAATTGTCAAGAAGAGTCATGTGTGAATATGTATTGTCGTCTACATAAATAGCAGATCAGTTCAAAGACATCGCCGTCTACTGACAGCTAGGAGACTAAGTACATTTCACAAGGGAAGGTTCAAAGCGTAACACCTACCTATCCTATGCAAGACTCAACTGTTGAAACTTTGATGAGACTTTCGTATGTTATTTATCGATCTCCATTCATGTGTGGGATTGTTGGAAAATGTTGATTAAAAATGTGTATTTTTCATCAACTTTGGACATAAATAACTATATGTATATGTCATATATATAGTTGATGCTTTGTGGGTTCATGTTCTCCTTAATGAGAGCTTTCCAAAGAGCTAAGATATGTCCAAAACGGAGTTAAAGTGAATGAGATATCGAATCATGAAGTGAGCTACTTGAAGCGAAAAACTGGAAGTTATAAAGAGCATGGGACTTTGTCCCACATCGAAAATTAGACCAAAATTTGAGTAGTTTATAAGCTCAAATGTGGAGGTCAAGGTGTGATCTCTTATGGTGTGTTTTACTACCTTGCCTACGCGCGCAGGGGGGGTGCAAATCATGGGGAAAATGGTTCGAACTTGTAAACCAATGCATGCCTGCGGACACGAATGCAGCTCCAAAATTCTCGAGCTTGCACCTGCCTCGTTTTGCTCCAGTTTGTAACAATTTTTTTGAATCTTCCAGAAATTTTATTTTTGGAACAGATTGAGATCTGTTTCTATATAATAAAATTAATTTTCGTATCTGTATTTAATATATAACGATTTGTAAAATCGTTTATGTTTTTGTGAAGATATTATCTTGGTGAATAAGTTTTTGTTTCACTATAAATACAGACCATGGCTCTATTCGAGAGACACACAACAAACCGGAATGCTCATTCGCACAGATACTCTGCAACTCGTTAACAGCAATTACATACATACGTTTGTTTCGTTGATTTTTCAGGCAAGTGCATCTCCGGCTGTACATCACGGCTTTAACCGTTGTACCCTGGGAAACATACGCGAATATGTTTTAAGGGAATTGTGTTAAACACAAGCCTCGGTTTTCGATATCGTTTACATTTATCTCTATTTTATTACACTTACGTTTTGTTTTTCCTAGTGCTATTTCCTACATTAACCATACAAACCTCGGGGTGTTGCTAGAGGCATTTTGACTTCAAAATGTAAGATAGTACAAAGTGTAAAAATTCAATAATGAATTTCAAAGTGTAAAAAAAAAAAAAAAATACTTGGATGCATGAAAGTGTACAATAGTACATCAAGATATGTCATATACACTTGACATTTGACTTCAAAACCTTTAATGTCAAACGAAAATAACATTATACAAAGTGAAGGAATTCAGTAATTCATTTTTTTTTTGTCAAATCTGAACCAAATTGAACTTAATTATAATTTAAAGTTTACAACTTACAGAAACAGGGGAAAGTGGTCTCATTTAAGAACGCAACAAGATTGCAAGACCTTTCTTGTTCATAATCTCTCAAGATTTTAACAAGATTATTCGGTTTTGATTAATTCGAAAGTTTGTTACCTAACTCGAAACATATGTTGGACACGAACTTTCGAATTATGTTTCGAGTTAGGTAACAAACTTTCAAATTATGTTTCGAGTTAGGTCATGAACTTTGCGAGTTACCTTACTCGAAATATAATTCGAAAGTTCGTTACCTAACTCGAAACATAATTTGAAAGCTCGTTACCGACCTGTATAATAAATTGGGTTCATACCCTAACTCGACAAAAAAAAAATTCATTGCTGATCTGCGCCATTTACCCTAATTATAATTTAAAATTTACAACTTAACACAAACAGGGGAAAGTGGTCTCATTTAAGAACGCAACAAGATTGTAAGACCTTTCTTGTTCATAATCTCTCAAGATTTTAACAAGATTATTAGGTTTTGATTAATTTTTACAAACGGAAATGAATTATTCGATTGTATAAGGAATCTTGTGTGTATTCGGTGTAGCAATAAGTTTGATTGGTCTTGTTGAGGCCCAATTAGTTGTTCGGGCTTAGGCCCAATAGATTAAATTAATCATATCGGTTAATTCGACCTGGGCTTGTATTTTTGTCGGTATTCGATTTTTAAGCCGACCTTATAGACAACTCGATGAAAGTTTAATTTTGGAGGGCGGTCATTTATATACCATCAAAAATTAGTCATACATCAATTTTATACATCATCATGTTGTACTATACAACATTTTAAAGTATAATTAGTGATGTATGACTACTTTTTGGTATTGTACAAATCACCACCCAATTTTGAATTGACGTGATAAAATGATGAGAATAGTGAATATATATATGGCTGTCATGTACCTAAGATTAGGTATAGAAACATCTCAAATCTACAATTTTTTCATAATCGAAATCATGGAAATTGTCATATATTCTTATTTTCATCATTGCAAAACAACATTAATAATTTTTCAAAGCTTTGTTTCATTTCATGAAATTTCGAAATCAAAATGTATGATATAAGTTTATACCAATAAAAAGTGTTGTCACAATAACAAACTAAATAACAAAAAAGATGAGTTTCATTCATTAAGCAAAAGTCATACAAACAAGCTCATTTGACATTCTTTGCTAAAATATGATGTAGTTTGATATATTTGAAACAACATAATATAGTTTTGATAGGATATTACATGTTCGTTAAATGCATCTTAACGTGTGCCACGGAAGTACACTTTAGCAAAACCCATCTTAATATGACAGTCACATATTCATATTTCCCTAAAATAATTGGCAAAAATAATAATACTAATAAATACAGAATTAACGAAGTACACATGTCATTCATGATATGGATTAAACACATAGTATGGTACCCGCGCAATGCGGCGGTACCGAATATAAAATGATGTTATTTTATAAGGGCGATAATAGTAGCCAACATGTCATAAACGAACTGGAATAATTTTCTTACAATTGTGTTGATTGTGATTTGATTTCTTTTATATATCCTTTAAAAAAGGTATTTGTTGATTGTGATTAGTTTTATACTTTTATGATTTGTTTTATTTTTGGAATATTGGGAAAACGTGTGTTAGTTGTTGTAAAAGTAGTTATATATAAGGAAATTATGTAAATAGATAGTTATGTTAGAGGGTAGTTTGGGAACTTTGATTATTTTTAAGAGTTTTAAGTTTCAACACAAGAAATGTATTATAAGTAATTATAGATTATAGATTATAGATTTATAGAACTATTTTTTAGAGGAAGGTTATACTAATAACATGAGTTACCGTAAGAACCAAAGGAACAAATCCTGACCCTTGAAAACATTAAAACACACGGTGGCACGATCGTAATTAACATGAAAACGAATGGCAAACTATCAACATACACACAAACACATAAACGGCGTTAGATTTGCCGTTAACAAAAACCCTCATTCAATTCCCAAACGCAAACCCTCATTCAATTGGCACAAACCCTCATTCATCAACACCTTTTCTCTCTGTGCTAAACACCTTAACGAACCACGCAATTTTGTAATTCGAGAATGATAATTCCTACTTTTTGATTCGTATATCATATTCTCGCATTATTTCGTTCATCGTTAATTGTATTTCGAAAATGAAGACTGATACATCAAAAAAATTTACAAAAACGTTATCAATTTGATCACTGACAGTGACTCAAGCTGTAAAAGAGGTAATATACTCCTACTCTATAATTACATGTATCTATAATTCATTATTTTGTTATTTGTATAAATTTGAAAAAAAAAATGTATTATAGGTGTAAGCAGAAGAAACATTTTGAGTATCAGTTTTAAAAAACACACAAAGATGCCTATTACAATCAACTTGGAAAATGAGAGCAGAAACTTCAGAGGTATATTACATTTTTTTTTTATTAATTTTGTTTGTTTGTGTGTGTCTGATTGATGATATAACATGTGTATCTGTTTACATAATTATGATCATAAACCGTGTAAAATTTATGTATCTATATATTGTGTTTTTTGCTTGACCATACTTGTTTTGAATATATGGATTATTAATGTGCTTGTGGAATAAAAAATATGTCACATGGATGCATAATTGTTTTGAGTATATACTCCTACTATGTTCATATAATAATATGTCAAGTCTTACAAGTGGTACCCTGATACACGCATTAAACCCATGATTCCTTGATACACGCATTACACCCCGTGATACCCTGCTACACACATTATACATGTGGTACCATGATACACCCATTACACCCCGTGATACCCCTGATACACACATTATACATTTGGTACCATGATACACCTATTACACACATTATACTCGTGGCACCATGTTAAAGTTGAAAATATTTAAAAATATATGGTTGTGTATCTATATTGTGTTTTTTGCTTGACCATTATTGTTTTGAATATATGGCTTATTTATGTGATTGTTTTGAATGTCTCATGGATGCATCATTGTTTGAATATATGGCTTATCTATATATTATATGTATGATTTTGATGCTAATGACACAAACATAGAGTGGCCCCTTAGAAACATGTATAGAAGTTATCGATAGTTAAACTATATGTCCAAACTCCAAACTATAGTTAAAGTTTAATGATAGTAGTTGGTTAGTGTAAGAAACATGTCCAAATATATTAGTTGATTGGCAAGAAATATTAATCTATATATTACTCTGACAGGTATTACTACGTGCAAAATAATAAATGCTTGCCTTTTAACTAACATACACAATTGCATCAGTTGTTATATAATGTGCCTCATTTCTAAAATTTGATTGCAGGGAATAAGAAACTTCCTCAAGAAAAAAATCCTGAAGATACACCTAGTAATGATAATGATGAAACTAATCCTATGAATTTATTATTTAATTAGTACTCTGAAGTCTGAAATATACTAATTTTTCGCTTTTCACTAGCTATAGATGAACTTTGAAAATTTTTAAATTTATTAAATTTTAAAAAACGTTTACTGTACATATATAGTTGAATTTACTGCTGTACGTATATAACTACAAAACGACATCTTTTTATGTAACAGAAATAGCCAAAACCATACAAATATACGTTTTAGAACATAAATACATGTGATACGTGAATTTTAAATTCCAACTCATACAATAGTAAAACGTGTGCATTTTGAAATAATAAACCCTTAATATATTTACCACATTTCACGGCTAGCATAATTAATTACGTTGTTAAGTGCACTATAATGTTTCTAACTATGGCTGGACTTCTACTGTGTATCAAATTTTATCTTAATTACAAACTTTCAATGATTACTATTATTATATGCATCTTAATTTTTTATAACTTGTAAACCGATAATGTGACAGCGAGCAGCATAGGAGACGACTCGATATGTGGTTACCCATCAACTAAAAACAGTGATACATATTATAGAAGTTGACAAAAGTTAGATACCCACAATAAAAAATTCGACTATAGTTGGATTAGTTAGCCCTTAAATCTATTAAAATAGTACCAATGCACACAAAAACCATTGCATATTTCACAACCAGAAGTTTTCTGTGAAGCTGATCATCTATCATCTATCATTCTATTGATCATAATGAAGTGGTTATTCTTAGCCCATAGAGCATCTCGGCGCTACTATAATTCTCAGCAATTTCATCTACATGGAGGTTTGAGTTTTGGTTCCCGTTATCGATGTATTCATGCATCTGACACAATGGGGTACCCAAAATACCTGTTGATACCATCTTGTTCCTATCAAATGCAGTCCTCAAAGTCTTGTCACCGATTTAGTACCTCAACGAGTGAATCCGCATACAGGTCGGCAACCTCAATCTTATTATTTTGTCGCTTCCTTACGATATTTTTTCAAACTTGTCCGTATACTTAGGTTGTGATTTACTACTATTATTTGCAGTTTTCTGAATGGTACCAAGAATGAAAACTATATGACGAAGGTACATCTTGAAATAGTTTCAAGAGAAACCATCAAACCAGCTTCTCCAACTCCACCTCATCTAAGAAGCTTCAACTTATCAATTATAGACCAAATAATTTACGATTACTACACCCCTGTAATCCTCTTTATTCCAAATAGTAATAAGGCTAGTGTTACGGATGTCATGTCCAAAAGATCGAAACATCTCAAGGAGACTTTATCTCAGATTCTAAGTCAATTTTACCCCCTTGCCGGTGAAGTTAAGGACCGGTTGCACATTGAATGTAAGACCACTCCCAACCGTGGTTGAACCACTTCCAAACCACTTCTGACACATCAGCGCCACATCAGCTTTCCACCAACTGATTTAAAACTGATTCAAAACTGATTCCCCAATGCCAACAGTTTAACCACTTCCAAACCACTTCCAAACCACTTTATTTTTATTTTAATTATTTAATACAAAACAAATTAAAATAAAACATATTTCATTAAATTAAAATAAAACTTTACATAAAATTAAGCTACATAAAAAGTCTCTGGAACCCTTGTTCTGACCCCTCTTTTTTTTAAACCTTTTGAACCTTGTACACTAGTCACAACACAAAGTACAACAAATAAAGCTACACTTTTTGACTGACCTTTCTCTTTGAATTAAACTCTTTTAATCCTTGTACAACATTTGAAGCTCAGAATACAACCACACATAAAAATACACCTTCTTCCTCCCATCAAAGCCTATCTGCACCTTTTTTATTCAAACTTTCAAAGCTGCAATCGTAAAAAAAATAATAAAAAAACATCGTGGGCCCCATAAATTGTGAAGTGGTTTGAAGTGGTTTCAATCGGTTTACCGGTTTCAATCGGATGGGGCACCAACCGGTTGGAGAAGTGATTGGCGTTGGCACCCAACTGGTTAACCGGTTGCCATCCGATTCTTCCAACCGATTGGCAATGGGAATCCTCTAATGATAAAGGAGTCAATTACATTGAGGCTCGAGTCAATCAGACACTGGAAGAATATCTATGCAATCCTGATGATGAAAAGGTGAGAGAGCTTATGCCCGAAAGCCCTCGCATTGGAGAATCTGCAATAGGAAACTATGTTTTAGGTATTCAGGTAAGTTTTTAACGCATCTTATATTCATTGTATATATCATATATCATATTATATTTAGTGTATACTAAAGTCAAACATGAAGAAACAAGTTGAATTGGAGATAAGTTTGTTGTTTATTTATGTCAGATGAACATATTCAATTGCGGTGGGATCGGACTTAGCACGATCATGGCACACAAGATCATGGACTTCCATACATATACTGTGTTTATGAAAGCATGGGCCGCAGCTGTTCGGGGTGCACCTGAAACAATTTCACCCAGTTTTGTGGCTTCTGAAGTCTTCCCCAATGATCCCAGCCAAGAATTTTTATTGCCTTCTCAGTTAGTGTCTAGTGACTTGCTTAGTACAAAAAGATTTGTGTTCAATCCTACCACCTTGGCTATACTCAAGGCCCAACGAGTTCCGTGCACATCACCTCCCTCACGAGGACCAACTCGCATGGAGGCCACAACATCTGTAATTTGGAATGCGGCTGCAAAAGCCGCATCAACCGTCAGACCATTCAGTCCACAGTCACCTCATGCCGTGTTCGCAACGGTGAATCTGCGCAAAAGAGCATCACCTCCTTTACCCGACAACACCATAGGTAACATATTTTTTTCTACTGCTGCGATCTGCCTTCCAGAGAGCCAACCAGACTTTCCAACCCTTATGGGTGCATTGAGAGAATCAATGTGACACCCGGTCAAAAACGACCCAAATTTCGGGCCAAATTTAAACTTTTATTTCGCGTATCACATACGCGCAATAACCAAAGTGTACTAGTATTATATATATATAAATATATATAATAACGTTAAACGATTATTTAATAATCGTGTATATACGAATCTGACAGAACACAGAAACTTAAAATGAAAGTTGGTGCAAAACGTTTCCAAATAAAGTATTAGTGTCAAGAATAATAGTTATTTACTCCGTTAGAAATTTAAATACATTTTGGACACAGAAAACTATCCGTATGTTTTAAGTAAAACAAATATACAATTTTATATATCCGTAAAAACATATTTATAAAATATTTCAATTTAAAAACATATACGATTATATTTTTAGAAATTTATCATTTAAAAAGATTACACTACTTAACGATCGGGTAAACAAACACGGGCTAAAATACCACAAATTAAATAATCCGGTCAACCCACTTTCCACAAATGGTGGATCTGGTTTCTTTATTTCTGCGTGGAAAAAGCATACCAAACACCCACCTTTCATTTTCATTTCATTTTTAACTTTATCATCTATTTTGATCTTCATCATATATCTCAATCTCTCTCGTCTCTCTTCCAAATCAACATCAACAACAACACAAATTAACAACAACAATAATCAGAAGCAACCATCGATTATCATCATCATTTTATTCATCATCATCTAAACTCTCACTCACCTCTCTCGGTTTACCACCAGCGCCGAGTACCACCACCAACCGGATACCACCACCATCACAGTAGCTCGAAGAAGGAGGTGAGAAACAACAACATTATCAACATCTCTTCATCATCAATCGATCATCACCATCAATTTCTTTCTCCCTCCCCTTCTCGGCTCAACATCACCACCCGAGCCACCACCGCCGACCACCATCACCGAGCACCACCACCGGCGCAGCAGCAGCAGCAGACCGCCATCACCATCATCGTGTTCATCACTCTCGGCATCACCACCTCCGACCACATCTCCGACCTCCACCTCCACCGTGAGCAACCATTTTGCTCCTCTTAGATTTCGAAATTATAAGACTTAAATAATCATGATTTAGTGTTTTAATCACTTGTTATATTCGAAATTAAGAAGTAGAAACTATTTATGTGATTTGGTTTTGTGAATTGGAACCGGAAAACACAAGGAACCAGCGGGTCGGTGGCCCAACCCGGCGGGTCGACCCGGAGCAGGACATAACTGATTTAATTGATAAGCGTCGCTAAGTTGTCTAGCGACGACATTAAGTGTCGCTAAAAACTGATTATACTAAAATAGAAGCGTCGCTAAAAATGTCATTTTTCCAATTTTCGAATACGATTCAAGTGTCGCGTATTAAAATGAAGAGACGTGTCGAGTAACACCAAAAATAGGATTTTTCAAAAATAAAAATAAAAATACTTTTAAAAGGTATCGAAATCAATTAGTCGCGAATATTTAAAACGATACGAAAATGATACAAAGTATATATTTATACGAATTATAATATACGAACACAAATGTAATTATAATTTAAGATTATGATTTCGAATTGTCACGAATAGCCCGGACTCGTTTTACAAACTTCAATATAAAATACTTATTGAACACTTGGGCATAACCTTATCAAATAAGCGCTAATATGAATGAGATAATTAAACGACCATTCACTTATACGAAATCTCACATGTCTAGGGCATTAGGAGATTACCATTGGAACAACGAGCATACTTTAGGATTACTTGCTCTTCAGGTGAGTCTCACGGCCCCTTTTTACTATCTTTACTTTGGGGGAGATGCATTACTTGTTTTTGCTTGAACACATGAAATTACTGTTTGTACTAAATTGCTTGATAAACTTTGTACTTTACCGACCTATTACTTTATAGACTTAATACCTTACTTACTTAGTACTTTACAAACTTACTGATTGCTACTATACTACTTACAGACTTAATACAATACAAGCTTATTACCGTATGTACTTCCTATTTAACAAATGTACTACTTTACCGGTTTACTATTTGATATACTTACTACATTACTATTTTACAAAATTACCGATTTATACTTACTACTTGACCGAATTATAAACTTACAGTTTTACTGGAATACCACTTTACATACTTTACTGAATTGCTAATCTACAAGCTTACTGTTTTAACAATTTGTATTCTTTCTGTTTTATCAACTTATATACTTACTGTACAACCGACTTACGAATTTACCATTTTACAAACTATATAGACTTACAGACTTTATACTTTATGGATTTACTACATTACAGACTTACCGACTTATAGTCTTACAGACTTTTTCATTACAGACTTACAGACTTGCTACCGATTTACCGACTTACCGACTTATAGACTTGCTACTTTTACAGACATTACCGACTTACTGATATACTGTATTGCTTGAGTTACGATTAATCCAATGAAGGCCTCTAAATCATAGTTGTTAGTTATGGGATAAGCGCGAGTTTTAGTATATGGATCCATATGGGACTGACAATCCCCGCCCGGGGTGGTAGCGCCACCACGAACCGTACTTGTATAAACGGGCGTTTTCTACTCGTTTCATATGAGTGTTTTTGGATTAGCACTCACGGGGGAAAAATTACAGACTTGTTAAGCTTCGACTATGATGCTCACAGCAATGTATATCAACTAACCTATTGCATTGATGCAATGATTGAATTACTGATTTGATACATGCTTACAACCATGGGTTACTACCCGATTGCGCTGATGCAATGATTGATTTCTGACTGATTACATACGTACAATCACCGTTACTGCTTTACTTAAATTGTACAAATACATTTATTACTTTACTGCTTTTGTGAAACTGTTGTACTAATATTGTGTTCAATTGATTTACTTACTACAAACCTGTGAGATTCACCAACCTTTTGGTTGACGCTTTTAGTAATGCATTCTCAGGTACACAACTTCAATAGGATTGGTCTTCAGGATCCTAGCTTGATGTGCTCACTATACCTTGTGCGATGATTACCGGATTAGTCACGCCCCGACCTGAATCGCTTCCGCATCATAAATTAGGGGGTGTGACAATCAATAGCAAAAATGAACTCAGATTACATTGAGTCCATGAAGGGGGAACAGGGGCATGAGACATTTAAGGATATTTTGAAGGGGGTAAAAAATTTGGCGAGTATAACAAAAGCAGGAGACTGCATGATCGCTAGCAGTCTATTAAACAGTGGAGTATATGAATTGGATTTTGGGTGGGGGAAAGCCAATATGGTTCTATGTTGTGAATCAAGGAAACAGAAGTTTTGTTGTTTTGACTGATACGCAACAGGGTGGTGGTATTGAAGCCACGGTCACATTGACTCCAGATGAAATGAAGATATTCGAACGTGATCCAGAGCTTCTATCCTATGCTACCGTCAACCCTACTCCTCTGCGATTTTTTAAACATTGAAGTAACTGAATATGAATTTTCATTGTGTGTTTGGTGTTTTGATTGTATTGTTTATAAATTGTATTTATCTCTTTCCTATATATTGTACTAGACTTTAAACCCGTGTATACACACGGGCCGTTGATTTTTAATATAAAATTTTGTAACTTATTTTTAATAATAAAGTGTGTAAGTTAATATGTATATTAAGTATTTAGTTGATTTCATGATAATACTATTTTTGTAAATTGATTTATATAAGTAGAGATTAAAAAATTTAAAGTTTTTGAAACCAAGTTGGTGAAAAAGTTAATTATTTAAGTCTATATTAAAATTTTCAAGCAATTTAATTCCTACTCGGTGAATTGAAAATAAAAAATTACATAACGATTTGAATAATGTTTTAATTAATGAATTCAATTTCTTTTTATATGTGAATAGTTGATTACTTTTTTTTCTAACAAGTTAGGGATCTTATGTTAAAATTCACTAAAATAAAAGGACTTACTTGACAAATTAAAACTTAATTAGAATGATGATATTATAAAAGTGTTTCCTATATATAATTTAAGATAAGATAAAATTATTAAGATATAAGATTTGTAAATAAGTTTAATGTGTCCTCAATTGAACAATAATTATATAAACATATAGAATCAGTTTACTTCTATGTTTATGCGATGTTAGTAATAAATAAATATTAGATACTAAAAATATTTAGTAAATCAATGTATAATAATTAAAATAACATTTTATAGATATGTTAAATGTAAACATGATATCGAATATCAAATATAAATCTATAATAATAAATTTAATTATCTTTTATATTTGAAAGCAAAACGTAAAATCATATCATATATCCAATGAATAAAATATGAATATATTTAATAAGATAGATATGTGTAAGTGTAAGCGTAGAGCTTTTGTAATGAATCTGGGACTTATTGGGATTAATAATTATTTAATCTAATCCGTTAGTGATGATACAAAGGATTTTGTTTATTATTAATTTTACAATTATATATGATGTCATAATATCCTAAATTTTAGTCAATTTGATAAATCAAACAATCTGATTGGCTAATTGAACTTTTGATTACATCATCATATGTTTCCTATATATAAATAATATAATAATTTAAGATTATAAATATAAATAATGGTCAATACATAACTCACCATTCATTGGGTGATTAAATTAAATCATTATTGAGAAATAATTACTCTGTTTCTATGACTTTGTACTTTATAAGCTATTGAAGGTTTTTCTTGCAAATAATGTATTGATATATATAAACTAGTTTTTATATGCGTCTGATGGATGGCAGAGGCAGAACCATGAGAAACCATGAAGGTTTGGAGATACAACCGAACGTGAGATTTTGAATCTGTATATCCCGCTGACTAGATATTAAATCAAATCAATGAAGGGGCTGCAATGATTTTTACAACATAAATTCAAAATATCACATGTCAAATTTATACAACACAGTTTCATATTAAAAACGTCTCCTCATCTAAATAACCATAGAAATTATAAATATTAGAAGTTATAGAAAGTGTATAATCTTAGTTCAAAATATTGAACAATGGCTAAATCTTTCTTTTTAGACTTCAGTCATTCTTTTGTTGGCATTCATAAAGCAATCAGTTCTTTTCCCGGTCTTTCAAATTCACGTGTTATCGTTGGACTGTTCCATCGGGGAAGAGATACAAAATCCACCTTCTCAGCATGAAAAAATAAGTAATTCCAAGATTGCAAATCAATAGCATATAATTAACAAAACTGAATTTGAAGAAATTGGGAAGACATGATGATACTAAGGTTCCAGAAACGAAACTAATCAGATTTAAGGGTTTTAATTAAGTGACTAAACACATATAGAACTGAATTGAATGTTAAAGTATCATGAGAAAGCGAATCGGAGATATACGTACTTGGTACGGATAATTTTAATTGGAAAGAGATAAAAATAGAGTTGCCCTGTGCCAACAGCCCATAAGCAGTGTCTTTCTTTTGGCTTCACATATAAGAACGCAAATTACAGTATAAATATACATAATAAGGGCTCACAGTCCATGAACGCCCTTGGCCAACACGTCTAGCTAGCAAGATGTTAAACTGAAAGATTAGCAGTGCTATAACATATCCTATGCATCTTTTGGATTTTCCCAAATAGATAGTTAGCTTATTAAGTTTGATTACAAGTAAATATTAAGCAGGTTAGAATGTTACCTTTAACTTTCATATTTACTTGTAATCAATTAGCAGTGCTAACCTGCTTAATATTTACTTGTAATCAAACTTAAAATTTCAGGTGAAAGCATCTGATATGGCATCGGAGTGCTGAGAAAGTCATGTCAGTGACAACTCGAGTTTTTGCATATTTGGCTATGATAGAGACTGACCAGTAAAATATGTTCATTAGTGAGGTGAAGAATCTTATTCATTTACCACATTAAACTTACACATGTGGGCATATGGCCACCAATGCAGCATCAGCTGCCAAAGCGCAGATTAAATTCATGTTATGTTAGCTAATTTTAGAGTCCGGAAAACAACCAAATTTGAACAAACTTAACCCCACTCCAAAACCTGCATTTGTACATATAGGTATAGCATATCTCAAATCGACTCATCTATAAGAAAATGGTCAAAACAACATACCTAATTGGTAAAAGCTAATACTTCTGTAAATTAATGGAGGATGCTAATGCTTTCTCAAATTTGGTGTTTATATGGTCATCAATGGCCTGTAAAAACATACTATAGATGTATAATATACGTTAGTAATTTGATATTTTTATATATCTAACACTATATACACTCAAACAAATTGAAAACATCAGCAAACTATTATTAGTTGTTTGCTAGTGAATGACAATGTAATTCGTTCAATAGGTGGCCATCTGCTCATGTTGTTATTTTGATTCAAGCCCTTTTGCCCCTCGTGTTTGATTTGGGAACACAACCATGAAGTTGATATTATTAACAATGGCTAATCACCAAAGGTGATTCTACTACATTTATTATAAGAACTTGATATTAAACACAACTAGAATGTAACCCGCGAATTCGCGGAGTTAGACATTGAGATTTGTGTTAATGACGTGTTTCATCTAGCAAAATATAGTAATTTTTCTTTCACTTATAAAAATTGGAAATATGGATTTGAGTCTGACATTGGTATTGTTGTGTATTCGTTTTGTAAACCCTTAGGTATACGTCAGTTGTCAAACTTAAAGCAAATGTAAACTTAAGGTTACCATTATACAAATACCTAATGGTGTAAAAAACTGATTGAAACCGACTGAGCCACGTCAGCGTCATTTTAGTTTTTTCAAAAAAACTAATTGAAACTGACTGACCACTCCCATCAGTGCTCCATAACTTTATTTTTCTGGGACCCACTGACTAATTAATTAAACAATTAAAACACAATAACTAAATTAAAAAACATTTCATTCAAATAAAAACATTACATTTTAATAAATAAAAAAAAGTTACAATAATAATAAAATAAAAAAACGATACATTTATTGGAAGAAAAAACACGATTACATTAATTAACGAGTACGGAAATTTGGTGGAAGTTGCGCAATGTGTTCGATTAGAGCATTGCGAAGTTGATGATGAACGTCCCGATCGTGTAATTCCTTGTCCATACGCAATGAAGTTGCAACCCTTTCTTTCCACGAGCGTCTTGGTCTATTTGCCGGGTCTGATGGATAATTGTAACACCCCCAAATTTGATTGATTTGCGGAAGCTCGATTTGGGTGTCACTAATCAATATACAAAGCACATAAGATAATAATGAACGACCACTATATGCGTCGTTTTAAACTTGTATAAATAAAGTAAACGTTTACATCAAAACAATGTTACATTAGCTCGGTTCCTGAGATTGAGAGATTACATGGCATAATTACTTTTACAAAATATAATAATGCAATCAAATCTCTAGTTGTATGTATGCTGACTCGAGCTACTAATCCCTGCTTGTGCAGCCAACCTACTGCTGGGTACCTGTGATAAATACTAAAATGGGTCAGCGAAAACGCTGGTGAGCTCACAGGTTTGTATGTCAATGTATAGTTGTCAGAACCGCAAGATTTATATTGAATTTAAAATGCAATTAAGCACAATAAAAGTTATACAATCCATGAGCACATAGTCTGAGCTTAACTTGAGCGCTAGGTCCAATTAAGGAAACCTAACTGGTTTGCCTCCTACGAGTGTCTAATCCACACTCGTCTTCCCAAATGCTAATACATCCGTTTGACCGGTTAGTGCGTGCTAACCCGGATGAGGATTGTCAATCCCATATGATATCATATACTAACATTCACGCTAAAATATTAGAGACTATGCTATAGAGGACTTTAAATTGATTAGCTTGAAACTCATGTAGTATTTGAAGGTTGGTACTTGCGTTCTACTTGTAAAACAAAATAGAGTAGTAATATCACACCCCTAGTTGTAAAATAGTGAAAATGGGGCCATGAAACTCACCTGAGTCTTGAAGTGTTTAATTTAATAAACTTGAAGTAATTAGCGGTGAATTGATGTCCAAAGACTTGAAACCTGAATGTGTTCACGACACTTGATTGTTATTAATTGTACCGGTATCTCGAAAGACTACCTTTGTAGTTGTTATACAACTTTATATATATGTCCAAATTACTACGATTTGGTTGATTGAATTGATACAAGTTACAACGACTTGTTTGATTGAATTGATACAAGTTACAACGACTTGTTTGAATGAATTGATACAAGTTACAACGACTTGTTTGATTCTGAAATATGTTTGAAAACATGTACGGCCCGTTGGTGATTAATTGTAACAATAGTCTTGATGTTACCACATTGATTTCGAAGCGTTATACTTGAAAAACAAATTCCATTATGTTTGAAAAGTTGTATCGTATAAGTGTTTTGAAGTTGTACAAGTTTGACAATTGGTGAAAAATGTGCTTACGGAATCTAAGTAAGGGGGTCCGGGGGCAGCGCCCCTGGTAGCGGGGTCCAAGGGGCGGCAGCCCCTGGCGGGGTCCAAGGGGCAGAGCCCCTGGCTGGGGTCGAGCTGCCAGGTCAGCTTGGAAAATTTTTATTTCTACTATATTGCTTTAAGGAAAAACGCATCTGGACTTGAATTTGGGTGAAATCAAGTGATAAAATTTTGGTCTCGACACTTAGTAAAAAGTTGTAAGTATTCTGTTTTATGCGACACAATATGCGACACTAAAGGTGTTATGCGACACAAGGGTTGTGTCGCATAGAAGTGCGACACAATGTCTATGCGACACAAGGGTTGTGTCGCATAGATGCGAGATGCTGATTCAACAGCGACATAGTGATTGGGTCGTATGGTGTATGCGACATAGTGGTTGTGTCGCAAGACTTGCGACACTAATTATCTGGTACGACATAAGGTGCGACACAGAGGCTTTTATACGACACAAAGGCCAAAATACGACACAACATGCGACACAAGGCTTGTGTCGCATGGATGAACACCAGCCCAGAAAGTCCGGCTGTCATGATTTTCTGGCCAAAAATCCGTTTTAAACTCGTTTCCAAGCTATAAATTCGTGTTCTATACATGTTAATGGACATATATATGTTATATAAACAATTACAAGTGAAAAATACTAAGAATCGAGAGATTTCGGGATTTTGTCGGAAACTTACAAATTGCCGAAATGAAAATCCGGAAAGATAGCGTTGTAGATCGTCGCGAGGTGGTTCCTTTTCCGTAATTATTTTGATGACCCAAGGTCGTTTGATGGTAGTATTTTGCGATTTTGATGGTTTGGTGGTGATGAAACTTGAGAGGAAAAATGAAAGAGAGAGAGAAAGAAAATGAGAAATGAAAAGAAAAGAAGAAAGGAGGGGGTTTTGGTGGAAATCCCCACCATTTTCAGTCTACGCCTAGCGCTCCGTGCGGTGTTCGTTTTCCCGATTATTTAAACGTTTACATTATTATTAGTTAACTTCAAATATACGTTTTGAAATATAAATAATTACCCAACATTTTGGTTGAAGTATTTTATAAAATACCTTGTTTTTACGTTATAAAATATAACTTCTTTTTGTTTTGTCGGTTGGTCGAATTTTTGTAGAGTTCGGTAACGTTTTAAACAGAACGCATGTGTTTATTATATTATCGACATAATATAAAATAGTTATTTGTGAAATTAACTTATTCCACGTAATTAATAATTGCATCACCAACGTCCGTAGTTAATTGAATCGAAATGCATTCGATTTGAAACTTGTACGGTTTAAACAAACCACATAATTGTGTAGATACATATATATTCAACAATATATATATAATAATTGATACATTAATTAGCCTAACACAGAACTAATTACATGTATTAAAACTTGATTAGGCACTAAATTCTAGTCCTAAATTGACGGGTGTCACAATAATCCTCCTCTAGTCACACATATATCGCCCGTTGTCCTCGGTTATTATGTTGTGTAGAATAACACAACACTACATGATTCTTTTTATTTTGTTGGTGCTATTGATGGGTTTTCTATTCCCTAATTCCCTAATCTGATTAACATACGCAGCGAAAATCAAATAATTTAATCTAGGGCAAAAGGAAACTAAAACCCTAAAGGATCTTAACTCAATAAATAAAGCAATAACAAAACGGATAAATGGAAAAACACTAACCTTGGAGAAAATCGAATTTCTCGCACGCAGACCACCTCGCATAACTTCCTTACTTGGAGGCAAGTACCTAAACCAGAGTACCTCTAATGGTTTACACCCAACAACCCTAGAGAATGAAGAATTTTCATATATCTTCAGAAAATTCGTATATCTTCAGAAGGTTTAGGTTGCCCCTATTTATTTAGGGAGAGGAAACCTGGAGCCAACCTTGGGATTTCTGATTTTGACATCCAACCGCCGATTGGAGCCTTCAGCCAGCGGTTGGGCTTGCTTCCTTCCCAAGAACCCGAGATTTGACCCGCGTGTTCCACCGCCTTACCCAATTCACCTCCAGCCGCCGACTGGACCTTCCAACTGGCGGTTGGAATGGCTTTCCAGAATCTTCCACCTATTTAACAAATAAATCAATTTATTAAATATAATATTAATTCCAATTAATATTATTCCTTATTCATTTCTCTTAACGGTTTATTGAGGGCGGCCCAAAAAGGACTCTACTTTTAATGATATTCTTACCAATTAGTTATGAACTTGGACACTATATCCAACAGTCTCACACTTGGACAAGTCATCAACTATTATTAGTCTAAGTCTATCCATTAACTAAGCAGAGAGTGCCATCCAACGCAGCTGCCGAACTCTGAATCATATCCTAGAGTTAGCCCTTAGATAAGTGATCAACTATTCCTTTGTTCTACTGATATCATATGAATCGAGACATGGATTTTAATCAATCTCAAGATTCATAATTATGTTTTCTGATTTCCGATTATTTTGACTATATGAGACTACTGATTTGCGCATATCAACTTAGCCCCGGCTAGGCCTAGCTCTTGTGAGTCAACATTTAATCATCAGAGGGCCCATAGATATCGCTTTTCCTTTTTAGGAAAAATGAATTGAACAAATAAATTTCGACTACATAGCACTAGTCAACTCATCATGTTATACCTAGCATACCCTTTATAACTGGCATTTACGCACAGCGTTTGAATGAACTAAAGTATAACATACTATAAAAACTAGAAACTCAATGTATCCTCATTTTAAGAATAGAGGATATTATCATCTTAGAATCACTCGTGATTTAATCCATGAAGTGATCTCTCTAAGTACGGGTCTCTCCTATACTTAAATCCCCATCAAGTACCTATGAGTGTTGCAGCATTCTCCATGCTTTGTCTAATCTCTATAGAAAATCTACTAACACTCCATGACAGTCTTAAATCATCACTTACTTCCTATAGTATGAACGATTGAGGAGGTTTGAGTAAAGCTAATTACTCGGGAAGTGGTTTCTAAACATACAAAAACAAAACACAATGACAAACAATAATAAATGGTAGAACTCCTTCAAATAAATAATTCTCCATTATTTAATCACCAAGTCTATGACAATTTCCGTCATTGTTTACAATGTTTCAAAATCAAACTAACAACTAAAACTTTACATTATCTCTTAAACCTATGGTCCTAGCATGTTCATCGTGTTTGGACTTTCCCAGTAGCTTTGTGAATGGATTAGCCGGATTATCCTCTGATCGTATGCTCTTCACAATCACGTGTCCTTCTTCTACCTTTCTTCGAACAAAATGGTACTTTCTTTCAATGTGCTTTGACTTTCCGTGATCCTTGGGTTCTTTACTCAAGGCGACTGCACTTTCATTATCACAGAATATCTCAATTGGATCTCGTACTGTTGGAACAACTCCAAGATCTCCAATGAAATTCTTTATCCATATGGCTTCCTTTGAAGCCTCGCAAGCAGCAATATACTCAGACTCGCATGTGGAGGATGCCATTATGTCTTGCTTGGAACTTTTCCATGTTACCGCTCCCCCATTCAATAAGAATACCCAACCAGACTGTGAATGATTATCATCTCTGTCTGTTTGGAAACTGGCGTCACTATAACCCGTTATTCTAAGTTCCTCTTATCCACCTTTTGTTGAATATCAGTTTTTGGAGGTTCTTCGTCGGTAGACTCTTGAATTTCTTCAAGATCAATTTTACTCCCACTATCCTTTTTAGATATCATGTCTCTCTCAAGGAACACTCCTCTTCGAGCTACAACGACCACATTATCCTTGGGTCTGTAGAACAAATATCCAAATGACTTTTGTGGATAACCAACGAAAAAACACTTTTCAGATCTGGCATCTAGTTTGTCCTGAGTTTCTCGTCTAACGAAAACTTCACAACCCCAGATCTTGATGTGACCAAGAGAAGGATGTTTTCCCTTCCACATCTCATATGGTGTCTTTGAAACTTTCTTAGTTGGTACTAGATTTAAGATATGGGCGGCTGTCTCTATTTAACATATTTCTTAGTTGGTACTAGTTTCATATGCCCTAGCCATTCTCATTGGGGAGCACCTGTCTTATTCGTCACAAAGAAATATGGCTCTTTCCGAATGTGCATCAACTATCGAGAACTTAACAAACTGACGGTCAAGAATCGTTATCCTCTCCCTAGGATATATGATTTATTCGACCAACTCCAAGATTTTCAATGGTTTTCAAAGATCGACCTTCGGTCAGGTTATCATCAACTGAAAGTTCATGAGAAAGACATACCAAGTACGGTATTTAGAATTCGTTATGGTCATTTCGAATTCTTCGTTAAGCCTTTCGGTCTTAGGAATGTACATGTGGTATTCGTGGATGTGTGAATCTATTCTAAATCTAAGGAGGAGCATGAAGATCATCTAAGGCTAATTCTAGGGCTACTCTTGAAGGAAAAGCTCTATGCCAAATTCACGAAGTGTGAATTTTGGCTACAAATGGTTCGCTTTCTTGGACACGTTGTGAACAAAGAGGGCATTCATGCAGATTCTAGCAAGATAGAAGCAGTGAAGGAATGGAAAGCTCCACAGTCACTGTCACAGATTCATCAATGTTTAGGATTGGCGAGCTATTATCGACGTTTTATTGAGAATTTCTCTAAGATCGCTCAACCACTTACCGCCCTAACACAAAAAGATAAGAAGTTTGTCTGGGGTGAGAAACAAGAAGAAGCTTTTCAAACACTAAAGGATGCCTTATGTAATGCACCAATCTTAACTCTTCTCGATGGATCAGACGATTTCGTCGTGTATTGTGATGCATCAAACCAAGGTCTTGGATGTGTACTTGTGCGAAGGGGAAAGGTGATTGCATACGCCTCTCGACAACATAAGATTCATGAGAAGAATTACACCACCCATGATTTGGAACTCGGAGCGGTGGTGTTCGTGCTTAAATGTTGGAGACACTACTTGTGTGGACCGAAAAGTGTTATATACACTGATCATAAGAGCCTTCAACACACCTTTGATCAAAAGGAGTTGAACATGAGAAAAAAGAGGTGGCTCGAATTATTTAGCGATTACGATTGCGAAATTCGATACCATCTGGGGAAGGCGAATGTTGTGGCGGATGCTTTGAGTAGAAAGGAAAGAGTTAAACCGAGGCGAGTATGAGCCATGAGTATGACAATTCACTCTGGTAGTAAGGATAAGATGATCGAAGCTCAAGGTGGAGCGTTAAGGGATACTCATGTACAAAATGAAATGTTGTGCGGATTATACAAACAGTTGGAACGCAAGGAATACGGTTTGTTATACTTTGACGGAAGACTATGGATTCCTTTACTAGGTGGATTAAGGACACTAGTAATTGATGAAGTTCATAAGTCAAAGTATTCAATTCATCCGGGCGCCAATAAGACATATGATGACATCAAAGATCTTTATTGGTTGTCAGGGACGAAGAAGGACTTCGCGTTGTATGTTAGCCAATGTATGACGTGCTTGAAGGTTAAGGCTGAGCACCAAAGACCTTCAGGTTTACTTCAGCAACCGGAGATTCCCGAGTGGAAGTGGAAAAACATAACCATGGATTTCATCACGAAGTTGCCTAGAACTATTAGCGGGCATGATTCAATTTGGGTGATCGTCGATAGAATGACAAAGTCTGCTCGTTTCTTAGCTATCCGAGAGGATTATAAAATGGAGAAGTTGGCGAGACTTTATATCAACGAAGTAGTAGCTAGGCATGGAGTGCCTGTATCTATAATATCCGATCGTGATGGTCATTTTACTTCACGATTTTGGCACAGAAGGTTTTGGGAACACATTTCAACATGAGTACGGCTTATTATCTTCAAACTGACGGACAGAGTGAGCATACTATTCAAACACTGGAGGACATGCTTAGAGCGTGTATTATAGACTTTGGTGGATATTGGGATACACACTTACCGCTAGTCGAATTCTCATACAACAACAGTTATCATTCTAGTATTCAGTGTGCGCCATTTGAAGCACTTTACGAGCGTAAGTGTCATTCACCCGTAATGTGGGCCGAAGTTGGAGAAACTCAGTTAATTGGCCTCGAGATTGTCCAAAAAACTACTGATAAGATCGTTCAAATCAAAGAAATATTGAAGACAGCACTAGACAGACAAAAGAGCTACGCAGACAAACCACGGAAACCGTTAGATTTTTGCGTTGGTGATCATGTGTTACTTAAGGTATCACCTTGGAAAGGTGTGGTACGTTTTGGAAAGAAAGGAAAATCAGCGCCAAGTTTTGTTGGACCGTTCGAGATTGTTGAACGTGTAGGTCCAGTAGCCTATCGATTGAAGTTGCCATAAGAGTTGAGTGGAGTTCATAACGTTTTTCACGTGTCAAATCTTAGGAAGTGTTTGGCCGACGAAGCTTTACATGTATCTTTGGAAGAAATTCAAGTGGATCATAAACTACATTTTGGGGAAGAACCAGTGAATTTCACGGATAGAGAGGTCAATAATTTGAAGCGAAGTAAGATTCCAATTGTCAAGGTCTGATGGAACGCTAAGCGAGGACCCTAGTTTACTTAGGAACGGGAAGATCAAATGATGCTTAAATATCCGCACCTATTCTGTGATCGGGTTGGCAGTAATAGCTTCGACTGAATTTTGGGATGAAATTCTCTCAACTGGGGGATACTGTGACAACCCTCACCAAACCGTAATCGTAAGTTGAGCGTTAAGACTCAATTTTTGTATAACGAAGAAGATACAAAGCAAAACGTAAACACATTCGGGGCAGACTAGGCTCAACCGCCGATTGAACAAACTCAGTCGCCGGTTGGACCATTTCAGCCGCCGGTTGGACATTTGATACATATATTAAGCAATTGCAAACCCTAAATGACTTTTCTGACATACCCGACGATTTCTAGGCGTATGGAGTCCATTTTCTAGTCGATTTTGGCCTTAGAACATCCAAATCTCAAGGGTTTTAATCCCTTGATCGATCATATCAATCGAAAGCTTCATTATTCATGAATCGGTGGTAAGTTATCAACGTTCTATATTCGATTTCGCTACCGTTTCTTTCAAAAACGTGATTAGGGTTCTTATAAACTTATTTCTATAGAAAGTTGAGAAGAATCACGTTCAACACAAGCTTATTGGTAGATCTTTAACTTAATTTTTGATTTCTAATGTTTTGTATCGATATTCGCATTTTCTATTCATTGGATCCAAATCTTGATGAATGTAAATGGAAATTAAGTATTAGAACATTGTGAATTGATGGTGCAATACAATTATAACCATAAATGTCGTTGTTATGTTGTGAAAAACGTTTTGGTGTCGTATAAGTGTTATTCGTAAACTTGTGGTTCTGGACAGATTCCGTGATCGACTTTTGTGGAGTCATAACTTGTTCAATACAATATGTTTTAGAATTCTTGAGACTAAAGTTAGGTTCAAGATGTCAACTTTCAAATGCAATATCATTTCAATATGATGTGTTTTGGTCAGTCAAATGGACATTTCAAGTTCAAAGTTCGAGTCTGATTTCGGTAACAGATTTTGAGTCAACTTTGGTATCTAATATCTCTTTCAATTTTACGATTTTTTAAATGAAATTTATTTTGTAATAAACTTTAAGATGTTAGCTTTTCAGAAAAGTAAGGATCATAGTCAAATGAGTTTGTTTCGATTTTCAAATGGAATTTAACATTTCAACGCGCCATCAGCAAACTAAATCGAATAGTAACTAAAAGGTTGTGTAGTAATACGAGATCACTGAGATGTGAAACTTAGTCTTGAGAACATCTAAGTTGGAATAGTGGAACATATTTCAAGTCACTTAGGAAGTAACAAACGTAGATTTGTTAACTATGGATTAAATGACGATCCAAACGTATAGTATGAGACTTATAATATACGTCATATTCAATCAAAAACCTAAGATAACTTAGGAGAAAGATCAAACATGAGTCATTCATCAAAATAGGGTACAATGGATAAGCTATAGGTTTTGTCAAGATTTGTAACCTATGCATATGTGTTTGTAGATCATCGTACAACTTAATTCGGGAACGTATACTTGTTTTGCTTTTCAAGGTGAGTTTCGTGGCCCCATTTTCTTTACTTATTTTTCTTTGGAGAAAAAGAATGCTCAAATGTTTTCAACTGTTTTCATGTTGTGAACTCACTTATTTCTTTTTGGACATATGAATAATTGTGTGACACTGTAAAATTATGTGACAAACTATGTGGAATCTGAATTGTTGTTGGTCTATGTTGGACTTGCATGCTATTCGTCTTGCTGAGGCTATGACATCACGCATCGTACTAATATGCTATTAGTCATGACATCACGTGTCGCACTGATACGCTATTTGTCTTGCTTAATTATTTGAGGCAATGACATCACGCATCACTTTATATGCCATCCGTCTTGCTCATTTGGGGTAAAGACATCACACAGAATGGGACTCTCTTATTACATTAATTTCACTTATTTGTGCCTTTCATTTCATTGTCCTATCGCATTTACTTTATCACAGCAAACGCTTTTGTGTGTGTCATATTTAAACCTGCGAAATTCACCAACCTTTAGGTTGACATTTTTGAGCATTTCTTTTCAGGTAACATTAGCACAGCTAAGGATGAGACTAAAAGAACTTAGTGGACCGTTATGTTACATTAAGTGATTGCGCGAGGGACATCAAAACTATTTACTTTATGTTACCTTATATGGAAAGACGTGTTTTGCCTTAATTATTCTCGAATACGTGTAATCGCATACTTATTGTAAGACTTTGTTCTTTGTGAATGTGTACGTCCACGGCACAAACCGCTATTTGTGTCGGGCGATGTCACAACACATTGGATTATTTTCATTTAGTGAATTCTATATTTCGATGTGTTGTGATCTAATCGTTCGCTGCATCTCGTTGTTTCCGTTTTATACGGGGTGTGACAATTAGTGCATAGATGGCTAATAACAATTAGGCAACCTAATATAGGTTTTCTTATAAATATTAAAAAGAGATCAAAAGGTAAAATTTCAAAATGATGCAATAATCAATCAATTAAAGGTAAAATTTATGTTTCATTCATTGTGAAAAAAACGTGTCATAAAAGGTTTTTAACACTTCAAAATCGTACCCTAAAAAGATTTCACACTTCAAAATCGTACACTAAAAGGATTTAACATTCAAAATGAAATTATGATTTAAACACTTTAAAGGTAAAATACATATGATATTAAAGCTCCACATAAGCTAAATCGGTCAAAAAAACTAAATATAAAGAATCAAAAGGTAATTTTACCTTTTATTGAATTTTTTTGACAACTTCCATCCTTCCAAATCTTCCCAACTTTGGAGAGAAAGTTTGGAGAGAAAAGAAGGTTGAATCCTCCTTCCACTTCTCTTCTCTTCTCTCCATAAACAAAACTCGGGAACACAATGTAATTTGTATTCTTTCCGCTTCTCTTCTTTTCTTTCGGAAAAACAACTCGGGAGCGGGCTCTTAATGTTAAATTTCATCAAATACATCACCTTTAAAGGTAATCTTCCTTTTTTTAAAATTGACCAATGGTAACAAAAGGATTATTATCTTTACCCAAAAGTTTCCAGCAAAATGGGGAACGGTTAGTATTGATCGAATCAATATGCCAAAAATATATGACGTTAGTATTTTATAGGGAACTAATATAATACTCCGTTCGTCCCATATTTATAGTCCTTATTTCCTTTTTTAGACGTCTTAAATTAATTGTTTACTTTCAAAAGTAGGAGAGTATCTACTATATATATATATATATATATATATATATATATATATATAATAAAAAGGTAGGTAAAACTGTCATAATACATAAAAATACAGTATAATAATTATGTTTTCTTAAACTGCGTGTTTCTTATATGTGGATAATACATTTGGGACGAATGGAGTGTAATAAAATGACGTTTTGTAACTTTGCTTATTTTTAATGTGGAGATGCCGCTAAATAGTACATCTTAATATCTTATGCATTCTACTCCCTCCGTCCCTAATCTATTGTCCATTATTTCCATTTTGGGCTGTACCAAATTAATTGTCCACTTCCATAAATAGAAAGTTTAAGGAAATAAAGTTCTTTTTTACCCCTAGTGTATATATATAAGACAAAAAAATAGGTAAAAAGTAGAGGGTAAAATTGTCATTTTATCAAAAAGTAAGAGAGAGATAGTTATATTTTCTTAAACTGCGTGTCATTTTGTCTGGTGACAATAAAATTGGGACGGAAGGAGTATTATTTAGATAGGGAGAAGTTTATGGGTCTTTTGTTTGAGCTTAAAATGTCTTAAAAGTGGTAGTTGTATTATTTGATAAGCTAAATGTCCATTAAGATGTTTTGATATATTTTTCTAATTAAGTCTTAATCTAGCTGAAAAACTACTTATTCAGTAAGCTATTTATAATTGCTTAAAACTTCTAATTGATAAATAAATCCCATAATGTTCTGTCAATTTTCTCGTATAAATGGATTATCGTATGTTATATACATACTAAGAAAGTTAACGCATAAATATATACAGACAGTTAACCCCATATTATATAACTACATGACCTTCTCAAATTTCTTATAAAAGTTTGTATATAATAATAAAAAACATGTATTATCTGTCTATTTAGTATAGGATTTAAAGTATGATAATGTATTAAACTTTACACTTTTTACTATTGTATGTGTTCAACTTCGAAACATCCAATTGTATGTATTCAAGTTTTACAATAGTCTAATTTATATTTTTTGCATGTTTTTGACTACATAAATTGACGTATATTTTTAAGTTCTATACATACAATAGTAAGTTAAACACATATAAAAACCAGTTTTAAAACATGAACACATACAATAGAAGGTTTAAAAGTTGAATATATATAATAGTGGAAAGTGTAAAGTCGAAAGCGTGAACAAAACCCTTTAATATTAACTATTAGGGTAAGGTTATGAAGGGAAGGCCTCAAATGAGGGAAAGGAGGGGCATGCCGAATTCACTGCATTTTAAGACAAAACTATCACCCAGATTCACTGCATTTTACCAATGAAATACTGCATTTTAATAACACTGCATTTTACACTTATAAATTTTGAATGTATTTTAACAACACTACATTTTGGACCTACAAATTTGTATCTAAAATGCAGTGAATTCGGTCTGCCCCTCATTGTCCTCATTTGAGGCCTTCTCCTCTTATCCTTATTTTTATACTAAAACATTTTTAAAGAAATTAACGGATATTTTGGGCAGGGCTGTGCCGTAAGAGTTACTACTAACAGCAACCAAATTGGAAGATGGTGGCTAGATGAAGTACATGAATAATAGAAGTCACATAAAGTCATGAGTCTAACATGTCCTAGAAATTAAATTTGTGTATAATCTAGTTCTCTTTCAACTAAATGTTTAGTTTGTAAGTAAATGAAGTTTTATTCAATTGAACCGAATAGTTTAAAGTTGCAATTTCGGGTATCAACTATTTTGTTATTCTTTTTTAAAGATTTATAAATATAAAATCACACATTTGAGAGTACCAATTATTAAGTGATGGATTAGGTTATATGACCCAAGCCTGATTATGAGCTTAGGGTCCGTTAGGGTTTAATTAGGTTTCTGTTATACTCTATAAATAGTTGATCAATAATACATAATAATGGTTTTTGTTATTATTAATTTGTCAATTCTTTTTCTTTAAACACACGGACTTCTTTACTTATATTTTTATACTAGATCTCAAACCCGTGTATACACACAGGTGTTGATTGTTTAATTAAAATAAAGGTTTTAATTTTAATTTAACTAAAATTGAGGGACTTAATTGATTAATTAAGTTTGATTTAAATTGATGATGTCATAATCATGTTTCCTATATATAATTTATAAGATATGTCTTTTATCTTTTATTTAGCCATCAACTATCCACAGCAAGCCGGCAACGAATTCGTTCTCCTTCAATTACGTGCTTCACAATTACGTGCTTCATGCAATTGTAATTATTATTATTAAAAAAAAAAAAAAAAAAAAAGTTCTCTAAAGTCACAAGCCAAGCTGTCGGTTTTTTCTTTTACGTCCAAACTTGTTCTTAAAAAAAAAAAATTCGACTAATTATATCGGTTGCAATTTTCTACCGTTATCTTTCCATAAACCCTACCCGTCAATGTTGATTTCGCATCTCATCAAGATAACTCTTTGTTTTAACACCTTAGATTATTGTTGTCTTTGAAAATAGTTGATCAAAAATTGTCGCTCCTACCTAGGCAAAGCAAGTCATGCATGACGTAAAAAAAACGTTACAGAATGGAGGAAGTCGCCAAGCAGCATACAACTTTACAGTCGAATACAACTTTATCTACGTGCCAACAACAAAAAGAAAGAAACTAACAAAATCAAATGAAGAAAAGAAAAGTAGAAGAAAAGAGGTTCAACAACACTGTCCTTGCTTTTATATGATTTTACTACCGCTTTGCCTTTGCTGCTATTTGAAGATTCGTGATACGTTCATGAAGAACCAAGACAGAGTCAACAACTGCCACACCCATGACCACCACTCTTGCATTATGTCCATGTTTCACATAATTGTTTGCATGCATGTTTCCATTTTTTTTAGGCTAGCTTAAAGAATTGTTAGTGGATAATTACTATCTCAAACACGTTTCCACTACGTAGGTCTAGTGTTATTTTGTTAGTATAAATATTGTAGTTTTCTTTGAAGAAATCAGAATGAAAAAGAAGATAATTGTTAGTTTAAAAGTAGTCTAGTTTCCCCTCTTGTTTTTGGGAGATTGACCATCTCGAATCGGTCTCTATCATTTGGTGCTTTCATTGACTTACTCGATGCCTCCTAAACGTTACCCACGAGTTATCGAAGAAAAGATGGCTGCCATAGCCGATCAATTCGCTAAGTGGGTTGATATCGTTTCTTCGTCCAATGCTCAACTTGAAACCATCTCGAAACAAATCGCCATTCAAACCACGATTACTACTAATCTCGTGACAGCCATCACCAAAACCAAAACTTAGTTCATCACCCAAACTCCCCATTTCTCCTTGCCGCCACCGCCTCCTTTGACTACCAATCTGGCTCTCGAATCACCAAAAATCCAACAAGAAAATGTCATCATCCAGCCATCGACACTTCAACCAACTTATGACTCTTTCAAGGCCTCCGTGGACAAGTTAGCAGTCGAAAAAGTTCGGGTCTCGCCTTCACACCAACCCGTTGCACTACCGCTACAACGAGTTTCAACCACCGAAATCCAAGCTAACTGCAACCGAGGATTTGGTTTTTGTTGCTCTAAGATGTCTCATTCCGGTCACAAATGCTACCCACCAAAGTTTGTTTTTCTCCAATTTGAACGCAAACCTCCATGGGATTTGTGCAACCCACAGCACAACCGTATGAGCCTTGAGGACAAGGCGCGTTTTAAGGGCGAGGGAATTGATACGTTCATGAAGAACCAAGACAGAGTCAACAACTGCCACACCCATGACCACCACTCTTGCATTATGTCCATGTTTCATATAATTGTTTGCATACATGTTTCTATTTTTCTTAGGCTAGCTTAAAGAATTGTTAGTGGATAATTACTATCTCAAACATGTTTCCACTACGTAGGTCTAGTGTTATTTTGTTAGTATAAATATTGTAGTTTGCTTTGAAGAAACAAAAAAAGAAGAAATTTTAAGTTAGTAAAATTAGTCTAGTTTCGTTCTATTGTTCTTGGGAGATTGACCATCTCGAATCGGTCTCTATCAATTCGCTTCCGCTTGCTGTCGGGTGTCTTTATCAACAAACTAGTTATAAATTTAATGTTTTTAGTTCTCAACTCCAATTCGAGCTTTCGTGATTTCGCCGCTTGGATTACACGGTAGTATTAAGTGATGGATTAGGTTATATGGCCCAAGCCCGATTGTGAGCTTAGGATCCGTTAGGATATAATTAGGTTTCCGTTGTACTCTATAAATAGTTGATCAATAATACATAATAACCTACAAGGTTTTCAGTGTTTAATGTAGTTCTCTTTCAACTAAACAGTTAGTAAGTAAATGAAGTTTTATTCAATTGAACCAAATAGTTTAAAGTTGCAATTTCGGGTATCAACTATTTTGTTATTTTTTAAAAAGATTTAAAAATATAAAATCACACATTTTAGAGTACCAATAACTCGCGATTATGTTTGTTAGATTTAGAAATGTATCAGTTTTAGATTTTGGTGTATTTGATTTTGTTTAATTCTCAAATCTATGTGTGTTTGGATTATGGTAATGTATGGTGGTAGTCAGCGGCGGAACTAGGATGAATTTTCAGGGGTAGCATCAAATTATTTCCATAAATTTCAAATAAAACATAATAAGTTATGATTGTACGATTTTAACAAAAAATATGACATCAAAAAGTAGGATTTCAACCGAAAGTACTATTATGATGAAAATGATGTGAACTCGAAAGTAAAACAGAAACAAACTAACATATTACCTTATAGTTATCCTCGACGTTCACCTAGACGATGGAAATGATTGATTATAACTTTCGTCGTAACATTGTCAAGTGTTTCTTTCTCTACAGAACAAACCAAAACATTATTCAAATAATTATCTTTCATTCTATTCTGCAAATGTGTCTTCACAAGATTCATTTTAGAAAAACATCGTTCAATAGTCGCAGTTGCTACCGGCAAAACCAAAGCTAATTTCAGCAAACGATAGAGCACCCGAAAAGAAATATGCATTTTCATTTCCACCATCACACGAACAAGGTCAGCTATATTATTCAAGTTAGCAAACTTGTTACCACTCTTCATAATCTGATAACAAACCTCACCTTGAGACATGAGAGATAACCAATCATCGACACTAAAATCATTTGGATACATCTCGCTAAGCTTTACGAAGTTTGATGGGTCAAAGTTAGAGAATGAATCGCATGGACTTAAAACCATCATAGTTTCAAGCAGTTCAGTATTTACCTCATCTTACGATCACCAAACTCTTGAATTTGCATATCCAAAACCGTGTTAAAAATATCATCCTCAAAATGATATTGATTAGTGATTTTGGTATTTCGATTTCTTAGAGCAACATACAAATCTGTCATTTTCACCATAGGAAGATCATGTTTTTGATAAAAAGAACAGACTTTCTTCAAAAATAATGTAAATTCCGTTTTTCTAAACTCTTGTAATGCTTGTTTAGTTCCTATAACAAAAAAGCCGCTTGCAATATATCATGATCCTTTTGTTGTAGATGTCGTGACAATACATCTGTGAGCCCTTTTCCAATTAAGTATAGGGACATAGGGTCAATAAAGGATATATAATTAGTAATTAGTCTATATATTTGGCTATTCTTTTTGTAATAAAAATAGACACATAGTTTAGTACTTTAGTTAGTAATTATTCAAGGAACAAATAGCACTTAAAGAATTTCACTAGTAGCACAAAAGAATCTCACTAGTTACATTTCTACTAAAACATATAATTTTTAAAAAAATTTATAATACTCGAATTTTTTTGACCAGTAGCACGTGCTACCCCCGCTGACCTACTAGTTCCGCCCCCGGTGGTAGTTAGTGATGAACCTCATGAACTTACATGAAGATTTAAAAGCCAATTTTTCTAAATAATATAACTTTTATATTTATATTTATTTTGTTAAAGTATAACTTTTATATACCTATTATATTTTATAAAAAACCCATTATTAATATATAACTAAGTTTTAAACCCGTGTATAAACACGGGTATGAATGTTCATGGTTTGAATAAAACCGTTTAAACCGACCGAACCGAATTAATTTTGTTGGTTTGGCCTGGTTCTTAATATAATAAACTAAAAAATATAATTTATTGATCATTGCACATTGTATAAACTATTATTTAATTTAGTTGTTAAATTCTAAGGTCATATTTGCATAACACAACCTTACTGTCAACAAATTTTACTACCAAAAACACCTTCATATCATCTTATGACATGTGGTATTCATCACAATTTGTGTTTTTCCTAATAAAACGAAGCATATGTACTACCTCAACTGTAACGCGTAATTTAACTTTAATAAATTTGGATTATTTACTATGAATTTATTGATACTTCAATCATAAGATTAAAAAACGCGTGTATACACAAAGTTTTTATAAGATAATATCAAGATTGAAATTTGTCGCTGTTAATATGTAATACTCTTATAAATAAGCAAATGTTTAACTGTATAGTACTCGATTTTAAACTCGTATATAGAGACATACTTTGTAATAATAATTGATATATTTCAAATATAGATCTCATTTGTCGTTGTTAATACGCAATTGTTAATATTAAAAGATCTCGACGAGTAAAGAAGCAATGTTACAAAAATTTCAGTATTATAAATATAAACTTATCAAAGGCATAATGATTATTCAATAATTTTTGAAAGAATGATAGATCACAAATTACGTGAAAAACAAGTTTTAGGTATAGATTACATTAGCATTATTACTTTACTCATGAAATATCTAGTCTATAGTTCTATACCCAATACGTCTTTCCCACTATTTTAGGTAATATCCTTTTGATGCCAACCTTGTTGTCCGGTAAGACTTTAATGTTATGTAAATGGTATGGACTATATATGGAGTAACTGGCAATAAGCTCAAAATAAATTGTGAACATTTATCGCAGTGTTAGTTAACATTAATGATAATGAAGGTTAGATCATAACATTGGTACGTTGATGAATATTTTTTTATTTTTACATGCATCATCGTGAATGTTTTCTAACATTGACCACGATGATTCTTAAAGATTTATTAAATTAATATTCATAACCTAATGTTATAATCTAAAAAAAACTATGAAATGAAACTTAATCTTCATAGCATCGATTTCGATTGACATTTATTATTGTTTTTTATTTGGTTTTAGATTAACATTGGAAAACGTATGATACGTCATCAGGGGCGGTACTAGAAGTTTTTGTTAACGGGGGCGAATTGTAGGATGTTCGTTACATCATGTTTTGAGGTTCCGAGTAGAAATTTTTTCTGCTTCAAGTAATGGGTGAAAATAAACAACCTAAACTTATGTTAGTATGAATCCAATTGAAACGAAAAGAATTCGATTTAATTTGATTTTCAAACACAAAAAATTGTAAAGAATATTTACAAATTTAGGAATGTGAACCAACCTTATGATTTATACCTGTCTTTTTTTCACAAGTTCCGTGTAGAATATATATAATGCATTTTGTGCTCATAGATAATTTTATAGACTTAGATATGGTGGAAATGAATATAAACTACTACATTTGGAATGTGAGTTCACTATTTTGCTTTGTAATGATAGTATTTCTTTTATAACTATTGGAAAAAAAAGTACTAAATTGGAAAGGACCTGGAAACATGTTGAAAGGAGAGAAACTAATAAAGAAAAGAAAATAAGTGGAAACATGTTGAAAGGAGAGAAACTAATAAAGAAAAGAAAATAAGTAAAGGAACTGGAATCGAACCAGTGACTTTTTGTTAGAATTCAACAAGCATTACCACTTTGCTATGTGGGCAATTACTATATTATCTATACTTATTAAATATATAGTGGAAGTTTTAAGAATCCTAGTGTAGGCCAAGGCCCACAGTGCCTACACACTAATACCGCCTCTAACGTCATGATGAATAATAACATCTTAGCTTCTGCCTTCCCTAAAAAAATAGCACTTTTCTCTATATCACCACGATAATTATTCTAACAACGAAAGTCAACAGAACGGCTTTGCTTCCTTTATAAATAGAAGTTTGTTGTGAACGATCTAGCATATCTATTGACAATGCAGTGGTCTTTCCTAGCCTATAAAGCAACCCTGCCCTGCCTTAATTCTCAACAATTTCATCTTCACGGAGGTACGAATTTCGTCTCCGGTAATAGAAATTTTCTTGCATCACACTCAATGGAGCGGCCAAATTGCATGGTGATACCATATTATTCCTACCAAATTCAGTCCTTAAATTCTAGTCACCGATATAGTACATCAACTAGCGGATCCCCTCACAGGTTGGCAAACCTCAATCTTATTTCCTTATACTTGTAGCTTATACATTGGCTATAATTTACTACGATGATTATTTTCAGTTTTCTGAATGGTACCAAGAATGAAAACAATATGACGAAGGTAGATCTTGAAATAGTTTCAAGAGAAACCATCAAACCAGCTTCTCCAACTCCACCTCATCTAAGAAGCTTCAAATTATCAATTATAGACCAAATACTTTACGATTACTACACCCCTATAATCCTCTTTATTCCAAATAGTAATAAGGCTAGTGTTACGGATGTCAGGTCCAAAAGATCGAAACATCTCAAGGAGACTTTATCTCAGATTCTAAGTCAATTTTACCCCCTTGCCGGTGAAGTTAAGGACCGGTTGCACATTGAATGTAATGACAAAGGAGTCAATTACATTGAAGCTCGAGTCAATCAGACACTGGAAGAATATCTATGCAATCTCGATGATGAAAAGGTGAGAGAGCTTATGCCCGAAAGCCCTCGCATTGGAGAATCTGCAATAGGAAACTATGTTTTAGGTGTTCAGGTAAGTTTTTAACGCATTGTATATTCATTGTATATATTATATCATACGGAGTATCATACTTGGTGTATATAATAGTCTAACATGAAGAATAAAGTTGAATTGGAGATAAGTTTAATTTGTAGTTTATTTATGCTAGATGAACATATTCAATTGTGGTGGGATTGGACTTAGCGCGATCATGACGCACAAGATCATTGACTTCCATACATATATGATATTTCTGAAAGCATGGGCTGCAGCTGTTCGGGGTGCACCTGAAACAATCTCACCCAGTTTTGTGGCTTCTGAAGTCTTCCCTAATGATCCCAGCCAAGAATATTCATTCCCTTCCGAGTTACTGTCTAGTGACTTGCTTAGTACAAAAAGATTTGTGTTTAATCCTACCGCCTTGGCTGTCCTCAAGGCCCAACTAGTTCCGTTGATCACATCACCTCCCTCACGAGGACCAACTCGCATGGAGGCCACAACATCTGTAATTTGGAATGCGGCTGCAAAAGCAGCATCCACCGTCAGACCATTCAGTCCACAGTCACCTCATGCTGTGTTAGCATTGGTGAATCTGCGCAAAAGAGCATCACCTCCTTTACCCGACAACACCATAGGTAACATAATTGGTTCTGCTGCTGCGATCTGCCTTCCTGAGAGCCGACCAGACTTGCCAACCCTTATGGGTGCATTGAGAGAATCAATAGCAAAATATAACTCGGATTACATCGAGTCCTTGAAAGGGGAAAAGGGGCATGACACTATTAAGGAGATTTTGAAGGGGTTCAAATTTCTTACGGATATTACAAAAGCGGGAGACTGCATGTTTGCTAGTAGTATATTGAACTGTGGAATATATGAACTGGATTTCGGGTGGGGAAAGCCGCTATGGTTCTATGTTGTGAATCAAGGAAATAGAAGTTCAGTGTTCTTGAGTGATACGCAGAAGGGTGGCGGTGTTGAAGCCATAGTCACATTGAATCCGGATGAAATGGAGATATTCGAACGTGATCAAGAGCTTTTATCCTATGCTACCGCCAACCCTAGTCCTCTGCGATTTCTTAAACATTGAATTACATGGATCTGAATCTTCCTCGTGATCAAGAGCTTTTCATTACGTTTTCTTCAAGACTTTCAATTTATATGAACGAGTGAATGACACCTATGTTCTTCATGTGGCATTCAGACCGAATGACTAGTGTTTTAATAAAATGAAAGCCAACTGTACTACCAACGGTCCAAGACCATGGTCAATAAAACTCGACAGCAGAACCACCAAATTTGGAACAGAATCCTTAAGTTACACAGTAAAAGAGTTAAGACACTTAAATACAGTTTAAACTAAAATTCTCATCACTAGTTGCTACCACCAGAAGACTTTTTGAGAAGTTTCAATAGTAAGATTATATGTACTGTACAATCCCCATAACATGTGTTACAAACCTCTCAACCACACAACTGAAATCACCTCTTTTGGCGCTTGGGTTCCGCCTGAAAAACGGCCATGAAACACAGAAGGATTATATCAGCAACCAGATAAGATATGACATCTTTCAATACATGCCAAAACTTTGAATTCTAGCTCTACCATACAGCAATATTAGAACTAAGAGATTTTTCTACGCAATATATAGCAAATGTTTTACACAATCAATATCTCTTGATCCCTAAAAGCAAGAAACTCATCATATAACCATCATTTTACACATAGCGGATTATTAGACACTCTTGGTGATAGTAGCCAACAAAAATTGCCAACATTTCTAATTCCCAAAATAAATGCAACTTTGGACCAGAAACCATTAGTGAAATATCTAAAAGACCACAATAAAGGAATAATTTATGAATCTTCTGAGGATACAAATATTTTGTAACAATTTCAGATCCAAAAAAAAAAAAGAGAGTAAAATTTAGAGTATGCATCTTCACATATATTTTGGAGCAACTTAAAAAACAGATGTTACATTTATTTTGCAATCAGTAACACCATCTAAGGGTGGCAAAACGGGCAAGGTTGGGAAACAGTTCAAACTTCAAACCAGGTTCACATTTAAGTGTGTCACTTTTCAACATGGGCTAACATGGTTTGGCCAACTCGAGAACAGTTTTTCTTATTAGTTTTATAAAAAGAACAATGGGTTAAATATAATTACAAAACGATATAGTAACTGTCATAACTAGGAGGTAAAAAAAAAGTTTACTAATACAATCAGATGTCGTATAACCCGTCTATGACCTACTCGGCCTATTTGACCAGTCTCCTTTTTAGTTCTCTTTTATCTTAAACTAAATCAACCCATTTATATAATAGGGTCAATATACAAACCAGTGAAAATTGTCATTTCTAGTTACAACTACACCCACCTATCTGCCAAATAAACTCGATGCTGAATCTCACACCACGCATAAAGAATAAATTGGATTTTTAATGCACTAGAATACGCAATAACATGAACTAAATCGATTAAGATTTGTGGGTTTGGTCTCACCACTCTCACCTTGCCATTGGCAGGAGCAGATGCAGAAGTTTTATTGTGAGGTCTCTTACCATCCAAGGATGAGCAATCAGAACACGTAAAGCTATCTAGTAGCTTTGCCTGATCAGTAGTCATGTTTAAACATGCAGGATGATACCTGCACATAACACAGCAGAATGATACAAACCAGCCAAACTTAGAATCACATTCCCCATATTATGTTATCACATGGCAAAGATTTCGATCCTGAAACCTCCCTAAGAAAGAGAGAATACGATCTATCTTGAGATTGAAACCATTTAGGAGATCATTTTATAATAGATAACTTTCATCCATCAAACTGCGCATACCTTAAATTTTACTATATGTTTTGATTCTTAAAATGCATTTTTCATGACATGCTTCAGTCTAGAGAATTTCAGCAAGATACAGTACATAAAGCTTAAAAAAAATATCAATCACTAATTTGATTATACACATCATACCAGTCTTTGCAAGCTTCACACTGGACCATCAAGTCATCAGGGTTATACGGCATCTCACATTTACAGTACCTTTAACAGAGAATCAAGGAACAGTAAGGTGAAGTCTCAACGCATAAATGATTTAATCAAGGGAAAATTGCAATTCAGGATAACTTACTATGCATCTTTGTCAAATGAGGTATCATACATTTAAATCGCTGTTTGGGTAAACATACTATTACTATTCATTTTGATTGGATTAAGATAAGTGCATACCTGATAACCATTAAGCGTGACTAGGATCCAGTGTTAATTATTTAATGATAAAGTGTCAATGATTTGGCAGCTGATATGGAATTTAAAATGTTATCTTTGAAATTCTATACTTTATAATTTTTTAAAATCAGTAATTTCTATATTTATAACTGCCCAAAGTGAAATAAATTAATCAAAAACGATATCTGGTAAGTCAATCTCAGCATTGAATAAGGTCATTTGGAAGAAGTTAACCCATTGCAATTTTCTCTGTAATCAATTAACAAAGAAAAAAGGAAGTAAAGCTTACACTGCAACACGATCAGGCGTGAACCCTCCAGTGGCAGCCTTGTACTCAAATCGGCAAAAGTAGTCCTCTGGTCCAACATCCTCAAGCTTGGTGTAATTCTTGAAGGTATGAACGATACACTTGTCTTCAATTGTATGGGCACTTTGAGTATCAAAGTGGTCTGACAAGAATAATTCTTTTATTCCATGGAACTGCCGTCTTCCTCCAATTGATTCTTCGGGACGATAGTACCATCTAACTCGAACCTTCACGTTTCCTTTCACATCAGCCTCAATGCTCTCTACACGAGCCACATATGGGGCTTTCTCGTTCTCAGAAGATCTCATCAACACAGAATCCCCAACTTCAATACAATATGAAAACAACCAAAACAGAATATCATTTATGTTTTACCACATAGATCATACACAGTGAAAAGTGTATTACTTGCATATATATAAGATACATGGAAAAAGATCAATGATGAACCGTGAACGTACAAACTATGACACACCCAAAATATGTACATGAACAATTATGAATGTTTTGCATATATGAACTTGTGGCAGATCAATGATGTTCAATAGAATTTAGGGATGCACTAGAAAAACTAAAGAAAAATAATTTAACATTTTAGGGTTACTGCAATAAATGTACACTCAAAAGTTAGAAATGTGTTCCTTTATCGAAAGTTCAAGGGTTTCTGTAAGAAGTTTAAAAAGTTTTGAGGGTTTCTATAGGTTAAATTGTGATAATGAAAATGGTTACCCAGAACTAATATCAGATCAAAGTTGATTTCCTTTTTACACAACATACTCATTTTTCACCATACAAAAACTTTGTTTCCCAAGGTATGTACATCTGTACATGCATACTTGGCTTCCAGGTATATATAATTTGAGATTATGTGCCTAGATCTTGTAAAGGCAAGCAGTTGCAGTATCATAACAAACGCAATAAAAAAATGAAACAACTTGAATTCAATCTGCTAGACCCTATAACACAGCTACACACGCGCACACAAAGTATTTCTATTTGGCTCGAGCTCAAGTACCTTAAACTTGTAGGCTTGTAGCTCTATTCACATCCCATTTATCAGTGCATTCAGGTTTAATATATTTTTATGCACAGATCATCGATCGTATTCAACCTTCAAACAATTTTAACTAAAATTTACACACACACAAACACACTTCTCCAGTTATCATGTTCTAGGTTTAAACTTCAATTCAGCTCTAATTGCATCATTGATTCCCTATTTACACCACACTAAGACATGTAAACACATGCAGATGCATCTATACATAAACACATAACACAATTATTTCATATAAACTAGGGTTTACATATCACTACTAAACTAGGGTGTGCATTTATTCGGGGGATGCACTACAACAACATAACAAATAGGAATTTCACAAATTGGGGTCATTGCATAAAAGGTAACCATCTTTGTTTTCACTCAAAAGTTAGAAACTTGTTACCGTATTTGAAAGTTTCAAAAAAAATTATCAACGATAATGAAAAGGGTTACCCAAAACAAATAATAGGTCAAGGTCGATAACCTTTTTATGCAACAAACTCCTGTTTACCAATGTACATGTGTACATGCATACCGAGCTTCCACGTACACATAATTAGGTCTTGTAAAAAACAATCAGTTGCACTAGCATAACAAAAGCAATAATCAAAACTCAAAAAACTTAAATATAATCCGCTAAACCGCAACAACACGAACACAAAAACACACATACACAAAAGTATTTCCATTCAATTTTAGGTCAACTACCATAAACTTGCAGCTCTATCCACATTCCATTATCTGTATACACAAAATTACTAAATTTTCTATGTACACATAATCGATCTTAATCAACCTTCAAACAATTTAAACTAAACTTTACAAACAAAAACACATTTCTCGAGTTATCTTGTTCTAGGTTTAACTATAATTCAGCTAGTAAAAATGAACCTCTCAGTTGCATCCATGGTTCCCTGCTTACAACTACACTAACACATGTAAACAGATGCAAATGTATCTAATTTCAAAAGTTTACATCTTTAACATACCGCAATTACTTCATAAACTAGGGTTTACAATATCACCTACTATCATGATTCAAGAATATACAAAATTACAGCATTAAAATGTAATTATATTATATAAATTATATAATTGTATGTATGTATTAGTACCTCTGACTACTTTATTAGTTCCTTTAATGGTGTAGGTTTCCAAATCTCGCTTGCCAGGTCTAGTTTTCGCCATTGATAGACAACAAAAATGAGATCTTTGAGCAGCGAAAAAGATTCCGATTGCGAAATTTATGGTGGAAATGACGGATCTGAAGTGGTGTATCAAAGATGAAATCGAGAATTTAGGGGCATTGTTGTGTGTTTAATTGTTTATTTGGTGATTCATCGAGGGTTTGTGCGATTTCGTTGCGGTGGTGTCTGTAACAAGTGAAATTGGTTATTTTTAGCCCTAGAACATATACAGCTGGTGTTTGGCTCCTACTCCCCTCGTTACCAAATAAATCACGAGCATAAGGATGGTAGGGGTGTTATTTTTATCCGAATTCGAATAATTCATCCGATCCAAATCCAGTTTATGTTAATGGGACACGATTATTCAGATCAAGGATTACTTCATCGGATTACGGATTAGTTAAATGGATTATACGGATAAGATAAAAGATCAAATTTAAATTATTCGGATATATCCGAATAATGATTAAGTAATTAAATAATATCTTTTTATTAATATATGTATAGTATAAAAATTAATTATAAATCAAATCTGAATTTAAACTCCATATCATCTTTAAATTATATATAAGAAACAGTTTATGATGTCATCAAAAATCTAATCGACCAATAGAATTACTCAATTTTGTTCGATTAGCTAAATTATTGGATTTAGTGACATCATAAATCATTAGTTATTTATTATATAACAACATTAATTAAGATAACTTTATCCAAATAGATATTCCTAATACATTAGGACTAGGGGTGTTCAAATATATCCGTATCCGAATCCGAAATCCGAATATCCGAAAATCCGATCCGAAATTATCCGAAAATTCGGATACCCGAAATTCGGATATCCGAATTTTCGGATTCGGATTCAGATAGTGTTTTTGAGAAATTTCGGATATTCGGATATCCGAAATATCCGAAAATAGCTTCTTTATTATTATTATTATTTTTTTGGGAAAGGTTCATGGGGGATGAGGGTTTTAGAGGAGCAGCAAAAGCAGACTCCATCCCCACCGTTCATTGCATTTCAACGGCCAAGATCAATCCAGCCAACAAGGACTATACTGCAAATAATATTGTCAAGGGACCAAATGTGTAAATATGTTACACACCATCAATGAAGCTCGGTCAGAACGGTCAGACATATCCTTTACTGTGCTAATTTTCCCTCTCTCTCTCTACTGAAACACAAAAACGGAACCATCTTCACCAAAAAAAATCATCGATTACAAAATCAAAATAAAAAGATCATAAAATCACAAATCCTTCAAAAATCATCCGTCCAAACACCGTCGACGATCATCATCGTTTCATTTTTTTGATGATTTAATCATGTCGAATCTACTTACACCCACACCGTTGTCTAATACAGAAGATTATGCTTTAGAAACAGCAAAAAATGACGCGACTCGTAAGTGTTTCCGATCAAAATATGTTTAATCTTCGTTTTGTGACTATTTTCTTCATTTTTTCTACTTATAATACTTGATTTTATTTATCAGCTACACGTAGGAGCCAAAGAAGAACACGCTACAGGTTCGAAGAGAAAAAAAAGAAGCAAACGATGCATGTAAACTTGACATCGGAAGGTAGCGATGAAGCGGAATCGGTATCCAGAGGTATATACTTGTTTTATATACAAATTTGTTTTTATATCTACATGTTTGTATATCTGTAAAAAATGTTACGAATCAAAGCTAAAGTGTAAGATGCTACATCTGAACACTGTTATTTTGATGATTTTGAAGTGTTTATGATAGTTGATTTTGTAGTTTATACTTTAAAATGGAATTGTTAATAATATTAAATATTCTACTGCATCTTGAATATAGATAACTGCATTTTATGACTCTTGGAGACTTTATCTTTGTTTTTAAAAACTCTCTATTACACTACAATAATGAAAGTTGTCTTACTATATCTTTTGTGCATATTCAAACAACTAACTGCATTTTAGTAGATTGACTGTAAAATTACAAAATGATATAAAACAAACATTTCTTTACATACTAGAAATCACTTGAAACTACATTTTATGAAAGTTGTGAACCTCATTATTTTACTGCCACTTGTTTTACTTAATTTTTAAAATATTGCTACTGCAGTTTATGTCCTATTAATAAATATTTTTGTCTAATTGCCACAAATCAACTCAACTTAATTTTTTAAAAAATATTGCTACTACAATAATGAAGTTGTGTTACTATATCTTTTGTGCTGCTAACCGCATTTTAGTAGTTTGACTGTAAAATTACAAAATGATATAAAACAAACATTTCTTTACATACTTGAAATCACTTGCAACTACATTTTATTAAAGTTGTAAACATCATTATTTTACTACCACTTGTTTTACTTAATTTTTAAAATATTGCTACTGCATTTTATGTCCTGTTAGTAATATTTTTGTCTGATATCATTGATGTAGTACACTTCTTAAATAAATCAGTGAAAGAAAGTGCTCACAAAAAGTCCACCAAATTAAAAAGTATAAAAGTTGAAGTTGAGAAGAAGAGATCAACAAATAAAAGAAAAAGAACTGCAAAGAAGGTTGTTTTTGGTAAGATAAAGGGTAGATCTTCGCCACGTTGGTTAAAATCAGTACTAAAGTCCACCACTGGAAAGCAAAAGGAACTTATAAGAGATCTAGGATTCGGACCGTTGCTTGACTGCTTTGACTATGACACAGTGCCTTTAAAATTAGGCCTTTTTGTTGTGCAAAGCTTTGACCCAGATACATGTCGTTTGTACTTCCCGGATGGCAGAGCAATCAAAGTGACAAAACAGCTGATTCATGATGTTGTTGGCTTGCCGATTACAAATTACAAATTACAAGTTTGATACTTATAATCCACAAAGAGGAGGTCCAGAGGTGATTGAGGAATTCAGAAGACATTTTGAAGTTAAAGGCAAAGAAAAAATCATTGTCAATCGACTTCATGACTGGATGGTGGATTACATAGAGGGTGATAGATGGTACAAGCTAAGTTTCCTTGCATTGGTAACGACTTTACTAATCGAGTGTTGCCCAAGTGGATCTATCAATGAATCGATTATACCTCTGGTTGACTGCAACAATGTAGACATACTTCATTATGACTGGTGTGGTTACATTTTGGATTCAATTGTGAGGATGACTACGACCTTTAAACCTACAAACCATTTTGATGGTCCCTTGTTGATCCTTGTGGTAAGTATAAGTTTTTAATAATGTAATATAAAGTTACCATTGTGTGGCAGGTTTCTGAAATTTATGTTTACTGAAATTTTACCTTTGTAGTTGATCTACGTGCATTGTACAACAATTGGAAATGAGGAAGCTGCAAGAATGTATCCAGGAATCAGGAATTGGAATTCTGTTACTTTAACATCTCGTGAAAATGAAGAGATAGAGAGTGGCGGTTTTGGTTTACAGCATGTGAGAATTCTTGAAGGATATGAAGAAGATTTAGTGAAATCTGTAGAGGAGATCAGTGATTCTTCTGGAAAAAAGAGAAAGAGAAGTAAAGAAATGGGTAAATTATTTGATATTCATACAACATTGTTATCTATTTTTAAAATAAATTAGCCAACTGCATTTTAAAACATACGAAAAAAAATAATTTGGCAATTGAATTTTTTTTACACAGATTTCGATGGAAGACAGTTAGAACACATGGATGACTCTCCTTCAGATCATGTTTTTGAGATTGGAGATGAAAATTTAAGAGTATGTAACTTTCTTACATTGTATATTCATTCATATGTACAAAAGTTTTTTGTGATGAATTATTATCAGAAAAAAGAGAGTATAAAATTCAATATGCACCTGATTATAAAATTTAAGAGTATGTAACTTTCTTACATTTGTATATTACAGGATTCTAAAATGATGATCAAACGAAATCTGGTTTGTGTTCGAAATTATAAAGAGCACATTGATAACTGTATAAAGAGTTTGATGTCATCTAATCCATTTGATCCGGAACTTCTTGATTTAGCAGTCGAAAGAAACTCAATTTTTGATGTTACAAGGGTTTTAAAGAAGGAATATGCACCTGATTCTGATAACGAGATTTTATCACCAACGTCTCGTCATGTCACAGAAATTGGGCAGTCATCAAAGAAGCCAGAATCATCAATACTGATTGTTGAGCCGTTATATGCAGTAAAAAGCACATTTTCTGAAAATCCAACTGAGGGTACTTCTGAAAATCCAAACGTGGTTGAAACAGCACCTAAAAAATCTGCATTGGATGTCAGAGAAGAGACAGAACATCGTGATGAAACTGACAAAAAAAGGAAGATGTGACGGTATGTGAGAAGGATGAATTGGAGAAAAATGGTGGTCTTGAAAACTTTGAAGTGGGTACATCACTGCTGCAATATCAAGAAAAATCTTACATTGGGACAGTGAAACGAAGGAAATTGAATAACAATGATTTCCCAACATTTGATTTGGGGATATCCCCTGATAATTTACAAATATCATACCCAACTGTGTTACAACAAGCTTTTCAAGAAGCTGCGTTAGTTAGAGATCAGACAGTTCAAACCGAAGATCAAGGTTGTGTAGTGAATGATCCTGAAATAGGCTCGGCTGGGAAACCATTTTCAGAATATGAGGATTTTCTGCATTGTCAAGCCGCAGATTTGGCTTCTGCAAATCTAGAAAAGATGAAACAAGAGGAACAGAAAAATCATGACATCATACGTAACAGACTTCAGAAGTTGGATGTGATTGATGAAATCCAGAAGCAAAAGGAATCAGATATGAAGAAGAAAATTGACGAAGAAAATATGAAAAATGAAGCTGAAAAGAAAAGAGTTGAGAAGAAGATCGTCGAAGATTATTTGTTCCCAAAGCAAGTATCAACATCGGATACATTGCAGATGAAGAACAATGAAGTAGAAACTGCATCAAAATCAACTTCTTCTCATTCAACAATGTTTGCCCCGTTTGCAACTCCAAGTCCAGTTGGTTCACCACAAGCTGCACCTGCTATTTCAGTTGGTCCGCTTAAACTGAAACTAGAGTTTCCAAAAGATCTTCCAAAACCTGTTAATCCATTTCCAATAAGCAAAAGTTTTAAACCTCCAACAAATCTACCAAATCCAGCTAAAACTGTTGAAGTGAACGTCAACCTTCATGAGAAAGCTGAGAAGAAGGTTAAATTTATGACAGATACAACAGTAGAAGTCGAGGTTGATGGTAAGACCGAGTTTGTGAATATATCTGATGACCTTGACTCTCCGTATATTGATAAGGAGGTTTGCGTCAATTCGAAGATAACAGTACAAGAAGAGAGATTGTGTAGATTAATCTTCAGTGCAAAACAACCTGTGAAGTAAGTTTTTTAATATGCTTACAAAAACAATAAATTAGTTACTGCATTTTATATAAGTTTACTTCATCTTATGTATATTTTGTATACTTTTTTTAAAAAAAAAACAGGACGGTTTACTTCAAGAATTTTGCGTGCAATCTGGATCTTCAATCTTTGGAAAGCTTGTATAATGGAATTCCAGTACAGCAAGAAGTAATAGATGTTTGGACACAGATCCTCAATTATGAAGAATCTGATCGAGAATCAACTGTTGAATGTGGTCGTGTCTTCTGTGATACCGAAACTATGGTAAATTTATTACTTTTAAAAAGATTATTATAACATAATACTTTTTACTTGTGTAAAAAAACAAAACAGTTGCTCAAACAAATGTACTTGTTTATGCAGACATACAATGATATAGATCCAGCTCTAGACCAAACAGTTGTTTCAACAAAATTCGAGAAGAGTGTGAAATCAAGTCTGAAGCAAGCTTCAAAAACCAACTTTAGTGATACTGATGTGGTAATTTTGAAATAAATTTCAATTTATCTAAAATTCTTTAAAAAATTTTGTTCTGTTAAAAAAAAAAAAAAAAAAAAAAGGAAACCTTATTTTGACTAAATCAATATGAAATGTATATGCTGGTTGTTCAGGTTTTCTTCCCCATAGTAATGCCGTTTGAAGCAAAGAATCAAAGTGTGATCAACCATTACTATCTGATTTGCTTTAACTTGAAAGTACCGGGAATTTACATCATCGACAGCATCAAAGATAATACTGATATATTTACAAGATATGGGAACTTGCCTAACACTCTTGTAAGTATCTCATAAATATTGTTAAACTACACAATAACAATATATATATATATATATATATATATATATATATATATATATATATATATATATATATATTATTTGTAGTATTTTAATGTACTTTGTTGGTTACTACAGCGAAGAATGTTTTGTGAATATCTTGTTAAGATCGAGAAGCACACAAACACTGTTGAGTTGATGGTGAAAGAGATCAAGATTCTTGATCTTGAATGGGTAACCAAAAAAAACTATGTGGATTGTGGGATTTTCTTGATGAGACACATGGAAAGCTACAAAGGTACAAGCATCAAGGAATTCAAGACCCAATTCCATAGTCAAGTTACTGCCCAGAAAAAGCAGATTGAAGACTTGCGAAAGAAATACTTGGCAAAGATCCTTTTATCTCCCTTCAATGATGATTTGCAACATGTCAAAGATGAAGTCAAGGCTTATGATAAGCTAGACAAGGAAGTCAGGATGATATACAAGAAGAACTCAAAGTTGAATATCGGCAAGCGTTCGCTCAAGAGGAACATCGTTGCTGGGTGAAAAGTTTGATTGTTGGTGTAAAGCGTTATGTGTTTGCTGGTTTGTGAACGGTTTCAAACAATTTATGTGTTTCGTAGTTTATTTTGCTGTGGGTGACAAACTACGTCTGAAACAAATACTATTACATTTATCTTTTGGTAATGGTTGTTTGTCTGTAGGAAAATACTTATGTGTAAAAGTCTATTTTGTGGTTTGGAAAAACATATAAATGCTGTGCTAGTTAATATCCTTGTTAGTTTATATGTCAACTTTCAATAAAAAAAAATTAATATTAAAAATAAGTCAATCATTTTAACTTTAAACAGTGAAATTTGAGACATATACTTACTGCATTTTATTGAAATCACACTGCATTTTATTGAAAATCACACTGCATTTTAGTATAAAACACAAAAAATACATTTCAGTTGAAAATAAGTCAATCATTTTAACTTTAAAACAATGAAATTTGAGACATATACTTACTGCATTTTATTGAAATCACACAGCATTTTATTGAAATCACACTGCATTTTAGTATAAAACACAAAAATTCACTGTATTTTTTAAAAAAAAAAGTAAAAAAAAAATGTCAATTAGATTCACCGCATCTTACAAAAAAAATAAGTACTACATTTTAACAAATACTGCATTTTACGACTATAATTTTTACTGCATTTTAGCTACACTGCATTTTAAAACCTTCAAAATTGTTATTAAAATGCATTAATTTTGACATCCTTCTCCTTCTCAAAAAACAAATTCAAACCTTCTCCTCTTATCCTTGGTTGACACTTTACTAAAAATATTTATTTGAAAAAAAATCAATCAATAGTAATAAAAAAAAAATTATTAAGAATACTTGTCATAATAAAAAACAAATTTCAACTGCATTTTATAATACATTAGTGCATTTTATTAAAGGGCATTTTGGTAAAAAAACAAACATAACTGTCTTTTTACCCCTGACATATAATGAATATAAATACAACACACACACAACACACACTTCAATTCACTCCCTACCTACAAACAAAACCCTAACTACAATAAGTAAGAAAACTTAGCGCAACTACGTTCTTCCTTCGTCGTTATTGTTAAATTGTTCGTGGAATCTGCCACAGCGAAAAGAATGGTTAACAAGAAGTTAGTGAAAACACCAGAATCTGGTAAAAAAACTTCAAATGCAAAATCTAAGAAGAAACCGAAAGAAATCATTACTTGTAAGTTGTTTCATAATTTATTACATACAACACTTCGTCGATATTGTGTTGTAATTTTCTAATTTAAGATGCTGTTTTTGAAAATCATTTACCGCAGCCACTAGACGAAGCAAACGAAAACATCGAAGTGAGTCAGATGTTGAAAAGGATCACGAAATCAACAACGATTCAACAAATATACCAGAAGATGTTGATAAAAAGAGAAACAAAGGTTTGATTCCTCTTTCATGTATGTTACTGTTTATAATGTTAGAAAATGTTACACATAGTGTTATAACGTTCCTCTGTTGGTTATAATTTAATCATATACAATAACTGCATTTTATTCATATTGTTCTCATCGTGATTATCATGTTTTAAAACTGATATATATTTTTAACTACACATATATGCTATCTAATTTTTGATTTTATGGAATTTAAATAAAAAAACTATTATAATTTACAGGAAAAAGGATAAAAAAAGATGTAGCAGTACCAAATCATATAGTAATTATAGCCAGGCATTCACCGAAATGGCTAAATGATGTGATCATTGCAACAAATCCAAATCAACAACAAGCAATAAGGGACATGGGGTTCGGTAGCTTGCTTGACGGTGCATATGACTTTGATTTTGTCCCTGTTGCACTTGGTGGTTTCGTTGTAGATATATTTGACCCTGAGAACTGTAAGTTTAAGTTACCAAATGGTAGGTCAATTAAGGTAACTAAAGAACTCATTCATGATACACTTGGATTGCCAATGGGAGGCAAGAAGATAAAAACGAAAGGTAGATCTTCTGGTAATGATCCATTTGTTCAAACTTTCCGCAAACAGTACTGTGAAAAACCGATTAAAGCTTACCCAATTAAACCTCTTGAAGGGATTATGGGTTTAGAAAAGGAAGCTGATAGGTTGTTTAGGTTGAACTTCCTTGTTATGGCTACAAGTATTTTGATTGAGTGCACCAGGGCTGGATGTGTAAACCAGACAATAATACAGTGCATACCAGAAAAAGATGAGGATATCAAAGGTTTGGATTGGTGTGGATATCTGTTGGAATCAATGATTACGTGCCGGAAAAAGTTTAACATCAAAGATCATTTCAATGGCCCGCTACTTGCAATGGTGGTAAGTAATCTGTTTGTTACTTACATTTGTTTTTATATAATTATGTTAAACAAACATAATATGTTGATGTTTTCTTTTACTTTTGTTTAAAGCTTCTATATGTCAACTCTACACTCTTGAAAGATGATGAAGCCAACACATTGAAGCCATATTTGAGTAGTTGGAATTCTGAGAAACTTAAGGAACGCCAAAATAGAGAGATAAAAGAAGGAGGTTTTGGGCTTGATCATGTAAGAGTTGTTGATGGATTGGAAGATGTAATCCAACAGAAGACGCCTTCTAAGAAGAGGAAAACTGTTACTGCAAAAGGTAATATTTGAGACTACATCATAAAACTTGTTGTGTAAAGTATTTTTCAAATTGTATAAATCAAACATCCACTAATAAAAATGAGACTATGCATACAGAAGCTGAAGGAGATGAATTTGTAATTGGAGATACATATCTGAAGGTAACCGAATACCTTATCTAATCACATAATGAGTCTGCTAAAAACATTGTTATGATTTGAAATGTTATTATACAATTTAACAAATTAATTGAATTCATTTATTTATTCACAGGATGATAAAAGGAGAATCAAAGAAAACCTAAAGGGAATTGAAAATCTGAAAAAACTTGTTGATGAAAGTTTAAATGCTTTAATAGCTAACCATCCCAGTGACCAAGAGTTGCACAAGTTACAGAGTATTAGGGTTGATCTCTATAGAAATTTCAGAGATGTTGGTGAAGTTGATGGATATAATACATTGGTTAATGCTGGTCATGTTGGTACCTCTGCTGATACTGATCTGGGACCAATAGTTGAAGTAAATGAGAATACGATTGAAAATGTTGGTACTACAAGAAACATAGGTAAACAAGTCAATCCTGTTCGAATCGTTGACTATTCAACAGAGGAAGATAGTAAAAAAGAATCAAATGTGTCGGTTAAGGAAATTGCAAGTGATACAATTCAACAAAATGAAAAGTGTGAGCAATCTCCAAAGAATGTTTCTAAAGATACTAACAATGCTAAATCAATCTTCAACGAATATCATTTGCAAGATGAAGAAGATATTTTTGCTGATGTGAATACTAATTTTGAAGAAACGTTGCATATATCTCAGAATCATGACAATGATGTCTACAAGGTTAGTACTTCTGTATTTATTTTAAATTCACTGTATCTTACACAAAAAATTAAAAATATTTAAATGTAATAAATCTAAATTAATATTTTCTGCATCTTACATACCATTTATCCATTTTTTAATTGCAGCTGCAAAACCTGGTTAATGCCTCATCAATGGATGGTGATACCGGAGGTAATATTGAAGATAGTTACAATGAACCTGGTATGGTAAATGATGTCTACAAGGTTAGTACTCCTACAATTTATTTTTTGATCCACTTCATTTTAAAGTATAATTTACTGCATTTTAAGCATATTTTACTGCATTTTAAGCAAAAATTACTGCATTTTAAGCATATTTTACTGCATTTTAAGCATAAATTACTGCATTTTAAGCACAAATTACTGCATTTTTAAGCATAATTTACTGCATTTTAATCCTGCCCTCCATGCTCCTCTAGAGAGCTCTGCTCCTCTGATACTCTTTTTTGCATGGATTAATATTTTCTGTATTTGAAATACTATTTTTGCATTATAATTGCAGTTGCAAGATCTGGTTGATGCTTCACAAATGGATGATGATACCGGTGGTGATATTGAAGATAGTTACAATGCGCCTAATATGGACAATTTCGTAGGCAGTTTATTGAATACTTCTGCGTTTTTACAAGCAGATGAAGAAAAACCAACCGAAGTACCCGATTCTGCTGGAGTTGTTAATACACCTGTTGTAAAAACAACAAACCTTGATGATGACTTGCTACAAAAGGAACATGAAGCAGCTGCAACTTTGGCAACAGTAAAGCAACAAGCTGATCAATCAAAGAGAACACATTCTGGAATAGCAGAAGACCCAAAGGTTCCTTGCCTAGCTATTGTTCCAGTAGTTGGTAACAAAGAACTAACTGTGGTGAGTGAAAGACAGGAAGAATCTGAGAAGCAGAATAAGAAAAATAAGGGAAATAAGTTATCTATGGAGAAGAAAGATGAAATGGGATCATTTGCGGAGAAAACTAAAAAGAGAAAATCAGAAACCTTGGTTAACGATGGCTATCATACACCAATCGCATCAGTTACTCGTACTGCTTCACCGGTAACCACAAAAAAACAAACTTTGAATCAAAAGCTAAAAGAATTGGCTGAATCTTACACTCCCAAATGTTCAAAACAGATTCCAGACATCATGACAATTGTGGATGCTCAGCCATTGCAAATGGAGTTCCCTGCAGGAAGTTTCAAGGAAAATCAACGAGTAGTTGCTAAACAGAGGAAGGGAAAACAGGCTGGAACCCGAAAACGTGGTTGTGTTGAACCAAACAAGGAGGATGAAACGGAAGTCCTAATTGATAATGAAAAAAGGTTCGTGAAGGTATCTGAATTTCTGTGCTCACCTTTTGCTGAAAGGGAGATATGTTTGACTTCTAAGAGAACAACAGATGAAGAAAGAGTTGCACGATTCATTTTTAGTGCATCTCACCCCGCGAGGTAAAATAACATATACTGATTTTAATTATTTAACTACAAGGTTCATAAAATTTATTAACTATCATATGAAATTCATTTATGCAGTTCCGTTTTCTTTCAAACTCATGCTTATGTTGTCGAGCTTTATGTCTTTGAAACTTTGTATCCCGGATTCACGATAGCATCGTCAATTATTGATGTTTGGGCCCAGATTCTTAACTACGAGGAAAACAGACGCAACGTTTTCAAAAATTTCCGACGTGTGTTTTGTAATACACAAGCACTGGTATATAATCTTTTTAATTTTAATATTTTCTGTAACTTCTGAAAACTACTCCTTAATTTTTAATTTCTTTTAATTTTTTCAGACGTACGATGCTATAAGTCTAAATAGAGACCAAACTGTTACAGACGAAACCTTTAATGAGAACTGTACGCTAAGTGTGCTGCAAACACCGCATGGAAATTACAAAAAGGTTAACCTGGTACGTGTTATAATTTTTTAAATATGAAAACCATTTGTTTCAGTTTATATTTTGTGTAACTTCTTTTTCTCTGAAAGTATTTCATGTATGATATTTCTCTAGGTGTTCTTCCCAATTTTGAAGATTTCAGAAACCAAAAGATCAACCAAAAACCATTACTACCTGGTTTGCTTTAATCTAAAAGATCTTAGGATAGATATCATTGATAACATTAAGATGACTGATGAGGAAGTTGATAATCAAAAAACTGTTTTCAAACGCTACGGTAACCTTCCCAACTTGTTGGTAAGTTCGTTTTATAATACACTCTTTCATTTTTCGTGCTTAATGATGCATCTTCATATTTACTGTAAAACTCTCTTTTATTCAGTACATCCTTACTGCATTTTATATAAACTCCAACAGCATCACTGAGTTTTCACTGCAGCCTCACTGAATTTTATGTCATTAATGCAGAGGTCAAAGTTTTCTAAGTACTTGGCAGTAAAAGAAAAACTGCCATGCGCATTAGAGTTAATGACCAAGGAAATACAGATACTAAACATAGGTTGGGCAACTGAGAAAAACGTTGTGGATTGTGGTATATTTGTGATGCGTCACATGGAATGTTACAAGGGGAATGGGCTATCTGATTTTGATACCCAGTTGAATACTGAAGATGATGGCCAGCAATCACAGTTGAATGATCTGAGGAGAAAATATCTAGCGAAGATTCTGCTATCTGATTTCAACGATATTGCAGACCACACTCGTGATAAGGTGAAAGAATATGACAGATTGGACAATAATCTGAGGTTAAAGCACCAAAAAGCTGCAAAAGCTAAAATCAAGAAACGTATCACAAATGCGTTGGGTGCTTGAAAAAAATAACACATCTCTTGTGGAAAAAGGTTACAATTGCATATCTTGTGTATGTTCCAGTTTATCTCAAAAAATTTCGTGGTTATTGTAAAACAACTTATTTCCGTCTAAATACTTTAATTTGAATATTTTTTATATGTCGTACTTAACTCTAAAACATAGAATGTTAAAGACTTGTAATTTGTAGTATTATGTGGTAATCTATGTTAATTTGAAGTATTTTCTAGTATACTTGATGGTTATAAAAGTGAATGTGATATACGTAATCATTGTTTTATTTATAGTGATTTTTGCTTACAAACAATAATTAAAACAGCAAAAAAAGTTCACTGCATTTTAAGAGAAAAAAATCACTCATAATCAATGCATTTTACACTTATTATTTTTACTGCATTTTACCGGCACTGCATTTTAAACTTTCGAATTTCTTCTTAAAATGCAGTAAATTTGTGTAAAAAAAAGACAATATCAAAAATTATGTAACATCAAAACAAAAATTAAAAAAACACTACATTTTACTTTTTAAAAAAAAAATGTATGTCAAAGTATTAATGATAGTAAACGTCTCAAAAGTATAAAATGCGGTTACACAAAAATATAAAGTTCAATCATTCGTATAAAAAAGACTAAAAATGCAGTGACTCAAAAAATAAAATGCAGTAAAACAACCATAAAAAATCAATGACTCATCTAAAATTTAAAATCTTCAAAACCCTCAACTAAGATAAGTTTCGTGGTTATTTTATGACGTGGTTATTGTAAAACAACTTATTTTATGACGTTTGCTTCTTTTTAATATAAGTTTCGTGGATATAATTTGTTTACTGCATTTTAAGATAAAAAATTCACTCATAATCAATGCATTTTACACTTATTATTTTTACTGCACTTTACCGGCACTGCATTTTAAACCTTCGAATTTCTTCTTAAAATGCAGTAAATTTGTGTAAAAAAAACACAATATCAAAAATTATGTAACATCAAAACAAAGATAAAAAACACTACATTTTACTTTTTTTTTTAAAAATGTATGTCAAAGTATTAATGATAGTAAACGTCTCAAAAGTATAAAATGCGGTAACACAAAAATATAAAGTTCAATCATTCGTATAAAAAAGACTAAAATGCAGTGACTCAAAAAATAAAATGCAGTAAAACAACCATAAAAAATCAATGACTGATCTAAAAATTTAAAATCTTCAAAACCCTCAACTAAGACTCAGTGACATTATTTCCCACATCTCCTACTGTTGTACTTTCTGGAGTTGTTTCTTCAAGAATTCTTGTACAACCCCTGCTATTATGTCCATATTGCTTGCACTTTTGACATTGATTTTTCCTCTTCTTGACTTTATCCATCGCAACATTAGCTTTTGATTTTCCACTTGGGCGTCCTTTAGTTCTAATGTCATCAGGGTTCTTAATGTTGTGGTTTTCAGGTTTTTTAACGCCCAAAAATGAACAAATAGCTTGAGACTTGTCCATTGGTGTTGCTGTCGGGAATTCAGCTCTAGTTTCCTCAAAAATTTCAAGCAATTGTTCTCTGTATTTGGCAAACTTCTCTGGATTATGCACCAACCTGTTTGCAGTTTCCTCCACAATCTGTTGCATCTCTCTTATTCCATCTAGAGTTGTTTTTGGTGCTTGAGGTTGTTCCAAATCTCCCTCCTTATCGGGTATCGCCTCAACAGACCATCGAAAAAGAACATATTTTTTGGGGAATGCTTGCAGATTCTCAAGACGGAACACATAAAAAATGTGTCGACACAATAAGCCATATAACTCAAACTTCTTGCAGGTACATTCAGCTATAATCTCTAAAGGTTTGTAAACAACCTTCAAAAATGAAAACAAATAAACAAATGTCAACTAGATTAATTGCATTTTAAGATCAAAAAACTACTGCATTTTATAATATGTTTTTTGCTTCATTTTAAGTAAACTGCATTTTAAGTAAACCATACCTTGTATATCCTTCCAGTTTCTTGATCTTTGATGTTTCTAATCACTGTGTTTTCAAACTTTTCTTCACTCACTCCCTGACAATCATTGTAGCTGGCTACAAAATCTTCTTGAACATCATAAAAAACCGATCGTGTATACATCATAGCAGCTTGCCTCTCAAGTGGATGATCAGTTTTAAATTCAGGAATGGTATACTTTGTGTTGTAGTCATTTAGTTGCTGAACATACCTCTGGTGTTCCATGGCAGTATCATAGTGGGTAAGAAATTCAACCAACATCAAGTTTCTACTAGTAAACTTTTTAAAAAAATGATTTTCACTCTCTGATCTAGAAGAGGTACGCATCAATCCAGCTAAAGGTTCATCTAACAAATAAGCTGGTATCCATCTTCTTCTAATATCATAAATCTCCTGCAGCCATTCATTATCCTGCAATTTAAACTTTTCAATTATCAAATTCCATCTTCTTTCAAAACGTTCGGGTGTGATCTTATCTGTCCAAACAATTCCACATAATAACTCTTTGAAATCTGTGTTTGAACACAACACAGGACCAACCTACAAAAAAAATAAAAAATGAATTAGTATGACATATATACACATATGAATCTTAAATCAACATATGTTAAACTAAAAAACAACAACACAACATACCTTTGTTGTCACCTTTCTCATAATATGCCACATACACAATCTGTGTCTCGTTTTCTTAAATGTACACTTAATTGCAGCATACATTGCACTATCCTGATCAGTTACAACTACCTTCGGGTCTTCTTTAAAACATTTTTGAAATGTTTCAAGAAGCCACTTGTAGTATGCCTCAGTTTCTCTAGTCAGGAGTCCCGAACCAAACGTAACACAACGGTTATGATTATCTATGCCAGTAAAGGGAACAAATAACATTCCATACCTGTAATTAAAGAATTAAAAAAAAAATCTATATCACATACAAAAAGTAAATTTCAAAAACAAATGTTGTATCACTATGTGTTGATCTACCGCATTAACTTGGAAAGTATTAAAAATACATTATCAAAAATAAAACTTTTAAAATGAAGACAACTTATATGTCAGTAAAATGCAGTTTTTATGTAAAAATGAAGTGGAATGAAGTAAAATATAGTAACAATCTACAAAAAGACAGTAAAATGCAGTAAAATGAATAAAATGCAGTTTTTATGTAAAAATGAAATGGAATGAAGTAAAATATGCTGAATGATGTAAAATGTTATAAGAAGTATTAAAATGCAGTAGAATGAAATAAAATGCAGTAAAATAAAATAAAATGCAATCGAATTTAAAATGCAATTGAAAAGAATTTTACCTATTAGACTTGAATGTAGAGTCAAAAGATACAACATCTCCATATATTTTGTAATTTCGATGAGCTTCTGGATCTGCCCAGAAGACTCCAGCCAATTTCCCCTTGTCATCTAGAAAATAGTCAACATAGAAATCTTTTATAAATTGCATTCTTCCAAGAAGTTTCTCAACAGCCATTTGTGCATCTTCCGTTCCAACAAAAACGTTTACATCCCTTCTAAAATTCTTGCAATCAGTTTTAGTGACTCCCATTTCTTCGAAACCACCATAAAGTTCTTTCAGAAGTCTAAATCCCTTCACCGGACCAATATTAAGGGTAGACACTTGAAACAACAACTGTTCTTTCATGTATCCTAAACTGCTTGTTCTCTTCGCAAACTTCATTTCATCTTTTTCAAGAAGCTGATGGTTGTGACCCTCAATAAATTTAACCAGTTTGTATTTACCATCTGAAATCTTACTTAGTGAAAATCTTGCATTGCAACCAACCCTAAAAGTACTTGTTTTCCTTGGACGTGGTTTCTTTTTCACGATAGATTGTTCTGAAATACCGACAGCTTGTGCACCAGGATCTGGCTTTGCTTTTTTCACATACTTTGACCCTTCTTTATTACATCTGAACAACTTGTTTTTAGGATTTACCAACTTGCTTGGCCTCCAAGATGAACTTTTCTTAGCAACAAAACCTGCCTTCTTTGCATACTTCTGATAACAAATGAATGCTTCTTCTATCGTATTATATACTGTTCCAATTAATGGTTTTTCATCCACAGCAGGATACCAAATTCTTGTCCCACAAGGACTATAGAATAGTCTATCAGCTTTGTCTGAAACAGCTGCAACATACATATTAAAAAAAAACAATCATGTTATTTTAAAACTAAATATATACTAAAACTCAAAATATATTACAGATTGCATAAATGATGCTAATGTCCCATGTAACTGCATTCTAACCTAACAAAATCTACTGCATTTTTATATATACTAATGCATTTTAAGATAAGTTGACATTATCATACTTGTAATCTTGAATCAATCAACATACATAAAAAATCAAAAAAACCTAAAAACTGCATTTTATACAACTCATGCTGCATTTTAACACAATTATACCACAACTTATAATCAAAATCAGATCTGATAAAAAAACTAAATAACAGCAAACTACATACAATCATACGGATGTATGTATGCATATGAATCGACCAAAAAAAGTATTAAACTATTTCAATTCATACAATGACACATATACAAAAATCATGTGGATGTATGCATAATAACGAAACAAACACAAACACATATATCAAACGCACGCGTATATACATATAGATACACACAAACGGAAAACACGCATATATAAACATACATATGCGACTACATATAATCCTTACTTTTGTTAATATCTTCGACGATAGGTGTGTGTTCTTCCAATGCAACATCAACTGAAGGAGTTTCATATACGCGATCGACAACAGATGAAGGTGTATTTACTTGCGACATTGTGCACGGATTTGATGATTTTCGTTTCTCAGATATGCAGAAATCGTACGTATATGACCGTATATAACTGTATATATAAGCGATTTTGACAAAGAATCGTGATAATCCGAGGGTTTAGTCGAGTATTTAGCTAAACAATCGTATCAATCTAAGATTGTAAATCGGATTTCTTTCCTTAATTCGGGATTTTGTGATTAAATCGTAATTTGTTGAAGACTTTGCGGTCAGATCCAAAAGTTTGGAAAAAGTACACAAATAGTCCCTATTATGGTACTGTAAGGGACAGGAAAGAAACACGTGTGCAGCTCCTATTGGTGCAAACCCTGCCCTACCTGCTCCTGGTACCTTCCCTGCTCCTCCGATCCGTTTCTTTATTATTATTTTAAATTTTAATTTTGTCTGATATATGAATATATCTCATTTGCTTTCTCTCTCCGTAGAAACTAAACATAAGCTTTTCTCTTTCTCTTTCTAAAACTTAAAAACCCACCAAATCTTTTTTGCAAGCAAATTGCTCAACATCTACTTTAAATTGGAAGCTGCCACCACCACCATTAAATTTGTTATCCTTTTACGAACCTAACCCAACGTGTTTCACTGGAGACGAACCACATACGCGCCGCCACGAGCCATACAGCCCAGCACCGGAAGTTGGTTTTCCGACGCATTTTCCGGCCTCTCCTGCTACTTTTTCGACGATTGAATCCGTTTAAACTGTGTAGTTTGGTTCTTCTGTGGCCTCTGACCGTAGAGCCATCAAGTTTGGTTTGATTGTTAAATTTAATTTCATTATAAATCAAATTCTTTATAGTCAAACTAATTGTTTTTCATTTTGATCTCTAAGTAGACAAGAATCTTGATCGATGTTCTACTTCTGTATTTCACTATTTGTTTTAATTTGTTATGAAGAGCTATTTAGGTACGTATTCTCGTAAATATGAAGCTCCCCAGATTGATGTTTTGTAATATCATTTGAAATTGGTTATATTACACTTACCAATCTCTAATTGTTAATTTCTTTTGTGTTCAATTTATTCATCTTCATCTTTCTCTTTTTTTCCCCTGTAAATTTAGAGAATTGCTTTGGTGACTTCGGATATTTCGGATTATCCGGTATCCGAATCCGAAAATTTCGGATATCCGAATTTCGGATATCCGAAATTCGGATACGGATTTCGGATACCATAATTCACTATCCGAATTTTCGGATATCCGAAATTCGGATATCCGAATTTTCGGATATCCGACTTTGAACACCCCTAATTAGGACTATTATCATTAGTTATTTATTACATTAACAACTTAAAGTATCTATTTGTTTTCGCCCAACCCCGTGTAATACACGGGTATAGAGGCTATTATAGTCATATACTAATCAAGTATAAACTTACGTTTTAAATTCTTATTATGTATGGTTCTTTGTGTATAAACTAAAACATAAAAAAGATACTGCTTTTCAGGTTTTTAGAGAATGAATGTTTGAACTTTGAATTTAGTAATGTTATGAATTTCAAAAAAAAAAAAAAACGAAGATTAAAAAACTTTTGGTTGTTTTAGGACTCCTTATTTTGGATTATATTCGAGGTGATGTTTAATTAATTTAGTGCCTACGAATTTGTTTTTGATTAAATTGTATGTTAGAATGTTAGAAGTTGAAATTGAAATTTGAATCTTATAATATGATGTATTAGTACATCTTAATATCTTATGTTTGTTTAGAAAAATGAAATAAATGTAAACTATTTGTTAAATATAGTCTTTATTGATATCACACGCGCAATTTGAGCTAATTCGGATGAAACCATTTAATTCGAACATTTTTTTGGATTATATTCGAGGTGATGTTTAATTAATTTAGTGCCTACGAATTTGTTTTGGATTAAATTGTATGTTAGAATGTTAGAAGTTGAAATTGAAATTTGAATCTTATAATATGATCTATTAGTACATCTTAATATCTTATGTTTGTTTAGAAATATGAAATAAATGTAAACTATTTGTTAAATATAGTCTTTATTGATATCACACGCGCAATTTGAGCTAATTCAGATAAAACCATTTAATTCGAACACTTATCAGAATTCGTTTAATCTGTATTCGATTAATCTGTTTCTTATATGGTTAGGATTACGGATTAACTTGTGGTTATCCAAAATCCGAACAAACCGATCCGAATAATCCGTCCGAATAACACCTCACTACCTCCTTTGGAATGATTTTGTTCACCATTTTGGACCCTTCTGTCTACCTTTCATAGGTGTACTACTGTAATTATTATGGGTGATGATTTATACACCACTAATATGTATTATTATGTTGTATTGTACAACAGTTCAAAGTATGATTAGTGATGTATAACTAAATTTTGTTGTTGTAGAAATCACCACCCAATTATATATATATATATATATATATATATATATATATATATATATATATATATATATATATATATATATATATATATATATATATTGTCATTTTTTGTATAAGGTACTTTTCTTTATAAAATTTACGTTACTTTAATTTAATGTATTTTTTGGGATAAATGTAATGTTTTTTAAATGAGTAGGGCGGAGATAGGATGTGGCAGCGTAGGCAGCCGCCCCTATAAGATATTTAAATTACATTAAAAGATTTTTTTTTAATATTAAATAAATCACAAAACTTTTGTCCCCACAAAACTTGAAAAAAAAAAAAAAATTTGTCACCTCCATTTGAATTTCCTAGCTCCGCCCATGTATATGAGTGTAACATTTTATTTTATCAATATAATGGTTTATTTCATAAGGTATAATATATATAATTTTTTTGAAAATTATGTGTTATTTGAAGAACATGATTATTTTTAAAATTAAGTACTTATGTTAAACTAATTTGGAAGTCACAATTCAAATGAGTTTCATCACCAGAAGTAGTGACGGTTTTAAAGTTGGGGCAGTGTGGGTAGCTAATCCTATAAGCATGCCTTTTTCAGGTTTTTGTATAAGAAATTTGAAGTAGACGATAGTTTTAATTTTGCCCCATTACTATATTAATCATGTGAGTGAGAAAAGGATATTAGTTATGTTATAGCTTGGTGGTACACTTGTATTATTTTTGCGTAGTTCGAATGCTCTTCAAAGTTCAAAATTTTTGTTTCTTGTATCCTTTTTCTTTCAACTGCTTTCATTTAAACCGCTTCTAGAGTTTTATTTTGATGGAAAGGAATTAGATGGATATGAAAGTAGAGAAAAAGAAAAGAAAAGAATGTAATATAACAAAATATATGTACTCTCGAGTTTGATGGAAAACAAAGCAGAAAAAAGAAAGTAGTCACTTATTGATATTTTTGAGTTGCACGGAAAGGAAAGGAAATGAATCAAAATAATCAATTTCACACTTCTATACTTTATCGTGTTTCAACTATAGAATTGAGTCACAAAACAAATTTGTAAATACAAATAAGTTTGAAAATCAATTAATTGAAACACAAGTAAAATAAATTAAATATGTTTCAATTAAAAATCATAGGTGCCATCACAAACCAAAAACATTATTTTAGTCCAAAAAAAATGTACCGATCAATCATAAACAAAACAAAAAAGCAATTCGATAAATTGAATATTATAAACGTATTCACTTTTCTACTTGCATCATTTTCTTAAGGAAGTTGATAAATGTAACATAAATTTTGATTAATACAACATAACTGTGCATTAACAAATTGTACCGAATGCATTATTTGAGTCAAATTTTGTTGTATGAATCAAAATCTTTTTTGTATTTATCACCACCCTTTAAACACTAGTTTCTTTATTCTTTATTCTTGACAAACAATTGTAACAGTTCTTCATAATGATTTATTTCTTTATTTCTCCACTTTAATGCTTCAAGCTTGAGTTATTTAATTAGAAACAAAATTGTATAATAACAAAAGGTAATTATAAAAAGTATTTTGAAGCAGTAAAAAACAACCTTGATCAATGCTTCTCAAACTTCATCCTCGGCTTCAATTAGCTTGGTTTTAGAGTTCCATGCGAAACCAGTTAACAAAGCCCCGAAAAAGATCATAGCATTGCGTGAAATTATCTTTTAGAGTTTTAAAACGATTCTTTAGATGGTCTTTTCAAAAGGGAAGTGATTCGTACACCACCAAAATTTAGCAATACACCACTAATATGCATCAGCCTGTTGTACTGTACAACACCTTAAAGCAGGATTGGTGGTGTATGGCAAAATTTTGGTGGTGTACAAATCAACTCCCTTTTCTAAACCCTTTGTTCGCCATTTTTTCGTTTAACAAGTTCAACATATTAGTGTATGCCTGAGTTGTGAATGAGCCATCAACTCTATTACTTTCATTTGGTTCTTTCAACGTAGCATGAATAAAAGCGGCATCCATCTTCGTCGACCATCGTAAATTTGCTAGTTCCGTCACTGACTTTCCAGCCCATATATAGTTTATTTCTACATAATAATCGCTCCTTTCTTTTCTCGGTGAAAAACTTCTTCAAAATTTTCCTTTTCCCTTTATAGTTTCACGATCAAACCTCTATGTGTATAACTTTTAGTATTCTAATTTACAATTTCGATTTCGATATGTTAGCAAACTTGTTTTTGGATTTCTAATAATAATTCTCGATATAATAAGAGTTTGAATTTGAAGTTTTGATCGAAATATTAATCAATCTGAATTTAATTTTTGTTTAGATTTTATCAAACTAAAATGGTTACTTTGCTTTTACGTTTTGACTTGAAAAAATATATGCATACACAAGACATAGATGACATATAATATCAAACTTTGTCCTCTTATGATTTTTTTTCTAGTACCGCCTCCGCAGTAGGAGTGCTTTATCAGCACTTGTAGTCAGGACGGAGCTCGAGTCGTGCATGTCTAACCACGACTAACTTTACTGGGTTGCACTTTTTTTCTTTTTTTTTTTGAATTTTTACAAGTTATATGTTCGAGAAGGAAAATGTAGAGAAGAACCAAACAGGTGGCCTCACCTGCACGACCCACATACCGTCGTGCTATGGGGGACGACGCCCGAGGATGGCGAGCCACCACAAGCCACTCTTACTCGTGACGATTCGTGGTGAGTAGGACGTTGCACCTGAACAAGACGAATACAAGTGCAGCAATGAGTCATGTGGGATTGTTTTGGCTTTTTTCCGTATTTGTTGCAGGACATGGGTTTTTGTTCGTGGACCCCTCTATATTCTATACTGCTTGGTTAGTAGTGTAGATTTTCTTTTGTACCCGTATAATAAAAATATTTTAGACATATGCCAAATTTTGTACGGAGAAATATTTTTACACTAAAATACAAAATTGGATGTTTTGGTGCGCATATATTGGAGATGACTTTAAAGCGTCTCCTTTTCAACTAGACATGGGAGGTTTATGTGAAGGGGCTCACGATTAACTTTGTGCTATTCTCCCAATTTCACATAAGTTTAGAAATACATTTTAAGTTTCACATAAGTTTAGAAATACATTTTAAGGTTCATCCATATATGAATCTTGGAAAGGGAAAAAAATAAGGGTGGTGATTTGTACACCATCAACTTTTAATCATATACCACTAGTTATGCTTTAAACTGTTGTACTGTACAACAGACTGATGCACTTAGTAGTGTATGGCTAAAAGTTAGTGATGTATAGATGACCGTCCAAAAAATAAAGGCCATACTTTTGTTTCAAAGATAAAGTTTTTCGGGAATACCATATCTACTGTGGTCAGAATGTGGTTTTTACTGGAGTATAAACAAATCGCATTTCTGATGAGTTTATTTCTTTTACACTTTGTACCCCTCAAGTTATCACAAGTACATATCTAGTCCTCTTTTTAAACCAAACAATACAATTGCACCGTACCGTTTAGTTGTTTACTGCACAATCAATTTTCCAAAAATTTTTTTTTTTTTTTTTAACCGAACATGAATGCTTTGTCTTCGATTAATAATAGGTGATTGATATATAATGGTTGAGATTGTGAATACGAAATTGATGGTATTACTCTTTATGACCGAGATCTAACATCGGTCAACAGCATTATCAGAAACTTGCAACATATGTTTATTTAGGGTGTAGGGTAGGGTTCAAATGAGAATAGGAATTTGTGTGAGAATGAGGGAACCAATGATATCAAGCCATGTGTACAAAGAGAATGTTCCACATGTACAAAACCCATTTACCCCCAACATCAATTATCTCACAAACGACAAATCGAAAAATTATGAAAATTGCACCATTAAATTCGTCGTTTTCTCCTCTTCGATTTGCCGTCCCTCAAGACATACTTTCGAAAAGTTTTTTTTTTTTTTTCATTTTTTTGGTGGGTTTCACATTTACTAACACATGTGTTAAAGTGTTGCGTTTAGGGTTTAGGGTTTGAGGTTTAGGGGTTAGGGTTTAGGGTTTAGGGTTTGAGGTTTGGGGTTTCGGGACCCTAAACCCTAAACCCTAACCCCTAAACCTCAAACCCTAAACCCTAAACGCTTTACAAAACGCTAAACCCTAAATCTTTCTAAACCCTAAACCTTGAACCCCTTCTAAACCCTAAACCCTTATAAACCCTAAACCATAAACCCTACTAAACCCTAAACCTAACCCTAAACCCTAACCTTAACCACAAATTAAATGTACAACTAATCACTAACACATGTGTTACTAATTTGTGAAACCCACCAAAAAATGAGAAAAAAAAAAGTTGTCAAAAGTATGCCTTGAGGGACGGCAAATCGAAGAGGAGAAAACGCTGAATTTTATGGTGCAATTTTCATGAATTTTCGACTTACCGTTTGTGAGATATTTAATTTTTAAAAATGTGGAGGAGAGAGAATAAAGTGTGGAGGAGAGAGAATAAAGTGACACATGGCAGAAATCTGTTGGTTCCCTCATTCTCACTCAAAATTGGTGTACTCATTTGAACCTTACTCTTAGAGTGTATTGTTAAAAAATTGTATTACACCTTACATCTTATAATCTTTTACTATTATACTAGCTTTTAAACCCGTGTATACACACGGGTCATTAAACTTTTATTATTGATTCCAAATAATAGATTTTGTTGTTTAGTTGATAAAAAGAATCTGATAGAAATAAGTTGATCATAAACAGAAAAATATAAACATGTCTCGAATAATTATTAGCATATAAGAATGTTCTAATTATTAAGAGTTATCAATTACCCGAATAATATAATATTAATTTCTAAACTTATCTCAAAATTATATACTCAACTTATTCGAATCATGGATCTTAGAGAATTCATTGATAATTATGGTGTAACTTCTCACACGGGTCTTTTATTGTGTATATGATTTCTTCTTATAGAAATTAATGTAGGCGGTAAAAGTGTAACGTTGTAAATGAAATAATGAATTTAAATGTATGTTGTGAAGTTTAAAAATATGAACATATCTTGTGATCAGATTGCGAAGGAGGCAATAAGCTTATTGATAATAACACTAATTAAGGAGGAGGATAAAGAATGGTTAATTAATTTTTGTGTAGCATAATAAAATTAATGTTCTATACTAACTCTTTTTTTTTACTTCAACGCTTTGACCCTATTAATAATTCGGTCAAACTCCGTCACTGAGTACGCTAAGAATGCTACTATCGGATAAAAAGTTGTAAAATAAAGTAACGGTTATATTGTTTATTATCTCTACAATTACTTTATTAACATTGATTACTCGCTTTGTCCCAAAAAAGTTTCAAGTCATATGAGGTAAATGTAATTTTTGCGTTTACATTTAATATATTTTTAACTTAATTTTTTTTTAACAAAGTGAGTTAGTGAGAGTCATAAAATAGATTAATTGTGGAGTTTGATGATTTTTAACACTTATTTTGTACAAATTGACAATATTTTTGAGACGGGTAAAATAGTGACGTTGATATTCTTTTTGAGATGGGTGAGTAATTAATAACGAACTAACTATAAATTAAATGACTATGAAGAAAATATGGCGTGTTATTAGTTATAGTTAAAATACTCATCACACGGTTGCATTGAGTAACCCTGAATCACCAAATAAAACAAAAAGTAAATCATGTTTAGCATAAACTTGCAATCAATCACTACGTATTTAAATAAGTTATCTAAAATTATTTTTGACTTTAATAATGAATGATCAAGAGTAATTAATGAGAATAAATTGGGGACTCTGATGATTTTTAAAACTTATTTTTACAAATAAATAATCTTTTTGAGATAGATATAATAGTAACGTGAATTTTTTTTTTTTTTGAGACATAAAAGTGATAAGAAACAAAAAATTGAATGACTAATAGCAAACCCATTATAATTATATATGCATTTGGTAAAAGAAAAGGATCAAAAGGGCAGGTGCTTTTGGCAGAGCAGAGAATGCAGGATTTCAACCATATAGAGTGTGACATGTGTCTCACACTATCCCCACTCAGCACCACACTAGGGACTAGTTTTGTAACTTTTGTCAAACTTGTGGACCTGACCGTTAAAGCTGCCCAAAAATTCACCTAATCACAATTCAATCGCAAAAAACACTATGATTTCAACATAGAATCAGATAATTCTATTAAATTATGGAAATCAAATCCTATTACAACTTTACATAGTTACGATTCTTCAAAATCTTATATATATATATATATATATATATATATATATATATATATATATATATATATATATATATATATATACACACACACACACACACACACACACATATGTATATTCCATCTACAGTTCATATCATCATTCTTTTTCTCGATTACGCAAAGAAAAAACAATGTCGACTGAAAATAACCTACAATTGCAGTTGAACTCGATCAAAACACGACTGAAGTGGAGTAGAAATCGAAGAAGACACGCCTACATTACAAGTTTATAACAAAAGTAAGTATTTGCACAGTATATATACAGCTGAATGTATAGTACATATTTGTACATTTGTAATATTCAGATGATTCAAAACTATACATAGATAAGTTTTGTATGTTACATCTGTTCAACTATAAATTTTTTCCAAATTGAAGTTTCGGATCTGATTTAGTTGTATGAATTTTTTTCAAATCGAAGTGAAGTTTCAGATCTGATTCTGTAAATATTCACGTGGTAAAATGAAGTTTCAGATCTAATCTGTTCAACAAGTATATATGAGTGTATATGCGTGTGCTTCGTCTGTGTGTATCTATAGGCATATATATGTATATACCTTTTAATTCATATATGAGTTTTCGCTTGTTTTGTTAGTATGTGTGTATATGTATATACGATGATTGTATGAATTGGAATATTTAATACTTTCGTTTGATCTATAAGTATACATACATTCACATGCTTGTATGTAGTTTGCTGTAATTTATTTATTTTTCCAGATCTGATTTGATTATAAGATGTAGTAAAATTGTGTTAAAATGCAGCATGAGTTGTATAAAATGCAGTAATTGGATTTTTTAACGTTTTTATAAGGTGAATGTATTAAATAAGGATAAGTAATTGGATTTTAAAATTTACTGCATCCTACTGCATTTTATTACTTTTACTGCATTTAATGATTTTACTAAATCTACTGCATTTTATCACATTTTACTGCATTTACTACATTTTAATGAATCTACTGCATTTTAATGCATTTTACTGAGTTTACTGCATTTTACCACATTTTTACTGAATTTACTGCAGTTTAACACATTTTAATGCATTTTATGGCTTTTTACAAAGAAAAACTGCATTTTATAGCTATATAAATTGACTGCATTTTAAAATTATTGCAATTTATCATTAATATTTTTTGTGTTTTACTAGAATGTAGTGAATGCTGTTGGTTTCTATAAATTATGAGGTGAATGTCTTAAGTGATGAGAAGTAATGGCATTTTAAATTTTAATGCATTTTAGTGCATTTTATTGCATCTTAATTCATTTAACTACATTCTACATCATTTACTGCATGACTTCGTTTTAAAGTGCAGTAGAAATTTTTTAAGTGTATGATGATATGTTTAAATGCATAAAATTTAATTGAATGCTGTAGAACAAAATGTAGTGCTGTAAAAGTGTTTTTGAAATGTACTTTTGTGTGATATAGTTGTTTTTTTACTACATATATGGAATGTTATTTGTACCCTTTACGGGCAAAGATAATCATAACCGTTGTGTTACGTTTGGTCCGGGACTACTGACTAGAGAAACTGAAGTATACTACAAGTGGCTTCTTGAAAGATTTCAAAAGTGTTTCTTGAAGAACCCAAATGATATTAGGACTAAAGGATGCAAAAGTGGCAAATCAAAAGCTGATGTTGCAATGGACAAAGTTAAGAAGATGAAAAATCTATGTTAAAAGTGCAAGCAATATGGATATAACAGCAGGGATTGTAGAAGCATATCTGAAAAAACAAGACCTGAAAGTACATCAGTATGAGATATGGAGAATACTGTCACTAAGTCTTAGCTGATGATTTTGCAACTATTTATATATATTTTTTTACTTATGGTGTATTTTTATATCTCTGGTCACTGCATGTTAGACTTCTTACATAAGAATATTTTGTTTTTGTTTTTTTAATGGTACTAGAGGATGTTGACTCTCATGAGTACTTTGATATATTTTTATTATAAATTGCAGTTTTTATATGCTTTTGGTTATATGCAGTTATGAGTGTCGTTTATATGATTTTGAATTTTTAAAATGTAGTTACTTTTGAAATGTTTTTTCCTTTTTAATCTAGTTGTTTTAATTAAGATAGAGGATCCTAGAGGGTGACCTCATTTGAGGAGAAAGAGTAGAAGAACTATTTTTACTGCATTCTAGGACTAAAATATTATAATTTACGAAAATTACTGCATTTTACCATCATTGTACTGCATTTTATACATATCAAAAATCACTGCATTTTTGTCCTAAAATGCAGTAAAATACGCCTTCTCCTCCTCCTCCTCCTCCTCCTCCTCCTCATAAAAGGTCTTCTCATCTGAACCTTATCCATACGTCATGACAAATTACTACAAATATTAAGTAATTGACACTAAGTATTCCAAAAAAGTACAACACATACAATCAATCCAAGTAATAAGAAACAAATATGACCTCAAAATACTACAGATGTTAAGTATTTGACATTCAATATTTCACTTTAATTACCAAACATAATCTTCTCTGAATTACTACAAATATTAAGTAATTCACATTAAGTATTTCAGGAAAGTACAACACATACAATCCATTCAAGTAATAAGAAACAAATATGACCTCAAAATATATACAAATGTTAAGTATTTGACATTCAATGCTTCACTTTAATTACCAAGCACAACCTTCTGTGTAGGTTTTTTTCTTCTATTTGTTGCTCTTTTCTTCTCTACTTCAACCTTTACACTTTATAGTTTGGTCGACTTTTTGTAAGCTCTTTCTTTCATTGTTTTATCTAGGAAGTGAAATACTGGAATGATGTCATACAAATATATCAGTTACAAGTTATAAAATGCATTAACAATACACAGAAAATGTTGTTGAAAAAGTAGTAGTAAACAAGATTTTTTCACGACTTATAAAATGCAGTGAGAAATTATTCAGTACGTAATGAAATGTTTATATGATAGTTTTTTTTCATTTTACAATATAACTACTAAAATGCAGTAGACATCACAAAAAATGCAGTAAAGCAACTATATATTTTTATTATTACTTCTAGTGTTCTAGTGTAAAAGAAAGTTTCAAAAAATACAGTTCAAGCCTTCAAGAGTAATAAAATGCAGTTACCAATATTTAAGATGCAGTAAAATTTTCAAGTATAATCTACAAAATCAACTTTCATAAACACATAAAAATCATCAAATCAAAATAACAATTTTCATATAAAACATCATACAAGTAGGAAATAACTTTGTATTTTTTTCGTTTTAAGCTTTGATTCTTAACATTTTTACACATCTAACAACTTGCATATATATATATATATATATATATATATATATATATATATATATATATATAGATATATATAGATATATATCTATATATATATATATATATATATATATATATATATATATATATATATATATATATATATATATATAACAATTCTGCTTCATCGCTATCTTTTGATGACAAGTTTACATGCATCGTTTTTTCTTTTTTGTTGCCTTCAAACCTGTATCGTGTTTTTCTTTGGCTTCTACGTGTAGCTGACCAATAAAATCACGTAATATGAAGTAGAAAGAAGAAAATAGTTATAAAATGAAGAATAACATAGTATGATCGGAAAAACTTACGAGTTGCGTCATTTTTTTCTATTTTTAGAGGATAATCTTTTGTATCAGACAACGGTTTAAGTGTAAGTGATTTCAAATCTAAATCAGAAAAATATTTTTAGATCTGATATATAAAGATTAACTAAAGAGCAAGATGTCAAGAGAAAAACGCGATCTGAAAACGAGAAAAAAACGATCTGAAATCGCGATCTGAAAACGAGAAAAATGCAATCTAGAAACGCCATCTGAAAACGAGGGTGGATGGTGGTGATTTCGACATGATTTTTTTTATTACAAAAACGAAAACGATGGCTGTAGATCGACGGCGACGGAGATGGACGGAAGAATCGATCGTCGGTGACGGTGATTGTTCAGTTTTTAGGTGTAGTTTGTGTTTAGTGTGTGTGTGTGTATTTTTTTAATTTGCAGGTGTGAGTGATTTTGTGTTTCAGGAGAGAGAGAAGGCCAGATGAATAAAGAAGAGGCTTGACCTTCTGACCGATGGTGACTGATTGTGTCACATGATTTTACAAAATTAGTCCCTTGACCAAAGTTAATTGCATGCACGTCCTTTTTGATTGTTGTGATCTCAGCCGTTGAAAGCAAATGGAGGGTGGAGATCACCTCTGCTTTTCCTGCTCTTGCATATGGAGCATCTCCTCCGAACCGGACCCTTATTATGGGTAAGGATCAGGGAGGATGGGGGTTTTAGAGGAGCAGCAAAAGCAGTGCCAATCTCCACCATTCATTTACTTTCAACGATCCAGATCTCGTCAACAAAAAAGGATCTGCGTGCAATTAGTTTTGGTCAAGGGACAAGTTTTGTAAAAATCTTGACACCGTCAGTCTAAATAGGTCAGTACAAACATCGTCACCGATCATCATCGTTGTTCGGAAAAATAATGTCGAAATTGCTTACATCAACTCCGTTGTCTGAAACACCAGATTGTCACACCCCGTCTAAAGCGGAAACAACGGAATGCAACGCATGACTAGATCATAACACATTGATATAAAGGAAAATCACTAAATGAAATTCAACAAAATGTTATGATACCGCTTCACAACGTCACAAATACAATCGTTCACAAAAACAAATTTAAAATGCACTCTAACAGTCTTGCTACGCCACCTTAGTCTCAATCTTGAATTACTAGCTTCACCTGAAAAGAATTGCTCTAAAACGTCAACACATGGTTGGTGAGTTCGTAGGTTTTTAAATAAACATTTTATCAAGTCAAATTCGTTTCGTTAAAACACATGAGTGCAATGTATACAAAGTATAATAATACAACGTTTAAGTATTCACACGTTATCCACGTTACAAACAAGTTACACGTTTCTATGTTCAAATAAGATACACGCTGAACGTTTCAAGTAATCACAACAACGTTCCGTTACACCATACATCACTACGTTCCTACATTTCTACGTTCCATCGTTTCTACGTTTCTACGTTCCATCGTTCCTACGTTTCTACGTTCCATCGTTCCCACGTTTCTACGTTTCAAGATAATCTTACCTCAGCGGTGGAAACATCCACATGTGTAAGATTACAGCGTTTCATTGTTCAAGATCACAACGTTCCTATCATCGTTCCACACAAAATAACCACACACAAAAGCTATGCTCTATTCACGTTATTGTTCCACACAAACAAACAATACACATTAAACTATACATGTATTTCATAGCAATTCATGTTCAAAGCAAGTTCAAAGATTGTTTCCACAACGATAAAACAGTTTAAAATATTTGAGCATTCTTTTCCCCCAAAACGTTAAAAATATAAATGAAAAAGGGGCCACGAAACTCACCTTGAAAAGCAAAGCAATCGATTAAGCGTTCTTGAATTAATCCGTTCAATGATCACTACCACACAAGTACGTAACTACAACACACAATGTTACCGATTATGATAAGGACAAGGCTTAGGCCTTTCTTTTGTAACCCAATCTTAATGAATCACTTTGTCTCCCGTTTGATCAATCCAAAATTTATACCACAGTAACCTTATGTTATTAAGTTTAAATACCTCAAATCCCTTTATTTTATAATTATTTTGTCATTTTTAAATAAATTCCCTTAGACATGTTGTTCAGAATGTGTTGCTGTTTGCGCACTAAAATGTTTAATTTCATTTGAAAATCGAAACGAAACATTTCGAAAGCCAATCTTACTTTTCTGGAAATCTAACACCCCAAAGTTTGTTACAAAAAAAATCTCATTAGTTAATTCGAAAAATTGAAAGAGATATTAATTTACAAAGTTGACACAAAATCTGTCTCCGAAAAATCAGAATGTATACGTTGTCTTACAAAAATTATTCAACTGCCTAAATCCCAAAACTACGACTTGAGACCTATACCAACAGAAAGTAGACATTTCAAACTTAACTTTAGACCCAAGAATCAACCAAAAACACAGATTTATGACCAAGTTACGACTCCATGAACATCGGTTTTGAATCTGTCCAGATTTCAGTTTCCAATTTAACCCTAATCCGTTATTATAAACTCGTTATATATCAAATCGAAATCATCTATTTACTCAAAAACGTTTTTCTATATGCATCCTACCCAGATCCCAAGTGATTCATAAAAATACATAATTTCCAATCAATAGAAAATCAATTAACGATACGAAACTTTAGAAATCAAAAGAAATGTAAGAGATATACCATCAACAACGCTTGAATCTTGAAACGGATGATTAAAAGATGAAGTTTGATGATGAAATTCGAATTATTGATGTGGGATACGGCTGGAGTGCATAGAAAATACTTAGGGTTTTGGGTGTTTTGGTTTAGGATAAGGGCTAGGTTTAATTGCAGAGAATATTATGGAATTAACTAAAAATCTTTGCTTGCTCCCTACTCCTCCCTCCTTGGCCGGTTTTTCCATGATATAATGGGCTGGAGTCTATACATATGGTAGCCCAAGGAATTTAGAGATCATGGGCTTTGGATTCAAGTCATTTGGAGTCCGGATGAGAAAGTTATGGCTTAAACAGTAAAACCTCGCAGAAAATCCAGCTTTTACCTTTTTAACGTGTTATATGTTTTTACCTAGCTTATTATTAATGTATTATAATTTATAATATTCTTTTTATATAAATTACTATGATTATTATTATTTTTTTTATAATACTTCGCACGTTCTCTTAAGTTTCGAAACTATGAATGCGTTTACGTTTTGGGTTGTATCTTTTTCGTTATACATCCGATTGCGATGATTCTTTTTTCTTTGGATTCGATCTTTGAAAATGAAGACTTTGATGTAAAGAAATCCATGAAATAAGTCTTACAACAAAAATGAGTTTTCACGATTTAAAATACGATTACGGTTTGGTGACGGTTGTTACAGTATCCCCCCGTTTAGGGAATTTCGTCCCGAAATTCAGTTGAAATTATTATTGAAAACGTTATTATGGAATAGACATGGGTTTCGAGTTTCTTATAGTCCTCTCGTTCCTATGTGATTTCAAATTCTCGCCTAACGTTATATATTATCTTTACCGGTTCTATGACAAAGTATTATTTTAAACTCCAGCTCGATTTTATTCAACTACAATTTACTATGTTTCGTTTGTGTTACACCATAAAAGACTCATCACTTGATTATGTATCGCGAACTCCGTTTGCTCCATCCGTCCCTTCGATCGAAAGGTTATCGAACCTATTTGTTAAACGTATAATACGAATTCGTTAGCCCGTTAAGAAACTAAACGAAATTGGTGTTTGTAAATGGTGCGTTCTCAACTTTAAAAAGGCTCTTTCTAGATTCCAAATCCCGTCGTGTGGTTAATTTCTATGGTTTTGAACTAGACTTTGATTTATCAAATTTTATTGTGTTGCATAGTAGCCCATATTAGTGTCTCGCACATACTAGATTTGTAGTTGAATTATAGGTGAATTATATGTGTGCGGAAGGATAGACAATTATTAACGAATGATCTTGACCAAAAAGTTGAAAGATACCGGTTGTTTATACGTACGTGCAGATTGTTGTTTTGAGAATAGCGTTTAACATGGAACAATCAAGACTAATTCAACTTATCGTATCAGAATTTAGATTACACGAAATTGAGTTCAACATTTTAAACTTCTGGAGTGTTCTAAATTTGTCTTACGTGTATTGTATGTTAAATTCTTGTCCCTTACGAATATAAGTGAGTTTGTTGATTGTTAATCTTTTGTGTTTTAATTGTTGATGATACATTCGTAGGTGAGAGCAAAAATAGAATAGTATACAAGTATTCTAGTAGGAGAATTTTGAGGCTTTATAGTTAAATGTTTTAGTTGAGAGGATAAATTAATAGGTAGGTTTATCTTTCTTTTAGTTCAAACGCCTTTAGTTTGAGAATTATTATCAAGTTTCTGGATTTACCAATATATAAACTAGTGGCTTTCATAACAGAACCCTTAGGAAAAGGTTTGATCGACCCGAGTTGCAATCGTTATATTTATAGAAGATATGGTATAAGTACGTTTTAGATTGACTTAAATTCTTATGAAAATTGTAGTCAAGTAGTTTTAAAAGAAACCGAGATTAGAATTCCTGTTAAGAATGATCTTATTCAGTTACATTCTAATGTAGCACGAGGCATTGAAGCCTTTATCATATAGAGATGAAGTTTCCAAGAAATATGGAGAATCGAGTGCATGTCCAAAAGAAACCAAGATCACAGGCTAGCTTTGCAAAAGGGATTTGAAAATTTCATTGCGATGGAGTAAAAGTGGTCAAGTAATCGAATGCATCACTGACTAGAAAGGCAACGACTATTGCATGATAGAAGTGTAGGTGTACGTGGTCGTGACCATAAGTTTCCAAGAAAAGTTAAGATATAACTATGCCCAAAGAATCAGAAGGATAGTGAGTCAATTACTTTGGTTCCAGTGAGTATTGATTTATTAGAGTTTTGCATGATTATTCATTAGTGCATTAGTACTATGTCTATTAATCTCACGGTACGAATTCCATGTCTTAGAATGACGTTTGATTACTACACGATTTACACTTTTATATTTATCATGTTTCGCTCCCGTCACTTATCACGTTTAGCATTTCGAGTAGAACGTCTTGGCGGCATGTTTGCTACGATTTCGAGTACATACGAGTTTAGAATAGATGAGCAGTTTGGATAGTGTCAAATGTATGCTTCAAACCAACGACCAAAGATCATGAGTTCGAAACAAATAGAGTTGAGATTTTTGACGTCGTCACGCGACTTTGAAGGCGGCACATTGGACACTCGAATATGGCCATATAAACAGATATATGTCGTGATACCTTTGCAATTACGTCGGCCGCCATAATTGTTAGGGTATCCTTTCATATATGTACTTATTACCAGATCCTATATCACAATGTTCAACCTTGTTCCTACATATTCAAATCTAAGAGTGGCCTGATTTGTTAAAGGAATAGTACTATGATCGATATAGCACCAATAGATGACATTAATGATCCCGCACCATTAAGCCTACATAACCCTCTCGGGTACGCGGGTACGTGCGAAACCACCAACGGAGCATACCTTGCTCAAGAATCGAAATACGAGTGGGTACACGTCATCTAAGTAGCAAATAAGTATATATCCTAACAGATAGTACATCTCATGACATTTAAGTTCACATCGTTTCGTACAAGTACACACCGTAGCAAATAATGACATGTTTTAAATATGCACACATAGTTTTGATAGCAAACATCATTTCAGTTAAATACGCATCGTTTTGAATAAGTAGATATCGTTTCAAATGAATACACATCGTTTCAATAAGTACACACGCTGCAGATAAGGACATATCGTTTCAAATAATTCCACTTCGTTTCATGCACAAGTAGTTCCTAGCATAGCATCTATATGAAGGGTTCTAGGTTATAGTCTAGGTCAATCCACCTAATTCCCTATAACCAATGTCTCTGATACCAATCTGTCACACCCCGTCTAAAGCGGAAACAACGGAATGCAACGCATGACTAGATCATAACACATTGATATAAAGGAAAATCACTAAATGAAATTCAACAAAATGTTATGATACCGCTTCACAACGTCACAAATACAATCGTTCACAAAAACAAATTTAAAATGCACTCTAACAGTCTTGCTACGCCACCTTAGTCTCAATCTTGAATTACTAGCTTCACCTGAAAAGAATTGCTCTAAAACGTCAACACATGGTTGGTGAGTTCGTAGGTTTTTAAATAAACATTTTATCAAGTCAAATTCGTTTCGTTAAAACACATGAGTGCAATGTATACAAAGTATAATAATACAACGTTTAAGTATTCACACGTTATCCACGTTACAAACAAGTTACACGTTTCTATGTTCAAATAAGATACACGCTGAACGTTTCAAGTAATCACAACAACGTTCCGTTACACCATACATCACTACGTTCCTACATTTCTACGTTCCATCGTTTCTACGTTTCTACGTTCCATCGTTCCTACGTTTCTACGTTCCATCGTTCCCACGTTTCTACGTTTCAAGATAATCTTACCTCAGCGGTGGAAACATCCACATGTGTAAGATTACAGCGTTTCATTGTTCAAGATCACAACGTTCCTATCATCGTTCCACACAAAATAACCACACACAAAAGCTATGCTCTATTCACGTTATTGTTCCACACAAACAAACAATACACATTAAACTATACATGTATTTCATAGCAATTCATGTTCAAAGCAAGTTCAAAGATTGTTTCCACAACGATAAAACAGTTTAAAATATTTGAGCATTCTTTTCCCCCAAAACGTTAAAAATATAAATGAAAAAGGGGCCACGAAACTCACCTTGAAAAGCAAAGCAATCGATTAAGCGTTCTTGAATTAATCCGTTCAATGATCACTACCACACAAGTACGTAACTACAACACACAATGTTACCGATTATGATAAGGACAAGGCTTAGGCCTTTCTTTTGTAACCCAATCTTAATGAATCACTTTGTCTCCCGTTTGATCAATCCAAAATTTATACCACAGTAACCTTATGTTATTAAGTTTAAATACCTCAAATCCCTTTATTTTATAATTATTTTGTCATTTTTAAATAAATTCCCTTAGACATGTTGTTCAGAATGTGTTGCTGTTTGCGCACTAAAATGTTTAATTTCATTTGAAAATCGAAACGAAACATTTCGAAAGCCAATCTTACTTTTCTGGAAATCTAACACCCCAAAGTTTGTTACAAAAAAAATCTCATTAGTTAATTCGAAAAATTGAAAGAGATATTAATTTACAAAGTTGACACAAAATCTGTCTCCGAAAAATCAGAATGTATACGTTGTCTTACAAAAATTATTCAACTGCCTAAATCCCAAAACTACGACTTGAGACCTATACCAACAGAAAGTAGACATTTCAAACTTAACTTTAGACCCAAGAATCAACCAAAAACACAGATTTATGACCAAGTTACGACTCCATGAACATCGGTTTTGAATCTGTCCAGATTTCAGTTTCCAATTTAACCCTAATCCGTTATTATAAACTCGTTATATATCAAATCGAAATCATCTATTTACTCAAAAACGTTTTTCTATATGCATCCTACCCAGATCCCAAGTGATTCATAAAAATACATAATTTCCAATCAATAGAAAATCAATTAACGATACGAAACTTTAGAAATCAAAAGAAATGTAAGAGATATACCATCAACAACGCTTGAATCTTGAAACGGATGATTAAAAGATGAAGTTTGATGATGAAATTCGAATTATTGATGTGGGATACGGCTGGAGTGCATAGAAAATACTTAGGGTTTTGGGTGTTTTGGTTTAGGATAAGGGCTAGGTTTAATTGCAGAGAATATTATGGAATTAACTAAAAATCTTTGCTTGCTCCCTACTCCTCCCTCCTTGGCCGGTTTTTCCATGATATAATGGGCTGGAGTCTATACATATGGTAGCCCAAGGAATTTAGAGATCATGGGCTTTGGATTCAAGTCATTTGGAGTCCGGATGAGAAAGTTATGGCTTAAACAGTAAAACCTCGCAGAAAATCCAGCTTTTACCTTTTTAACGTGTTATATGTTTTTACCTAGCTTATTATTAATGTATTATAATTTATAATATTCTTTTTATATAAATTACTATGATTATTATTATTTTTTTTATAATACTTCGCACGTTCTCTTAAGTTTCGAAACTATGAATGCGTTTACGTTTTGGGTTGTATCTTTTTCGTTATACATCCGATTGCGATGATTCTTTTTTCTTTGGATTCGATCTTTGAAAATGAAGACTTTGATGTAAAGAAATCCATGAAATAAGTCTTACAACAAAAATGAGTTTTCACGATTTAAAATACGATTACGGTTTGGTGACGGTTGTTACACAGATTCTCAGTTAAAAATAGCAAGAAAAGACGCAACTCGTAAGCTTTTCCGATAATACTATGTTTATCGGAAGTTCTCCTTTCTTTTTACTTATAATACTGTATTTTATTTAACTACACGTACGAGCGAAAGAAGAACTCGTTACAGATTCGAAGGGAACAAAAAAGACCAAACGATGCACGTTAACTTGTTGTCAGAAGGTAGCGATGAAGCGGAATCGGTAGCTACAGGTACATAATTGTTTTATATATAAATCTGTTTTTATTTCTACATGCTTTTAGATCTGTAAAAATGTTAAGAATCACAGCTTAAACTGCATCATTTTACATCTGATCAGTGTTTATTTTAATGATTTTTATATGTTTACAACAATTAATTTTGTAGATTATACTTGAAAATGGAATACTTAGTAATATATAATATTATAATGCATCTTGAGTATGGATAACTGCATTTTATGACTCTTGAAAACTTTATCATTGTCTTTAAAAGCTCTTTGTTACACTAAAACTGTATATTACCTGTAAAACAATCAACTGCATGTTGAATATTAGTAACTGCATTTTACAAATCTTGAGTACTTTGAAGTGTGTTTTATGATTCTCTTTCACAATACAGAATATATAAAGCATTCATTGATAACAACTTAGCAAGTTTGATGTCATGTCATCCATTTGATCAAGAACTTCTTCAGTTAGCTGTGGAAAGAAATTCGATTTTTGATGTTACTAGAGTGTTAAAGAAGATATCTACAGACATAGGGTTGGGATACGTACCTGACTCTGATGATGAAATTTTGTCCCCGACATCTCTCTATGTGACAAAAATTGGACAGTCATCGAAGATACAAAAATCTCCAATCCTGATTGTTGATCCATTAACTGCAATACAAAACACCATTTCTGAAATACCAGCTGAGGGTACATCTAAAGAGGACAAAATGGTTGAAACTGAACAACAGGAATCTGAGTTGCCTGTAGATCAAAAGATTGAGCATGTTGTTGAAGGTGAAAAGAAAGAAGAAGAGCTGAAAGAAAGTAAGAAGGATGAGTTGGAGAACACCAGTGGACTTGATGGTTTGAAGCAGGATACATCTCTGCTACAAAGTCAGAAAAAATCATATATTGGGGAAGTGAAAATGAGGAAATTGAATACAGATGATTTCCCAACATTTGAATTGTTGGTATCTCCTGATAATTTACAAAAAGCAGAAGGTGATGTGTTACAACAAACTCTTACAGAAACTGGATTCCTTGGAGGACAGATGATTACGAGTGATGATAAAGGTTGTGTTGTCAATGATCCTGGATTAAGTTCAGTTGCACAACCGTATTCAGAGTATGAAACTCTTTTACAAATTGAAGCTGTAGATTTGGCTTCTGAAGAGTCGCAGAGGAGAAAGGAAGAAGCTGCCAAGAAAAATCATGAAGAGACGCGTAACAGACTTGTGGAGTTAGAAAAGATAGATCAACAACAAAAACAAAACGAATCAAAAACTAGCCCAAAAAAGAAGCAACTACATCTCATCCTTCATTGTTTCCCCTATTTGGAGAATCAAGCCCAATTGGTTCATCTAAATCTGCACTTGCTAGCTCAGTTGCTATTCCAAAACTGATACTTAATTTTCCAAAAGATCTTCCCAAGCCTATCAATCCATTTCCAATTAGCAGGAGTTTCACACCTTCGAAAGAATTAGCAGTTCCTTCAAAACCGGTTGAAGTAAAAGTTGATCCTGATGAAAAAAGTGGGATTAAGGTTGATTTGCAGATTAACCAAACAGTCGAGGTGGAAGTTGATGGTAAGAATGTGATTGTGAATATTTCTGATGATCTTTTCTCTCCATATGTTGGGAAAATGGTTTGCGTGGAGTCAAAAATAAATGTACAAGAGGAAAGGGTGTGCAGATTTATCTTCAGTGCCTGCCAACATCTCAAGTAAGTTAATTGATATGCTTATGAAAACACTAAATTGGTAACTGCATTTTATTTATATTTACTGCATTTTACATATTTTTAATGCATTTTGTATAATTTTTCAGTATATTTTATATATCCTTATTGCTTTTTATATCTTTTTAATGCATTTTATACATCTTTACTGCATTTTAGATTAAAAAAAAATTCAAGTAAGTTGTTTGGTACGCTTATATAAACAATAAATAAATAAATTACTGCATTTTATGTATTTTTACTGCATTTTATGTATTTTTACTGCATCTTGAACAAACAGGCAAATTTACTTCAAGAATTTTTTGAGTTGTTTGAATCTTCAATGTTTGGAAAGTTTGCATTCTGGAATTGAAGTACAACAAGAAGTGATTGATGTTTGGAGTTAGATCCTAAATTATGAAGAGTCTCAGGAGTCGCATACTGATTGTGGTCGTGTTTTTGCAGATACTGATGCAATGGTAAAATATTATTAGTTTTTAGCTGACTTGTTTAGATGATGTGATACTCAGATCCTTAATTATGACTAAAAACTTTTATGTTTATACAGACATACAATGCCATAGATCCTACAGTCTACCAAACAATTATTTCTTCAAATTTTGAAAAGAGTATGAAATCAAGTTTGATGCAAGCAGCGAAAACAAATTTGAGTGATACTGATGTGGTAATTTCTACATATATCTTATTTATTAAAATTTTTTAGCATAATTTCATGTGTAATTCAATGTGAAAAATGTGTGTATTGGTTGTTCAGGTTTTCTTCCCGATAGTGATACCGATGTAGGGATATAATTCAAGTATCATCAACCATTACCATCTCATTTGATTCAATTTGAAATGAATAAAATGCAGTAAAATGAATAAAATGCAGTAATTAGTTAATAAATATGCTGAGTGATGTAAAATGTTGTAAGAAGTATTAAAATGCAGTAGAATGAAATAAAATGCAGAATAATGAAATAAAATGCAGTAGGATTTAAAATGCAGTAAAATGAATAAAATGCAGTAATTATTTAATAAATATGATGAGTGGTGTAAAATGTTGTTAGAAGTATTAAAATGCAGTAGAATGTAATAAAATGCAGTATAATGAAATAAAATGTAGTAGGATTTAAAATACAGTAAAATGTAGTAAAATCAATAAAATGCAATAAAATGAATAAAATGCATTAATTAGTGAAAAAATATGTTGAGTGATGTAAAATGTTGAAATAAAATGCAATATAATGAAATAAAATGCAGTATCATTTAAACTGCTGTAATCATGATCAATTTGGATTTTGGGTGGGTTTCATGATATAGTTTCTTAGCAAGGACTCTTGTTTATTTCTGTAATGCAGGTTGAAGGAGCTGCTAGTGAGGGTGGTAGAGGTCCTTCTATTTGGGATTCTTTTTCAAGCATCTAACTTTGAAGTTTTTATTTGTAATTATCTATATCTATGATTTAACCCTAGAATGTAACTAAGATTGCTTGGATTCTAATTTTTTGGTTCGTTTTTTTCTGTGCAGAATTTTTTTGTAACGGTTATGGAGCTCCATAATGAGCATGTTATTTAATCTTATAGAAAGTATATTTACTTATTGAATACAAAATTTATTCAGTTTTTGATAAGTATTATTTGTTATCTCCAATTCTGTCTGTTAAAAGTTGTAAACTGAATCTGCAATCTGACCTTAAATCATAACCTTTAGTTTTAATGGTGAATGTTAAGGTCTATTTTTTTGCTGTCTATGTAGAGGTCATGGCATACTATTATGATGGTAGTTTGATAAAGATAATGTACGTATAGCTATAAAATGCAGTTTTTCATTGTAAAATACACTAAAATCCAAAAAAACAATAAAATGCAGTAAAATGTGGTAAAATGTACGTATAGCTACAAAATGCAGTACTATTAAATTGCAGTTAATTTATGTACTTATAAAATGCAGTTTTCCTTTGTAAATTGCACTAATATCCAAAAAAGCAATAAAATGCAGTAAAATATTGTAAAATGCAGTAGATTCAGTAAATGCAGTAAAATGTGGTAAAATGCAGTGGATTCAATAGTACTACATGTTGTTCTACTGCATTCAAGTAAAATGTTGTTCTACTGCATTCAAGTAAATGCATGAAAATATGGTAAAATGCAGTAGATTTAAAAATGCATTAACTTAACCTTAAAAGGTAGTATATGTTTTCCCAAATCTACTCATTTAAAAAAGTTTTCCATAACCATAAACGTAAAATGCAGTAACTTAAACTTAAAATGCAGTATGTTTTCGAGATCTACTATTTCAGATTAATCTTTTACCACCTTAAAACATAAAATGCTGTAACATAAACGTAAAATGCAGTAATATATATATATATATATATATATATATATATATATATATATATATATATATATATATATACATATACATATTAGTTTTCTACGAGCTTAAGATATGTAAAATTAAGTGATTAAAACTTAAAATACATTTTATGTAAAATGCAGTGATTTTTTTTATGTAAAACTTATTTTATGTAAAATAAAATAATTAAAACTTAAAAAGTAGTAGTTAAATCGTAAAATGCAGTGATTTTTTTAATATTTTTCATATTCGTTCTTAACCACATTAAACTTAAAATTCAGTAACTTAAACATACGATGCGGTAACTTAAACGTAAAAAAGAAATAAGTTTTCGAGATCTAGTTTTCATCTCAGTTTTCAACCTCCTTAAACATAAAATGCAGAAACCTAAACGTAAAATGCAGTAAATGTGTTCACATATCTACTCATTCAAATCAGTTTTCTATTTCATTAAAACGAAAAGTACAGTAACATAACCGTAAAATGCAATGATATTTTCAGATCCACTTTTTTAGGTCTAGATAATCTTAAACATTTTGTGAATAAATGGGGCTGGTATCCATCTTCTTCTGATGTACATCTCCTTCAACCATTCATTATCCTCAAGTCCAATCGTATATGCTCATTGCATAATCCATCTCTCCTACACTACACCATCCACTAATGACAGTAGCGAAAATGACTACATTTGGGCTTACTTTCGATTCTTCCATAACTTGCAATAGTGCTTCGGCTTTCTCAGGTTCACCTGCTCGAACGTAGCCTTTTTCCAAGATACTGAATGCATGAATATCGGGTTCTATCCTGGACTTTATCATGTCATCAAAGATATCTTGACATTTTTCCATTAATCCTACTGAACTCCAGGCATTCATAATGGTACCGAATGTAATAACATCTGGTTTGACCCCGAATTCCTCCATCAACTCTAGTGTCTGCCAGATACGTACAAACATAATCAGTTTACTGCTCATTAACCCATTTAAGATTCCTAAAATTTAAGTACTCTTGAAAGCTCAAAGTGAAAAGGCTTAGTGCTGGCATAAGATATATATACATACAGACATACATACTAAAGGTGGCAATTCCAATCCATTAACTTATAAATGGGTCAAGTTGGATGTTGCTTTATCTCAAACGGGTCAAATAAGCTAACAGAAAACGTGTCAAATGGGTTGGATGGGTCGAAAATAATGTACTGCATTTTAAACATAATCTACTGTATTTTAAATATTCTACTGTATTTCAAAATAGTACATCACAAAAAATGATATTATTATGTTGTTCTACTGCATCAAAGTTCATTTACTGCATTTTAAAAGATAATCTACTGCATTTTAAAAATAGTCTACTGCATTTTAAACATTATCTACTGCATTTTAAACATAATCTACTGCATTTTAAATATTGTACTGTATTTCAAAATGTTACTTCACAAATGATAAATAAGGAATGGGACATCAAAAATTAATTGCATTTTAGGAACACAATATACTGCATTATATGTTGCTCTACTATATTCAAGTTAATATATTGCATTTTTTAAAAACATACTCTTCTGCATTTTTTTCTACTGTATTTCTTAAAAAGACGCGATATAAAAAGTTATTGATGACTTTTCTTACCGGATTCATAAATCAGGAATTAGTTGCTATACTCCAAAACAAGTGATAAATGCAATAACGAAACCGAGCTATACTTAAAATCTACACAAACTACATTATGATGTCCATTCAAGTGACTGCAAACAGAGTTGAAAAGAAGAACATAAATAAGTACTTCATTGAACATACAACAATTACAACAATACGAATAGTAAAAAGGCAGACAAAAACTTCTATGAGGGCTCAACACACTCATCCACTTAAAAAACGGATTTATTAGAAGAAAAAAAAAAGGAAACCAAACCACTACCTAAATACATATACATTTTAGTATTTTACAAGCTAAAATGTCTTCCTTTTCACTTGTTCTTGAATGCTCCCATATATGACTGTATGGTAAAATGCTGCCAATGCTGCCCCAACAAATGGGCCTACCCAGAACACCCACTGCTCAAATAAACTATATTATAATATTAACAACAAATTCATATGCAAATATATTATTTAATACATAGTAATTATTAAGTAGAAGCCTTACGTGATCATCCCATGCGTGATCCTTGTTGTAAATAATAGCAGCTCCCAAACTTCTTGCCGAGTTAATTCCGGTTCCAGTGATCGGGATCATTTCCAAGTGGACTAGAAACACTGCGAACCCAATTGGCAGAAGGGCCAAAATCTGAAACATTCAACAAATTAAAAAGCGTATACCCAAAGTTACTTCAACTTTCAATGTATGGTAATAGATTAATGGTTACAAAATGGGCCATATGCCATACCGGAACGTGAGAGTCACAGGCGTTTCGTTTGGCATCAGTGGCTGAGAAAATAGTGTAAACAAGAACAAATGTGCCTACGATTTCAGCACCAAGGCCACTCCCTTTGGTGTAATAGTGGGCGATTGTGTTAGCACCACCACCGTTTAGTTTGTATTGGGTTCCACCTTCGAACTCACTAACGACACCAGCACCACGAATCGCACCAAGGCATTGCATCACTATGTAATATATCGTCCTGGTCAACGACAACTTTCGAGCTAGAAATAGCCCGAATGTCACAGCAGGATTAATTTATTTCATAAAATCACTATGTAGTTAACTTATGAAACTGTTGTATGATCAATCAAGTGACTGCTCCTTTTCTAGCATCCTACTATTATCCACCTCCTACTACTACAACTACTATTGAATCATTAATTCCGTATCACATTCATCTCAGCCGTCTTGTTCATCATTAATTCCGTATCGAATCATTTTCCAAAAAAGCATCCATTCCTACTACTACAACTACTATTATCCACCTCCTGCACATTCTCATCAATCCGAAACATCATCATCCCCTGATCCTCACCTAAACTACTACACACACTACTACTCCTTTGCTTCAACTCAGGTGTTTACCTAACCGAACTACTCACATGATAAACTCGCTTCTCCTCAGGCGGCACATACACTTCCTCATACACCACCGCCATCTCGGTCATCATCACCGCAATACCACAACAATTTATATTGATAATCAATCTATCAGAAATTGAAATTACAATCAGTACTAGTAGTAGAGCTATGGTTAGGGTTACCAGACGTATTCAGATTATCATCATTAACGAAATCAAGTTGCTTTTGTTCATCATCGGCATCTGTAGGTTTAAATTTTTTCTTCTTCTTTTTGTTTATTCACTTCCATCTAGGCATTGTGTTAACAAGAGGTTTGGTTTAAACGGAATCAAATCTGAGTAAGAAAGGTCAAAGGTGGATGGTCATCACCTTCGTCGAAAAAGGAATCAGTGGTGGTTAGAACATCGAACTAGAGGTTACGACCGACGGATCTCAGGTCCGACATTGGTGGTGGTGTGATAGGAAAGAGTGATAAGAAGAATTCAGAGTAGATAGCAAGTGATGAAGATGATGATGAATTTGGAACTGGAATTGGAATTAAACACAAGTGTTTGAAGAATCGTATCTCTGAGAAATGTTGTAACATCCTCCCTAAGGGCCTAGTGATATTTTAGTATTTATCCCAATTTAAGTTGATTATTTAATGTGGTGGGGATAAATTTTATATTAATATAATTATTTGACAATGTTAGTTAAAATGGTCAAATAAATTATTGTGTTAGGATAGATTTAATATTATTTGTTAGTTGATAATATTAGTCTAAAAAGTTAAATGAGTTATTGTGTAAGATAAATAACTTATTTTGTTAAACTAATATGGTTATAAAGAAATAATATTGTTGAAACTGTTAAAAGGTTTTAGGTTCCAGACAATAGGGTTAGACGGAGACTATTTTAAAATAAAGAGAGATAGAGGCGGTGCACATGGCCGACCTATTTGCTTTAACTTTCCAAAATTTCATTTTTCTTTCTCCTTAGTCAAAATACACGTACAATAAGAGGAATAAATTTCGTCCCTGTGTGATGGCGATGGAACAAGGAGACAGATAGAAATTCAAGAAAGAAATTAAAGAGGAAAGGGTTATACTTGTAAGTTTATGGAATCATCCTCTTTATTATTTTATCATCTTTCTATTTAATTGTAACTATACTTTTGATTTGGCCTTGATAAAGTTATATGGTTGGAATAGATGCTTGAAATTCGAAGTTGCATTAATAATTGTTAGTGATCATTTAGATATTAAACTAAATTGAAAGCCTAACTTGTGTTATTAAGTGGTAATATATTAATTATATTATGGATGTTGCAAATGATAGGACATGATTAGGAGTATATTATTGATATGAAATTAGTAATTGTTCCTAAGTTATGTGCCTATGCAAATTATATATATATATAATGTAGTATTGATTATGAGTAATAATATATAAATTGAAATATGTTATTGATTGAATGACTAATAATTCAATTTGATCGTAAAATTGCTTGAATTAAACAAATTCAGTAATACTTATGCATTGTATTTAAGTATGCATTTAATGAATAAATTACTAATTATTGATTGATTGTGATCTCAGATATATTGAGGACTCAGCAAGATAAGGCTGCTGAGTAAATTGATATCGACAATCAGATATAAAGAAAGCTCGGTAATATTAGACCTCTGAGCTAGCAGCTGAGGTAGTCGGTGAGTGGATCTATAACCTCAGAGTGATTTGGTTGTAATGATTTGGTTACAACAAGTAATTTATTGCATTACTTTGATATGATGCATCTGTTGAAATATCTTGCCATGATAGTCTGACTATTTGCTTACTTGGCTGATTTTGCTAGTATGTAAGATTCTGAAGTCAACTTGATTTGATGGTTGGGCTTGTTGTTGTTGTAGACGACAGGAGATCTCGGAAACTTGAAATGTCGGTTTAGAGATCTAGGTCGTGTGTGATTGACAACGAGTTATCGGTAGTTCTGTATAGGCCAATACAGATGAACGATAAGTGTTCCTGGAGTGCCAAACCGGTATTATGGTGTCTCAGGGACCACCGGTCCTCATGATATTGCTTGATGAAGTTGATTGACATTGATTGGATGTCGAATGATTGATTCATTGATTGATTTTCTGTTTATTTTTATTTGATGTAAACAGATTGTTAGGCTAAGTTGGACTGTTGTTTATAGTTTCATTCACTTAGCTTTATGCTAACCCCACCACAGTTCTTCCTGCAGGTTAAAATAGAGGGGACATATTGGGCAGGGCAGGGCAGGAAGTGTTTGGAATTGATGGAATGTTTGACAGGCTGTTACTCTGATGTTATTTTGATAACTAAAGAGATGTTTTGAATTATATAACACCTAGTTTGTTGAAATGTCATGTATTTAATTTGAAAAAGTTTATTGACATTTAGAGTACATTGATAGTATGTTTTAAATATACGCTTCCGAGTCGCCATTATTATATTATTGTTTATAATGAAACGAGGGGTGTTATAAGTTGGTATCAGAGCAATAGTTTGGGTGAATTGGACATGATAGACTGTTCAATCCTAAACTTTGATTGAGTTAAGTCAAACATTTCAGTGGGTGTGGGTTTAGTTGATTAGTGATGTATGAGAAAGTAGTTAGTTGAATATGTACTAACCCTTAACAAGTTGTGAAGTTGTTGTTTGATTGCAGAGATGGAGGAACATGAGTATCTGATTGGTATATTTCATGTTTCCTCAACACTCGTGGGCTTAAGATTGTCAGGTAATCTTCGATAAGCCTATGTTAATTTAAATTAGCTTGAACTGTTTACTTTGTTATGATAAGTAAGCATTGTTGTGAAGTTAATTGAGTCAGACTGATATGATTCCCCAGTTTTGAGTCAACTAATGATTGCTATATGTTGACATGAGGATAGAAGTACTAAATGAAATGTTCATTGTTGTAATTATTTCTGATTGAATTGAGAATGCAGAAATGTGTTAAAGTAAGTAGACAAAGAGTGGATTAAGGTTTTAACAGGAGTGATGTAAGAATCTAAGAGTGTCTATATTGGTGAGACAAAATAATTGATAGTATTATACTAGTAGATTGATCACAAGGTGTGATTTAAATCCTTGTTAAGGACTGTTGTGCCATTTGAATTGAGAATGACTGCTATTTGAGAAAATATGTGCTTATGTGGCTACATGATATGTTTTGACTACAGTTAAACATTTGAGCTAAACTAAGACTGATAGGTTTATAAGAAATACGGCTTATGATACAGCTAAATTGATTGAGAAAGTGATAGATCTTTCTGGTCAGTTGTGAATTAATAATGAAATGTTTTATAGTAACATGATTGAGTAGACTTGTTGTGACATTGATGCTTGATAGTATAGCATATGTCAAAGGGATGATAATTAATTAAGATGTGTCCTGAATTTTGAAGTAAATAGGGACATTGATTAGTATAAATGATTAAGTGTGACTTAAATAGTCAAAGAATTGTAAATTAGTATATGATATGGTGTTTTGTACTGATTATTGGTAATAAATTATACGTGTTTGGAATTACACGTGATGTAATTGTGTTAGAGAAAGCTAACAAAGTATGAAGTACTGAAACTTTAATGATAGGTTATCATATGTTTAGGGTTTCAGATAAGTTGATATACTGAGTAATTCAGTTGTTGAAAACCAGAACATTGTGTGAGTATGTGTTTAAGTGAGAGTAAATCACATGGATAATTATAATGTAGAGTGTCCTGAGAATGGATTGTGAAGAACATAATCTTGCAACGCCTGATCACCGTTGTTATATTATGTTGTGTCACATGAACTTGTTGAGGCTACTAGGTATAAAATAAATGTAATGTGATTTTGGAGAATTGAGCATGAAAGTATGCTAAGTTGTTTAATAGTTGTTTTGATAAGAAAACAATCAGTTGATAGGACTGTGACATTTAGACTGTAAAGGTGCCAGTGTAAATAATAATTGTCATTGATAGAGGTTTTGATGATAAACATAAGTGACAAATTTGATTTTTGTTGAAAATGTAGTTGTAACTGATTGTGCTAGATCACACATAGTGGGTTAGTATAGTGTTTAAATGAATCATTATGTTGTATCTGGCTTGTATGAAGCCAAGGTTGAGATAGGTTGATATTGTCTTGCTTAATGAATTCCTAGTAGTATTGAATGTAATAATTTGAAGTCTAAGTTTGAAAGTAAACATATAATATGAAATGGCTTGTATGGAGCCAAGATTGATGTAGGTTGACCTTGTCCTTGTAAAGGATTGATAAGATTATTGAAAGTAATAATTTAAAATATATGTTTGAAAGTGAACATATAAGATGAGATGGTTTGTTGGGAGTTAATATTGATGGTATGTTAACTTTGAAAGTCAAACCATAAATAGAGAATTGTGTATAAAATTAATTGCTTGTGATTGGTTTGAGGATGAGTCAAACTTGAGAAAAGCAATTAGAGAATTTTATTGATTGGTTGATTGAAATCAAAGTTGACATATAGTCAACTGTATGTGTTGAAATAGTCTAACATAAATTGAAATGTTATGATTGTGTGGAATATGATTGAATTCCTAGATTGCTTAAATTATGTTGAAGCGGGTCATTTAAGATCCAAAGGAGATAGATGAATTGTCTAAGTTTGTGAAACTTGATTTATTACTTAAAGCTAGTATTAAGTAATTGAAATATTGTTAAATGTAATTGAGTATTCAGTTAGGTAATATTTGATATTTGAACTGAATACATGTTAAAGAATGTTAAGAATAATTAAATCACATTGATTAGGATTGTGATAAGAAAGTCTTACCAGTGTATGAAGCTTGTGATGATAGTCTTGATTGGGTAAGAATGTGAGATGAGAATTAATTGAAAGTTATTATTAATAGTTGTATAGGTTGATTGGTACCTCATGGTGAGTTACTTAAGTATTGGAAGAATTGAATGGATTCTTTAGTTATTTGTTGATTGTATACAAATAAAGTAAGTGATAAAGTGGTAAATTGGGATTAGATCCAAATAAGATATGATATGAAAGTATATCTGGATATAAATCGTGTTAAAGATCTAGTTGATCTTTGTTTGATCAAATGAAAGAATATGAATTGAAAGATTGTTCATATTTTAAGAAATTGAATGTGTTAGAGTAAAGGGAAACCTTGTAATTGATAGGTGATGATTGTATTCATCAAACTTTTCTTGTAAGTTTAAATTGAATTATTTAAGTTATATACGAGTTGGTAAGTATATAAGTGAAACATAGAGTTGTTGATTTGTAATTGTTCCATGTCCTGTGGTATGGGTATGTAATGATTAGTAGTAATGTGAAGGCTTGGTAAAGATTTTAACAGTCTGAATGGCCTATTATATAGAATTAAATGGAATTGAGGTGTACGTGTCCATTTTAGAAAGAAACTTGAGATTGATATTGTTAGGTATGTGTTGGGAAGTAGCACATTGTGATATTGTGATGCTTGAATTGTAGTATCATAATATTGATTAAAACCGACTTAGCTGCTAGATTGATGGAATTTAGTGCTATGTGATTATGCGGTTAAAGTTGTATAATTTTTAATTGCTTGTGATTAAGAATTTGATATAACCAAGTAGTGATTTGAAATTCTAAAGTTGAATTGGATTAAACTGGTTGCTCAGAAAAGATTCTTGATATCTCACCAGTTTAAGTAATATGTAAATGCTAGCGCAGTAGCTAGTTATAATTGAAATTAAATATTGCTTGTTGATATGAGTACTATAATTTATAATCACGGTTATTGCGATTATTGTTTGTTGTTGTCATTGTTATTGACGTAATTGTTGATTGTTATTATTACTAGATTCTGGCAAGTCGCTAGTTTCTAATTGTAAAGATGCCTTATCTGTTAAATTAGGGTTTATGCACAGTATATGTGCGGGGGTAAAGAGAGGAGCATGTACATTGAAATATGTGCATGTGAAAAGAATTGAGATATATAATTAATATTATATGTTGCTCAAGAAAGTAGGGTATGAAACTTTTGAATTGAAATTTAACCTAGTTTTGAATTAAACAAATTTCGATGGTAGTAATGAAATAGAACGTTAATGACGGTTTGAATCTCTGACAGTAAAGATTATTACCCAAGAATAATTAGTGTGATTAGATTTAGGGGACGAAATCCTTTTAAGGAGGGGAGATTTGTAACATCCTCCCTAAGGGCCTAGTGATATTTTAGTATTTATCCCAATTTAAGTTGATTATTTAATGTGGTGGGGATAAATTTTATATTAATATAATTATTTGACAATGTTAGTTAAAATGGTCAAATAAATTATTGTGTTAGGATAGATTTAATATTATTTGTTAGTTGATAATATTAGTCTAAAAAGTTAAATGAGTTATTGTGTAAGATAAATAACTTATTTTGTTAAACTAATATGGTTATAAAGAAATAATATTGTTGAAACTGTTAAAAGGTTTTAGGTTCCAGACAATAGGGTTAGACGGAGACTATTTTAAAATAAAGAGAGATAGAGGCGGTGCACATGGCCGACCTATTTGCTTTAACTTTCCAAAATTTCATTTTTCTTTCTCCTTAGTCAAAATACACGTACAATAAGAGGAATAAATTTCGTCCCTGTGTGATGGCGATGGAACAAGGAGACAGATAGAAATTCAAGAAAGAAATTAAAGAGGAAAGGGTTATACTTGTAAGTTTATGGAATCATCCTCTTTATTATTTTATCATCTTTCTATTTAATTGTAACTATACTTTTGATTTGGCCTTGATAAAGTTATATGGTTGGAATAGATGCTTGAAATTCGAAGTTGCATTAATAATTGTTAGTGATCATTTAGATATTAAACTAAATTGAAAGCCTAACTTGTGTTATTAAGTGGTAATATATTAATTATATTATGGATATTGCAAATGATAGGACATGATTAGGAGTATATTATTGATATGAAATTAGTAATTGTTCCTAAGTTATGTGCCTATGCAAATTATATATATATATATAATGTAGTATTGATTATGAGTAATAATATATAAATTGAAATATGTTATTGATTGAATGACTAATAATTCAATTTGATCGTAAAATTGCTTGAATTAAACAAATTCAGTAATACTTATGCATTGTATTTAAGTATGCATTTAATGAATAAATTACTAATTATTGATTGATTGTGATCTCAGATATATTGAGGACTCAGCAAGATAAGGCTGCTGAGTAAATTGATATCGACAATCAGATATAAAGAAAGCTCGGTAATATTAGACCTCTGAGCTAGCAGCTGAGGTAGTCGGTGAGTGGATCTATAACCTCAGAGTGATTTGGTTGTAATGATTTGGTTACAACAAGTAATTTATTGCATTACTTTGATATGATGCATCTGTTGAAATATCTTGCCATGATAGTCTGACTATTTGCTTACTTGGCTGATTTTGCTAGTATGTAAGATTCTGAGGTCAACTTGATTTGATGGTTGGGCTTGTTGTTGTTGTAGACGACAGGAGATCTCGGAAACTTGAAATGTCGGTTTAGAGATCTAGGTCGTGTGTGATTGACAACGAGTTATCGGTAGTTCTGTATAGGCCAATACAGATGAACGATAAGTGTTCCTGGAGTGCCAAACCGGTATTATGGTGTCTCAGGGACCACCGGTCCTCATGATATTGCTTGATGAAGTTGATTGACATTGATTGGATGTCGAATGATTGATTCATTGATTGATTTTCTGTTTATTGTTATTTGATGTAAACAGATTGTTAGGCTAAGTTGGACTGTTGTTTATAGTTTCATTCACTTAGCTTTATGCTAACCCCACCACAGTTCTTCCTGCAGGTTAAAATAGAGGGGACATATTGGGCAGGGCAGGAAGTGTTTGGAATTGATGGAATGTTTGACAGGCTGTTACTCTGATGTTATTTTGATAACTAAAGAGATGTTTTGAATTATATAACACCTAGTTTGTTGAAATGTCATGTATTTAATTTGAAAAAGTTTATTGACATTTAGAGTACATTGATAGTATGTTTTAAATATACGCTTCCGAGTCGCCATTATTATATTATTGTTTATAATGAAACGAGGGGTGTTATAAATGTAGTCCGATTGATTTGGGGATTTCAGGATGAAAACCTAATTCATACTATTTTTTTGTGTTTTGCGGTCAGTTCCACAAATTTGAAACATGTGCAAAAATAGTCCCTGGTGATCTACTGTGCGGGGAACAAAACTACACGTGTGCATATCTGATTGGATCAAATGCTGCCTTCCCTGCTCCTTAAAATGGTGCTGCTCCTATGATCCTTTTCTAATTATAATAATATATTAGATTAATTATAAATTATTAGTGATGATGTCATATTATCCTTAATTTTAGCTAATTAGATAAAATCAACCAATCATAATGATTAATTGTAATTTTGATGACATCATAAAGTTATTCATATATTATATTTAAGATATGTAAAGTATTTTCAAAACTTTTATTGTATGTATTGAACTTATAAAAATCTCGTCTATTATATTTAAGATAAAATCGTAAATTTTGATAACTGACAACAAATAATCTAAGGGGGTACTTGGTTGAGGGTATTCAGGGCGGGGAATGGAAAAAGGTAATGAATGATGGTGCTTATATCATATAATGCAATGTTTAATTACCCACTAGTGGGTAATCACCTATTCCCCAATAAATTGGGGGTAATAGATATCATTACTTAGTATTGTTCTGACATATAACATTTATATATTTATCTCAACTAGCAACTTGCTAACTCGAAACCCGCCAACCAAATAATTATTGGGGTCGGGCTCGGGTTAAAGTGTGGGTTAATGGGTCAACCCGTCAACCCAAAAGTAACCCATGAATTTTGTTTCGTTAGACACGAAACCAACCCACCAATCGATATTAACTCGAAACCCGCCAACCCGTTTAATTTTTTGGGTTGGTCTAGAAACAAGGTTCGGGTTAACGGGTCGACCCGCCAATCCTAAGCTAAGGTAACCCATTAAGTATGACCCGTTTAATGCAAAAACAACCCACTAACATATATTAACTAGAAACCAACATGCCAACCCACTAACTCGTTTACCTAAACGAGTTATGAAGATTGTGTTCGGGTTGTGTACTTTTAACCCGCCGACCCGTTTTATTAAATCATGTTTTATTTGAGTATGTTACTTTAGACCCATCCATTTGACTTGACCCAATTTGTCACCCTTACTCTTGAGTCTTGATTATTACTTGTATGAAATCAAACAACATTTATGACAAAAGTATTACTAGGGAATGCTCATTGCATTGCTTAGTATCCTTTTTCTCATTCCCTTTTATATTCTCATTTCCCACTTGGAACCAAGCGCACGGTAATTAGTAATTCCTAGAGAAAATTACATAAAACCGTCCTTATAGTTTGGTTCAAATTTCACTCGCAGTCCTTTGATTAACTTAATTACACCGATCATCCTTTCTTTTGAAACTTGTTACGTCAATAGTCATTTACATTAAAGATTGTTAACTCTCCGTTAAAAAGGACCATATGTGTAATTTTTTGTTTAATTTGTTAGGTAAAATATAATTTATAAAATCTAACATATATATAGATACATTATTTGGTGTACATACCATTATTTTCATTTTCCTCCTTTTATTCATCATCAAATTTGATCATATTCTCCTCTAAAACATCAAATTTTATAGAGTAAATTACGCCGCCAGTCCCTGTGATTGTCCCAATATTACGGACCCAGTCCTCGGGTCAGGTATTGTGCGGGTCCAGTCCCTTGACCCGGTTTTTTATTTCATTGCCGGTCCCTCATCCTCCATCATCTACATAAAATGACTAAAATACCCTTCAATATTTATTTCTTAATTTTTTTTTATAAAAATAAGGCTGAATACCATAAACAACAACCACATTAAAACATGAACAACCACTTCATATGGGGATGTTAGGTTCGAAGCTTTCTGCTATTATTTTATCTTTTGTATTTGCTTATCAAATAAATCAACCAATGAAACTGAATCGAAAACCTCCCAGACACATTCATTGTATGGCATCTATAATTCATGTTCATTCTTATTAAATAACAATCAAGCCACAGAAACTCTAATCACTAATCAAATCTCGATTACACATACATTCATCAGAGGATGAAGACAAAGGGTAAGTTGTACAGTCGTAGTAACAACAGCCACTCTCGGATCTGTCACTAGAAATGGCGGCGAGGTGTATGATAAGAGCAGCGTAACCATCGACGGTGACAAATGCGGTAGGACGTCGTCAGATTTAGGGGAAAGACGAGAATTATAGTCCTTCAAATCCTCGTTGATTTAACAAGAAGAAAAACAGATCCGACAACAAAGAAATCTTCGAAGAAGACAATACAGATACAAAATCTTCACAGTTCGAATGGACGCGGTGGTGATGGTTGCTGACCGCAGTGGTTGCCGCCTATCCGGAAGGCTAAGTTTTATGTTAAATGTATATGTTTAATTGTTAGTTCTTGACTTGATGGTTTCGATTTATGTGAATTTTTTTATTTTTATTTTTTGATAAAAGGTTAATAGAAATTTGGTGATGGTGGATGGGCTGGCTGTTGTTTTTAGAAGCAATGTGGTGATGGTGATTTGGTCACTGAGAATACGTGAGAGAGACATATTTTGATTTATTTATTCTCAAAAGAAAATGTAAAAGAGAAAAGAAAATGCAAAAGCCAATTTTACCCTTATTGTACTTGATAGGGGGACCGGCAATGAAACAAAAGTCCGGGTCAAGGGACTGAACCCGCACAATACCCGATCCAGGGACTGGGTCCGTAATATAGGGACAACCACAGGGACTGGCAATGTAATTTACTCAATTTTATATTCCACCATCCAAAGTGACGACCATCTTTCTCCACCTAAATATACATTTGCGGTTTAATTAGTTCTCACTTTTCAACGTGGTTTTACTTTGAAGATAGGGTCATCAGAATATATGGAAGAAAAAGAGAAGAGATTGTGGCCACTAAAGTCATGACGAGATAAGATGAATGGGTGACGGAGGGTCCTTGAGTGGTAAAAGACGGTTGTGTACTATAAAATTTAATGTTTCAATGCAGAAGAGGAACAATTTGATGATGAATTTCCTAACTGAAATGTGAAAGATGAAAATAATGTTTGTGCACCTAATAATGTCATACACATATTTTAGATTTTATAAATTATATTTACTCAAAAAATTTAAAAGAATAAAAATAAACTGCACACACCCGGGGACGGCTTACGTAATGTTCTCTAATTCTAATCAGTAAGTTTACAAAATCGATGGTTTATACACATCAATGTACAATTGAAAAATGAAAATGCTCTCAGTGATCTTGTAGCTTTTTGTCATCTAGTGAATTGCATATATGGAAAAATATACTTATCAAGAAGTTGACTTCCAGAAATAATGGAGCAAGCTCGTCGTTTAGTGAGTTGTATTATTTGATCACGTACCTTGATAAGTAGCCTAAATTGGGTTCAGTTTTCTTCCAAGAAAAAATGGACCTGCAGATCCTATTTTCTATCCTTGTTATCCTTGTTGCCTTTTTCTACTTGTTCACCAAATTTAAAAGTAGCTCGGATGAGAACCTTCCTCCACAACCATGGAGACTCCCACTAGTTGGACACTTGCATCATCTCGTAGGAGCACTCCCACACCGAGCTCTTGCAAACTTAGCCGAAAAACTAGGACCAATCGTTCGTCTACAGCTCGGTGAAGTCTCTACCATCGTAATCTCATCTCCTGTTTTAGCCAAAGAAGTCATGAAAACCCATGATCTCGCTTTCGCAAACAGACCCAAGCTTCTCAATGCTGAAATAGTGGGGTATAACTATAACGACATCGTCTTCGCACCTTATGGCGAGTGCTGGAGACAGTTGCGTAAAATATGCATTTTGGAGCTTCTAAGTGCCAAAAAGGTTCGATCTTTTCAATCTGTTCGTGAAGAAGAGTCTTGGAACGTCGTTGAATCCGTAGTAAAAGGGATGCAAGAGTCAAACACTATCAATCTTACAAGGATGATTTTCACGATGATGAATGTTATCGCTGTAAGGGTTGTTGTTGGAAGTAGACTCAAGGTTCAGGCAAAGCTTCTTGCACTGATTGAAGAGATTATAGCTTTAGCTAGCGGTTTCGATATGTCGGATTTGTTTCCATCTTTAAAAGTATTAAATCTAGTTACAGGGTTGAGGAATAAGCTGACCAAGATACACTACAAAATCGATAAAATCTTTGACGACATTATATCTGACCACCAAGAACGCCGTGCACATGGACCAAGCGATCACAACGAAGACCTTCTTGATGTTTTATTGAGGCTTCAAGCTGATGGTGGGCTACAATTTCCATTAACTTCTGACAACATTAAAGGGGTCCTCATGGTTAGTACTATTTTTTTTTTGCTAACACAGGTTCCAATTAATATCATTGGCTTAGTTGGGATTTTAGATACAGTACTACACGAAAAAGGCGTGTTATTGCCTTATTGGTGCGGTTAGTATTTTAAACAGGGGTGGCAATTTACGTGACCACACGAAATCGACATGAATATGATTGGGTGAGGGTGGCGTTCTCAACCCACCAATCTGTTTAAGCTTTGAGGTCGAGTACATTCTGGTCAAGATTCGGGTAAACAAGTCGACCAACATATATATTCAGTTTAAAAACAATAACCCTTTAATTCGTAACTATCGTCTCATCAAATTTGACTGCACCCGTTCGACCTGTAACCAACCTAGCAACCTGAAATTAATCCTCCGTGACCTCACAAAGTTTTGATTCTACTAACTTAATTGTGTGAACCTGCAACAGCAACAAAATGATTTTCATAGCTAGACAGTGATTTGAAGGTATCAATTAATGTATACATTAACATATGCTAACGTCATTTTAGTCATTGGATATAAATGATATTGTCTTAGAATCATCTGTCTGTCTGATAGATGTCGTTTACTTCAATTTTAATTTCCATACTATAGATCTTATCTCAATTTTGGGGACGAGACTCATACTGATAATTGCAAAAGCATCTTTTATCCATGACCTTTATAATCTTATTAAACAGGATATGTTTGCAGCGGGTACAGACACTTCTGCGGTGACAATTGAATGGGCAATGTCGGAACTAATGAAAAATCCAAAAGTAATGAAGAAAGCACAAGCCGAACTCAGGCAAGTACTTAAGGGAAAGAACAAGATTTACGAGTCGGATATTCAAGAACTTGAGTACTTCAAATTAGTGATCAAGGAAACTTTTAGATTGCACCCTCCCCTTCCATTGTTAGTCCCTAGGGAGTCTCGAGAAAAGTGTGAGATTGGCGGATACCATATCCCCACCAACACCAAAGTTTTCATCAACACATGGAAAATAGGACGTGATCCAAATTACTGGGTTGATCCTGAAAGTTTCATACCAGAAAGATTTAGCGAAAGTTCAGTTAACCTGATGGGAACAGATTTTGAACTTCTACCATTTGGGGCCGGAAGAAGAATGTGTCCGGGCTTGACATTAGGGTTGGCCAATGTCGAGCTTCCTCTTGCGAGGCTACTTTATCACTTCAATTGGGAACTCCCTAATGGAATAACGCCCCAAGATCTTGATATGAGTGAGACCCTTGGCGCCACCCTGAACCGAAAACAGCACTTGCACCTAGTTGCAAGTGCTTACAACATAAATTAGTGACCAACGTACCATACGGCCATACCTATAAGACTATAATCATGTGCAGATTTGATATCCAAATCATTTTGCTCCATTTTGTGTTTTGGTTTTTTCGAAGTTAAGAATAAAACGTTCCGCATATGTATGTGAATTTGATATCAAAATCGTGTAGTTGTTTCATGTGTTGGTTTTTAAGTTGTAACAATAAAGTTAAGCATATTTAATGTATAAGGTTTTTTTTTTTTTTATTAAACCGCAATATTACTCGCACCAATATTTACATTTTTCCCACTAATATATACATTTATCTACTTCTTGACTTGAACCCTCAACCTCTTAATCAGTTAGAGGGTCACCTCGATACCGCTAAGTCAATTGCCATTTTGACAAATCTTTTGTACTAACATTACGGAGTTAACCAAATATATCGAAAACCTTGAGTTTTTTCGAAAAATAAGATTTACAAAACTTCTTTAATTCATATCGCAGAGCGTTAATGTGTGTTTTTTTGTATTCAGATATGCAATATGAAGAAGTCGACCAAAAAGCGGCAATTTTAGGACAAATAACTGTCCATAACTTAAAACCAGATTCAATTAATATCCAGGTACATTAAACTTGGTCATTTCCTCACCCCCATATCCCTCTTCCTCTCCACCTCTAGTCACCCCATTGACTACTAGTTTGTATGCTAGGTCCCCAAAGCTGCATCATATGGTACATCTTTCTGCTAGCACAAATGTCTCGCTCCACAAGGGCTTATGTGATCCTAGTTAGCAAGTTTCTATGAACTATCAGATGTATGCTCTTTTATTTAATCACATATAGGATCTTGTACCCTACCATCCTTGTGCTAACATTGTACATGTCGCTGGCTTTTCCGCAATAAGCTTGAGAGTGCTAGCCAACTTCAAATATACAAGGGTCGTATAGTAGCTCAAGGTTTCTCTCAGTAGCCCGGGCTAGACTACAATGACACTTTCAGTTCCTTCGTGAAGCTTTCCATCATTCGCATCGTCCTTAGCATCGATGTTTCACACTCATGGCCTATTCATCAGCTTATCTTGACGTTAAGAATTCCTTTTACAACGGTGACTTATCAAACAATAAACAACCACTCGGGTATGTGCATCCTTCGCCTGCCCAAGGCTCTTTATGGACCTTAAACGGGCACCTCGTGCCTAGTATAGATGCACGACCCGCATGAAACCCCATATGCTTACCCTTAAGCACATTCTTAAGTATCTGCAGGGCACTCTCACTCATGGGTTATATCTTCGTTCATCCTCGGTGTTAATCGTCTTGTATCTTACATTGGCCCGGCCGGGCTACATATCCTAAGACTCACTGGTCCACTTCTGGTTATTGTTAGTTCCTTGGAGATAATCTTGCATGGTGAACTTCCGAACTTTAAAAATGCTGTGTCTCATTCTAGTGTCGGGCTGAATATCATGGGGTTGCTAATGGCATTCATAATCACCTTCTTGAGCTACATTGTCCGCTTTCACATGCTACTTTCGTATCTTGTGATAATTTGTGTGCAGTTTACTTAGTACTCCGTATCTAACTCAGTGCAGCACCAACGCACCAACATATTGAAATAGATTTACACTTTGTAAGGGAACATGTTAGGTACCTTTGGTCATGTTCGTGTGCTTCATATTCCTTCAGCCCACCAGTTTGCAGATTATTAACCAAAGTAACAATCTGGTACCAGCTTATTACTTGATTCTTCCTTAGTACCTTTTACCTCAATCTTACATGAACATGGTGTTTGAATTATTTTCAACATCCTTAAAAACTCAATTGGTATTTCACATATAATTTGTTGAACCTAAGGACATTTTTCAGTTAGCAATTCTATAACACACATTTGACCAATAATTGTGTACACGAAACATAGTTTAGATTATTCATTCATAACATTTAGTTGAATATTAAGTCTGTATAGTTTCCCACAAGTTTTTTTGAAGGTTTTTGCGATTTATTAATTAGCTACAGCGAAACAACCTGATGGAAAACTGAAAGATCGACGAAAAGTAATTAATGATATTTGCTCATTTTTTAGCGTTGAAGAGATATATGTTGACACCAAACCAAATGTTGCACATACAGTGTTCGATGAAATGCCTCAATGACATATGTTAGGGTGTTTGATGAAATGTCATGTTATTTGTTATTTTCGGGATAGTTTCTTTTTTCTTTAAAACATCAACCGAGAACGCGACTTTGGTTAAGAAGTGAAGTTAGCACTGGGATCGTGTTTGCATTTTGTCATAACGCAAAAAGGAATGTGATATAATGAACACTGTTTGATGAAATGCCTTAGAGAAATATTCATCGATCATGATTCCGTATTTCTTACTTATTTAATTGGTTTTGAGTTTTTTGATAATATTATCAAGTAAACATAAATATATCGATAAAGAAACATGGGTAGTAATATTATTAAACAAAATAAGATGAATATGTTGTGTTATACGGAGTACATGCCAAAAAATTAATCTCACTGTCCTATTACTCATGCCATACATGTTTAAGAGCTTTTCAGTATCTTTAAAACTTGTAACACCCAGTTCTTGGGTCTAGTTGTATATTAATATTTTTCTGACTGTAAATTATTATTAATGCGTCAGAAAATAAGATCGTTGTTTTAGTTGAAAATAAATGGGTAAAAGAGTCAAATAATTTATTGTGACTAATAAATTATTAATTGTTTTAAATTAACTTAGTTGATGGTAAAATAAAATGATGTTTCCCCGTAAATGGTTTTAAGTTCCAGACAACGATAAATACGGGGAATGAAAATTAACCAATTATATGTTATACTCTATTTTGAGTCGGTTTATAATTTTCATCATATATCTATATACATACATACGTACGCACATACATACATACCAAAACATGAGAAACCCCAAATCAATTCACCCAAATCATCTCATAACATGGAATTGAAGCTCTAGAACTCAAATTCAAGCCCCTTTAATCAATCTAATCAAGGTATAATCTTGTGTTCTTCATTTTCTAAAATCTAGAAATTGGGGGTTTTGATGTTCTTGACTTTAATCCGAAATTAGAGTTTCAAATGGTTGAATTGATGTTAGTTAAGCTTTAATAACATGGAATAATCATTCCATCATCATCATAAACATGTTTTAATTACTATTTCTTGAATTTTATGTAACCCTAGAAATTGGGTTTTGAGTATTTGATTGAATTAGTATGTGTAATTTGAAATTGAAGCTTGAAATGCATTAATAATTGTTAGTGGATGTTAATTTCATGATTAGAAGTGAAACCCTACCTTGAAAATGTAGAAATTGATGAATGATCATATAGATAGTTAGGGGTTTAGTTGTTTATGTAAAATTCATAGCTTTAAAGCCTAGAGTAATGGTGTTTAATTAAATAAGTGTTGATTCATGATGATGATTAGTTGTGTTCAAGCTAAAATGTGTAAAGTTAATTAAGTGTTTATGGTAGTTATGATAATTATGAGGTGTTTTGATGGATTAGTAATAATTATAATAGGTTAAATGATGAAGTGTTGTTAATGATCATAATTTGATAAGTGATGGCGAACTAATGATGTTAAAGGTGATTATTCATACTCTTGGAATGAATAATGTGAAATGACTATAAGTACTAATATGATTAATGTGTAGTTGAAAAAATGATTATAATGATATCTAATTCAATACGTATGAATTTGGTATTGATAATTGGAATTGTTGATGTAAGTATATTTGAATGGTGTTATATACCTTGGAGACATGTAACTAACTTGTATTATTCTACTGTATTGTCAGATGTGCAGAAGGCTCAGTGATATTAGACTACTGAGTGGATGCCTGAGGTGGTCGGTGAGTGGATCTCTAATCCTCAGCGTAACTTGGTTGTAACAAGTTTGGTTACAACAAGTAACATGTTATTACTTTATTATTTGCATTGATGATTATGTTGATAGTAATAATACTGTTGATATGTTGACTAGTTGAATATGTGACTTGTTGATTACGTGATCACTTGAATTAATTGGCCTTCGGGCATCAGTTGTTAATGAGGCAACGAGTTGTTAAACTGTTGGTTGGGCTAGTTGGTTATCCAAAGTTTAACACACCTCCTGTGTTAGTTGCAGATAATCACTAGCTATCGGTCTCGTCCGTATGGCCATACGGATAGGTTGGATAAGTGTTCTTGGGGAGCCTCCCGGGTTTATGGTTATCCCCAGAGCCGCCGATCCTCATTATGGTGTTGTTGATTAGTTGATGAGTTGTATTGTGTACTTGCTTGTTTAGTGTTAAGTGTTGTACACAAAGTTGTTGAGCTAAGTTAGGCTGTTGATTAGTTATCTGCTCACTTAGCGTTATGCTAATCCCCCACATTATCCCTTCTTGCAGGTTTTGCATATAATTTGGGTGGGCAAGAAGTTGGACTAGAAGGAATGTTTGACTACGAGGCTCTACTCTGATAGTTGATTCGTATAAAATAATGTTTCATCATGTTTTTAAATAACACCTCGGTTGAAGAAATTATAGTTTTGAAAAGGTTGAATTTTATATGTTGATACAATGAAGTAAATTATGACTATCTATTTGGACTTACGCTTCCGGTTTACTATATTTAAATGATTATAAATGAGGGGTGTTATAAAACTCCCTTCGTCGCAATTTAATTGTCCAGTATTCCATTTTAAGATGTCTCACAATCATTGTCAACTTTTGATTTCAACCAATCAGAAAATGTTTTAATGGGTAGATAACTAGATATTAAATCATATTGGTTGACACACTAATCAATGTACTTCCTAAAAGTGTGTGCATTTCAGTAGTGGGCAATTAAATTGAGATGGATAAGTATAATCTCATGAAGACGTTTGCGTAAACGTTATTCAAAATATGATATGTAAATAATATAGCTTTTAAAAATTTCAACTTAATACTCTTCAATAAGTTCTAAAACTTTTAAAGCTTCCTATAAATGTTCTTTGTATAAGCAAGAAGATTAGATTAGAAACAAGATATCTCTAAAGATGAGATTCTATCTAGTTGTACAATCCTCTTGTGATTCTTAAACATGATTAGGGACTTAGGATCAAGCAAGCAAGCTGAGTAAGGGAAACTTGGGATAAATACAGCACACACTAATCATGCTTTTATACAAAAGCTCCGACAAGAACCGATTATTTGATGTTAATTAATCCTTACTGGAGATTATATTATATATCTAGTGTTGATTAAAGTAACTTAGTTATAATCATTTTGTACCCATGATTCAGTAGGGGAGAATAACAAAAGTAAAGAAACTTGAAAAGTTATGAGCTTTCTTTAAAGAGTGATACTGCTGCTGCCAAATCAGCAGCTCACCAAACAAGTTGGCAATTGTCAAATACAAAAATGGTACTAAAAAACTGGCTAAAAAGTGATTGTTTGGCAGAGGCTGAGATTCAGAAGAAGCTGCCAGTGTTAAGCTTTATAGTAAAAAAGGATTGTTTTAATGATGAATCCATGTGGTTAGGCCTGTAAACGAACATGAACGAGCCTTGTTTATGTTCGTTCGTTTAATTTTAATCGCTTAGCAAACGGTTCACGAACGGGTAATCGAACGAATAATCGTGTTCTTTCATAAGAAAACTAGATTATTGTTTGGCAGAGGGTGAGATTCAAAAGAAGTTGCTAGTGTGAAGTTTTTTTTAGTAAAAAGAATTGTTTCAATGATGAAGCCATGTGGTGTGTTAGCTTAAGCTCTTTTTTAATGACAGGGAGTACTCATGTGGTATATGCACCTAGTTATAATTATATTTTAATAAGTTATAAGTGTCTATGATCTATAGAAGTAAGCAATGTTTGATTGAACATATACTTTTAAGCTTGTGTGTGATTATTTAGTGAACATCAAGTATAACCCAAAACATCGACAATATCAGAACCAACTTAGTGTCCTTAGTTTTGGTGCAAATATTACAATAGAAAAAAATAGGTAGTTGTGAGATGTATCCATTACAAGGCTACTGTTATGATCAGAAGTCACTCATATACATATTTTACTAATTGCAGGAATCGCGAGAATTATACACATGAAGATGATACTTGATAAAATGTTACTATGCTTCCATGAACTCCGCATATACGAAGATGAACAACAAAATCTAAATATATTTGTCTTGATAATTAGTATTGTTGCTCCTTCCTTGCTACTCCTATACTTATTTAGTTATTTATTTAACCCAAAATGGTTTAAAAAATCAATCTTTGCCAAACACTCTAAACTGTATACTAAGTTGTAATAATCAATATACACACATCCAAACACCCCATTGTCCATAAGTCGGTTTTAAATCCGAATCAAGCTCTATATTTAGTCATATTATATCACATTCCAAGTTGAGTTAAGATACAGGACTGTGAACTGATTGGATGATTCAGTGTATTCTTAATTTCTTAGTGACACAATTATGAAGGGTCCTACTTGGACTTCTTTTTCTTTTGCTTTTAGTCAACAAGTCACTAGCCATAAATGAATCTTTTTTCACACACTCTGTCTTGATAAGCTCTGTTCTATCAAAATGCAAACCTCAAGAGGACATCTTAAGAAGCAAAAGCTTCCATATAAAGGATGCAAGACATTATGTTGCAATTGTAGGTTTAGTGTTTCTTCTTCTTCCGAAGATACCGAAAGTGGGAAATCTAACCGCTTTCCAACAGTCTCGAGCCTCGCACACGCCATGGTTCAAGAACGATTAGACCAAATTATTAAAGAAAGGCAAGAAAGAAGATACGAAGAGAGGAGGAGAAGAGTTAGAGAAGAGAGTAATAGATTGTTTGTGATGGTAGCAATGGAGAAATCGTCTTACAATCTTAGAGAAGATTTTCGTGATTCCATGATGGAAATGATCACTGCCAACCGGATTTCGGAGCCTAAAGATCTTCGTCGGCTTTTGAACTGTTATATATCAATGAATTCTCAAGAATTTCATAGTGTTATACTTGATGTATTTCATGAGGTTTGCTCAAATGTATTTTTGTATTGCAAGTGCCATTGAAGACTATAAATATTCTTTGTTGATGATTATAGATATTGAAGACTATAAATTTCATATTGCTCAAATGTATATCATCAATCTCCTGTATTAGATTGTAGCTAAAATTGTAGAAACAGATCAAACAAGTTGGGTAACAGGTCAAAATTAGTAAATCTCCTATACCGGTAAAAATGAGTGGGGTCGGGTTTACAATGGAGACCACAAAATAGACCAAGTGCCTAGAGGAAGACCCTTTGTTACTTGAAAAAGACTAATGAATGGTTCAGTAAATGAGATGCTTCTATTTTAAGTTGAATCATATATCATACATTCTTATGAATACTACAAATTGTCTTTTTACAATTTTCATTAGATTTAAGGAAAATATGGTTTAATCGTATTCCTAATATTTGTAGTTAGAATTAGAGTTAGAAATAGAGTGCAACTCTAAGGGGATGTTTGATGAAGATGAAAACAACGTGCCATGGTGATGGCACGACGATGCCGAGGACGCTTGCTTGCGTTGCAAATGGTCTTATCTGAAAGCGTAGAACACACCTGTTTGTTTTTTTTTTTTCCAAGTAAATTTTGTGTGGATATTAGTTCAAAAAATATACACCTTTGGTTTTGTTTAGAGAGTAATCAAGCAGTTTGTATTAAATTTATATATATTACCATATTAGAATAAACACAACATACTTGTACTTGAAATTTATATATGAATTTTGTACCAAGTTTTCTAAGAAAAATCAAAAATTTGGGTAAAGGGTTGTTATACCCGGCAAATAAGAAAAATCAAATTAGGAAAAACAACAAAACGAATTAGAGAAATACAAGAGTAATTAACAGAACACAACTTACATACAATAATAAATAAATAAAATGATAAAAATATAATTATGTAACAACAGTTTAAATATGAACTATCAAGTAAAATGAACTTTGAAATTCACATCTTATGGGTTTCATTTGAACATTTGACTCAGTTCTTGTAAATTATAAGCTGTCTTTCTCATAAGAAACAAACTAGATCATTTAAATTTTACTTCGGAACTTTTAATTATATATGGGTTCAGTTGGAGAGTTGAGGCCTGACGAGGGTCCGTATCAAGAACACGAGTCTCACATTTGAAGCGTAGGATGTTTCGACCAGGGTTGATTATTTTTCCATTTCGTATTGTATTGGGTATCAAAAGGATGTCTGGTTTGAATCATAAGAGCACACGGAGTGACAAAATTATCGTCTGCGTTTTCGTTCCAGAACGTCGTGGGACGGCGTTCAGCCACTCCGTGGCGCCGTTCCCGACGCCGTTCTGGACAGCGTTCAAGCTTCAATGTCCATATGCCGACGTTGCGTACAAACAAGATCCTGTATTTTTTATTATTTTTTTTTTACTTTTTCTCTTTTTTTATTTGTTTTTTTCGGCAGCTTGCTTTTCTACTTTTGCTTTTATTTTATTTGTTTTTTACTTTTTCTCTTTTTTTTCTTGTTTAACATGTTATCTATTTAATTTATTTGTTTTTTATATGTTAATTAATTAATTATCATCATTAAAAAATAAATCAAACAAATAATAAAAAATTGCAGAACACTGTCCAGAACACTGTCTAGAACACTGTTACCACTCCACAAAATCCTCACCACAAGATTCTCACCCAGAACACTGTACTTAGGCCGTCACCACTCCGTGTGCTCTAAGGTGTTTATAATTTGATTGCAAAACTCTTCCAGAGTTCCAGGTCAAAATTGAATCCTAAAAAAGGTACCCCAAAAACTGCAAATGCATCTTTTAGACTGCCCAAACAGTGGCATAATCACCAATAAAGTAATCTCAAATGATAAACAAGATAATCTTAACACCCGAAAACCCAAACAAATAGAATACGTGGTAAAAAAAATTTTAAATGTTTACGGATTGACTCAGCCCAATCCTAAATACATGACCGATTATGCAGACTTCTCCCAGTTTATTTGGCCCATTGCAGATTCGTGGTCCAAAAGATCATGTGTAGTCAAGATTAGGCATGCACAAGAAAACCGGTTTTGAAAACCCGACCCGATTCCAAACCGAAACCGACCCGGTCAAAACCGGTTTTGACCAAAACCGGTTCGGGTTCTCCCCAAACCGCCGGTTCCAAACCGGTTTCCCATTCCAACCGTTGAACCCGGTTCCAAACCGGTTTGGCCGACCCGGTTTGGAAAAACCGGTTTTAAACCGGTTTTTGAAATTTTGAAAATTTTATATCCTTTTGAGCCTTGATCTAGCCGGTTTTTTTGTATTTTTTTTTACCATTTTGCCATTGTTTTTCAACTATATAAAGAACCATTGAGTTACTTTCAATCACACACAATTACACACTCATATTTACATACAAAACTCAAAAACACAAACTATATTCTCATGGCAACTCAATCTTCTTCGGCTTCCCATGGTGTTGGTTCTTCAAATGCACCAACGATTGTGAAACAATTGCCCAACAAAAGAAATCCGGAGATTTGGAGTGCTTACGACAAAGTGTTGTTGTCGGATGGTTCGATTAAAGCGCATTGTAAACGTTGTAAGTTGTTCTTCAAACCCGACTCCAACACCACCTTGAAAAATCATACCGAGAAGCATTGTGCGGGACTCAAAGGTAATCCGGAAGCAAGTGGGCAATCTTCGATGGCACGAGATGGTTCTATATTTACATACGATGTGGAACGGTGTCGACAAGCTTTTGCGGGTTATGTAATTCAAGAAGCTTTGCCTTTCAACCACTTCGACAACCCTCGGCTTACTAGGGTGATTCAAACCACTCTTCAACCGCGATATAACAATGTAAGTCGTACTACTCTTAAACGCGATGCCCTTAAATTGTGGAAAGATGCTAAAAAACAACTAAAAATCGGTTTTGAAAATTTAAATACATGTGTATCATTAACAACCGATGTTTGGTCGGCTCCTCATGGTTTGCCCGGTTCGTACCTTTGTGTAACCGCACATTGGGTTGATCCCGCAACTTGGCAAATGATGAAATGTACCATTGCTTTTGAAGACTTTGAGTATCCTCACACGGGTCAAAACTTATTTTACATGTTACGAAGTGTGATTAAAATGTTTAAATTGGAAGAAAAGGTTTTTTCAATATCTTTTGACAACGCTAGTAATAATACACTTGCCGTTTCAAAATTAATACTAAAATACGCACCACCATTGAAGGACATTTTTTATCATAGTCGATGTGTTGCACACATCATTAACTTGGTTGTGCAAGCCGGACTAGCGGTTGAAGATGTAGACGAAGTAAAAACGAGGTTTAAAAGTATGTTGCAATACGTTTTTCAAAAGGGTAAAGCTAGATACAAATCTTATATGAAATTGTGCAAGGATACGAATTCTATTTTTTTAACCCCTAATTGGGACATGCCCGTTAGATGGAATTCGACCTACCATATGTTTTTATGTGGTTTACGCCAACGCGATAGTTTACAAGTTTTTCATGATCATCTTGTTACAAAAGGTCTTGCAACACCATTTCCAATCATATATTGGGAGTATATTAAAAAGATGGTCGAATTGCTCAAACTTTTCAAAACCGAGACCACTTTATTATCGGGTGTTTATTATCCAACTAGTCATTTGGTGCTTAATCAAATTTGGTTAATGACTACAAAATTAAACGACTACGTGTATGAAGGTCCTATATTTGAAGAAATGGTGGCTCCCATGAAAGAAAAACTAAAAAAATATTTTCAAGAAATGCCACCGGTAATTACTTGTTCCGCCGCAATGAACCCTTGTTTAAACGTTACCGGGGTGGAAATGCTTATCGATAACATTTGTCACAATTTGGATTTGAATGAGGCCGACCCATTGTTTTCACATAATGCAAAAAAATTTTAACAAATGTTTGGGAGATTTATTTGGCATATATTTTCAAAAATATAGTTCAACCACACATGTGTCCGGTAGTACGGCTAACCCAATGTTTTCTTCATCTTCTTCTAGCAATCCAATGCTAAACTTTTATAATAGTTTAAGACAAGAAAACAATAAACGGGCAAGGGGTGATGGTAACCAAAATACCACTAACGAATATGGGAGATATACGACTACGGATTTTTTGGCCACTATTCTACCCAATGAGTTCGAACAATTTGATATTTTGGCTTGGTAGAAAGAGGGGGAATCTCAATTTCCCGTTCTAGCCATCATGGCCCGAGATTTACTAACCGTCCAAGCTTCTACGGTAGCTTCGGAATCCGCTTTTTCTCTTAGTGGCAGGGTATTATCTATACGAAGAACAAGACTCACACCGGCCTCCTTAGAGATGTGCATTTGCTTGAAGGATCACTTGGACGCCGCGGAACGCATACAAAATGTATCAAGTCTTGAAGGTGAAATGAAATACGAAGAAGACATACACAATATCGAGGTGGAAGAAGGTGTAACAATATCACTTTCCGACGAAGAAATTGCTCTTGATCAAGCTTCACGCGAGGCTACCTCCGAAGAAGATTTCGACTTTTGAAGATTAATACAAGTTGAAGATTACTACTCGATTACATTTTCGGGTGATGGCCATGCCGAAGCTCGAAATGTATTCGTTGGTATATTTTATATTTTTAGTTGTAATTGTATTATGAAGACTTAGAAGACTTTTGTTTAAGTTATTGTTCAATTACGTTTGTATTACTAATGTTCTACCAATTCAATAAAAAAAATTTGCTCCAAACATTGTTTATCCTTAAAAAGCCTAACGCTAAAACGTGTTTGATAAATGCAAGGAAGTTTTTACTAAACACACGGAAATGTACAACTCTTTATGCATACAGTATCACTTTTTATGCACATGTTTCCTTGCATTTAGTAAAACATTCCTTGAAAGTATCAACTCACTTTGAATTATATAGAATTTTCGGATTCAATAATATTTTTAAGGAGATTTAGAAGCCTTTTGGTTATGTTATTGATCAATTATGTTTCCATTACTAATGTTCTACAAAGTTAATGAAAAAAATTTGGCCCAAACGTTGCTTTTCATTAAAACGCTTAACGCTCGAACGTTTATGAATTATATAGAATTTTCGGATTCAATAATATTTTTAAGGAGATTTAGAAGCCTTTTGGTTATGTTATTGATCAATTATGTTTCCATTACTAATGTTCTACAAAGTTAATGAAAAAAATTTGGCCCAAACGTTGCTTTTCATTAAAACGTTTAACGATCGAACGTTTATGAATTATATAGAATTTTCGGATTCAATAATATTTTTAAGGAGATTTAGAAGCCTTTTGGTTTGGTTATTGATCAATTATGTTTCCATTACTAATGTTCTACAAAGTTAATGAAAAAAATTTAGCCCAAACGTTGATTTTCATTAAAACGCTTAACGATCGAACGAAAAATGAATTATATAGACTTTTTCGATTCAATACTTTTTTAATGAAGATTTACATGCCTTTTGGTTTGGTTATTGATCAATTATGTTTTCAATACTAATGTTTTACAATATAAATGAAAAAAAAATAGACCGAAACATTCGTTTTCCTTAAAACGCTTATCGATCGAACGAAAAATGAATTATATAGACTTTTTCGATTCAATACTTTTTTTTAACAAGATTTAGAGGCGTTTTGGTTTAGTTATCGATCAATTATGTTTCCAATACTTATGTTCTACGAACTCAATGAAAAAGTTTTGACCCAAACATTCGTTTTCCTTGAAACGCTCGCGAAAAACGGAATTATATAAAAACCGGTTTGAAACCGGTTTTGGAACCGGTTCGGGTTCGACCCTATACAAATCGGGTTAGATCGGGTTGGGGTTTGGGTGGCCAAAACCGGGTTGGACCCGAACCGGTTTTGGGCCAAACCGGTTTTGACCATGTTTGACCAAAACCGGTTTCGGGTCGGGTCGGGTCGGGTTCTCTCAAAACCGGGTTATGTGCACCACTAGTCAAGATAAACTTTAACACAAACAAAACTAGTGAAACCTTGGATGTCGTCATAATACCATAACAAATGACAATGCTTAAATTTGCAATTTCATCATAAAACATTCAAATATGTGAACAGTTAAATTTGCACAACGATCATATGACTAGAGCATCTTGTCATTAAAGAAATATTTAGGTGAGAAAAATTAGCATCACCTAGAACTTTATCATCCAAAGAATGAAGCAGTTTAGCACCAGATTGTTCTTTCACAAATCCTTCCTCAAATCTAACGTTACAAACACACGAAAATTGTTGAATTAGAGAGAAAAATCATACCTTTTCAAGATTGATCGCCATTATCATCTTTGTTTATCACATCTGGACTTGAATCTTTTACCATTTTGTCCTCACCCTCTGCAGCTTCCGCATTAGAGCAATGGTTCTTGAGAACCGTTGATATGTCAACCTCCGATGCACCAGCAAGTTTAAACCGTTCTACTGCTGTGTCCAAGTTTTTCTTCCAACCGGTCAAACACAATTTACACTCAACTTGAGATCTTTCAAAAAGCATATTACCCCAAAACAGATGTATTTGAGATCTCATTACAGCTGCTTGTTCTGCAGCCTCATCACCCGAAACTTCGCTAGTCTTCGATTTTTTCTTCAATAAATCTTCTTTCTTGCTGATACTAGGATCCTTAGCTTCTTTAGCTCGTTGTTCCTCAAGTTTTTCCCACATTTCCGTTGCAGATTTCATCTTCTCTTCAGCATTGTCAAAAAGCTTAAGTGTTTCTGTTGGGTCCCACTTTGACAAATCATCTTTCTTGGCAACAGCAAAAGACCAATAAAGTTTCGCCATTTCAAACTGCTGTTGGCCTAACGCTAGTAACCCTTCATAAAAGTCAGGTTTTATTAACAACGCTTCTTCATATTTCTCTCTTGCTAATGTGTATTTCTCTTTCACCCAATCATATGCTGCTTGGAGTCGGGTCACCACCATTTCTTGATCACCTGAATCGTCTATAGGGATCCGTTTCCTTGCTGCACACATATGAACATTTCCCCAATTAAAGAAAGCCAGAGCAGCCACTTCTTGGAACTTTGATGCAGCTTTGTCAAATAGAAGTTGAGCTTCTTCACTAGTAACGGTTTCTTCAAGGGCTTCAGAGCACATTTCCATTCCAAGCTCGTGTAGGTCAATATGGGCGTCAGGATCAATCCCAACATGGGTACGGAATAGTTGAGCAAATTCAAACAACCAATCGTCCATTTCCACTTCTTTCAACTCAGGATCCTCAGAAGCTGCAGGCTTTTCTATTGAATCAGCAACTTTTTCTATTTTCTGTTCATTCTCGAAATTAGTTTGCGACCCACTGTTGTCTACTTCAATCGGCTCGATCTCTACAGGGATCTCTTCTTCTACCTCCTCTACTTCCTCTAACAATACCGGCTCCTGCTCTGGACTAACTTCAACAACATGCAATTTCAACATCCCAAATAAGTCGAACTTGTCTATCTCGGGTTCTTTATCAGGAAGAACCAGACCGTCTGCAATAGACTCCGCCAGTCTGAGCTCACGAGTACAAGTTATAGTCACTAAATCTCCATCATCATCTTTGTATTTTATCAGGACAGACTTGGAAGACGGAAATCGTTTGCTTACAATCTCTCTTAACACTGTAAAGGTGCAGTTCACTGGCATTCGTGCCAGCCGTATGTCATGATCATACACAAGTTTCAAAGATCTCCACTGAATCGCAGCCTCTGAAGCAGGCTGTTTTACAGATACCATCTTTTCATTCTGCTTATCCTTATCGGTACTAGCACTGGATTTATTCGAACCACCAGAAGGCTTCAAAACAAGCTTCGGCATTTGGGTGGTTTTAACCTCTTGATCGGTTTCAACAGGTGGTACCGGATACGTCTTATCTGCCTTATTATTAGCAACACCAACTGACCCAGATTGTGCAGTTTTCTTTGGAACGGGTCGGGCTGGCAAACAAGGTCCAAGCCCACCAATGGGGGCCCCACGGATGGCAGAAGCCCCTAGAGCCGCAGGTGAAGGGCGGCTCTGGAGATCCTGTTGGGCATCCTGGCGAGCCCCAATAATTGGGCCTCGCAACCTCCTAGCAATCTCCAAAGCATCTCGATGATTCGGCTCAGAACCTAAAAGCGTTTGCACGTCCAACATGGCCATTTCATACTTCCCTACCGCCTCAAAAGCACGAGCCCTACGAAGTAAGGCTCGAACATACCTTGGTTGAACCTGAAGCGCCATAGAGCACTCAGATATCACCATTTTGTAATCAATGGGCTTCATTTGCATCAAACAAGCAGCCCGATTACTATGGTACACAGCTCGGTCCGGGTGGGTTTTCGGGGTTAATTTTAGGGCATTCTCATATTGTTCAAGTGCACCAACAAAGTCCCTAGCTTGAAACCTTTTATTCCCTTCTTCTTTAAGCTCATGAGCTCTTTTCAAAAAAACTGTTGCATCCAAATCAACACCACCATTCGACATCGATGATAACGGTTTCGTGTTAACTCCAGTCACATGATTCTCAGTTTGACTAGGGTTTTGATTTTGACTTTGATTTTGATTTTGGTTAACAACACCACTACCACCCTTCTTCTTCCTACCACCAGATTTCCCCATGTTTTCTAACTAAAGCAAAGATTTTTAACCTAAATTCAACAATTAAAACTACAAACTATATATAATACAATTTGCAGAATGCTGAATACAACAAATTAATTCATAAAATTGAGAAATTAAAGATAAAAAGTACCTATATTTTTGTTAGGTACACCTTTGTTTGAGCAGATTGAAGCATGTGAGATCTGGGTGAATGAAATTTGAAAATATTGGAAGGATTAATTGAATATAAAATAAAAAAGATTGGATTTTGGGGGGTTTAAGGTAGTTTTATTGGGTTAAATTCGAAACCCTAGATAACAGTAGTAGCAACTGATGAGCTTGAAAAATGAATATCAAGCGGAGTGAGGGGCCAACTTGTTTTATTAATTGGGTTTTTTCTCAACGTTATTGGGGCTCCATTACTTTGATTTGAGTTATTACATAAATGGTCCCTAGACTATTTTCCGTATACATTATTTTACTTTTTAAGTTTTAACTTTGTAATCTGTATTTTGTTTCCAAACGGGAAATCTTAAATCTACTTGCATTTTAGTCCATCTCTAAAGACTTCGTACAAATCATGAGCTTCATTTGTGATGCTAAGTCGATAGTCATGTATGCCTCAGTAGAAGATAACGTTAACAATATGAGCATTTGAGCTGCATATGATCGTATAGTCGGATCTAATGGTCTGCATAGTTGGAACCAATGCGGTGTGACCATACCGGTCACGTCAACCAATGCAGGTTGTACCACGCTGAAATTTTCGTTTTTTATTTTTAAGGTTGATATATAATAAAAGTATAAAATTGAGGTGGATCCCTATTTTCATTGTGATCAAATCGGTAAAGATTGATTCAATGTGATGGACATTTTTGGTGTGGTATGCGTGACAATACATTTTCTATTAGTGTACATCAAGATAAGGTAGTGAAAATTGCAATAAGCAACATTGGTAGAGGTAGTGTGTGAATGAGGCGATGAGCACACCTCTTAACATGTACAATTACGGTTTTCATTCTTATAGTATACAAGGTGAAGATAGTAGTATTTTTGAAAGCGTTTACATTTACCGGTAAATGTGGTTTATATAGAAAAACATGGACATCTATTGTTAGTATCTACAAATCTATTGTTAGTACCTACAAATCAAATGTGTGTATGTTATCATTCAATACACTAAAAGACATGGTCAATTGTATTTATACAGTTATTTATGTATGTCTCTTTGGTTTTCTTTCGTCTTTTGCGCGATTTTATATGATTAATGAATCATTGTAAGTATCATCTCTTTATCCGTTGTGATAGTTTATTTTTTTTTAAATGTATGTTTACTCAAGATTAATATTTATTCCCCTTAAATTTTACACTTCTAATTACAAGCTAAATATATTTCTAACAATTTTGGTTTAATCTAGCTTATCGCAAGAAGAGGTTATAGAAACCTTGCTAATTTCAAATCATATTTTACTTTATAATGTAATACTAGATCATAACCCGCAAATTTGCGGGCGAGATCATTATATTTTTTTCAAATTATTATTAGTTTACAAACGTTAATTTTTGTGTGACTGTGTTAAACTTGTTGCGATCTTGTTAGCAAAAAGTTCATGACCCTAAGTACATAAATAAAAAACATGAATAATATTCGAAAGTTATTTGAAGATTAACATGTTCGCTTTATAATGGAAAACATTAAGGTATGTGTTAAAAAGGTAATCACATCACGTTGGCTGGTATCCGTGCGACCTTGCAACCCATATAGTAATGACAACCTAAAGCCTTGCAAAGTACTATTCTGATATAGCTAGGCATGACAACGCATCTTTTCGTGTTGTGTATATCTAAATATTGTTGCTTGTTTTTTTTCCAATAAATTTATCGATTGACTCTAAATATTGTGATGCTAAGATGAATCAAGCATAGAAATCATAAAACATACAAATTTTCAAGTGAGCCCAACTTCCCCATGCCAATAACCATTTGACCATGTATTTGGTTAAACCGGATGAGTCAGTTGGGACCGCAAATGCATCACTGGCCAAAGGGTGAACCAAAGATTGATGTAATTTGTATGTTCCTTGTGATAGAAATTTTGCTTCCTGTAGTGATATTTATTTGTTGTAAATGATGAATGCTTGCCAAATGATATACGAAGTATAATTTTTTGTTTCATTTTATTTCGACAATTAGAAGAACGGCCACCTATGATTGCAATTAAATTATTTAATTTCATAAAATGCATATGAGTGTTAGAATACATAGATTGTATAATTACATCACATGCATATTGCATACACATCAACAATACAAAGTTACTAAATAAATACTCATTTGGCCAAGTACTATACAAAATAATAAGCACATTATTGATTTTTTACCCAACATTTTTTCATCCACATTTGAATCTTTAAGCGTCACTTCACTAATTTTAAAACCAAAAATCACATCTGAAAGCATTGCTCTTTCATGCACTTCACTTGCAAAGTAATTAACCATGTGCTAAGCCATTACAACTACTTCACAACTACAACGGCATCAATCACCGTTCTCGAATTTCAATTTCCTATAAAGAAGGCAAGAAACAGAGTAAGAGTATGTAGAGATGGAAAAAAAATACAATTACATGTTGCTAATAACAAAAGATTTCATACTATGCGCCATCCCTTACTCATTAAAGCCTATTTCATTCAGAGAATTCGTTCAGCATAAGCTGAAAGTGCTTTTTAATACCAAGTTAGCATTTAACTAAGGACTTTCTACAAAATTATAAGGAGACTAAAAGTGAAATTGCACCATGTATTAGATCATAAGGTCACCAAATCAAATGGAGCGGGTTAACCCAAACTACCTAACCAGTTTTGATCCATTACCCGACCAAAGTACTTACCTTCAACTTGTGGCTCAAATGAGTAAGATTTAATTTTTTAGTACAACAGGTCTTCAGTTCTATATTTGGGTATTGTGAGGTAAAGCTGTAAAGTAATATCCGAGTCAATTGATTGGTTATTCAGAGGTAAAATGTTATCACCTTTAAATCTGATGCTTAACCATGCTAAATTATAAAAGAAAACGGCATCAATACCTTAAAATATATAACTGTTGGTCTTGACTATAGATTTCACAACATTGTCAATCTATCTGTACTGAAAGAACACAAAAAACCTGAAAATCAATCAGATAATCAAATGTACATATAGCCAACTTACTGAATTTGTATCAACATGCCCGAATAGCCAATGGGGTGAAGTTGATCAGACCAAAGTCTTCAATTACTTAACACAGTTTAGTGGTGAGTCTTCTACTAATTACGTGTATTTGCTTCTAGATGATATGTAAAAATTCTTACCCGTTGAAATGTCAATCAAAAAACTATCTATAATTGGAAGATCCGGAATCTTGATCGAGATGGTGTTGAAAATAAGATAAATCGTCAACCTCGGTTTAAATCTCAAGATTGAGTCTGCCACATACAACAAGCTATAATTATTTTTCTTTCTACATACTGAATTTCTCTAAAAAATATCCTTATTCGTATCTTACAGGTTACATCTTATACTTTGGACCACAAAAGTCAAAAGGAATGCACTAATCACTAAATTTTTTTTGCAATATCTAAGTTTCTGCAATATCCAATTGGGACAGGGACAGATTGACTACAGCTTAAAGACCCCTTAAATACTATATATTCTTTTTGTACACTCATAAGCCCTAAGGTGTCTCTCTTCAATACTTGAGTGTTTTCTAAAGAAACATTACATTCTAACTCTAATAACACTACTATTAACGTTATAATTAACACAGCTACTAAAAGTTCACCAGTAGCCTTCATGGATTATGGTTCATTTTGTACGATCACCAAGTAGTGTAAGCTTAATATAACGTTGTGAGTTGTGACAATACTACATGCCGTCTTTCCTTAATTATCACCACATTCGCACCTTTTTAAACTGAATCAGACCTCTGCTTATTTGATTTGTCAACTAATACTCCGTACTATAATATATTAATTAATTTCAATTTCAGTACATCAATTAAGTGAGACATATTGCACTTAAATTATTATGTTACCGATTCTAGAAGAGAAGATACAACATAACCCAAATGAATAGGTCAAAATCACAGCTTATTAAATTGATTAAGGTATAATGAAAGTACCTTGAGCTGGAAAGCGTTGTATACATGTCTTTTTTTGTTAGTGGCACTACAGGATCACGTAGTACAACTGCACCATCAGCATCTGCTTCATTAATCTGTTGCAAGTTGATATCGAGGAGACAGTATACCCAAGGATCGTGACATATTACATGAATTGTAATAGTGTACTGGATGTAACTAATGACTGAGAGTTACATGCTACTTCTTTAATAATAAAATCATCCAAATCTCTAGAAAATCTACAGCACAAAAGTATTGAAATGTGAGACATATTGATTATTAGAGTAATGATAATTTGATTTGTGTAGATATATGGGCAGAAAATGTTTCAGATCAATTCATCTTGTACCCCATTTCAACATTTTATCCAACCTATATCAACCTACACAGTCATTAAAGTAGATCAACAAATCGTAAGTACATATAAAAATTGAACCAAATTTTAGAGCACCCAAATGGAAAACCCAAGTAAGTAACTTGAAGGATATAGAGTAAACTTAACCATTGCATGTTAGTAACTAATTTGAGAAGTTATAATAAACACCATGACTTATAGCATTAATAAAGAAATTCTGTAAGCATCAATTTTTGTATGAAAACCCACAAAATGAAAGCATACATAGAAAGAAAACTCACAATTCTTGTAACTATTAAAACCAGCATCATTGAAACAAAGCTATTTCATCCACGATATCGTTTTAGGATTTTAGAATTCACTGATGCAATCCAAATTGATAACTGCAACAATCATATAAACTAAACAAAAAAAAGTTAGAGATAGTAGCATAAATGATTCATGAAAATTAGGGTTTAGAGATGCACTCATCTACGACAAAATTCAAAACAACTTACATGTCACTATATCGTATGGAGAAGCAATCGAAAACTGAAATTGCATTTGATTTTGAATATACCCCACAATTAAGGTGATGATTCACCATATAAATCGATCAGAAACATATATAGTTGTTAATTGGAAAAGATTTTAATTGCATTTGATTTTATATCGATCAGATAATTCCTGTAAATCCTAATTTCAAATCAAATTAGAATAAATCAAAATCAAAATAACTGATGATGAACAAATAGAAGCAAAACTTGCGAACCTATTGGCATAACTGATCCTATAAACCCTAATTTCACATACAATCTTTCAACCTCTTAAATCAAAACCATCATACCTGTATAAGAATCACCTAAAATCAAGCATGTGAAGAGAGCTGACGGATTTTTTCTTTTCTTCGTCGATGGAAGCGGTCGTTCTTTTTGAGGACGACTTTGAAATTTGAATTGGGAAAGAAATAGGAAAAGATTGGAGATGCCGTGTTTTTTTATGGTGGAGGGGTAATATGGTACTTTGATAATAAGGCTAGAGATTTATTGGATAATCATAATTAGGGGTAGTTATACACATAAAAGCCAAGTAAAATTTGATTATGGTAATCAAACCCTCATTTAATATATAAGAGGGATGGAAGTTGTTATTTGGAATTGTACTAGTTTTATGACTCGTGTCAACACGGGTTTGATAAAAAGTAAATTTTAATATTGTTATGTAAATTTAAAGTGTAAGGTTATAATGTGCAAGTAATTTCTACATATAAATTTGTATTATTATGTGTATAGGCAAATTAGGATAATGCATTTATTTCATTTTATCAATTATAACATAATTTAGACTCGGTTTAGTAAAATATTTTTTTTATGACTAACAATTATAAGATACGTTATAACAGTTTTATACAGTAAGTGTATTGGGCCGAATGATTGAATTGGACTATCAAATGAATATAATATGTATAGAAATGTGTCATAAAATAATACGAATTAAGCCCATCATAGTCTATTCATGTCATTGTATTAATATGTTGACACTTCTTACATGATTAATTAGATGTTAAAAACAAAAATAATGAATTATTTTTCATATGGGATGTGATCCCTACACCACCAATTTTTTTCCATTCACCACCAAATTTTTTGTTTGGAACCTTTTGCCCTTTTGACCCTTTAACAACTAATGTGACTTAATTTAAGTTGAAAAAGGGCAAAAAGGTCCAAATAAAAAATTTGATGGTGAATGGCAAAAAATTGATGATGTAAGGATCACCTCCCCTTTTCATTTTAGTTTAAGAGTAACATTCATTGATTTTCTCCGGATCCTTTTCAATGTTCTCTATGGTGTTCATGTCTTCATTAACTTGTGCTTGTGCTTGTAGATTCATTGCTTGTACTTGTTCATGGGTTACTTGTTGCAAGTAAAGATTTAAATAAAAATATAAAGGGTTGATAAGATAGGTCATAGTTGAAAAGACCCAACTTCACGAATTTTGTCTTCCCCAAATAAGGAAAAAAATTTACATACAGAATCTAACCATAGTTTATACCTAATACATGTATATACTAACAATTTTTTTTAACAGAAAATGTATTTAATAATGGTAAGTTGACCATATTGAACATGTATATATAGAAATTCTGTCTTTATTGCAAAAGAAAACTGTACAAATATTTATAACAATGTTTAATACAAACAGTACGTATTAGCATAGAAACATATATCAACTTGTAACACAAATTAGCCATTTACGATACAAAAAAATATACTCCATAAAACATGAATATCACGGGTCAATATCTTTATGCTTTTAAAAGTGGTTAATGATTGACTTCCACCTTTTTAAAATCTTTACTATTTCTTCATCAAAGTTTTTTCTAATATATTTATTTATCGATCTTTATGTAAATAAAGGAACTAAACTTACAACATAAGAAGGATACATATATTAATTAATAATACAATAACATCAACAGATATACCATTGGTAAACCTGAACATGCAAAAGATGTCTGTAATATTAAGACTAAACATGGAAACTTAATAAAAACATGAAAATTAACATTTAAATAGCATCATGATGAATGACATCTTCTCTTGTATGCTTTTATCAACCGAGTCAATAACCGCTTTCATAACCTCTTCGTAATCATCCTCCAACAAATTTTGTTCATGAACCGAACCAACACAATGGATTTTAGCTTGGCACTGAACATTAACAAATGCATCTTTATTTTATTTCCATAACCTTTTAATTTTAAAACAGGTGTGGTTTTGTCAATCTGAGTTTGTCAATCTTGAGAAAACTGAGATGCGAATTTTTAACCACGATATATGATAAATAAATCCATACTCCAAATCTTCAAGTTCTAAAGTCTGGCGAACCCCTTCCTTTCCGGAAACCCTTGTCAAAACTTCTAAGTTTCCGCATTCAACTACACATCCAATGATATCTACACACAATAAAATCATTCAGTTTTCGTTAAATAATATTTTTAATCTTATTCGTAAGTAAAACATAAAATGCTTGACACATAAACATAGACAATTTTACCAACCGGAAGATGTGGATCTTGAAAATACTCGCCGATTAACGAAATATCGAAGAAATTAAAACCATGTAACGGGCCATCAAAGTTAGAACACCTATTTACCGAAGTACAACGGTAGAAGTTTAGTTTGTAACGATGTACGTCTCAAAACTGGATACTTGCCCTTGTTTTCACCGACGCCAAACTTGCCAAGCAACACAACCATTCCCTCTTCCAAGGATTTCTCAAACACATGAAATAAGTTCATCTTCACAACAGCGTGTATTTTTTTTCTGCAATGTAGTTGTAGCTTTATTCAGCCATGATTACCGAGTTAAGAATTTGAACAGAGTGAGTTTTTTTTCTGTGTGTCTTTGGTTGCAGCCTGTGTGGGTTATCACTTGTATTGTAACTCCTGTTTTTATAGGTGTGAAGGAAACTTCTCGTATTCCATTATTTTTCAAATTAGACAGGGGCATGCATGTATATTGTACAGTAATTATTACGGCTCATGGGAAATCGTTGAGACTTCCTTGGAAAAAAAGCACACCATGCATGGTCTGGCGTGGGGTAATGTGTGCAACTAAAAGTAAAGGCTTTATTATTTTACTTAGCAAATAAAAGTAAAGGCACAGCATGCATGGGAAATCGTTGATACTTCCTTGGAAAAAAAGCACACCATGCATGGTTTGACTTGGGGTAATGTGTGCAACTAAAAGTAAATGCTTTAAACGGATATTATTGTACCCAAATAATCAATTTAAATATTAAAGAATATTATTGTGTTTTATCAATGAACAAATATGATGTATTGCTGACATCACTCTTTTAACCACAGTTTGACACATCAGCAGCAAAACTTACCTAATGACTTGACAAATCAGCTTCATTGTAACATCCTCAAATTGGGCCTAGGAGTAATAGGTATTCCTGTAAATTTAAATACGATTTAAATTTGTTATATGTGTTTGATTGTAAATTTAATAGGTCAATAAGCCTCAGGAATTATTGTGGTTAGTGAAATATTGTTTGTTTTAAATTTATTTAGTTGACGGTAAAATAAAATGGTATTTCCCCGCAAATGGTTTTTAAGTTCCAGACAATAATAAATACGGGGAATGAAAATTAGCATTTATATGGTATATTATTTGATGGGTCGGTTTTAATTCCCACATATGCATACGTACATACGATTCACACACACAAACCCTAATCAATCCAAAAACTTGATGAAATCATCAAATTGAAGAACACAAATTCGAATTCAAGCTTCTAGCTTGAAGATTATCATCCTCTAATCCTTCTAACCATCATGTAAGTCTTGATTTCTTGATTTTCATAAATCTAAAATTTGGGGTTTTGTGGGTTATAGATTATAATCCGAAATTAAGGCTTGAAGTTGTTAAATTGATGTTAGTTAAACTCATACATGATGAGAGGTAACATGATTCAACTTGTAAGTTGTAAGTTGTAAGTTGGAATTAGGGTTCTTGTGGTTTAGGATGAAATTATAATGATTAACTTGAAGTTAAAGCTTATAATGCTTGTATGGTTGTTAGTTAAGGTTAATTTTATGAGTATAGGTGAAACCCTAACCTAAAATTGGATTAATCATATTACATAAGTTGTGATCAAAATGGGTTTTGGGTAATTGATGGAATTTGCATGATAAACATGAATTGAGGCTTTTGGTTATGTTATGGTTGTCAATTAGTACCTAATTTATGATTATAACATAAGTACTAACTTGAAATTAGAGAATTTGATTGAGTGATCATGAGGTGTTGTAGAGAATTAATGATTATGATGTGTTATATGATGAAAAGAGGTTAATGGTTAATTGGAACACTTGATTGGGAATCTATGAGTAAAGTGGTAACTAAGTGGATTAAATATTCATTAAACCTTGTGTTGGGGTTTTGAATGAATTAGTAATATTTGATGGAAATAATCCGGTTAACGGTTTAATCATGTTAATGGTAATAATGAAAGTTGATTAAATGAGGTTATGAGTATAATGAGCATAAACTTGATAAGTGATTGTAAAGGTGGATATTTGTAATGTTGGAATGATGTTATATAGATTCGATACAAGAGACTAACTTGTGTTGTGTTATTGTATTCTCAGATGTGGAGAAGACTCAGTGACATTAGACTACTGAGTGGACGACTATGATTGTCGGTGAGTGGATCTTGGACTTTCAGTCTAAGTTAGTTGTAACAACATGGTTACAACGGGCAAACTTGGTTTATTGCAATGATTGCATTAATATTATATTGGCATGTTGGCTAAACCTTAATTGATTATTGGCGTCCACTGTGCTATGATAGTTGTGGACTATTTGATTTGGTGGGGGTCAACTAATGTGTTGGGTTTGGATACTATTACTAGGACTTCGCAAGTGCCTTGTACATGTGTTGGACACTGAAATTGCGTCGTGTGTAGTAATAGTACCAAACTATCGGTTTAACCTCTGATTTGGCCGTCAGTTGGTTTTAAGTGTTACTTGGGGAACCATCCGCGGCATGAGGGTACCTCAAGGACCACCGATCCTTCTATGTTGCTTGTGCATTGCTTGGTTATAGGCATGTGTTAAGCTGAGTTAGATTGATAGTTTGGGATCTATTCACTTAGCTTCGTGCTAACCCCTCATTACTTCTTGCAGGTTTACTTCTGTATGTGGGTGGGCAAGAAGTACATATGGAATGGAATGTTTGACATGCTCACTCTGAAATGGATAATACGTTAATGATTTAACAACACATTGGGATTTCTATAACACCTAAACTTAATGTGTGTAATGATTAGAATAATCTAGTTTTAAAGGTTTGTATATAAGTGGATTGCTATTTGAAATGTATGTATGCAATCCACTGGTTTCTATTAATCATGCGCTTCCGATATGTTTAAAAAAAAAAAAAAATCCTTGTATTTAGCGGGTGTTATAAATTGGTATCAGAGCCTAGGTTTGGGTGAATTGGACATTGTATGGTGTTCAATCCCAAACTTAGGTTGTGTCAAGTCAAACATTCCAGGGATGGGGATTAGTGGTTGCATGAGAAAGTTGTTAGTGAATGTGTACTAACCTATAACAAGTTGCAAGATTGTTGTTGTGGTTGCAGAGACGGAGGAATATGAGGAACCGAATGGTGTTCTCAATGATTCCTCTATGTTCGTTGGTGTAAAAGCATCAGGTAATTCTCTATAAGCTTGTTTAAATTAAATAAGTTTGAATTATTTATTTGCTATGAGGACTATGATTAGTGAAGTAAATTGAATTAGATTGATATGATTTCTCATTTATGAGTAAGTTGATTTTGCCTATGTGTTTAGCATAAGTTGATTATGTGCTTAGTAGTAAATCTTGATAGATTGAATTGATAAAATTTCCATAAGGAAATTAATGAGGTGATGGTATACCTCAAGTAAAATGTTTAAAGTCGTGGTGGTTTAAATTAGAAAGTGTACATTAATTGGAAGATGTGTGTTTGACCTGAAAAGTCAAAGTGGTCAACGATGTCTTTATATGTATTGACAAGTTTAGGAAAGGTCAATGTTGAAAACTTGACGTAATTGTGTAAATATGATGGTAATATGTGGAATTGGTGAATTAAGGTTATGTTATGACACCAATAGTGATAATGGTTTGGTTTGACTTAAATTAGTCAAAGTTATGTGGAATGAGTGATAGAGTAAGTGATTATATGGTCATAAACCCAAACGGGTCATATAAGTGCCCAAATGGGTCACTTAGTAATAAAACGGTTAAAACTGGATGTGGTTTGTGTATGATGACTTTTAAAGTGACTTACAGTCATAAGTATAGATAAAATGTGGATTAAAAGTGTTAATGTGGTCATTATGAATGAAATTGGGAAAAATGTCCATTTGGACCCCTAAACGGGTCAACGTGTCAAAACAATGTAGAATGAGTGTTTGTAGGTGACGAATATGCCTACACGTCACTAATGTACATAGAAACATGTTGGTAAAAGGTGGAAGTCAGAAACCAAGTCGTTTGAAATATAGCGTGTCAACCAAAATGGTCGAAAATGGTCAAAAATGAGTCGTACGTCCGTTTTCTCGTAAAACGTGTAAATTGAAAAAGTGTAAAAAGTGAAAGTTTCATTTTGGCATAGGGGATGTGCATGCAAAATTTTAGAGTCTAACTCTAAACGAGTAAAAAGTTATACGCGTTTGAAATTGACTAAAAATATGATTTTTTTTCTGAACTTCGGATTCCTGCTTGGGAACGCGATCCCAACAAGATTTTCTGGATCGCGTTCGTACGTGTTATTTTGGCTCAGATTATTTTTATGCTTGGGAACGCGATCCCAGCCATTTACCAGGATCGCGTTTGTGTGTGTAAATTGTGTTCAGATGCGTTTTCTCTTGGGAACGCGATCCCGCTCACTTCTCCGGATCGCGTTTGTATGCCTAATTTGGTTACAGAATATTTTTCACTAGGGAACACGATCCTGACCTGTTTCCCGGATCGCGTTAGTTAAAAAAAAAAAAAATAAATAAATTTTTGACGTTCGACGTAATACTTGACGTAGAAATTTTTTTAGAAAATTTCGGTGTCCGATTAAGACGAAATTTACAGGGTCACTCGGAAACGGCTCAACGGTCAAAGCTCATCGCTTTGCCATGAGCCCTGTCAGTTTTCGGCACTTCGGGGTCGTTTAGGGCTCGAAAATCGCGTTTTACTGTTTTTCGGACTTTATTTTGAACTTTTGACTTACGTTTTAAATTGGGCTTTTGTTTCTTTGAGCCCTGGGATCATCCCTATGACTAAATATGACGTTATAACTTGTTTTAAGAGGTCCTCATATTTTATTGAGTATAAGTTATTTTCAAGCTGTGTATTTGTCGTATTGTCGATTGTGGCCAACTGTTGTTGGTGGTGATTTAAATTCTTGAGTGATATGGACTAAGTGAAATAAGATAAAGTAAATGTGTCATCTAAAATATTGGAAATGGTTAAAATAAGTATTCTTAGAGATTGAAAGGAATACATGGGTCTATACTTATTGATATTTGAAAGTAGAGTAATAATTCGCATGCGTGGCATGAAAAGTTTTACTTATATTACAACTAAAGAGGTAAAGATTGGAGAGAACATATTGAATATTACAAGTAGTATGGATGAAGTGTTTAGTACCAGATGTACAATTAATGTTGAGTGATGTAAATAGTAAATGACCTTGAATTAGGTAATAAAGAAGTTGTTTGTAATAATGGTGTTAGATATTACACCTGAGTTAAGGATATAATAAAAAGAGGTATTGAATGTCTGTGTGGTTTGTGTAAACTTGATGATATGTGTAATGTAAGTTGAAAACGGTAGTAAACTAATACTTGATGATATACCTGCTACTATGGGTAGTTATAATTGTGCAAATGGTTGATATCATGGTTATGATATAAGTAAGGGTAAAGACTAATAAATTTTGAGAGATTAATGGTATGAACTAGCCTGAGAATACAGTGTGACTGACATAATATGATGACGTCTGGCCAACGTATTCATATTATGCCATTTCACATGGAGTTGTTGAGGCTACTAAGTACCAAATGAGGTTAAATGATTTTAAATTAACGGTAACATGTATTGACCCACAGTTATGAAATAGTTATTGATTGACTAAAATTAAGGTAGTAGCAGACTATTAAAATTATTGTTCAATGTGAAATCATTGTAAAGGAAAATTTTGAACGGGTTATACTACTTGTTAAAAAAAAAAAAATGAGTATGTGATTATTTGTTGCAATGTTTGAGGCTTAGTGAAGATTAGCATAGCCGGATAGCCTAGTATTAGAAAATTATGTGAAACTATGTCCTTGGGAAAATGTAAATAGTCAGGAAAATAAGAGTTTTACTTGTTGGATTGATAATATTATTATAATTACGTGCAAATTACATATAATCTTTCGTATTATGCATATCTAATGATTAGATAATGTGGTAAATTGTAATTTGAAAAAGTTATATGATGAGATAAGCTAATGTAGAGGTCGACTAGATACAATTATTGAGATGATATTGTTGAAAATGTGTTGATAATTAGCACATTTTGATAATGTGGTACGTGTGCTATATAACACCCCTCATTTCATAATAATAATATTATATAAAGTACGGAAGCGAAGATGAATAAAACACATTACTTCATTACATATTTTTCAAAATCCCAAAACAGTTTAGATGGTTAAGTTACTACCACTTAAAACTTGTTCAAAAGATTAGCATGTCGGGGTATTATATAAACTAAACTGAGTTACAACAAAATAATCAGAGTAGCTTGAATATCAAACATTCCATACTTCCAAGGTTTGACCTTCCTGCTACCCACCCGCATGCTCGAAATCAAAAGTCTGCAGGAAGTAACAACGAGGGATTAGCACAAAGCTAAGTGAGTGAGTTCATAACACAACATCTAACTTAGCATAATCATATAATTGCTTCAAACAACCGCAATACGATATTCAATAAATCAACAACAACTTAACGAGGATCGGTGGCTCTGGGGATAACCATAATGCCCGGGTGGCTCCCCAAGAACACTTACCCAACCATATCCGTATGGCCATACGGACGAGACCGATAACTAGTGGAAGTTGAACTCAAATACAGAATCAAACACACAACAAATGAAGTACGACTCTGTATCATTCATTCAACCCCTGCCTAGTTCAACCAACCATTTAACAACCTGTTGACCTCGTTAACAACTGATGCCCGAAGGCCAAACACATAGCACAAAGGTTCACAGTCAACAAGGTATATCAACTAATCAACAAAACATATTCACGTTTATTCGTTGCAATCAAATGATCACAACTAAATTAAATGGTGAGCTCTGAATCCACTCACCAATACCTTTGCAGTCAACACACCCAGCTACTAATCACTGAGTCTTTGGAGTATCTGAAACATCACGCAACAATCACAAGTTAGAACTTGTCATTAATAAGTAGTACTTAAGCAACTAACGACTTTACACTAGTACTTTTACTATTACACAATCCCTAATACAGTTAGATCATAACATAATTATCTTGTATATTTGGTTTCCAAATACACCTATACATTGCAATTACAATCCAAAGAATTTAACTATTTTATTTCTACATTTAGTCTTAGCCGTTCAGCTTCAACTGTCATAGCCGATCGGCTTAGTTCACATAACCGATCGGCTCAGCCATAGCCGATCGGCTTCCCCTGTTTATTTTCAGACTTTAATTCGAGGTCCAAGTTCTGATGTGTTTTTGAACTAACAAAGCCTATCGGCTACACTAAGCCGTTCGGCTTTTAAAGCATAACCGATCGGCTTTGGACATAGCCGATCGGCTTCCACCTAAAAACCCAGCAAACTTCGTTCAATCATGACACAGCCCAGAAAACCAAATACCAAATACCAAACTCGAATCAAACATGCAGAACACATATATAACAAGCCTCTAACTCCATCACAACATGTTTCTAATGATATCCTAACATCTATTAACAACAATAACATCAAATCATTTAAACAATTACTCATTCATTTTGCATATGAACTTTATGGAATATATATGCTTACCATAGATAGATGATCAAGAAGGTAGTAACTAGATAGTGAAGATGATGATGCTAGAAAGAAATCACACTTCGATTTGATGATATCACTTGATTTGTACTAGTTAGGGTTTATGTTTGAGAGATAGATTAGGAAAGGAATTGGTAAAGTAAACCAAAAAAGGGGTCGGTCCCTATTTAAGCCGACCTCACTAAATGGGTATTTTATACCCGCTCTAACTCTATTGTCTGGCACTTAATTACTAAATGCGGGAAATTTATTTTATTGTTCCGTCAACTTCAATAAATTAAAACAAGCAACATTTTACTAAGCACAATAAGTTCTAAGGCCTAGTTCACCAACTTTCATAATTAACCAATTATACCGAAAAATTTATTTAAAACAATTAAATATGCAAATATAAATAGAAAATACCAGGCTGTCGGAAAGGATGTTACAAATCTCCCCTCCTTAAGGAGATTTCGTCCCCGAAATCTCAACACCATCAAACAATCCAGGATATCTGGACTTCATCGACTCCTCGGACTCCCAAGTCAAGTTGGACCCTAAACTATGTTTCCACTTTACAAGTACCATAGGAATTTGTTTCTTCCTAAGTTTGGTAATTTTCCTATCTAGGATTTCTACCGGTTCTTCAACTAAATTTTGAGTTCTATCAACTTTTAAATCCTTCAAAGGAAGTATCTGCGACTGGTCTTCGATGTTACACCTCCTCAAATAACACACATTAAACGTACTATGAATACCCGAAAGCTCAGGAGGAAGATCCAATGTCACTGACTGGTCATTAACCACATGTCGAATTTTGAATGGACCAATGTATCTAGGTGCCAACTTTCCCCGTTTCCCAAAACGAATCACACCCTTCCACGGAGAAACTTTAAGGTAGACTAGCTCACCTTCGGAAAATACAACCGGTCGCCTTTTCGGATCCGCATACTTTTTCTGTCTATCGCGCGCGGCTTTCAACTTCTCACGTGCAATTGCTACCTTATCAGCGGTCATTTGCACAATGTCGGGTCCAGCAAACTGTTTCTCACCGGCTTCCAACCAACATGTCGGTGTTCTACAACGGCGGCCATACAACATTTCATACGGAGGCATACCGATACTCGAGTGATACGAATTGTTATAAGCAAATTCGACCAACGGAAGATGTGAATCCCATGAACCTCCATATTCCAACACACAGGCACGAAGCATGTCCTCTAATGTTTGAATCGTTCGTTCTGATTGACCATCTGTTTGAGGATGATACGCTGTACTTAGATTTACACGGGTACCCAATTCTTGTTGAAGACTTTGCCAAAAATATGAAACAAAACGGGAATCTCGGTCTGACACAATTGACACTGGAATACCATGTCTTGATACAATTTCATTAAGATACAACTGGGCGAGCTTAGTCAAAGAAGTAGTCTCACTCGCAGCAAGAAAATGCGCACTTTTTGTCAACCGATCAACAATAACCCAAACCATGTCATTACCTCGAACGGTACGCGGCAGTTTAGTTACAAAATCCATGGTTATATGTTCCCATTTCCACTCGGGAATTTCCAACTGTTTCAGTGATCCGTACGGCTTTTGATGTTCAGCTTTAACTTGCGCGCAGATATGACAATTACCAACAAACCGTGCAATGTCAGTCTTCATCGTGGGCCACCAATACAAAGGTTTTAAGTCGTTATACATTCGAGTACTACCGGGATGAACAGTTAACTTAGACTTATGAGCTTCATTCAAAATCGTATCCCGAATTCCACCCAGTAAAGGAATCCACACCCGAGACTTAAAAGTTTTCAATCCTCTTGAATCGTCCACTAACTCATCTTTTCTTTTCAACATAATTTCGGACTTTAAATTGTGATCCAACAAGGCTTCTAATTGTACAATTTTGATTCGATCAATCAAGTCAGAGGAAACATTTACTTTCAAATAGAAGATTCGATCAGAAGCACCCTTTCGACTTAGAGCATCCGCAACCACATTAGCTTTGCCCGGATGATATCTAATTTCACAGTCATAATCTTTGATCAATTCAAGCCATCGTCTCTGACGCATGTTCAACTCTTTTTGGGAAAACACATACTGCAAACTTTTATGATCCGTACAAACTACACATCGAGTTCCATACAAGTAGTGTCTCCAAAGTTTTAGGGCAAATACAACCGCTGCAAATTCTAAATCGTGAGTGGGATAATTCTTTTCATGCGGTTTTAACTGACGAGAAGCATAGGCAATAACTCTATCCCTTTGCATAAGAACACAGCCCAAGCCTGAAAAAGAAGCATCACAATAAACAATGAAATCATCGGAACCCTCCGGTAATGCTAACACCGGTGCCTGACACAACATTTGTCTTAATGTTAGGAAAGCATACTCCTGACGATCAGTCCATACGAATTTCTCATCCTTACGGGTTAATTTGGTTAACGGACCAGCAATCTTAGAAAAGTCCTTTATAAACTTCCGATAATAACCCGCTAATCCAAGGAAGCTCTTTATTTCCGAAGCAGTCTTTGGAGCGTTCCATTTCATCACAGCCTCAACTTTCAATGGATCGACTTTCACCCCATCCTTACAAATTACGTGACCCAAAAACTGAACCTCCCGAATCCAAAATTCGCACTTAGAAAACTTGGCATACAACTGGTCTCGTTTCAACGTATCAAGAACCAATCTTAAATGCAAAGCATGCTCATCTTCAGATTTCGAATACACGAGAATATCGTCAATGAAAACAATAACAAATTTATCCAAGAAAGGTCTACAAACCCGGTTCATTAAATCCATAAACACTGCTGGAGCATTCGTCAGACCAAAAGGCATAACCAAAAATTCGTAATGACCGTACCTAGTACGAAATGCCGTCTTTGGAATATCCTCCTCACGAACACGGACCTGATGATAACCCGATCTCAGATCAATTTTAGAATACACTGAAGAACCCTGCAACTGATCAAATAAGTCATCTATTCTAGGAAGAGGGTACTTATTCTTTACAGTTCTCTTGTTCAATTCTCTATAATCGATACACATGCGCATCGACCCGTCTTTCTTTTTCACAAATAATACTGGTGCACCCCACGGCGAAGAACTAGGTCTAATAAAATCCTTATCTAACAGTTCCTGTATCTGATTCATCATTTCACGAATCTCAGAAGGCGCTAACCTATAAGGGGCTTTAGCTACAGGCGACGAACCCGGCACAAGATCAATACGGTACTCAACTTCCCTGACTGGTGGCAACCCAGGTAACTCATCTGGAAATACCTCAGAGTATTCACACACAACCGGTACATCGGAAATAACTTTTCTTTCAAGTTTAACATCAACTACATAAGCTAAGTAGGACTCGCAACCTTTGGATAATGACTTCCTAGCCTTCATCATCGAAATCAGGGGAATAGACATACCATCCCGTTCTCCTCGAGCCACAACGTATGACCCGTCGGAGATTGGGATCCTAATCAACTTTTGGTGGCAATCAATGCTAGCCCTATTCTGACTTAACCAATCCATACCAACTATTACGTCAAAACTAGGGATCGGCATCAACAAGAATGAAATAGGGAAAGTTCGGTCATCAATCACAATATTAGCTCCAGTCACCGAGGTGGTAACAGGAACTAATTTACCACTAACAATTTCTACTTCTACGGGTTTGGTTATCACTGTAGGCACTAATTTCAACTTGTCGCAGAAGCATACAGATATAAAAGTACAAGTAGCACCAGAATCAAATAAAACACGAGCCGGTACAGAGTTTATAAAGAATGTACCAGTGATAACATCTTCTGTATGCACAGCCTCATTGACTGTCATTTGAAAAGCCCGACTGGTTGCTGGTGGAGGATTCTTCCTTTTCTGACCGGAAGATGCCGAACTCCCGACCGAACCAGTCCCCGATTTCCCCGCCTCTGGACATTGCCCCACTCGATGTCCCTCCTTCTTACAAGTCCAACACACGAAATTCGGATAACGACAATTTCTTATCTCATGACCAAGTTCACCACATTTCAGACACTTATTTGTTTGCGGAGTACACGGCCCCGAATGTCTAGATTTGCATGTACTACACCAATTCGAACTTCCAGACGAATTACTCTTACTAACATACTTCTTAGTCTGACGATTACCTTGCCAATTTGATTTCCCTTTACTAGAGGAATCCGCTCTAGACTTTGAAGAATTATCTCTAAATCGAGTTTCCCGAGAGCCTCTAATATCACTATCCACCGATCGTGCAAGATTGAAAGCCTGAGATAAACTAGTGGCTAGTCTCACGGTAGTACGATAGTTATGGGGTAAAGTATCCACAAACTGCTCTATCTTTGTCTTCTCCTCCGGAACCCATTGTTGTACAAATCGAAGTTTTTCGGTAAATTGAGCTATCAACTCCTCCATGGTCATATTATCCGTTAATTGAAGATTTACAAAATCTCTCCTAATTTGTGCCATATGGAAATCAGAACAATATTGATTACGCACCACTTGATGAAATTCATTCCATCGTAAAGATTCCTTTTGTTGTAGAGTAAAATGCCCAGTAATTGAATCCCACCAAACCATGGCATCGTCCTTCAGGCACTGCACAGCAAACTTGACCTTGGATTCTTCCTCACAACCAATCACATCAAACTTGCGTTCAATATCCCTTAACCAATTTAAAGCCACAGTTGGATTGGTACTCCCATGGAACTCCGGTGGTTTGCAAGACATAAAAGTTTTGAATGTACACATCTTATTGGTTTGAGAAGATGGACTAGCACCAAATACTGAAGATTGTTGTTGCAAAAGTTGCCTAGCTGCGGCTTCCTCCGCTTTCCTTTTAAACTCTCTAAGAAATATCAATTAATCTTCTATCTCATGTATATACTCATCCCTGTTGGTTTCTTCACCTCCTTGATGAGATGTACCTTCCCGAACATTAGTCGCTACTGGAGGAACGACATACCGAGAGGCATTATTGGGGTTGGTGGTCGGTTGCTCGTCATCTGCCATTTCTGAAATCAACACAACACTTGAAACTTGTTAATTGTTAGCACCTATCTACTAACAATTTCACAACCAATGCTAAATCCCATACCCAGGAATGTTTGACATACCACGCTACAGTTTTGGGATTGAACATTCTACAATGCTCAATTACCCCAAAACCTGCTCTGATACCAACTTATAACACCCCTCATTTCATAATAATAATATTATATAAAGTACGGAAGCGAAGATGAATAAAACACATTACTTCATTACATATTTTTCAAAATCCCAAAACAGTTTAGATGGTTAAGTTACTACCACTTAAAACTTGTTCAAAAGATTAGCATGTCGGGGTATTATATAAACTAAACTGAGTTACAACAAAATAATCAGAGTAGCTTGAATATCAAACATTCCATACTTCCAAGGTTTGACCTTCCTGCTACCCACCCGCATGCTCGAAATCAAAAGTCTGCAGGAAGTAACAACGAGGGATTAGCACAAAGCTAAGTGAGTGAGTTCATAACACAACATCTAACTTAGCATAATCATATAATTGCTTCAAACAACCGCAATACGATATTCAATAAATCAACAACAACTTAACGAGGATCGGTGGCTCTGGGGATAACCATAATGCCCGGGTGGCTCCCCAAGAACACTTACCCAACCATATCCGTATGGCCATACGGACGAGACCGATAACTAGTGGAAGTTGAACTCAAATACAGAATCAAACACACAACAAATGAAGTACGACTCTGTATCATTCATTCAACCCCTGCCTAGTTCAACCAACCATTTAACAACCTGTTGACCTCGTTAACAACTGATGCCCGAAGGCCAAACACATAGCACAAAGGTTCACAGTCAACAAGGTATATCAACTAATCAACAAAACATATTCACGTTTATTCGTTGCAATCAAATGATCACAACTAAATTAAATGGTGAGCTCTGAATCCACTCACCAATACCTTTGCAGTCAACACACCCAGCTACTAATCACTGAGTCTTTGGAGTATCTGAAACATCACGCAACAATCACAAGTTAGAACTTGTCATTAATAAGTAGTACTTAAGCAACTAACGACTTTACACTAGTACTTTTACTATTACACAATCCCTAATACAGTTAGATCATAACATAATTATCTTGTATATTTGGTTTCCAAATACACCTATACATTGCAATTACAATCCAAAGAATTTAACTATTTTATTTCTACATTTAGTCTTAGCCGTTCAGCTTCAACTGTCATAGCCGATCGGCTTAGTTCACATAACCGATCGGCTCAGCCATAGCCGATCGGCTTCCCCTGTTTATTTTCAGACTTTAATTCGAGGTCCAAGTTCTGATGTGTTTTTGAACTAACAAAGCCTATCGGCTACACTAAGCCGTTCGGCTTTTAAAGCATAACCGATCGGCTTTGGACATAGCCGATCGGCTTCCACCTAAAAACCCAGCAAACTTCGTTCAATCATGACACAGCCCAGAAAACCAAATACCAAATACCAAACTCGAATCAAACATGCAGAACACATATATAACAAGCCTCTAACTCCATCACAACATGTTTCTAATGATATCCTAACATCTATTAACAACAATAACATCAAATCATTTAAACAATTACTCATTCATTTTGCATATGAACTTTATGGAATATATATGCTTACCATAGATAGATGATCAAGAAGGTAGTAACTAGATAGTGAAGATGATGATGCTAGAAAGAAATCACACTTCGATTTGATGATATCACTTGATTTGTACTAGTTAGGGTTTATGTTTGAGAGATAGATTAGGAAAGGAATTGGTAAAGTAAACCAAAAAAGGGGTCGGTCCCTATTTAAGCCGACCTCACTAAATGGGTATTTTATACCCGCTCTAACTCTATTGTCTGGCACTTAATTACTAAATGCGGGAAATTTATTTTATTGTTCCGTCAACTTCAATAAATTAAAACAAGCAACATTTTACTAAGCACAATAAGTTCTAAGGCCTAGTTCACCAACTTTCATAATTAACCAATTATACCGAAAAATTTATTTAAAACAATTAAATATGCAAATATAAATAGAAAATACCAGGCTGTCGGAAAGGATGTTACATGCTAGTATAGCAAGGTACCCATTGATTGAGACTTAGCATGTATCCAATATGATTTGGTGCTAAGTGATTGTGTAATTACATGATTATGGTAGTAACCATAGGATTTGACCTCTACTTTGCTTATCAATACGTGGTTAGTGTTATATGATTCCGAGATATTTTAATAAAAATGGGTTTCATGTACCTCTGTGATATGTGGATATTAGCGTGGATGCTAATTATAATTGAAAATTGAATTTCATTGATGATATGTGTATTGTGGTTTCCATAACCACTGTTTTCGTTATGGAAAAAAAGATAGAATTCATATACTAATTTTAAAGATCTAGCATGTCGCTAGATTCTGGATATGAGAGTATATTACTTTACTTTGTTAAGTGATAACTTGTTTTAAAATGTTCATTGTGTATATGAAGATAATATTAGGTACATTATATGTGCTGAAATGAGAATTGAAGCATGTACATTGGATATGTGCATGTGTAATTAGGTTGAAAAACATATATCTTAAAATGGATTAAATGTATACATATTTTGTGTATGTGTGATTAGTGATTAAGATACGCTTAGAGATGATATGCATAAGTAATTTAAATTGTACATATACCTTATTTGCATTTAGTGATAAATAATTATGAAGTTAGGGAATTGGAAATAAAGTGTGAACCAAACTTCACACGAGGTATGATGTGATTAAATTCCCTAGATTAATTAAGGATAATTAGATTTCGAGTACGAAATCTCTTTAAGGGGGAGAGATTTGTAACATCCTCAAATTGGGCCTAGGAGTAATAGGTATTCCTGTAAATTTAAATACGATTTAAATTTGTTATATGTGTTTGATTGTAAATTTAATAGGTCAATAAGCCTCAGGAATTATTGTGGTTAGTGAAATATTGTTTGTTTTAAATTTATTTAGTTGACGGTAAAATAAAATGGTATTTCCCCGCAAATGGTTTTTAAGTTCCAGACAATAATAAATACGGGGAATGAAAATTAGCATTTATATGGTATATTATTTGATGGGTCAGTTTTAATTCCCACATATGCATACGTACATACGATTCACACACACAAACCCTAATCAATCCAAAAACTTGATGAAATCATCAAATTGAAGAACACAAATTCGAATTCAAGCTTCTAGCTTGAAGATTATCATCCTCTAATCCTTCTAACCATCATGTAAGTCTTGATTTCTTGATTTTCATAAATCTAAAATTTGGGGTTTTGTGGGTTATAGATTATAATCCGAAATTAAGGCTTGAAGTTGTTAAATTGATGTTAGTTAAACTCATACATGATGAGAGGTAACATGATTCAACTTGTAAGTTGTAAGTTGTAAGTTGGAATTAGGGTTCTTGTGGTTTAGGATGAAATTATAATGATTAACTTGAAGTTAAAGCTTATAATGCTTGTATGGTTGTTAGTTAAGGTTAATTTTATGATTATAGGTGAAACCCTAACCTAAAATTGGATTAATCATATTACATAAGTTGTGATCAAAATGGGTTTTGGGTAATTGATGGAATTTGCATGATAAACATGAATTGAGGCTTTTGGTTATGTTATGGTTGTCAATTAGTACCTAATTTATGATTATAACATAAGTACTAACTTGAAATTAGAGAATTTGATTGAGTGATCATGAGGTGTTGTAGAGAATTAATGATTATGATGTGTTATATGATGAAAAGAGGTTAATGGTTAATTGGAACACTTGATTGGGAATCTATGAGTAAAGTGGTAACTAAGTGGATTAAATATTCATTAAACCTTGTGTTGGGGTTTTGAATGAATTAGTAATATTTGATGGAAATAATCCGGTTAACGGTTTAATCATGTTAATGGTAATAATGAAAGTTGATTAAATGAGGTTATGAGTATAATGAGCATAAACTTGATAAGTGATTGTAAAGGTGGATATTTGTAATGTTGGAATGATGTTATATAGATTCGATACAAGAGACTAACTTGTGTTGTGTTATTGTATTCTCAGATGTGGAGAAGACTCAGTGACATTAGACTACTGAGTGGACGACTATGATTGTCGGTGAGTGGATCTTGGACTTTCAGTCTAAGTTAGTTGTAACAACATGGTTACAACGGGCAAACTTGGTTTATTGCAATGATTGCATTAATATTATATTGGCATGTTGGCTAAACCTTAATTGATTATTGGCGTCCACTGTGCTATGATAGTTGTGGACTATTTGATTTGGTGGGGGTCAACTAATGTGTTGGGTTTGGATACTATTACTAGGACTTCGCAAGTGCCTTGTACATGTGTTGGACACTGAAATTGCGTCGTGTGTAGTAATAGTACCAAACTATCGGTTTAACCTCTGATTTGGCCGTCAGTTGGTTTTAAGTGTTACTTGGGGAACCATCCGCGGCATGAGGGTACCTCAAGGACCACCGATCCTTCTATGTTGCTTGTGCATTGCTTGGTTATAGGCATGTGTTAAGCTGAGTTAGATTGATAGTTTGGGATCTATTCACTTAGCTTCGTGCTAACCCCTCATTACTTCTTGCAGGTTTACTTCTGTATGTGGGTGGGCAAGAAGTACATATGGAATGGAATGTTTGACATGCTCACTCTGAAATGGATAATACGTTAATGATTTAACAACACATTGGGATTTCTATAACACCTAAACTTAATGTGTGTAATGATTAGAATAATCTAGTTTTAAAGGTTTGTATATAAGTGGATTGCTATTTGAAATGTATGTATGCAATCCACTGGTTTCTATTAATCATGCGCTTCCGATATGTTTAAAAAAAAAAAAAAGTCCTTGTATTTAGCGGGTGTTATATTCATGACATCAGCGAAACCCCCCTTTATTAGATAAGATAGATTATTTTACTTAGCAAATAAAAGTAAAGGCACAGCATGCATGGGAAATCGTTGATACTTCCTTGGAAAAAAAGCACAGCATGCATGGTTTGACTTGGGGTAATGTGTGCAACTAAAAGTAAATGCTTTAAACGGATATTATTGTACCCAAATAATCAATTTAAATATTAAAGAATATTATTGTGTTTTATCAATGAACAAATATGATGTATTGCTGACATCACTCTTTTAACCACAGTTTGACACATCAGCAGCAAAACTTACCTAATGACTTGACAAATCAGCTTCATGACATCAGCGAAACCCCCCTTTATTAGATAAGATAGATGTGTGGCATTTAGTTGTTAACATGTTATTGATTCCTACACTAAAACTTATAGAGAGTACCACTTAAACTTGAACAACAACTACAAACAAATACTAAACTGAAACTTGCACCACAACTACAAACTACACTAAAACATGCAACAAAAAAAGGAATTAAAACATCCATTAAAAATATGCACTAATAGTACTCAAAAACTGCACAATTTCATGTAAAATGACATTAAAACTTGCTAAAAGTACTCAATAAAAATCACAAAATTTCTCCACCTAAAACTACACAATATACAACACTAAAAGTTGCATTAAACTGCACCAAAACTTGCAAATATTGCAATAAAGGACTGCATTTATCACCAAAACATTGTCTAGACATTACAAGTTACGAACATGAGGGGATGCTCATGACAACTACATATTCACTACATCATCTATACTACACAAGTAATCAACAAAATAGGCTATTTATAACCATTACAAAGATACAAAACCAACTACGATTACAATTCAATTGGGGTTCTGATTCTAAGAATCTAAACATTTAATATATGGGCAGTTTGGGGGCTTATCCCAACTTAAGTGATTAGGGGAAAACTATTACGGGTAATAAAAACTGAACCCACCCACTTTGCCACTGTTATGTAACTCATTTGTAGAATTTCAAAGCTTTTCCAAACCAATGAACAACCTACGATTTGAATAGGCCTATAAAAGTGTCTTTTAATCAGCATTACAAATTTGAAATTCATGACTAAAGATATATGGAAGGAACACTAAGGGCTCCAAGACGTTATTGTTAGCTAAAAGCCATAAAAATATCTATCGAAATTCTCGGATGAACACAATCAAATTCCAGTGCATAAAAGGATAAAAGTTACTAATGATTTTGGATAACAAAATAACATATTATTATTTGAGATTAAAGATACAACATGGCCAAATAAGTGGATACTGACACGATAAAAGATCTTTGGTGTGATGGTTAAACTATCTACCCCAACTGTTAAACCAAAATAACTGATATTACCTGCTATGCCGTCAGAATTAGAAGATAACAATTGGAACCCTTCTACTTTATTCGCATTCCTTAGCCAAACACAGTACCCTCTTCTCCATGTCATTGAAGGTTACTTCCTGTTAGAGCAAGATATAACAGTACCATATTATTTAATTTATTTGATATAGGAAACTATTCATTTGTATTCTAACCAATTACGTGTCATAGCAATATCAATTCCTTTGTAGCAGCAGTCTGACAAAGTGCTTACCCTCTAACCAATAGAAAACAATTCATCAACCATATATGCTAAAAGTCAAGTAAGAGACTTTATATAAACTCACGGAGTTGAGATTATATAACTTGCCTTGTTAGTACAATTTATATAAAATCATGGTATATGAGATTATCCAAACAAAATCAGAGAGTTAATAATATAAATTCACTTCTACACAAGTAACATAAATAGAGAAGTTTATTTACAATTCACTAAATATTTATTTAACACAATATAAGGTCAATATAGATAATAATTGCAGTATTGGTACTGAATTATTGAAGAATAGATGATACTAATAGGTTTTTCAAGTGGCACCGCTTGTACCAACTTAAGACCAACATGCATCACTAATTAGGTGAACCAGATGGCCTGAATAAAAGAGGATATCTCGTTATTGAAATTATACTTATTATCATCATCACTAATCATAGCAGAGGCATGATAATGCAAAAAATTAAAAGCACCTATAATAATAAAAATTAAGCGTACTGCCATCAATTCAAATAATATTTATCAAATATATATTTTGAAATCAATCGAATAACACTAAGAAAGGGATGAATTTCAAAGATAGATGAAGAACTGATAGGGTGATGTAGAAGACGGAAAGAACGCAATTACGTGTTAACTTCACTAAGATCTCACCCCTCATTTGTCCTCTTTACCATGAAATTAGAAGGTGAAATTTCAACTCATTTACTTATAATTGTATGGGCTAAGGGAATAATGCGTAGTGTCAAATAGAGAAGGCTAGTAGAGGAAATGATGCTAAATAACCATAATTCACAGTATCCTCAAGTTTGAAAAGAAACCATACCTCTCCGGGATACGTACATAACTGTTTATTTAATATCTCATGATTGCCATACACAAGTAAACTTAGACCCCATAAAGACATATTGATGATACTCAATGCTATCAAACTAATAGATTAATAAACACCAAAAAAAAAGGGAAGAGAAGAATGCAGCAAATTAAAACAGAACTATATCTCTGTTAAAGCATATAACCTCTAAATTGGGAATTCATGTTGCAGTTCCCTAATGCTAGGATAACATACATACCTGTAATAATGAATATACATATCTGAGTGGATCCAAAACCTGATGATCAACAGAGAAAGTATAAATTCCTTTAAAAATTGAGCATAAATATAAAACAACTAACAAAATAGTGATGTGTATTATTGAATACACTGCGCACATAAATGGTTATAATACTTGCCGGAAACAAATCCCTAATAACGCACAACATAGTTTAACATATCAAATTCACAATTCAGCAAAAGCAGCTTCAAAAAACATACTGAAAATTTAAGCGGGTGGGCAGATGTGACTCATTCACTTGTGATTCCATTTGGTTGTGTTTTATTTCATACTAACGTATTTTTTTAAGCTAAAAGAGGAGAAAATTAAGTAAGGAATTACATATAGTTAAGATCCATACCTTTACATGAATTCAAAGCAATGCACAAATATATAGTCATGTGTTTGTGGGTTGACCCTTTTGGTCAAATATCAACGGTTGGCGTATTTGCCTTTAGTAAATTAAATGTAACATCCTCTCCGATAGCCTGGTATTGTCCTATTTAAATTACGTAATTAAGTGAATTAAAATTTATTTGTTATAAATTGTTTAATTGTGAAACTTAGTAAATTAAGTTTCAGGACTTATTGTGTTTATTAAAATGTTGCTTATTTTAAAATATTGAAGTTGACGGTATAATAAAATAATTTCTCGCAATTGATTTTTAGGTTTCAGACAATAGATTTAGAGCGGGTATAAAATACCCAAAATGTTAAGTCGGCTTAAAAAGGGGCCGATCTTTATTTGGGGATCACTTTACCAATTCCTTTCCCCAATTCCATTTCAAATAAAACACTTAAACCCTAGCTAGTAAATCAAGTGAAATCTTCAAACTAGAAAGTGATTGAAGGTTGTAAACTACAAGCTATTAGCTATCATCATCTCCTTCTTCTTCTAGCTATCATCTTCTTCATTTTTGAAAGGTAAATGAGGTTTATTTCAAATATTAGGATTGATGAATAAATGGTTAGTTGAAATTGTTCTTGCATTTGTATAATGATTGGTTGTGATCTATGATGCTATATGATGATTATTGATTGATGATATAGAATAAATCCATGTTCTTGATCCATGATTTAATTTAGATAGAACTTAATGGGTTTTATGATTTAGGTGTAAATATATCATCTTTGAATGTTATAGTAGTTGTTTAAATGGTAATTAGATATCATATGAGGTTGTAGTAGCTTTATGAATCGAGTTTTCTGCATATTGGTTCGAATTTGAGGTTTTGGTAATTTTGGTTCGTGCATAAATCATAGTTGCTGCTGCTGTTCTTGATCTGGAGGAGAAGCCGGCGGCTTCATAAGCCTAGCCGGCGGTTTCTGTCTTAAGTTTGGGAAGCCGGCGGCTTCAACACCAAGCCGGCGGCTTGTGACCCATAACCGGTGGGTCAATGACCCGAACCGGCGGATGCTAGAGGCTTTAAAACTCAATAAAGTTCTGTTGATGAAAAACATAATTCACCCGGCGGGTGAATGGGGTGACCCGGCGGTTAGCCATGGGAAGCCGGCGGCTTCCATGGCCAAGCCGGCGGCTTCAGGCTGTTACAGGGCATTTTTATTTTAGTTTTTAAAACACATTCCAATTATTATTATATGTAATTATATGATAATTACTCGATGTGTTGTGATTATGTACATGATTAGTAGTCGTTAATATGAGTGTTTAGGATAATGAGCTCCAAATGTGTTGAACTTTTATAAGTTATATTTGGGCGATTTTGATTACTAACTTTCTATTGATGTTGAATCTCAGATCCTTCGAAAGACAAAGTTACCCCGAGAATCTGAGTTAGTGAAGACGAAGGTGTTGGTGAGTGGATTCAAAACTCACCGTTTGGCTTAGTTGTAATCATTTGATTACAACGGGTAAACGTAGACTTGATTATTGAGTTGATTAGTTATTACTGTGGGTTATATTCATATATGTGCTTTGTGTGGCCTTCGGGCATTGTTGTTAATGAGGTCAACTAGTTGATGAACTGTTGGTTGGGCTAGTGGGTTGTTGTGTGAACGGTACAGGGATGTACTTCATTTGTTGTGTGTGCTGAACTGTACCTAAGTATGATAAACACTAGCTATCGGTCTCGTCCGTTATGGCCATACGGATATGTTTGGATAAGTGATCTCGGGGAGCCGCCCGGGTGCTAAGGTTATCCCCGGATCCACCGATCCTCATTAAGTTGTTGTTGACTGTGGTGTTTGCGAATATTTGTTGTAGTTAATTGATTTAGCTAAGTTGAATGTTGAGTGTTGGATTTACTCACTTAGCTATGTGCTAACCCCTCGTTGTTACTTCCTGCAGACTTTTGTTTTGTGCATGCGGGTGGGTAGCAGGAAGGTCAAACCTTGGAAGCATGGAATGTTTGATATTCAAGCTACTCTGATTATTTTGTAACAACTCAGTTTAGTTTATATAATACCCCGTCATGCTAGTCTTTTGAACAAGATTCAAATTTGAAGTGACTTAAACATCTAAACTGTATTTTGGCACTTTAGCAGAATATGTAATCAAGTATTGCGTTTTAATTACCTGCGCTTCCGTATTATCTTTAATATTATTACATGAGAATGAGGGGTGTTATATTAAACAACCATACAGATGTTAGTCAGCTTTTATCTTGCACACATATTTCGGCTATGACTACGATAAGATGTTGAAATCGAGAAAAGGGAAGCAGTTTACTAAACGCAAATAATTTGATTTATTAATTTTCCCACTAACTGATATGCTCTCATGTGAGAATTTCTTCGCATACAAACTTCGGTTAAGAATACGATAACATGTTGAAATCGAGTAAAGTCATGCGTATACCTCTTGAGGATCATCTCCATTGACGCTGCTTGAGTTGGCTTGTTGGTATAGCACTGCTTCCACAACATATTCAATGGCGTAAATCCATCCGCATCCATCTTGGAAGATTCTCTTATTTTGTATATCAGATGAATAACAAATTAGGGTAAAAATATAGTAGGAGTATATATAAAATAAAGTATTGAGGCGGGAATTAATCTCGATTTTGAAAATCAAAAAATCCGGTTCATGGTGGGAAGGCAAGATACCCTCAAGTTTGTTACAGATCCGCGCTTGCAAAATTATTTTACGGCGGATGGTGAGCCTTAAAGAGTTAGAGGTGAGGGTTTGTTGGTTAGATGAGTATTATTCCTTCCTGTAAAATCTCCATTTGTTAATTTATTTTTATCTTCATTTTGTTTTATAAATAAAAAATTGGAAACGTGTGGCCTTTATAATTTATTTACTTTAGATTTGTTTTTGTTTTATATATTTACGAATTTCATATTTGGAAATACGGTTTTTTTTTTTAAGTAAAAATCATAAATTACAATTATAAATTATAAATGTTAATTATTTGAATTCCTTAAATATCGCAACCGACGTATTTTATAGGGGTAACATAGTAAAATTAGATGATGTAAACTGATATATTACGTAAACAATCCTAAAAAACTAAATCAGTGGTTCAGATCGATTTTACTAACTTATTTAATGGGTAGGATTAAGTCAAACAACTCTAATTTCAAATTGTATACGTATTTAGCCTCATCCAATAATAATAAAAATAGATATGTAAGGTTTAATCCCTTTTATCCGTACTTTACTAGGTTAGTAACGATTCATGATTTAACTCTCAATGTAATATCCATCATATGAAATGGAAGTAATGGTCTCGTTTCTATGCTCAAAAACATTAACAAATTTGGATGTTAAGAATACTTCTTATACCTCCATACTACATTAAAGTTACATCAAAGTATTTGGCAAATCGTAACTTTTAGACCTGTAATAAGGGTGGACTTGCATTATAGTCATCGGTGGTACGTGACATTAGTCAATTAAACTCACTTAGTGTAAAATTAGGTGAAAAATCATTGATTGTTAAATAGTACTACCACTTATTTTCAGACGGTGCAACTCACCGTTTAAATAAATTTAATAAACTATTAAGTGAAGTGACCTTCAAAATTATTTTATGCAACAAGTGACTACATTTTTTGAGTCTGCCACATAATGTAATTAAAAGCTAATTTTTATGTGGTGACTGGTTGTATGACGGTTAAATAACCAATATAAGCAGTTAAATTTAATTATTGAGCAATAACCCACAAAAGGAGTTGATAGTTTCATCCTTTTAATCATATTCTAAACCTCGTGACTATCAAAACCCTAAATATAAAATAATATACAACTAGTTACTTTTTAATAATAATATTATAACATTATCAAAGAACTACAAATATCAAGAAATTATTTTTTCTTACAAATGAAACAGAACAAGATGTTGAAAGTAACTATAAGAATATAAATTTGTTTGAACAAAAATCTTACTACCTTCGTTCTATTAAAAGTGTGTAAAATTAGATTACATAAAATTAAAAAAGCATAAACGAGTACATTGAAAGAAAAAAAAAGCAGTTTTACTTTTACTTTTTGCACAATCTTTTACAAATCAGTTTTGTGAAGAAAACAAATTATGAGAATAATGATAAAAGTTATTATATATTACTTTTATAAGTTGACACTTATTTTAAATAAAAACATAGACATCTTATCTTATCTTACTTATCTATTAAAAGAAGCACTTAATTAATTAATCACCTTCTAATTAACCTCTCAAAAATTAATCACCCCCCTTCATTTTATTATCATCTTAAACCACAGCCATTGATCAACCTAATTCTTATGATTAATTAATCTTAAAGATAACTAACAAACCCCTTAATACTAAGTGTGTCTGCTTCTTTGAGGGGCTAGGGCTCAAAAAAAAAAAAACAGTCCGTACACACAAAAAATACGCCACACATACCATACACCTCAAAAACCACGAATCGTATTAATCATCCATCGTGATTCCATTGCAGAAATCGAATTCAACATACCGCATCACTCAAAACGGCTAATACAGAAGGGAATGGTTCGGCAATGATTCGAACGATCTGGCCACGATTCAAGGGTTTTTCGAGGGACGGATTCAGGAGCGGCCTCGATGATTTAAATCAACTTACTGCCTCCGTTTCAGTTCGAATTCCAATCGTATGACATCAAACTCTCATAATCTTACCTATTATATTGTCTGATTCGTAATTCTTATATCCTGTAGATACATAAAAATGGTACAATATATTGTCTGATGTTCAATACTTAGTGCAGCATACGATAGAACGTTATCGTAGTAACCATCAACGATGTTGAAGAAAATATGCTATAACATAAATACTCATATTTTTTTGTGCCCTCTAAAATGAATCAGGGAGCTATAACAGGGCATAAAATTGAATTACGAGGCGCCTACTTAGCTGGAACATGTAGCTAAGTGACCCATTGGGTTGCTACAAGACAGCGGATAAAAAGAGAGGTCTACATGAAGGTGAGATTCCTTTTGGTTTGGCCTGGTTATGTCTTGTCGTCTGAATGTGCACATCAATAAAAATTAGCTAACGGGTCAATGACTAAACTCTCAGAATTCGGTTATAAATGGAATAAGGGTCATGACGGTTTAAGAGTCCGTTGAATTTGACAGTTAAGTTCGAATCTTAGAATGTATTAAGAAGTGTTTATTTGATAGATTAATATTGTGGGACTTAAGGAGATTGTGGGACATAAGGCGATTTCTACCTCATATCATGCTGAGTTTCGTGACCAGGAATGGGAATGAATTGTGGTCACGTATTTAGTCTTATATGGTTCCGAACTTCCTAATGCAGTCTATTGGGAAACTTGCCTCAACTATTGTCGAGACTATGATTAAAGAAAACTTTGAACGTATAAGTGGTTTAAAAAAACAGTGGCCGTCTTCCGTGTTGCATTAATATGTTGGACATTGACCTCCAAATGTCTTGAATATGCCTGATTTATTATCTTGAAATTTCAATTTCAATACACTTATTTCTTCCCTCCCATGTTGCATTTGAAAGTAGCAGCCATCAATGAATATGAAGAAAAAATGCTATAACATAAAAACTCAATATTCTTTTGTGCCCTTTATTCAATCAGGAGCTTTTATTGGAACACAAGAAGAATTATGAAGGGCCTACTTTATAACACCTGCCTAATTAGGATAATTAATTATGCCTGATTACTTGTAACTATTTGTAATTAGTATGTAATGGGACTAATTACAGACTCTATTTGTAACATCCTCAAATTGAGCCTAGAAGTAATAGGTATTTTCTGTAAATTTTAAATGTGATTTAAAATTGTTATTGCGTTTGATTGTATAATTAATAGGTTGATAAGCCTCAGGAAATATTGTGGCTAGTGAAATATTGTTTGTTTTAAATTTATTTAGTTGACGGTAAAATAAAATAGTTTTCCCGTAAATGGTTTTTAAGTTCCAGACAATGATAAGTACGGGGGACAAAACTAGTACACAAATTAACTAATTAGGTAATATATCTATGTTTTGAGTCGGGCTTTATTTCATACACACATACATACATACGTACATATACACACACACAATTAACCTTAAATCTTTATCAAGATCATGAAGAACATCAAATTGGAGCTTTAAAACTCGAATTCAAGCTTTCTTAATCATCACAAACAAGGTATGATCTTGTGTTCTTCATGTTCTTCAACCTAGAATTTGGGGTTTTTGATGTTCTTGAGCAAAATCCGAAATTAGGGTTTCTAAAGTGTAAATTGATGTTAGTTAAGCTTCAATAACATGTAATAATCATTCTAGCATTATCTTAATCATGTTATATGTGTTAATTTCGTGATTTCTTTAACCCTAGAAATTGGGGTTTTGAATATTTGATTTAGTTGGCATGATTTATCTTGAAATTAAGCTAGTAATGATCATATTATCATTAGTTGATAAGAAATTCTTGATTGTAAGTGAAACCCTAACTTAGAATTGAATAAAGTGATTTAGTGTTCTTGGGAAATTGATGATTGTGATGAATAGATGAGTTAATTGATGAACTTGGTATTGTTTGTAGTGAAGAACATCTAATTAACAAACAAAGAATGAAGTTAGAACATGGTTGTTTAAGAATTTATAAAACCTAGTATAAAGGTTGTGAAGAATTCTTAATATTTGATGTAAATAATTTTGATAATGCTTTAACTATGTTGATCAGTGATGATTAAAGTGATATTGTTATTATAATAATTATAATTTGATAAAGAGATGATGAATTATTGATATTATGGGGGTTAGTCATAATCTTGGAATGAATTAAGTTGAATTAGCTTAAGTGATAACTTAATGGAGAAATTAAAGAGAAAAGTTGCAACTTAATTGATTAAGTATCTTGAAGGTAAAGGTTATGATAAATTGTTGATTTTGATGTTCTTAATCTTGTTAATTGTTTAATTATGTTAATTAACAAGGGCTAAAATGGATGAAGGTGATTATGATAATCATGAAGTTGATTAGTAATAAATTATATGATTGTAAGTTGAAAAGTGATGTGAATCTATATGAGTATAGATTGAATATTGAGTATTGTGATTACTAAGTTAATTCATAAGAATTTAGTAAATTGGTTAGTTGTAATGATGGAATAATGTTATATACATATTGATACAAGTAACTGACTTGTGTATTTTGTTGTATTTCCAGATATGGAGAAGACTCAGTGATATTAGACTACTGAGTGGGCGACTATGGTAGTCGGTGAGTGGACTTTGATCTCTCACTATAATTTAGTGATCACTATTGTGGTTACTTCAAGTGTTAAGTGTTATTCCTGTGTTAAGTTGAATTGTGAATTGTGTTAAAGTGTTAAAGTGTTAAGTGTTAAGTGACCTATATGGTAACTGTGTTATATAGAGGTCAACTATGTTGGACTGTGTTGTTACAGGTTAGTCAACACAAGGGTTGTGAACATTCGTTGTAAGTAAGGCTTGTGTTGACTAAAGGTAACAAACAGTTATCGGTTAACCACTGTATTGGCCTGCAGTTGGTGTAAGTGTCGCTTGGTGGGCCACCGCGGCTGAGGGCGCCACAAGGGCCACCGATCCTCTGGTGATGTTGAGTCAAAGTGTTAAATGTGGTGAACTCATGGTGTTAAACTAAGTTGTATTGTTAGTGATGAGTTAACTCACTTAGCTTCGTGCTAATCCCTCGTTGTTTACTCCTTGCAGGTTAATATTTATTGTTATGGGCGGGTCAAGGAGTAACTGAAGAATGTTTGACTAGGATTACTCTGATTATTATTTAATACAGTTTAAAATGTTTGATTATATAATGTCCCGGATATAAAGGATTGTTTTGTAAACGGTAATAATCAATACTTAGAACTTAGGTAATGGAAGATGACGATATGTCATTTTATGTATATATATGTTTTGGGACTTGAGCTTCCGAATTGTTAAAAAAAAAAAAAAAAAATAGTTGTAAATTCTGGGGCGTTATACTATTTGTATATATAAGGTGATTTATATATATACGTGTACTTACGCGATTTGGATAAATCGTACGATTTAACTGGACCCGATTCCTTTTGTTTGGACGTTGGTGAAACATTTTAAATTGAACATGAAACATTATTTAAAAACATTATGGTATTCGAAATAGTATTTTTATAATACTTTCAAATTGTCCTGAACGTACAAATAAGCGTCTGCACGATTAAAGTAGTTAACGCTCAATTTAAAAACAAAAATAAACAAATTTATTCAAAGATTTGACAAAATAATTTAACTAAATTATTAAACAAAGATTCGCAATTTAAAAGGGATAATTAACGCGTAAAATAAATATTTAACTCTTAAATGACGGAGAAAACGAACACCGCACGGAGCGCGGAACGTGAACTGAAAGTGGAGGATAAACCTCCACCTCCTTTTCTTTTCCACCTCATTTCTTTCCTTTTCTTTCTTTCTTCTTTCTGTTTCTTCTTCTTTTTCTCTCTAACAACAAAACAACACCATCATCTAAAATCTTAAAATAACACTATCAAACGACATCCAATCGGCTTACTCCTTTGGAAGAAAAACATCACCTCGCAACGATCTACATTCCTACCTTTCCGGATTTTCATTTCGGCATTTCGTAAGTTCCCGACAAAACCTGAAACTCTCCGTTTTTACTCATTTTTACGTTTTTATGGGTTACATATGCTTAAAATGTCCAATAATGGGTTGGGTAAAAGTATTAGATCGAACGGTGGCCGGAAAACTCGTTTTCGGTCCATTTTCCGGCGAACAGTTGGAAGTGTCGCTAGTGTGCCAAAAACAATACTAGCGACACTAGCTAAGTGTCGCTATGTCTAAGTGTCGCCCCTATAGCGACACTACTTAAGTGTCGCTGAACTACTTAACCAGATTTATATTAGCGACACTCCCTTAGTGACGCCAAAATTCGTAAGTGTCGCCTATAGCGACACTAATCAAGTGTCGCCTATTTATGAAAATCGGAAATCTAGCGACACTCATCAAGTGTCGCCTAACTAGTGTCGCCTATAGCGACACTAGCCAAGTGTCGCCAAAAACAGAAAGTTGTCAATATATTTTTACACCAAGTGTCAAACTCGTACAATCTCAAACACTTATACGATACGACTCCTAAAACACTTTGGAATACATTCATAAGTATAACACTTCAAACACAATGATAATACTTTGACTATTACCAACCGTCACCAACGGGCCAAACATGTTTTCTAACAACAAACGATTACAAACATACGGACGAACATTGGGCATACTAGTTGTGTACAACTAAACGAAACGTCTTGCGAGACAACTACTTACATAACCTTATGTGTTTAGGCATTTGAAGGTTACGGGTTCGGAGAACCTACAGACTGATATCATTTACTCGTTCATTTTTATAAACGTAACTTGCAAAGACTCAGGTGAGTCTTACAGCCCCACTTTTACTGTTTTACATACGGGGTGAGATACATTGCATACTTTTCTTGAACACAAGTACTAAAACTGTTTACCATACCAAACGGAATTGCATGAGTTGTTTACTACTTACAGAAGTCTCTCCATCATATATCGTTAGTTATGGACTTAAGCGCGAACACTAGTTAATGGATCCATTAGGGAAATGACCCTCCCCGCCTGGGGTAGTAGCGCTACCACGAACCGTTATGTATAAACGGGCGACTATCATTCGTTACTTATGCTTGCTCAGTTACGAGCATGTCACGGGAGCAACTTATTACTTACGGGTTAAGCTTCGATTATGAGCCTCATGGCAACGGAATAACTTATTTACTTTACATTTGTTGGATTTGCAAATACTTGATTTACGCCTGCGGGCACTATTGATGAAATCTTGTGTTCAAAACTAATATTACTTACAAACCTGTGAGATTCACCAACATTCGTGTTGACCTTTTAGCATGTATTCTCAGGTACTCATATGGAGTAGGATTTCTCCAGGACATAGCTAGAGTCGCATGATTTCAACTAAACTGCATTAACGGAGATTCTCAGCATTATCTTTTGTACATGTTGATTATGTAATAGAATCTCCCGCCATACGCGTGGACTCTAGGGAACTATTTTTGTATACGAAAACATCAAGTTTTCGAACATATATTTCTATGAAATCGTTTTACAACGTCTCATTTAGAGGTCGTTTACTGTATATCTTGTGCTTTGTATATTGATTAGTAACACCCAAGTATGCTTCCGCAAATCATTAAATTTGGGGGTGTTACATACTTAGCTGGAACATGTAGCTAAGTGACCCATTCGGTTGCTGCAAGTCTGTGGATAATATTCTCGGGTCACAGCAAGGTTTGATTCCTTTTATGGAGACATTGATGTTGCAACATGAAGGTGTTTAGTTGCTAATGCTATCGTTAATATGGTAATTATTATTTTTCGATTGTGCTACTTTACTTGAACGTTATATAATTCGTGGTGGTAAGGAGGCTTTTCGGCTAATAGTTTGAGTCCTAACAATTTTTGGTCTGCAAAAAACAGATTTCATATTATTTCTGTTTATAGGCGGGACTGCAATCTTTCTCGGTGAACATGCTGATACTTTACAAGGTTTCATTTATCGCAACAAGCACACATATGATCATGTGTTTATATGGCTACAGAAGTCTCGGTTAACATATTGGATTAGTAAGTGTCCCTGCGGTTGTCTATTATCATCACTATGAAATTTTGTCATGTCATCATAACAAATTAATCACTGCTAATTTAATAAATCTTACTTCTCGATAGGGCTGCCACAAGTAGGCATCCATTTTAGTGGTTGCCCGCTTGCACATCAACTCAGAAGTGTGGCCATTTTAGGACTGCGTTGTCATTTTCGATACTGAAGAGTATTTACAGTGATCCTTTCACGTAAAGTAACAGATAACCAGTTGTCAGGTATGTAATTCTGGTTAATTTCTTCTGAGTTACATTTTTTTAACTACATGATCTTTGTAAATACTAACAGGTTGAGTTTTTGTATGTGATCAATATTACCAGAATGTCAATATGTCTGTTTGTCTAATGAGTATCAATCTCCCTTATCTTATAAAAGAAGAGCTTAATGAGTTAATCACATCTAAAACCAACCCTCCAGCACTAAGAGATTTGCTTATCATCTGGATTCTGCAGCTGCTGTTCTTCTCACTAAAACATGTTGCATGTACATTATGTTGAGATTGTTCCGCCTATACTGGAGTGCTTGATGGACAACCCTATAAGTCGTGATAATATTTGTAAGGTATGGACAACAGTCACTTGAATTCTTGTTTTCAATAACATCTTCGTTAGTTCCCTTAATGTTCCTTTTTTTTTTTGGTTCATGATTTTAAATGCTGAAACTATATGTTGCTGATTGTAAACTTAGGGGCTGTTTACTTTATTTCTTATTAAGTGCTGTTTACATGTGATGTCTGTCTGGATAAATATGTCTGTTTATAACAAGTGCTGTTTATGTAAATGTAATTTTTGTTTTGACCAAAATGATGAATTTAAATGATATAAAGTTTGAATAAAAAATGACGTGTTCAAATTCTATTGGAGAAAAAATGTTGAAAAAATGTATATTTATCATTAAGAGCCTCTTTTTGGTAAGGGCTTCATTTTTCCTCCTATTTCAGAAACAGACATTCCTTTCAGATTAAGTGAAAAATAAACAGCAATTTATCTGTCTGGATTAAGAAGTGTCTGGAAACAGACCATTAAGTAAAAAGTAAACAGGCCCTTAGTTCAGCTTCATCTAATATGGTCATGAACCTTTTTTTTCCAGATAGATATGTTACCTATCTAGCAACAGATGTTGTATCTAGCTGATCACAATGTTCTAAATTTACAATATAATCTTGACGAGTCGTTAGGATTTTGTTTCTGTAACAACTTATCAACTTCTCTGCTGCATGGCTCCAATGGTCCACGACTGATGTTCTATGGCTAAGAATGAGGTATTCTTTTTATTATTGTCTTTTTTTTTAAGTTCATATAAACCAATTAACTTTAATCTGGATACTGATCTATGCTCCTTTTTTTACAATGTTCTATTCCAAAATAATCTTGATGAGTCGTTGTCATTTTGTTTCTGGAACAGCTCATCTCTTTCTCTACTGCATGGCTCCAAGGGTCCAAAACTGATGTTCTATGTCTAAGAATGAGGTATTCTATTTATTTTTTACTTCTGTTTTAAAGTTCATGTCAACCATTTTACTCTAATCTGGATACTGATATATGCTCATTCTTTTACAGTATATGAAAACTTAAATGATGGTTACGACCGCTGTATAGTGTTATGGGCCTAAGATGATGTAACGCCTGTTTTTATGTAGGGCCTATCCGTAATGCATTTTATGATTGCTTTATTAACTTTGTATCAAGACTTTGTTATGAAATAGTTTGCGGGTAGACCCAAACTGACTCATTATAACCCGAATCCTTAAAGACCCTTATCCTAACTACTGAACCTACCCATTTTGCCACCTCTAATTAGTGGACTTGAAGTTACTGGTAGTATGGTTTTGTGCAGTCTCTGGTTTCATTTGGGAGCGGAGAAGAGCCATCCGTAGAGAGTTAACAGCACCAGTGGGAGAGGCGTTTTATAAACAGTACAGACATACATGGATCAAGCAAGCTAGGTAATGGGTCCAAACAGGCCGTGTTATGTTGACGATGTTTTGATCGATACATCTTTCAGAATTGATGGTGGTAACCCCTTTTCACCTTATTTAGGATTAAAAACAACTTTATGTTCCAAGTAATAGGTTGCTCGGTTTATAAACTACAAGTTCATCAAATTATTGCAAGACAAAGTAGCTTAATAAAAAGAACTGGTTAGAGCTATTGTAGCTAAGATGCAATGTTGATTTGTAAGACTAAATTAAGCAAAAATTCCGTATTCATCATGGTAAAATCTCAAAAAAAAATAGTGTATTATTATATTGATTAATGCAAGCAGCCAATAAAAATTATAAGATTTATTGGCCAAATTTGTGATGTTAATAATAGAAATCCTTTAATAAATCTGGATGTAGTAAAGCTGGAAAGGCTACTATTATTAGGGAAGCCGGGACAACCGGGGTATGCATTGGATATAAAGTACATGGGTGATGATGCCACAATCGGGAAGTGGGCACGGAGATCAAAAGGGCTCAGTGATCTCCAGCCTGCCACTCAACCAATTGAGTAAACTGAAAAGATCATTGCACTGGAAAATGGCCTGTGGCGACTACACACGGGAGTACGGTGGCTGGTGGTGGTAGAGGCAGAGACATTAGGTTGATTGATTTGGATCGGGAACCACCGTGTGAAACCATTCCTATGTCAAGTGGGAAAAAGGTAAGTCCTCTAAAAGTTTGTGTTTTGGTTTAATGCATCTTCTTTTTCTATTTTTTAGTGATGACCATTTTTACCTTTTATCTTGGTCTTACAGGTAAATACAGGTGAGGTCATCATGGAGATCGAGGACACTGCAAAATAACATCAGAGTCAAACAATGCACTGGTTGTTACTAATATGTGGTGATGATTTTGGTGTAAACCGTTTTGGAGTCGTATAGAGTTGTGACTTGTGAGTGCAATATAAGTTCATGTGCATAAATGTATAGGTGATGGCTTTATGATTGTATATACTGTAAGTGCTTTTAGGTACCAATTAATACGGAGTAGAAAGTTAGTAGTCTTATTTGGTAAGGTTATGGACTTTTATTTATTTAATTATTTTAACGCTATAATGTCCTTTTTGAATGCTTTGATGTGGTGTTGATCTCTTACTTAGAGATCTTTATCCTCTTCTGTTTTTGGCAATTAGTAAAATTATCACTTCGCTGTCCAAGAAAACTGATAAATAAGTGCATTTTACTACAAAATAAGTAAATAGACTATAATTATAACTAATTTCGTATAATAATTTAACTTTTACCGCATAATTTCCTTCATCATGCTACTTTTAATTGAACGTTTTCAACATTCTACATTGAAAATTATAATAGGAGGCTTTGAGTTAGGTAATGACTATGCAAAACTTATAAAGTATTTGCAATTGCAAATTTAATTTTAATTATAAACTTATCAAGTATTTGCAATTGCAAATTATTATAAATCTTATCATGATATCATGTGAAGAATGAGCTTTGGTACAATTCTTCTTCGCCCCAGTACACAATTAACCAATTTCAATAAAAACATATGTTTTATTTTAAAATTACATTTCACTTTAGTGTTGTAGTCTGGAGTTTGAATGAAACACCATTTTTACTTTGATTTATACTTGATAAAGTTGTATGTAGGCTAGCTGTGTGTACCATATCAAAATGAGTAACTATTGCTCTGGACCAACACATGCGTGTTTGTAAAAGTGATTAATAAAGAATCCTTATTTATTTGTATAATTGTATTCGTACATTGAAATATGAAGCGGTTCCGGTAGGTGACCCAAATACCCACAGAGACATGATAAAACATAAATTTACTAATTAAAATAGGTAATACTTATCAACGTTTCTAATATCCTTCGCATCTACAATATGTGGGGTAATATAAAAACGTATGTTTCGATTACTCTAAATTCATCATATACTGTTTCCTTCCCTTTATAACATTTTTGCAATGTTAACTACGCAAATATGTCAACCTAACAATTATGTAATTATACGAATATCTAATATAAATATTTATAAAAATTATGAGATAGCCCGCGAATTCGCGGGTTATAATCTAGTTTATTTTGAAAGTGATAGTATAAACAACTAAAATAGTACTACTACCTCTGTCCCAAAATAATTGTTCATTTTAACTTTTTGAAATCTTTCTTTTTCAACTTTGACTTTAAATATTTTTGTTTGTGTTATATAATACTTGATGATACTTATACCAATGAAAATACATTTAAAACCAAATCAATTCGTATATTTTGTATCGAGTATTATATAACATAAACAAAAATATTTAAATTCAAAGTTGAAAAATAAACACTTAAAAATGTCAAAACTGAACAATTATTTTGGGACGGAAAATTAAACAACTAAAAATAATAAACTAAGGGTTAAAAACACCAAATAATAACAAAGTTTTGTAAGTGTTCACTCAAAGTCACTAATACTTTTATTGTGTTGATTTAATCACTCAACTTTTATTGTATTGTCTTTAATCACTCAACTTTTATGAAGTGTTCACATCTTGTGAAAATATCTTAATTTTGTTAATTTATCATATTTTAAAATGGTGACATGGATTATTGTTCTAAAAATTTAGGCTGATTTCGAATTTTTATTTTTATTTTTTTTCCTTTTGTTATCCAAATCACCAGCTAAATGATAATGATCCAGAAGCTAATTATTATACTATCTTTCGTATGATATACATGGTATTTAAGGAGTATTATAGTTCATAAATTTTTTTCCCTATGTGAACCTAATATATAAATTATAGCTACGTATGAATTAGTATAACACCACTGTATTTACTTGAAAACACATGGTTTACACAATTAAAATTAAGAAACGACACAGCGAATTGTTCACAAAATGTACCAAAAACAAAGCTTATAAAATTGTGAATGTATGTGTCAATGTTCTAAGAAAAAAGTAATATAATATAATTCCATGTCATACTTCCATGTCAACCTATTTATTTAAATAAAATCCATGTCAGCATTTAATTTAAAAAATTAAATTAATATCACAATATATGAACACTCAATGAAAGTTGAGTGATTTAATCAACACATAATGAAACTTGAGTGATTAAATCCAAGTGAAAAAAGTATAAGTGACTTTGAGTGAACAGTCATGAAACTTCGTTATTATTTGGTGGCATAAATCCTTAATATAACTCACAATTTTTTAGCAAATCTGTGAAAAAGAAAAAGGGGGGCAATTATGTGAATTCACATCAAATGGCATCTAGGGTTTTTTTCCCCAATTGCTAAGTCTCTACAAGTACGAACCAGTCCCATCATCTCCATTCCCCATTCCGATTTCTCCTTCCAATTCTTCAAATTCATTCATAATTTCCATTTCAATTTCTTTAATTTATTTCGATTTTGTTAAACTTTTATTAAATTATTATTATTCCTCTGTTTATATTTGTTTTTGGGAGACATATTCATAAATTGTCTCATCAAATTTGTAACAGCAGGATAAAATAAAGATGGCGAGATATATCGTTTCAGTCGTTATGTTTTCCGGTTGACGATCTGATTGTTGCTTGTCCACATTTTTTATTTTTTGATAACTATTTACTATTTTTTTAAGTGTTTGTTGTAATTATTTATGGAAAAAAAAATTATTATTTTTTTCTGTAAATTTTGATAAACTTGTTACAATGCAAAAAGATTACATTGATTAAATGATAAAAGAAGTTGGTAAAATAAAGTTGGATTGTTACTTTTTTTTATTCATTTCAATCGGCGTAGACGAACGTGAAAGCGTGAAGATGGTTTTCATAAATCCTAAGAAACGTTCATATTATATAAATTTTCACTAATTTATAATTATATAATTTTAATTAGAAAAAGAAAAACCTGTTGGATGTTTGGTAGAAATAGAAACAAATTAGCATATTATTAATTCTTAAAATATACCCCCTCCACCCCTCTCTCCGTGATTTTGACTGAAAATATATAAGAAATTATTGATTGTAGGTAATGTAAACCATGTTTTTGGGATGAATATAAGGGTAAATGAGAAATTTGATTTTTTTACATTCTCATTTAACAAAATAATCCGTTGACTTTTATTTTTAGCAAATTAATCCATATATTCGTTCTATAACAAGTGAGAACGGCGCGTCTGTCAGAACCATCCATCTACTAGCTGCAAGTCAAAGAGGTTTTAACAAAAAAATAAAAAAAAAGGAATATCGCCCGTGGGCCCTCATTCCAATCGTGCCCTTCACGACCGATTGATTTTGACGTTTTTACATCCTCCTAATTATATTTAATATATTATATTTTTTCTATTTAATTAACTTAGTATTTCGTTTTTCTTTAATAATTTTTTCTATACAATGTTTAAAAATAATTCCGATTATATATATTCATGGTCAGTGTAATTTTATCTACATTTCAACATAAATTTTATCGTCATATGTTATGTATTTAACAATAGCATTTTTTAGTCTCGGTATTAACTTTTTGAATATATCAAAATGTATATAAAAATAAACTCTCTGAATAAAAATAAACTGTTCTTAGTGGTATATTATTTTTATCTACATTTTAATATATTAAAAAAGTTGGTATCGAGACTAAAAAATGTTTTTGTTAAATACAATGAAATGTAGATAAAATTACACTGATTATGAATATATAATCTGAATTATTTTAAACATTGTATAGATAAAGTTATTAAAGAAAAATGAAATACTACGTTAATTAAATAGGAAAAATATAATATATTAAATATGATTAGGAGGATGTAAAAATGTCAAAATCAATCGGTCGTGAAGGGCGCGACTGGAATGGGGCCCACGAGCGATATTCCTCTTTTTTTTTTTGTTAAAACCTCTTTGACTTTGTAGGTTTGGACACGTGGCAGCTAGTGGATGGATGGTTCTGACAGACGCGCCGTTCTCGCTTGTTGTAGCGCGAATATATGGATTAGTTTGTTAAAAACAAAAATCGATGAATTATTTTGTTAAATGAGTTTGGTCAAAGGATCAAATTTGTGAATTTCCCATTAATATAAAGGTTAATGCGTCAAAATGCAATCAAGGGTTAAGTGCGTTAAAATGCAATTAACATATTCATAATTTAATGTGTATCCAACTATTCGAGCATAAGAAACTTGTTATTTGCTGTCATTGTATATAATTTACGGTATTTGTTACACACAATGTATGCTGTGTCATCTATATAAGGTGGCATGTGGCACCTGTACAATTTGACACGTCACCAAAATATAAAAAACTATAAGTTTGTTACACATAATGTATATCCGAATAGTTGAGTATACACTAACCTTAGTTAATTGCATTTTTAGGACTTAACCCCATATATAAATATTAAGATATGAACTATAAAAATGAGATGGAGAAAGTATAACACTTCTTTACCCCTCGGAACCTGAGGTTTTTGATGCATACAAGTATTTTTGTTGGAACGTTGATACATAACTAATGGAATCCTTAGTATCCTCGAATTTAATCTTCAAAATTTAGCTTTAGAAACTCTCAGAAACGAAAGCTCACACACTTTATGATTAGTACAGAACTATAGATACGGATAAGCTGAAGCTGAACTTACATCACAAATACTTCCCCTTCAAAACTCGCCAAAATATCACATATACTCGAATACAAATTTTTTATTCATGAATGTACAATTATTTTAATGCATGTTTAGATATATACTATATTTTGCATTTTTCTTAAGAGGAAATATATAATTGCCCCAAAACAAAGTTTGACATGTCATTCTCTTTGTTAAGTACTACTGTTAAACTCAGAAGTGTAAAGCTAGTCTTGTCAACTAAGAACAAAGAATGGGAACACTCTAAATATTAGAGTTGAGAACTGAGATTTGAAGCTAGTATACTGTATACATTTGTTTATATTTTGTTAGAAATACCGACTATATTTGTATGATCCATATTTATGTCTACTGCTTTCGGTTCACAGGCGGACCTGAAAATGATTTCTTAATACAATCTACGATACCTTCACAGTCGGTATCAGGCAGGATGCAACCTAACTCATCTTCAGAAGTAATGTTATCATTGTAAACAGAGTGCGGAGAACGCAGGCTCCCATGAGTTTGGCATGCTTTCATTGTCTTGCAATGTTCGGCCTCATCATCTCTGATGTTCATAAACACGTCGTACATATTTTCTAGAGACAAAAATGGCACAGTACAGAAACTTAAGGGTAATGAACAATCAATAGCCGATTTTACTGTTAGAATCTTGCATTCATTCTCTTTTTTGAACAAGAGAAATTGCACAAAATCGATCACCAATCATACCATTAAACATGTGTAAAACAGTGACTTTGATGATTACTTTTGATGGTTGTCACAGGAATTAATAAAGAAAATGAGGGTGTCCTATTACCTATTTTTGGCCTTCGAGTGTTGGGAATCCTTGAGGTCTGGAATTCATCTGAACATAAATACTCAAACGGTGAGGCAAAATAAAATATAAATGACTAAAAAGGGCAACCCTCATGCACATTAAGGTATTGGTACGCGTGGCAATTTTGACAAACTTATGGCATATGAGCTGCTTTTTTACTCTAACAGGTTAAATTGAAAGTTGTGCAAAGGGTATTATAATATTGTATAAAACCTCAGACATCGTTGTAACTGAACATATATAATTTGTCATTGTAATAATTTCAATATAAAAAATTATTCATAAAACTCAATAAAGTATGTGCTGGTCAGCCCAACCGGCCCGCTGCACAAACAAATTTAAATTACCAATGTGACCCTGTAACCCAACCCACCCGACCTGCTAATTTTGCCACCTGAACTCATAGGTCTTGTAGAACTGGGGTGAGAGTCTATGTAAACAATCTTTTTCTTGCATGCTGCATATTATTTCCATTCCACGACTCACACCCCGTGGACTTAAGATGGACTTACCAAACAAGTACATGTCTCCTTGTGTGTAGTAGTTCACCGCCACTTTAGATGGATCCTGTTTTTTCAATTCATCTGCACAATAAATAGCAAGAGAGCACAAATTATTAGGGGCTCAAATTCGGAGAATATGATCACATATTCACATCCTAATATTGCAAATCCGAAATATTATCCAACAATATAGTAATAACATATATCTCAGAAGAATGTTACCTCCTTTTTCTTTGATGAATTTGTCATAGGTTTCAAATGCATGGTTCTCCACGCATTCAGAAAAGTGATCTGCATAAGAGAAGAAATAGATACAGAAAATCAAAAAAATGCAAGACGCATCCAAACAAGAAACGAACGTTTTACAAATAGCTACTACACTCACAACAATTAGCATAAAGTCAGAAGAAAACTGAAATGCATTAATTGGAATTTTTCAATAAAAAAGTTTACTTATTTGTAAAATTGTCATCATAACAAGTTATTGATATGGTCAACAAATTTCTCTTGTTGGACTCAAACCCCATGGATTTAGTCAGTTAGGGTCAGACTACCAAAAATATCTTTCGTCATTATGGAAGAGTAATTAAGGCATTTGATGAATTCAATACACTATGTGTAGCAACCAAAGTGATGCAATTCTCAATCAAAAATGCAAGTACAAAAGAGAAGTATTTGCAATACGACCATGAACAACCTAGGTAGAAATAGAACACTTCCATTCAAGTAATTGGACAGCAACACGTAATAAAAATGCAGATGACAAAAAAACCACCATGCTCTAAGAAGCAAGGTTCATCTATTCGACCAATTTCATCTATTGTAATTTCTCCATTTGGTTAGTTACATTACCGATTTATCAATTTATCCCATATAACGAGAATGTGAACAGACAGACATTGAAAATAAGAAACAAATTGAGTCAATATGCGGACCTAAATTATGATACTTACATGCCATTCTTGGGCTCATAGCATACATCAACACCGTCATGAAATAATAAATGAATACAATAACTTGAGCAAGGAAGCGGTCAAACCACCAAGCATTTCCCCCTAGCTCCTGCAACAAAGCCATCGGTTTTTAAATATTAGCGTATAACCTAAAAAGTATGTATACCCGTGTGCATTTATATAAAATTTGTGCAAGAACTGTGGCTTGATAGTTTTCAGATCAAAATAAGCAGACTTATTTTGCACAAATTACAATTCTTCATAAAGGTGGCAATTTGGATGCATTTACTTAACATGGGCCAGTCTGGGTTGTGTTTTATCACTAATGAGCCAAACGGGTAAAATAGAAAAGGTTAGCTAAATGAAACAGGTCAAATGAATATAACAAGTTACAACGGGGCCAAAAGTTGCCAAACTGTGTTTAACTAAGGCATAAAACCTTCAAAATAGTTATTCTTATAGAAAGTTATATTATTATTTGAGATATTTTTAATCTTTATGATCATATTTGCCAACCAATAATTTATGAAAGAATTAACTTGTTAGACAAAAAGTGTGTTTAAGGTCGCCCGGCCCGGCCCGGCCCGATCTATCCGTACAAACAGCTACCAGCGTCCACATGAGGCCCTTTTGACTCCGTTGCCCAACCTGTCCAAATTTCCACCTCTATTCTTATTATAAAATGTATTCTAACCTTTTGTGTCTTAAGGTCGTCAACTTAGACCTCTGATGGTTTGATGTATTAACAATTAAGAGCCTGTTGAAAAAAGACCATACTAGATTTTAAGACTTACTTCCATAATAAGCAGATGATGCATCTCATTCCAGGTCTCGGCAAAGTGCACTTTCAGATAGTCTCCTCTTCTCCACCAACCGCAACTTTCGTACAAGTGCAGGACGGATATAAAAGCTGAGTTATAAAAAGAAGTCAAGACTCGTTAACATACAAATAAACTTATGGTTGGATGATAGAATAAGTCCTAGTTATCACAGCCTTCAATTAGTTAGGTTAAAAATAAATAGGCCCAAACTTTTTTAAAGGTTTTAAAAGTTATTTTTCAAGTATTTAGCACTTGGAAAAATCAAATCTTGCACTACAATTTGGGCCAACCCATATCTTCAAAGATATGCGAAAAGAGCACTTCACTTGGCAAACTACAGAAACACGACACTTTTATTGGTAACTTGAGGGGGATTTTACGAATTTTTCCGACAAAAGTGATGTGTCTTGTGAGTTTTGGCGTTGACAGCTCTAATATTCCCTCTTACATTATTGATTTATTGTGAGTATGTTTAGGAAGAGGTTGTAATGTGGGTTGAGTAACAGGTCATGACAGACTAGGGTCAAAATGGGTAATCTTTGGTACAACACAAGACACAGGTTGACAAGAATCACTTCTTGTCCAAAATTTATAAATAACTAGTGGATCATATATGATTAGAGAACTATATTATTTCCATGATGATCTATTATTTTAAAACTGAATAAATTGTTTAGAAGGTTTTATGCATCAAATTTAAACTTTGGGTGACTTCAACCTGTTAGACCCCTTTTACCTATTAACCTTATTTTTTTTTATTACTTGTTTCACCCACTACATTTAAAGCATAAGCATAAATGGCCATTCATAAGTAAATGGGTCAAAATTGAGAGAAAAAATTAACACCTACCAAAGTATGGGACTCTTGCTATAGTTTCCAGAACGAAAAACCTCGGATAATCTCGGTCATGGTACAATATGTCTAGCAAGTTGATTACCGTGTCCTGGACCAAGAGACAAAACAAATAAAAATCACCTCTTTTAAATAATACCACGTAACATAACATTCGAAAATTTTGAATGTCATGCTTAAGTCACAATTTCCCAGTATCATGCTTCAATATTTTATGGTGAAAAGACATCGACAAGTTCATAAAGGGATTACAAAGAGCAAAAGTTAGATTCATACCGTAAGAAATATATTTATAGATTGTTCAAATTTTATGACCCATTTCTCTATAGAGCTTGAAGGTTTCTTATTAGGTGGTTCACCAGGACTTCCAGCGGCTTTATCAGGGAAAGTCTTGGGTAGAAAAGTTTCTTCTATAACTACTTTCTCCTCATCCTCTCGCAAAGTGGTTGCTTGGATATTAGACAACCTCCTACATATGTACAAATATAACTAAGACGCGATAAAAGTGAATACAAGCATAATTTTAACGAAGACAACAAATTCACAAATTAAAACATAGAAAAAGCGTTATCTATCATCTTCTGCAATTCAAACCATTTTCAGGATTGGAGAACCTTGATAAGTGAAACGGTTCATATACTAGAAGACCATATTAGCAGTATGCAGGCCGGTACACCTAGCTGATTTATGTAGCCATGTAGGTCATTTTTTTTTTATCGCGCCACGTAAAGCCTAAGTTTTAGTTGTACATCAATCATTTTTTAACTTATGGCTTAGAAATGTGAGTTCAAAATAAGCATCACTCCATCCGCTTAAAAGACGTATATTTTCATCTAATACTATAAGCTAAAATGCAGCATTATCCAAACACTTCAAAAGACCTTACTCCGTTTAAAAAACACAATAACACTACGTATTCGCGTAATTGTGATCTTACATATGTCTGTGATCAACAGATTTTCTTATCCCATTCTTAACAACTACACTCATTTCATAAAGTGAATCCCATTATCAGTAAACATATATAAATAAACAAAACCCCAATAACACCCTAAACAAAACCCTAGCTTCTTCACAGTATACCAAATTAAGCTGCATAATTTAAGAATCGCAATTACATGAATAAATTAAGATTACATTTACATAATTAAGCTGAAAATCACTTAAAAACAATTTAAAATTTACTATACAATTTACCTGAATTGGAGCTGATGAGGAACAGTGAGTGGAGTATGAACAGAAAGAGGATTAAAAAAACTTGAATTTTTGGAAATAGAATTTGTTTTTGGTTTTAAATATTTTGATGATGATGAGATTGATAATGGAGACAGAGATGTAGAATAAAAAGAAATTATCATCATAACACACACCAGTTTTTGTGCATTAAAATGAACAATTTTGGGGGTTTTGTATACTCAGAAAAATGAAGATGGGATGATATAAAAACAGTTAAGCATAAATAAAAGAGAAAATTCCATAAATCATATGTTTGGTTTATACAAATTTTCACAAGTTATACCCAAACTTATTTTTTAGTTATCGATACAATAAGTTTTCGTTTTGCTTGTAAACACTACCTCCGTCACAATTTGTTAATTTTTCCCGTTAAGTTCCATTAAGTGATATGCATGTGAGGTCAGATCTGTCTTTTCCCCTTTTCCTATCTATCACTTATTCGCTATTTATAAACACCCCATCCGTTCATTTTCTTAACATCGTCAAAACTGAAATCGAGTAAAACAAAATCGAGTCATGGTGAATTGTGATGATTCGCATATCGTGGACCTCCGCGAATCTAGGTTGGTGATTCTATAGATGGGGGAAAGGGAAAAAGACGGATTTGATCTCACGTGCATGACACGTGATGTTGTGACGGAGGCACTGTTTACGAGCAAAATGGAAACTTATTGTACTGATAACCTGAAAAAAAAAAAAGTTTGTGTATGACTTGTGAAAATCTGTGTAAACCACATGTATGGTTTTTGAAATTTTCACCTAATAAAATGATTTTTTAAGTTGTACGGATTTGTGAATTTTATATTCAACACGAGTTTAACTGAAAATTTTATAAAATAAATGATTTATTAAAGGAATATACGAGGATAATTGGAGAGTTTAATGATTTTTGATAATTAAATTTTTCTTTAAAGACGATCTTTTAGGGAAAAAATTTGTATTAAGAACAATTAAAAATTGACGGACGGATGAAGTAGGTGTCATAACTTATGTTAACGATAATACACTCAAAACTTGATGAATTATGTCATAACAATTTTACACTCTATCTTATCTTATAATCATAAAATATAGGAAACAATAGCGTAAGACGTCATCATTTTAATTAAGTTTTAATTTGTCAATTAAGCCCCTTAGTTCTAATAAATTTTAGAATAAGATCCTTAATTTTTTTTTAAAATAACCTTTTTTAATCAACTACTCACATATACATAATAAGAATTTTAATTCACTAATTAAAACATTATCCAAATCGATCTATAATGTTTATATTTTCAATTCACTGAGTAGGAATAATATTATTTGAAAAGCTTAATATAGACATAAAATAATTAATTTTTTCCACTAACTTGGTTTCAAAATATTTTAATATCTTAATCTCTACTTATATAATCCATTTATATAAAGTAATATTATCATGAATCCAACTAAATGCTTAATATACATATTAACTTACACACTATATTATTAGAACAAGATATTAAATACAAAATTTTATTTTATAAATCAATTGCCCGTGTGTATACACGGATTTAAAATCTAATTTTATATAAACGATCATAGGTTCAAAAGATCTTACATCGATCCTATTATGGATTTTTGCATCAATGTTTAGATTTATTCAAAGTTCCAATTTTACTTTGAATAAATCAAAAGAATATAATGATATACATCTTTTTATATTATAACATATTTTCAATTGTTCATTAGTCCTTTAAATTTGAATATCGCATATTACTTTTATGTCTTTTTTATATAGATGTACTAGGTCTTGAGCATGTGCAGTGTACGACCGTTTTTAAGATATAGTGATATGTTTAATTTGTAAGTAGCTCAATGCACAAATACATTAATGCTATTAACTTAAATATGCAATTATCATTGTAAATCAAAATATTTGCATAAATCTATAAAGGAAATGGTGAATTTTGACGTTTAAAAGATAAAAGGCATAAACCAAATAATATATATTACAAATGTTGCATAACTTCAATTTAAACTACGTTAATTGTGAAGTTTCCGATATTCTTGTAATTGTTGCAAATCAATACCCTTAATCCACTTTTGCTTTTTAACTCTAGAACATTTAACATGTAGTCGACAATGAGCAAAAAAAAGACATTGAAGAAATAAACCGAAATGAGACTCTCATAATTGCATGACAACAATTGAATTGAATAAACGTTATATAGTTGCATATTTTCGAATTATTTGTTTGACACGACCATGATCATAATTGATATGGATAAAAGTTATATCATTATATTGGATGGATAAAAGTTATATCATTATATTGGATAGTGAGTTATCCGGGATTTGAATTTTGGTGGGAGGGTAAATATTAATTTTTTTTATTCAATTAAATAAAAATGGATAAATGAGAAATTTAAGTATAGAAAATGGGTATATGTAATATTTCAAATTTGGGTCGGGTATATATGAACTTATTTAACTTATATAGGGGATATATGTAATTCTCTTTTAATAATTTGAGTTAATTAAGGAATAAGCATATGTGTCATAGGTAAAAATTTGATTAACTGTCAACATTAATTGGTGTGATGCCATGTCATATTGTATATATATACATCGATGGCCGATGTTTTACTGTTCACGCGTATTTTTAATATGCTGCAACCTTCTCTTTTCTAAAACATGTGCATCGCACCAATCAAGAAGAAGTTGCGCCGGAATAGTTGACTGACTAAGTTTAATTAGATACTCCCTCCGTCCCATTTCTATTGTCCATTATTTCCATTTTGGGGTGTACCAAATTAATTGTCCACTTTCATAAATAGAAAGTTTAAGGAAATAAAGTTCTTTTTTACCCCTAGTGTATATATATAAGACAAAAAAATAGGTAAAAAGTAGAGGGTAAAACTGTCATTTTATCAAAAAGTAAGAGAGAGATAGTTATATTTTCTTAAACTACGTGTCTTTTTGTCTGGTGACAATAAAATTGGGACGGAGGGAGTATTTAGATGGAGTGATGGACACCACCATGGGATGAATTTTCATAATATACTCCGTAATAAATAAGTTAAGAGATGACATGGAGCTACATGAGACAAATTATATTTGATGTTTGTGTGTCATCAAATACATTATATTATATTTTTTATATATAAATAAAATAACATAGATTTATAATAATAATAGTTATTATTACCCCTCCGTATTACACGAGTATATAATATAATTTACAAAAAAAAAGTTAAAGATAAAGAAATCCACTAAAATAGTATATATCCTATTTTATAACACAATGAATTATTTATATTCTAACAATTTAATAAATTTGACATATCTCTTTTAATGTATTGCTCAATAATTAAAAATTGTAAAACGAAATGCGATAACTTTCTAGATTATTTTTTTAATAAGTTTCCTTAAAAGATAATTTATGTATATTATACATTTTAATTGTATCCTTAACCTTTTTATCATTTTAGGTTTAAAACTTTAAATTGTTGTAAATTGAGATGTCGACTACATTTTCATTCAATAAATGATTTTGTTTGTCTTAAATAAAATTTTGCAATTGAGTAATTGGAATATCGCAACGAAGTGCGATCATACCACTTGTTTTGAACAAAAGTGGAGAGAATAGAGAGATAGATTTTAAAAATAAACTTTTATACACTTACATTTGGATCACCATCAAATCACATCAAACACCTAGAGAAAACTTGAGAGGAAATTACACAAGTCATCCTTTAAATTTATCTCACATTTCATTGGCAGTTATTTACAAACTTTAATTACACCAATCAACCTTATTTCAAAGTTGTAACGCCAAATCGCCAATAGTCCTTTGATCATTAACTATTTCTATAAAAAGTACCATGTGTGATTTATTTTTATTCTTTTAAAATACATTCTTTATTTCACTTAGCAAATTCATCACTATAATTCGGTCCCCTTATCCACTAAACCATCAAATTTTATAGTCAATCACCGTCTTTCACCATCCGGTGAACCTCTATTTCCCAATCGATCTATAACGCCACGATTTTTTGATAGCCTCCGCCTTTTCTCGTTTGGTGGTATTTTAGTCCTTTCATTAGGTATGGGGATGAGGAGCGAAATGAATATTCAGATTAAAAGACTACATTTGCAAAAAATCGAACCTAATTATTAAAAGTGAAATTGATGATAAAGAACGTAATTTACTCTTTATATTATCATGGTCCTAATGTTTTCGTAACAAATACTCCCTCCATCCCAATTTGATTGTCCTCAAATAGAAAATATGCAGTTTAAGAAAAACACAATAATACTACTTACTTTTTGCACAATGATATTTTACCCATAACTAATCAATTTGACAATCATTTTACTTTGTAATCTATTTTTTGAAGTAGGGACAATACGGTAAATATGATCAAATTTCCTTTACATATTTGATAGTGGACAATCAATTTGGGATAACCCGAAATGGAAAAGTAGACTAATAAATTGGGACGGATGGAGTTGTTTAACTCTGTAAATTGATTGATTTAAAAAAATTATATAGCTAATGTCGCTTTTTATGTCATGGTCTTCGAAACGACACCATTAATTTATTGAGCTAGCTAGCGTTCACAACCAGTTGTTTTGAAAAAAAAGACATTTTTTTTTATCAATTATTAGAACGAAATAGATTATTAAATGAAGTTTCAATGTACCACTTTATTTCCCTTATTTATTTATTAATAATTATTAATCCCATAATCAAGGATGGAAGCTTTAATATTTTATTAGGGTTTGGATAACTTGTGCCTTAAGGGCACAAGATAAGCCTCTTTAAATGCACTATAACTTACCAAATATATCATAAAATTCATTCACTAAACTCACTAATTTCCAATTATAAATCTTTATTAATTACAATTTATATTATTTATAAAAAATTCAAGTTCATTAAATGTTATTAACATGTGCCATAGGGCACAAGTTAGATTTTCCCATTTTATTATTATATCCAAAACATTCCATTAAAAATTAAGATCACCGCAGATGATTTAGCTAACTTTCATATCTTTTCTTCTACTCAATAACACAATGAGGGAAAAAAACTACGAAGAGAGTATCGTAAAAGTGTAATTTAGAGGGTACCCTAATCATGGTATCATATTTTAATAATACATGTTTGTCCCATTTGTTTGGAGCATCAACACCGGATAAATTATATGTTCACATGTGCTGAAACACAGTTGTAGAGTCTGAGCGTTTGCGGTGGTTATACCGCTTGACCAATGCTCAATTGGTCACGAGAGGGTACTATAACAAACACATGAACTTGAACATCCAAAGAAGAGTCTAGCCATAGGTCAAAAATATCAATTATTGATTAATCTTTGAGATTGAGTAAATACATTTTTTTCTAAACAACAACCATTAAAAGAAACACGGTAATAACTACTAAAAAAAGAGGAATATAAAGCAACTAGGATTATAGGTATAGCACAAGTAGGCTCTGATCATCTTTTATATTGAGCTATTGAAGTATCTATTCGGGTTATAATTGCGTAATTTTATCATATTACGAGTGGAAATCTTTGAAAAATGCTAAGATATGGGTAAGAGTTATCGCATATCTTCCTATTATCGGGAAACCAACGAAAGTAAGTTTGATTTCTTATAACCGAATCAAGTTCGAGCTTCGTTCTATGTCAACTCAAGACTCAACCACAATCTTGAGGGCTCAAAATGTTATTTTCTAATCTTATACATAAAATATCTAGAAACTAACAAAACTTTATGGTCCTTTATGTAACATCCTAAAAAAGTGCTTTAATTAGTACATTATCCTTCACCTTCTTTCAAACCAAAATCATAAAATCCAGTTCAATCAAACAAAAGGTTCATCATCATTCATCAATCATCAATGGAAGAAGAGAGAGAAACCTTAGTAGCAATCACCAATTACAATAAACCAAAGTCAAAGTCAAACTATTGGATCATCGACACACTTGAATCAACCCGGTATTCATGGATCTTTATGGAACAATCAAACCCATTAAAAGCTACACTTTCATGGTTAATATTTTTCATCTTTACTATTGGTGTTCCAAGTTTATCACATATTGTGTATCAATGTAACACATGTGATCATAGCCATCAACGGCCGTTCGATATGATCGTGCAGTTGTCACTATCGATTTGTTCGACTTTATCGTTCATTAGTTTATCGTTGTTTACGAAAAAATACGGGCTTCGAAGATTCTTGTTTCTTGATAAGCTGTCTGATGTTAGTGCTAAAGTTCGTGATGGGTACTCTGATCAGCTTCATGTAAGTTTTCTTAACTTCTTCTTTTGTTTCTCACATGTTTGAGTTTATTTTGATTCACAAGTTTTGATTTGATGATTAGGAAGGTGAATTTATTTCATTTTTGGTTTGATACGTTAAGATTTACTAAAAATAGTTTTATTCATTATGCAGTAAATTTTTTATAATGTTAATCAGAGAATAATATTTAAAACAAGTAATAAGTTGCTATTTTGTAACATTAACTATATCGTTGTGTTTGATTCGTAGAACTTTTTCAAGGAATTGAAATCTCAATTCCATTCTTTAAGAAGTTAAGGGTGTTTGGAATCATAATTTCTTCACTCAAAGTAATTTACATCTTTTGAAATTTCAATTGCTTCGATAAATTTCAATGCCATAGAAAACATCCGCGAACCAAATGCACCTTAACTTTGGTAAGGTGGTCATGTAAGTGATTAATAATCATTATTTTTCTAAGGTTTGAAATTCAAAAAAAAAATAAAAAAATTCTAGTATACCAAATTAGATTATAAAAAAAAATAAAAAACTCAATAATGGTTCTCTCTTTTTTTTTTTTTTGTTACTTACAAAATTAGGCCATGATTAGTTTGTTAATATTGGATTATGGTGGACTATTTGATTGGATATATTGGATAGCGTGATGAACTTGAATGTTTCTAGCTTTTGAATAAAGTAAGGGCCTTTTCGTTAGGTTTACATGACTGTGCTTTTTTGATTATTTAATATTGAAGAACAACCGGAAAATTCGAAATAATTTTTTTTATTAGGTTTATTTCATCATATCATCAAGTTCTATATATTATTATATTTTTGAAACAAGATCTCTATAAAATTATAAATAATGTCCGGACGATATGATTGAATGACCATCAAATACGAACTAAGAAATCCGGAATTCGGAGAGGTATTCACGAAATGTTTACTAATCTACAATCAAAAACTGCTAAACCTTAATCCTAAAAGTGTTTAAATACCTCAGAAAGTAAGCTAAAACAAAGCTCATAAAAATTGATCAAGACAAGGAAGTCTAAATAAATATTAAAGCTCAAAATTAAACCATAAATGATTAAAATGACATTTTTCGATCCTAAACGATCCCGAAAATCTAAAAATATTACGATGACAAAGCAATAGCTTTGCTCGTTGAGCCATTTTTGAGTGACCTACATCAATCAATTCTTTGAGACACGTATATACGTGTTAATGTTTCATTGTAGTTTGTGTAGATGGTAGGTTGGGGTCACTTTCTTTTGAGTTTTGACCCGTGAGAAAATGAGACACCTATTAAACTCTTTTCCATTTTCCTTTTTATTTCAATTTAATTTATTACTGTATTATTATTATTATTTTTTTGGTACGTCATAGAAAAGCAAACCAAACAAATTAATGCCAAATTGTTTCCTATCTCATTGTCATAGAAAAGACTGTTTTAGTCTCGTGGCTAAAAAGTGTAACTTCAAAATTGGAAAAAAAAAATAAAAATAAATAATAATAATAATTTATTTGGATAATCAACACACTGACAAAGATTAATTTAGCTTTGTCATACCTTAGAAGGCTTGTTAAATCTCAAAAAGTTCAAAAATTCTCACTGAATTTTCATTTCATTTCGATCTATATGCTTCTTGATTAAGAGATTAGCCGTTAATGTGCATAGCCAGTTGTTCCCTTCGTCGCAAAATAAATGTCTGTCATTCTATTTTAGTTTTTATAAAAATCCATATCTACTTCAAAAATTAAATTACCGAGTTTCCCATTTTACGGTGAATATTCACTTTTGATGATTGTCGACTATCTGAGAAATTTTGATTACTGAAGCGTAGGCAACCCATAAAATAAGACTGAATAACGGTACCATGAGTAATATAACCAACCTTCGTTAATCAATTTTGTTGCAGCTAGTATTGAACTGATTATCAGATTATAAACAGAAGAATGTTATCTAACACTAGAAACTGATTAATCACTTTCAAAACGCACATCCAAATGCTTCCTTATACGGAGTATATAATTTTTAAAATTTATTTTTGTGTTGGTTACAATCATGTATGTTTTTTTTGTTTTTTCTGTTTTTGGTGTTGATCAAACTAACATTTTAACTGCATGACTCTTTATTATATATGCAGAGATCAATGAAGCTACTATGTGCATTCATCGTTCCATGTTTTCTAGCCGATAGTGCTTACAAAATATGGTGGTTTAGTTCTGGTGGAATCCAAATACCTTTCGTTTCAAACATTTACCTAAGCCACGCGTTCGCTTGCATTCTGCTTTTGTCTTCTTGGTTATACCGAACATCGCTCTTCTTTCTTGTTTGTGTTTTATTCAAACTCACATGTTCTTTACAAATTCTCCGGTTAGAGGATTTTGCAAAAGTGTTTGAGAAACAAGCGGATGTGGGTTCAATATTGAAGGAACATCTTGCTATTAGAAAAACTCTTCGTATTATAAGTCACAGGTTTCGTGCATTCATTTTGTCGACTTTGACTTTGGTTACAGCAAGTTTATTTGCTTCTCTGCTTGTTACAACTGAGACTGGTTCACTTGTTAATATTTCCACTGCTGGAGAACTTGCGGTAATCTTGCATCTCTCCGCTACCTATAAGTAGTAATTTTAATTCATTAGAATATGATTGGGTCGATTTGGGTTAAGTTTTAACTGATCAAAAGGGTAAGAATGAAACGGGTCGAAGTGTAGTTTTCAGCTCCAGCTTCTAAACTGTTCGATTAAAAATATGGATTTTAATGACAACATTATTGTTGATCAAGTTTACTTACAAAAAAAAAAAAAAAAAACTTGTTGTACAGAAAGTGCTGCAGGTCAACCTAGCATTAGCCCGACCTGCTCAATATTACCCATTCTGACACATTACCCGACCCATGCATTTTGGTTTTCCTCTACCTTAATTATATGCATTCAGTGTAGGTAGTTGTAAAAAATCTACTGCAGAGGAAGATCCAAGATTCTCAACTAGTGTATGCACACAAAAAAAAAGGGATTAGTGTAGGGGAATGCATCAAACTTGTGCACGAAGTCTATTGTATGTACCCAACTTGTTTTTGGTCTATTGTGTGTATCAATCTTCAACTTTGGTCTATTGTGTGTATCAAATGACTGATTTGATAACGTGTCAAACGTATAATTTGCCACGTCGTTGACACATCATCAAAAAAAGGTGCCACGTCATCCCGATACACACAATAGACCAAAGTTGAAGATTGATATACACAGTAGACTTCGTACACAAGTTGGATGCATTCCCCTGCACTAAACCCAAAAAAAAAAAAGTCAATTAGGGAATACATAACCAAAATAGCATTTTTTTTTTTTTTTTTAAATGAAGTACTACACGTTTTGATATAATTCTATAAGCAAGTTTTATGATTACCTGTGTAGCCTTATTAAACTTGTGAAAACCACATTAGTACTATGAGTATTATTATGAGCTTAGAGTATGCACATTGAGTATAAAAAGTCAAATGGATGGCACTTTTGCATTCCCCTGCACTAAACCCAACAAAAAAAAAAAGTCAATTAGGGAATACATAACCAGAATGTTTCTTGTTGTAGCGACAGAACTCCTATTAATTCCTTTGAGTATGACTGTTGGTTTTCAATTACGTTGCAGCTGTGCTCCTTGACACTTGTGACGGGTCTATGCATATGCCTACGCAGTGCTGCAAAAATTACACACAAAGCTCAATCGGTGACGAGTTTGGCAGCCAAATGGCATACTTGTGCCACTGTTGACTCGTTTGACGATGTGGTCCCTAATGAGGACACTCCGATGGCTAATGCTAATGACCAGGTTAATTACCATTTTAATGCTCATATGGATTCAGACATGGATGAAGGAGATGAAGACGAGTTGGATAATACAAAGATGGTTCCAATATATAGGAACACAATTACATACCAGAAGAGACAGGCCTTAGGTGAGTTTTATTGGGTTTTTAAGCAAAAGATTTATAATCAGAACAACATAGTTAGATGTCTTAAAAAAGATAAAGATAAGTAGATATTTTTACATCTATCCTAACGTAGTTTGACTCAACATTTTCTTGTTTCTCTGAGTTATATGGGTTGAAAGGTTCAAGAGGTAAAAATTTGCCAAAAATCCATTTTTAGTGCATACAATTGTTATATTCAAATAGTTAGGATTTCTTCGTATTCTGGTTATAATAATTAATGATTTCTTTATTATATAGTAGCCTCTATGAAAGGAAATATTAAAATCTTAGCGGGTCGAGGCAACTTAACGTGGCCCGTTTGACCCATACTAAAGAATGACCGTATGCAACCCAAACCCGTCAAGAATTTTGCTTTATGATGTGAAATTTAGAATTCAAGATTGCATTTTTTTGTTTCTTGCAGTGACGTATTTTGAGAACAACAGAGCTGGGATCACTGTTTTTGGATTCATGCTGGATAGATCATCACTACACACAATCTTTGCAATCGAATTGTCACTCACACTTTGGTTGCTCAACAAGACAATCGGTTTCTCATGAACTTTCTTAGTACCGATTACCAAATTAGTCCGGTTTTTAAGATTTGGTTCAAAAAATGCTGAAGCAAATGCAAAATTGTAAACAGCTTCAATGTAAGTCGCTCTGTAATCAAGATTCTGCTGCACAGCCCCCTTGCTTCTTTGCGTGCTACTACTATGGGTCAAATAACCAAATGGGTCATCCTGAAATCAAGATTTCGCTTTATTGCCACGTGTGTTATCTGTGGTCGTGCCCCTTGGTATCTTATAATGGTGGAATGATCTCAGTTGTCATCAAGGAATCAAGATTTCTTTCATACTACTGTTAGGCATTTGTATTTTGTTCATTCACTTCATTGTTTCATATGCATATATGTATACTTGTATCTCCTTGTACTATATCTTTGCCCATGTGAATTTATATACGCTAATCAATAAGATTATAAATTTAGTGCTCTTTTACTATTTAATTAAGACGTCCAAATAATAACTTAAGTCGTATCATACAGCTAACATGCTCAATGATTTTGTGCTTTCATATAGTTGGTACTTTAGTATCTTCTTGTACATACACACATTAAATACACAATAATTGTGAGAGCATTTACTAGCTCTCGGTTGAACTTATCAACGACTACCGATCCAATCAGCGTGTCTTTAAATGACGGTTGGTCCTTCCAAACCTTCCATTGTTTTATGGAATGACAACATCCATACTTGTCAATGGACCATAATATTTTAAGGGTCAAAATGTCATATTCTAAACTTAAACATAACATATGTCAAAAAACAAACCTCGAGGGTTATTTTGGTAACATCTTAATAACAATAATATATAACTAGCGTCCAAATCACAAGATTCATCATTTATCAATCTGTGGTGATTCATCATTTATCAATCATCAATGGAAGAACAGAGAGAAACACTAGTAACAAAGTCAAAGTCAAACTATTGGATCATTGACACACTTGAATCAACCCGATATTCATGGATCTTTATTGATCAATCAAACCCATTTAAAGCAACACTTTCATGGTTGATATTTTTCATATTTACTATTGGTGTTCCAACTTTGTCACATATTGTGTATCAATGTAATTCATGTGATCATAGTCATCAACGACCGTTTGATTTGATCGTACAGTTGTCGTTATCGATTTGCTCCGCTTTATCTTTCATTAGTTTGTCATCATTTGCTCGAAAATACGGGCTCCGGAGATTCTTGTTTCTGAATAAGTTGCCTGATGTTAGTGTTAAAGTCCGTGATGGTTATTCTGATCAGCTTCATGTAAGTGTTTTGTTATTGTGAATTTCAGATCAAGTTTAATAAATAGGAATTTATTAATGTGGAAATACTTTTACTTCCTTGAATTTGAATATTTTTTTTCAATTACAAAGTTTCCATTACCTGTTTCAACTTTTTTGCCTGCACATGTTATTCTGCCATATTTTTAACCATCAAGTTTTTACTAGTATTATCAAAATTAATATTACCGTTTTGTTACTGTCATAAAATAGATAGATGGGGTTAACATGTATGCTGCTAGTTTAAAGTTAGTTTAGGGGTGGAAGTTCAGGTCTGGTCGGGTTGCCGTGTAAGAATTACGCGAACCCCAAACCGGTCCTGATTTGATATATGGGTTGGCTTGTTAAAAGCATAACATCCTTACATAAAACGACCTAACAGGTTGTGAGTTGGCTGGTCGGTTTTGGATCAAATTTGGCAGGTTAGTTTCGGGTTGGTGGTTAGACCCATTAACCCGAATCTTGATCCGAACCAAAAAGAGGTTGGTGGGATTTGGGTTGACTTGTTGAGAATCACAACCCTAACTAGTTTATTTCTGTGTCGGGTTTATGTTTGTCTCGAGAATTGCCACCTAGGTACTTTTAAGGATATTCTTAGAGAAAATATATACTACTATTTTAACTCTTGAGATTTTACACTATTACATGGTTAAGCTTGGCAGTTGCTACACCCACGGCGGTCGGCGCAGCCTTATTACTACTGTTGGTTACAATCATTTATCATTCTAGTGTTGGTAAAACTTTAACGTGTTGACTATATATGCATGCAGAGATCAATGAAGCTACTATCTGCATTCATCGTTCCATGTTTTCTAGCCGATAGTGCTTACAAGATATGGTGGTTTAGTTCTGGCGCAAACCAAATACCCTATATTTTCAACATCTACTTAAGCCACACATTCGCTTGCATTCTGCTTTTGTCTTCTTGGTTATACCGAACGTCACTCTTCTTTCTTGTCTGTGTTTTATTCAAGCTCACATGTTCTTTACAAATTCTTCGGTTAGAGGATTTTGCTAAAGTGTTTGAGAAACAAACGGATGTAGGTTCAATATTGATGGAGCATCTTGCTATTAGTAGAACTCTTCGTATTATAGGTAACAGGTTTCGTGGATTCATTTTGTCAACTTTAATTTTGGTTACAGCAAGTCAATTTGCTTCTCTGCTTGTCACAACTAAGACTGGTTCACTTGTCAATATTTTCACTGCCGGAGAACTTGCGGTAATCTTACATCTCCTGTCTAATTATAATAAGCAATATCGACCCATTAAAATGAATGGGCCTATTTGGGTTACGTTTTATCTATAAATGATAAAATGGGTAGAATCAAAAAGCTAAGGTAAGAATAAAACAGACCGAAAATCACCAAATTCCATTTCTTTCTTTTTTCTTATATATTTTTTATAAAAAAATAAAAAAAATTGTTTTTTAGTTTTTTAGCAAAACCTTCTAAACTGTTTGACTAAATTAATCTATTATTTGTTTGGATGATGATATAGTTGATCAACTTTTAACATTTTAATTACTTTTGAATAAGAAATTGGACAGAAAGTGTTTGCGGGTCATCCTAGCATTGACCTGACCTTGGCTTCCTTGTAGGTCAGCCCATGTGTTCTAAGAAAATTGATAATTACTGAGGTCGCACATGCGTACTACCAATTTCCGGCTTCCAAATTCACAGCCTTAATAAGTTTCTGAAAACCACAATGTTATTATGTGTATTATTATGAAGAGATGGAGAATGTGCCTTGACTATAAAAATCACATGGATGGCAACTTATTTTCATAGTTTTAGCTGTAGCAAGTAAAAAGGAAATTCTGGTTCTTAAAGTAGGGACACTCCTATCGTTATTCTTGAACTGTGACTTTTGGTTTTCGATTGTGTTGCAGCTATGCTCTTTGACACTTGTGACTGGTTTATGCATATGTCTACGCAGTGCTGCAAAAGTTACACACAAAGTTCAATCTGTGACGAGTTTGGCTGCCAAATGGCATAGTTGTGCCACTATCGACTCGTTTGACCATGTGGGCCCTACTGAAGAGACTCCGATGGCTAATGCTAATCACCAGGCTGATTACCATTTTAATGCCCATATGGATTCAGACATGGATGTAGGAGAAGAGGATGAATTGGATAATACAACGATGGTTCCTATTTATAGGAACACAATTACATACCAGAAGAAACAAGCCTTAGGTGAGTTTTATTGGGTTCTTTAAAGTGTTTAAACGTGAAATCCTCAATAAGAAGAATATAATATAAGTCTGTTAAATAAAATTGGTAGAAAAGTTTTGGATTTATCTTAATAAGTAGGTTATTGTACCATTTTGTTGTTTCTCTGAATATGATCATTTTAACAGAGTTGTTAGAAAATTATATTCGTAGTAACTTTTACTCAAACACTACAACTTGCAGTAATTAGTTTAAACTATAGGTGGCAATTTCGACCCATTTACCTATGAAGGAGTCAATATGGGTCATGTTTTGTCTTAATTGGGTAAAATTATTAAATTGGTAGGGGTTAAATGGGTTGATAGTCTCAAAGAGGTTTAAAAAATCGCCAAAAATCAATTTTTAGTGAATACAATATCTTAAGTTGCATTTTAAAGAATGCATATTTTCTTCCAATAATATTGTTAAAGTAGTCAGAATTATTACCTTCTTTGGTTGTACTTCGTAGTAGTTTAAATATTAGATGAAAAAATTGTTTGTGGGTCAAGCCAACATGGCCCATTTGACCCATTCATGACGTGTTTCAACTTAAACCCATAATCACCTCTTACTCGACCCATTCATGTTGTATGTATTACTGTTAAAGCCAATCCAAACGCCCCTTAGATGTAACCCCTTAAGAATCTTGCGTTTTTGTTTTATTTTTGCAGTGACGTATTTTGAGAACAACAGAACCGGGATCACTGTTTTTGGATTCATGCTGGATAGGTTATCACTACGCATGATCTTTTCAGTTGAAATGTCACTCACACTCTGGTTACTTAAAAAGACAATCGATTTCTCATGAACATTAGTCTGCTTTCCAAAAGTTTGGCCAAGAAATGCTGAAGCAAATCCAATTTGGCAACAGCTTCAATATCGTTATTTTATCTGTTTCTGAACTTTGGCTTAGTGTCACTTGGCATCTTATAAAGGGTCACTCTGTAAACAAGATTCTGCTGTAAGCCTGCTTTTTTCATTCTGCATATGGTGACACTTCGCATGCTACAATCGGTCAAACCAAATGGGCCATCTCGGAGTTGAAATTTCGCTCGATTGCCATGTGGCGTATTTGGGGCTGCACCATTTGGCATTGTATATTTGGTGGAATGATCTGAGGTGTCATATTGTCATTAGGAATCAAGATTTCTTTTAATTTTATAGTGAGGCATTTGTAATATTTTCACTGTTTCATATGCATATACATAACTGCTTGTTCTTTCTGTTTGTTGAAGTGAATTTATCTAGGCTAATAGGTACGATTATAAATTTAACACTGTAACTTTTCAAAAAAATTATATCGGATTTCTTTTTTGTAAACATACTTATATAGTTTTCATTAAGTAAAACAGATAAAAAGAACTTGCTAGTATGTTTAGCTTACTGAAAGGCTGATTATAATTCTGAAGCGCAATGCTGTTAGTGTATTTAGACAAGAATAAACAGTGGGGTGTGTTTGGATTTGCATCTTGGAACTGCTTATATGGTTTTTGTGACGTAATTGTTATGATCATCGTGTTAATGACGTTAAGAGAAACATATTGTACCTCACTACTTCATACTAGTATTAGTTTAACTAGTGGTTAAAGAATCAGTTTTATATATCAGTTTCATACTAGTTGCTACTTAGAATTATCTGCGTTTCATATATTTTGGTCATTTTATGTATAACTTATCAAATCATCAGAATTTACTTCTAATTACAAATAACTGAACAACATTTACACATCCAAACACTATTTGTCACGATCCAAACATGTTCCTATAACGATATGAAATATAGAAGTACTTGAAAAGTTAAAAACTTGTAGTAAACTGACAAGCCCAAAAGAAAATTTACCCAAAAACATTGATTTTATTAATCAACATTCTGTTTATGAATCAAACTACAATACATAATAATAATCACTAATATTACTACTACTCCAAAAGGAGAGCCAAGTACTTTATAAAGAGTCACAATCGACCGATGGACTAATGGGAATACTGAGGTTGAGATGACACAACGGTGTGAGGTTAGCCGCATTGTTTAAGTCAACTGGGAATGATTGAAGTGCGCCCTTAAGGCATTGACAAGTTGACTTTAAAACGTCTTTTGAAGCGTTAGCTGCTCGAACCAAATCTTGTGCACTAGCACAACATTGTGGGCTAGGCACATTCGAGTATCCAAACAAGAATGACTCACAACTCATCAACTTAAGGATTACCTCACCGCAGTCAGTTTGAGCATCTACGGGTTGATTTGACAAAAGAACTAGTGAGATCACCAAAATCAAACCCAATGGAATCATGTTTCGAATTTGAACCATTGTTGTTTTTCTTCAAAAGAATGAAATACCAAGAGTTTTTTTAGTAGAAGTATATTTTTAAGAAGAAGATGATGATAGCTTTAAGGTAAAAGGGTATTTATAGAGGGTCTAAATTTGATAAAATGGAATGTATTTAAGTCTAGTTATTGTGTCCTAATCTCCATGATTTCACAAAGTAAACGGTTTCAAACTTTGAACAATATACGGAGTATTATTTGAAATTTCTTTTATATTTTTTTTAGTAGAGAAATTTGTTTGGTAAAGAACATTTTTTTAATACTAGCATTGTACCCGCGCAATGCGGTGGTGATACTTTAAAATGATAAACGTTGATTTCGTTAATTCACATGATTGTTAAAGTTTTGAGGATGTGTTTTGATGATTTTTGTTGTGATTCGAATGTGTATTAGTATGTCAATGAAGTGATAAGTTGTGGACTCAAATAAGATGGTAAAGAAATTGAGAGCAAAATGTGAAAAAATGTATAAATGGATTAATGAAAATTGGAAATGAATATTAGAAAACCTAAAAGCTAAAAATAGAAATGTTTAAGTATTTAAGGTTACTAAAAATAGAAGGGCTAAATGCTATGTAGTAAAGTAAAGAAAAGATAAAGATATATATATATATATATATATATATTTTATTTATAGAAAACAAAGATGTTACAGATCTTTTATTTTATTCAGTTACATGCTCGTAACTGTATCAATTATATCATTTTAAGCATTTAGTTATATAGTAAATTTGATCAACATTTAATGAAATATTGCTAATTATCTTGAATAGAATTTACACATTTGAAGTAATGTGCTAATTAAGGTAATAAAGGTAAATTTCTCTTCTATACGTAATTTACATATTTAAAAAATAATGTAACGGTTTAGTTATGATCATTATCGCCTCTATTAATATGAGTTGGAAAATTTCAACGTAACTCTTTTTACCGAATTAAAAATAATTAAGATTCTGTTTTGTGATCTGATAATTAAACATGTAATTTAGGTAACGTATAATCAAGCAAATGAAGGTGCTTGATTAATAATTTGTTAATTATATGAAAAATAAAATTGTATATGTGATTGGTAGTAAGATGCGGATCTAAGAGAGGGCAGGTTGGCGGGGGCAACTGTTCATCCCTTTAAGAAATATTCTTTTTAGATTGTTAATGACATTTTAAATTTTTTACCCATTTTGAAACTTTTAGCTCCATCCATGGTTATAGTTAATTGTCAAACTCAAATACTTGATGCATGTTTGTTGTATTTTGCCTGTAGTTTAAAAAAGTAAATATGTGAAGAACAAAAAACAAAGAAAGTTAGATGGTAAACAACTGTAAAATTGTTTGGACATTTTCATTGTATGCACTAGATATTCATTTTATCAAAGTTGTTATTTTTATCTTTATCTTTAGTTATTATATAAGGCAAACATAGCTTCAATCTTGAAATAATGAGGTGTCATGTGTCCAACCTTTTCTTTATGTTTTATATTATTCATCTTTTAATATTTTATTCTATTTTATTATTATTATAAGGATTAGTGCAGAGGAATGCACTTAACTTTAGTTCAATGTCTATAGTATGTACCCAACTTCGTTTTGGTCTATTGTATGTATTAACCTTTCAATGTTGGTCTATTGTGTGTATCTGACTCACGTGACAATCATTTTTGATGATGTGTCAATGATGTGTCACATGACGTGGCACATTATACGGTTGACACATAATCAAATTAGTCATTGGATACACACAATAGACCAAAGTTGAAAGATTGATACACACAATAGACCAAAACAAAGTTGGCTATATGCTATTGACATCGGACTAAAGTTGAGTGCATTCTCCTGCACTAAACCCTATTATTATAATATGTTAACCTTATAATTATCAATAAAATACATTAAACTTAAACAAAAAATTAATATTTTATTCTTAATCTTTTTCATTTATTTTTTACTTTACATGATTCTGTCATTCAATCTTAAATTTACATGATTCCAAGCTCGTTTTTCTCTTCACGTTTCTACATATCGTCGTTTGTAACTTACTATTTGATCTTTTTAGTAGCATTTTATCTTCTTTTTTAGAAACTTTATGTCAATTAATCAAGCATAGTTTTGAAGCTAATATACACGTAACATTGAAAAAAATCAATATTAACATAGTTGGGTTAGGGTTGTGCATCGCACAACCAAGTATTTACTAGTATTCTTACAAACCACGAGTCCAATATTACGAGTTGAATCAAAAATTCAAAACTCTGACTCTTAAATGACTTTGACTTTTACGAGTCGTTTATTGACATCTCCGAGTCGTGTGTGACTCTTTCGAGTTTTGTGCGACTCTTACAAGTCAAAAATCGAAGAAACTTTAAGTGTAATGTTAAAAAAAAAATCAAATTTGAATAAAAAATGACAATAATTTATTTATAAATAAACATTTGTTGAGTGCCAGTCAACGACTTCACTATCGACTGTAATCATGTTTTACTTTTTTTTTTTAAGAACAAAAATCTTAAATAATATATACATATACATATAAATATATATATTGATTGTAAAAATAGTGACTATTAGGAGTCGGATAAAGTCACGAGTCGTGAGTTAAAAAAATAAATTCCGAATAAAGAGTCGAGTCATGAGATAACAACTATGCACACTATATATGTTGGTGTAAACAAAGAACATTTGAAAATTATGCTTACACCAAATATATTTCATCTCCAATTGATTGGTTTAAGGTTCGTATGTTGATTATCTTTTAAATGAAACTTCAAATTTAATTGTTTTCGCACTGACGGGTCAACCCCTGAACTCAAACTCGACCCGAAAATTTAAGTTGGTTGGCGGGTTAGTAAGTTGATGGGTTTATACTTAAAATTTCAAAATCGATTTTGAGTCATGTCAAGAATATATATGAATAACCCTAATTATAATCATCACTTTAAATATATGATGTACATATTACCGGAAAATGGTAGTATATCCTTATTTTTCATTCAGGAACGACATTTTGTTAAACTAACTTATACTAGCTCACTGCATGTAAACAGTAGTCACCGCTGCATTGTATCGACAAATATGTTGTTCCAAAATAAATATGGAAAATAATTTGTCATCATGCCTATTCCTCCTAGTAATCATGCTTATATCATAAGTAAATATCATGTGTCATGCACATGTTTTCTCTCACCTTATAATTTGTTGGTTTTACATGTGTCATCGCTTAAATGTTTTTTTTATAATGTCAAATATTCACACATTCCCTATTACAAATATATACATCAATTCACGAATATATACATTTGTCCATCCTAGTACGTGAAGCCCCCAACTTCATGGTTGACTAGGCACCAAGATATGCCTATGCCAATGGCCCTTTGATGTCATCTCTTGCATCATCGTCCTCTTTACTATTATTAGAGGAGTAAAAATGTGTAAACAATTTGAGTTTAACCTCTTGTAACATAATCCACACCATTCATTGATTAACTACAATTAATTAGAAGGCCATCGATTTGTTAACCAAATATGTCTAATATGGACTTACAAAAAGACTAAATTAACCCTATTAATTAAATACTAAACTGACTCAAAAAATTTCAAATTCAAAATACTAACTTATTTTCCTAAATATTAGGATCCAGTGATATTTTTTTAACTGAATTATAGGCATTTAAATACAAATACAAATACAAATAAGCAATAGCTGACGTCATGCAGTAATAGATTTTTACATACTACCGCAATGAGAGATACCAAACTTATCACGAATTCAATAATTCAACTTAATTTCATGTATGCTACTATGATCGAAAATTAAGATTAGGTTGCACGAATTGGGACCATATGTTATTCGGAGATATCAATATTTAAATGCAATTTATATACATTATGCTTTTGTATGTTGTTTTTTATATCTTATTTTCACTTTTTATGACTTTGACATCTCTGACGGATCATACTTCGTACAATTACAAAATACACATTACACAGATAGAACTTACCATTGATTTAAAATCGATAATACTAATGATGATCTCATTCACCTTTTCTAAAAAAATAATAATGGAAAATCACGTGAAATCACGGGTTATAAACTAGTGATTAATTAAAATTAGGACGCTATATATATAATTATTTTATTAAATTTCAGTAATACTAAACTAACACTTATATAATTAAAAATTTAAAATCGTTAAACTTGACAAGGTGAAAAAAAAAAAAAAAAAACCCGCTATACTTTTAATCAGTTCTGTTATATTTAGATTTAATTTTTTTTTACAAATCTGATCCCATAAAATTAAGTAGCCATGTTTTAGTAAAATACACATCAAATATATTTGGTATTTTGGTTAACAAACAAAAATCATATTCTGATTCGATTTGATTCGATTAACAATGGAGATCGTGTCTAGTTCAATTGCATCATGTCCAAAAGAGCATCAGAAAGTATATCAACAATGGTTCGATTACATTGATTCAGGTAATTATTAATTCTATTTAAATTCTTAATTTTTTAATGCTTGAATTCAGGTTAGTTCTAGGTATTTGATCATTTCATACATGCACAGCATATTACAAAAATGTGTCACATATGTGTGAAATAAAATTCCTAAATGACTATTTGCGTGCTTATGGATCTCAATTTAATCATGCCTGATTCGTTAGCTCTAGACTTCTTGTTAATATTTTGGGAATGTATTAAGCTCTATACTTTTTACTACGGTTAAAGCTGCATATGAACTTTCACTTTTGTACCGAGGTAACGGACCTATTTTCTTACCAATGTAGGTAGCGAATTTTTGAATTTTGTGTCGAGCTAGATAATATGTAATACGTGGCATATCACCGTAATGTCACGTAAAGCAATTTAAATAATGCCACATAATTCATATTTCATACTATCTAACTCGACACAAAATTCGAAAGTTTGCTACTTATATTAGTAATAAAATGGGTTCGTTACATAATTAGCTAGGTACAAAAGTGAAAGTTCGTTGTTGTAGCTTTAACCGTTTTTATTGTATGTATCTATGTTTTAAAAGTTTATAAATACTTTCTATTGTGTGTATCGAAAACTGACCTAAATACATACGATATTAGGCATTGTAGGAACTTTCAAACATACAATAGAACTTCTAAAACATGAATACATACATACGAATGAAAAAAGAGTAAACTTTAATACATTCCCAAAACATTAACCCTATAGTATATTATTTACCATTTTTAACATATGTTTGATTGTATGATCGAGTATGTACATACATATGTGTTTATGGTATTTTTTCTTTTTCACATGCCAATATAAAAGTGACTCTTTCTCATTGGGATAAGCCTTTGAAAATATATACAACCTTACCCAGATTTCCATTATATGTATCCAACTTCAAAAGTTTGACTGATGATGTATATTTATAAATGTGGTGTATGATAAGGTCTGATATATATTGTAGTACCTAACTACTTGGACGTACATTGTATGTATAAAATTTGTTATATATTGTCATTGTATGTATTTTGGTGACGTGTTAACTTGTAAAGATTTCATGTGACACATTATATAGAAAACACGTCACCAAAATATTTTTATATGATTTATGTGCAAATTGTCCAAAAATTTTAGAAAATTTCCTTTGAAAGTTATTATTCTGTTGGATTTAGTAAGGTTGTATATAGTATGAGTGTGAGTATGTTGATGTGATTCTTATATCTGTAGATGGTGATGGTCGAATCACGGGTGTTGATGCAACAGAGTTTTTGGCTCTGTCACAACTAACAAAGCCTGAACTTAAGCAGGTATGATAGTATCAATTAATATCGTTAAACAGCTTATTAGCTAGTTTTAATTCTACTATTAAGCTCGAGACGAAGTTTTTTGTGTTATCTTTTATTTTCACTATTGTATGTTTGGGGATCATATTCTACTCTAATCTGCTACTCATATTCACTCATGCCATCTTGTATGAGAAGTAAAACGTTCCACAAACCTGCTACTTAGTCGGTTAGCCATTAGGTAAACAATACATTTATAAGAATGCGAGAATGTATTTTTTTTTTTGCAGTCAAATGTAGAGCCGATAAAAACTGAAGTAAAAAGGTTGTAGTTTTCCTTTGTGATGATTTACTTCATATAAAAAATGCTTTACTGTATTTTTATATGTTCTAGTACAGTAAAGCATTTTTTTGCAGCTGGAATCAAATACATAAACTTGTGTATATTCTGCATATATGTCTATTTTTGCAGTACTGTGAAATGTCCAACACGAAAAAATGATAGATGGAGGCTACGCTTATTTATCGATCTTACTTATAAGACAGTTGCTTTCTTGTTTAAAATTGTATTTCTTGATATTAGATATTGTGCGTTTGAAGGTTTGGGCAATTGCAGATTCTAAGAGACAAGGATTTTTGGGTTTTAAAGAGTTCATCAGTGCTATGCAGGTGTGTAGCTAAATGTACATTATCTATTTTTAAAATCTTACAAAAGTGTAATTGTTTTTTTATTATTTATTTATTTATATATTTTTTTGGGTGATAGCTGGTGACTCTGGCACAAGCAGGACATGAGCTAAGTATAGAATTACTGAGAACCACAGGCATGTAATAAACACTTTTCCCATAAAACCTGTTAATATTACAAGTAAAATCTACCCTGATGATTGTTTACCATATAAATCATGTAATTATAATTAAGTCTCATCACTGAAAAATTTTTCGTGCTTTCTATGTGTTTCATAGATGTGGCGCGTTTGGACCTTCCATCTATGGAAGGTTTGGGTTCGTTTCTTGCGGTAAGTGCAACTTTTGTTTGACTACACTACATTTTGTGGAGCATTTACATATTACTGACTGATTATTATTTTTCTACACTGTAGAAGCGTAATGCTTCAAGAAGCGATGGTGTCCCCGAATCAAGTGGTTGGTGCATCTCTCATATTTAATCCTTCCCCCTTTCCATAGTAAGTGTCCTTTGACTTTTGAGAGTCAAAGAAAGCTACATTATAATTTTGGAAATGATATCATCATGTTTATGTTTGGTTTGAAATAGCCATATTATAATTGCACAAAGAAATAAGTCTTTTAAAATTTTGTAACATATTTAAATTATTTTTGAACATAGAAGTGCTAGGTTTCACATCTAAATACAGAATGTAGACACTTAATATGGAACGGATGCTACATCTCCAGCTATTGATCATGTTGTTGAATTTGAGATATGATGTAGGAACTCCTGCATTTGCAAATGTGCCAAAGCTGAACACCTTATTTTCTTCAAAATCTAGTAAGAAGGTAAGAATTTGCACCCATGTCATTCAGGTTTGTGTCACCGAGCAGTATTTACTCTGTTTTAGCCTTTTCAAATGCATATATGAATTGCGAACATTTAAATTAGGAAGAATCCTATAAGGGATGTCAAGAACTTAGAACCTGAAGCATTCATTCATTGGTTAACTTTAGAAATGGTGCGTTAGTACATCATGCTTTAAAGCGTCAACTATAGCTAATGGTTTAAAATCTTCCAGTTCCTCTAAACGGTTTTTAGGACTAGAATGTACTAGAAGTTTTTATTTTTTGTAGTTCTTTCTCAGACAGCACTTAGTGAAGCAACATCTATTGCTGATGGATTAAAGAGACTGTATGACGAAAAGCTAAAGCCGTTGGAAGTTACGTACCAATATAATGACTTCGTGTCTCCTTTATTGGTATAGTTGTAACATTATCTTGTTTTTTGTTGGTTATGTATTTATTTTCTAAATTGTTTGATATTATTTTTGGTAAACCTTATGATAAATCGTTTCAAAACATTATATGCAGACAAGTAGTGACTTTGATGCCAAGCCTATGGTAATGCTTCTCGGTCAATACTCAACTGGGAAAACGACATTTATAAAACATTTGCTTAAACGCAATTACCCAGGTCAGTAATCTTCTTTCAAGTTTCATGTTTTAAATTTATAGTGTGTGTTTTAGTTATAGTTTATGTATTACAGCATGACGCAAGGTTTAAGATCTTTGTATTACATGAACAGGAGCTCACATTGGACCAGAGCCAACGACTGATAGATTTGTTGTCGTTATGGTACCTTATCCTTATGATTACATTTATTTTCTCTTTTTTCTTCTTTAAATCATTTTAGTTATTCTCCGCTTGTATTTTGTTTCAATTTTTACGATTGCTGCATGATTCATCTATCTATCAATTTTTATATGTAGGATGGACCTGATGAGAGAAGCATACCTGGGAACACAGTTGCAGTACGAGCAGATATGCCATTCACCGGCCTTTCAACATTTGGAGGAGCCTTTTTATCCAAGTTTGAGTGTTCTCAACTGTCTCATTTAGTAAGTTCACAATTTGCAGTCATTGATGGTTAATTATGTACTCAGTTAGTTGTATTTATAGAGTTTTACCAATAAAATTCCTAATCCACTTCTAGCTTTTGGAACATATATCAATTGTGGACAGTCCAGGCGTTTTATCCGGAGAGAAGCAACGCACACTAAGGAGTTATGATTTTACTGGTGTCATAAAATGGTTTGCAGAAAAATGTGATCTTATTCTTCTCCTTTTTGACCCTCATAAACTCGATATAAGTGATGAATTCAAGCGTGTGATTTCATCTTTACATGGTCAAGACGACAAGATTCGTGTAGTCCTTAATAAATCAGACCAAGTTGATACACAAAAAGTAAGGATTAAAATCCAATTGTTCTTGCACCTTAATCTTTCTTAATTGCTCTTATAATGGGACGTTAAGTACTTAAGTATTGGTTACCTATGCATTTAATTTGAAAGTTTAACCTGCTTCACTTCATTTTTGATTTGAAGTTGATGCGAGTTTATGGGGCGTTGATGTGGTCACTTGGAAAAGTTTTGAATACGCCAGAAGTGACACGAGTTTATATCGGGTATAATTTTTCATGGTTGATTTTCTTTAAAAAAAGTTGATACTAACTACCAACTGTTGATGTTTTTGTCTTCTTGACAGATCTTTTAGTGACAAACCAATCAACAAAGAAGAACTTGACGCCATGGGGAAAGAGCTTTTTGAGAAAGAACAAGATGATCTGCTTTTAGACTTGATGGACATCCCAAAGAGAGCTTGTGATCGTCGAGTATGTCGTTTACCTTAATAGTTATATTTTGTTTTCATCTAAAAAGGCAGCAAAGGCCCCATTTAGTTTTATGAAACACTTCCTGTTTCATATGGTTTTTTCGTAAGAAACGAAAAGGAAATGTGTTCAACTTTGTATTTTTCAGAAAGGTTTTTTAAGACTACAACCCATAATTTCCCTTATATTATAGATGCGAAAACTGTGATTTGTGATTCTATAATTAAGCGCATTTTTGAAATTTCCAGCAGTTTTCTAGGTACACAAAACACTCCAATTTCTAGAAAAATACTGACTGACAAATGGAGGGATTTTTGTGTAACTAAATGAATCATAAATGTATTTTTATTCTTTTTCAGATAAATGAGTTTGTTAAGCGTGCTCGAGCTGCAAAGATACATGCGTATATAATCGGCCATTTGAAAAAAGAGATGCCTACAATGTTGGGTAAAACTAAAGCTCAGAAGAAACTCATGGACAACCTTCAAGATGAATTTGCAAAGGTGTTCCCCTTTTTTTTTTCAAGCTCATAAAAAAACACATCCACTAACTTCATTAGATCGTCAACTAAACACAGATTCAAAAGGAACACCATCTTCCACTAGGCGATTTTCCGGATGTTGAACACTATAGGGAAATTCTTGGTACATACAATATCGATAAGTTTGAAAAAGTGAAATCGAAGATGATAAAGGATGTGGATGACATGCTTGGATATGATATCCCTCAACTCTTGAAAAACTTCAAAAATCCTTATGATTAAAACTAGTTTTTAGTTTCTTGTTACATTGTAAGCTTTTAAGCAGTCGAATAGAAGACCTCACTATGTGTTGTATGTTCTTTCTATCGCACATTTTTAATTCTATTATATCGCAAAGTAGTATATAGTTGGCCGTTACACATTTGTAAATGTTGATAAATGTGCTGAGGAATGGATTCGAACTTCTGATCTATAAGTCACACATATGAAATCTGGGCATTTGTAGTGGCAGTACCACTTAACCTATAAGTCACACATGTATACTTAAGTTTTTTCAACGGGGTTTTAGCTTAAATTTGCAAATCATCAAACATATATCTAATATCTCTTTCAAAAATGCGATCAATTCTGTTTTTCTTTTCAATTGTAGCTTTCCATCTTTGGCAAAACATAATCTTGATTTTGCTATATCGTAGAGTATTGGTTTCGATTTGTACAATGGACCATAGTTTTTGGCTCGTGACTCAAGGTTAAAAATTTCAACTCATCTCGACTCATAAGAGTCATGACACAAATAAGGAAAGTTAACACATTTCATCCTCAAAATCAAGTCTTAATATGAATTCAAATTCTGTAACTGTGTGAACTGATTTTACGCTGTTAATTATAGTAACTTGAAAAATAAAGTTTATCATCATCTCAAAAATTGAGTGATATATATACTTTAATCTTTAAAATAAGTTTGCTGCAATTTATCACAATTTTTATTATAATATAGGAAACGGGTGATAATGTGATACAAAATTCAATTAGTCAGTAAAATTATCCAATATTATTCAGTTAACTATAAAATAGGACGTGTTGATGTCATAAATAAGAATTATTAATTTAATAAGATTGATTTAATTAAAAGGTAGCTAAATTTGAATAATTCCGTTAAATAATTCGGTTTCCCTTTATCTATAAATACAAGTATCAATTTAGTTAGTCTTTTTACTTAATATTAATAGAAAATAGTACATGAATTTTGTATAATAGCGCAAATAAAGTGTGAATACACTGATTTAAAAGCTAGTATCCCATGTAGCTAAATCTAATGTTAACTATATGTTTTTTTAGTTGACTAAATGTTTTATCTTGTATGTTTGATTTATACCATTCTTTTAACAAATTAACGTATAAATCCATACACACAACGATAAAGTTATTGATATTATAAAAGAATGTAACATTTTGTGAAATGCGAATATAAGTATTTCATAAAGTTATTGATATTATAACGCTACATTTAGAAATTTATTTAAAGTTAATAATGGTTTAATTCATTTTCAATTTTCTAACGTTATAACTATAAAAAAAAATTCCTAATGCTTTAATCCTTCTAGTTTACGTTGATTTATTAGTTGTAAACCTTCAAATGGTTAAACGAAAATATTAAAACTTAATTGATTAAACTGAATAGAGTTAAAAGAGTAAAATCATTATAAAATATAAACTTAAGAGATTAAATCATTAAATTTTTAAGTAAAATGTAAATAGTTGAGCCATCAAAAATTAAAATTTAAATGATTAAATCATGAGGAAAAAAACTTACAGAAAATATTTAAAACATACTTAACTCACTTGTTTAGCATTAGAATAGAATGATCCGATCATCCGACAAAAAGATTTATAATTCCAAAGAACAATATAATATAATTCAGTCATTATTTGTTAACCATGTTTCCAAAGATAAAATCCAAAATCAGAGTAGTTGTTTATCATTGGAAATATACCAAAATTATCGTAGTTGATAAATATTAACTGGGTCCCATTATATCTCTCTCAATAATCACAATTCCCAAAGTCAAATTGGGAAATCAGTTACGGAGTACTACATTGCAAGCCCTAAATTCACCAAACCACCATTTTGATCGACAACAAGAACAATAATCATGGATAACTTAAAAATTGGAAGAAGATTTGAAGGTAAAGTTGCAATAGTTACAGCATCAACACAAGGTATAGGTTTCAGTATTGCTCAACGCCTTGGTTTAGAAGGTGCTTCTGTTGTAATTTCATCTAGAAGACAGGTACTTTTTTTTTTTTTTTTTTTTGTGAACTGGGAAAATCAAGTTGAGTTTAAAGATGAAAACTTTCTTGATTTTGGATAGAGAAATGTTGATGAGGCAGTTAAAAAGCTAAAGGAACAAGGATTAGAAGTGTTGGGGTTGGTATGTCATGTTTCTAATGCTCAGCAAAGAAAGAATCTTATTGATCAGACTATACAGGTAAAGTTATTTATTTATGTTTCTAATTTTAGCTCAGTGTTTGTAAAAAGCAAATACCAATTAGTATAAAATAGTGTTTGATTGATCATATGAAAAAGGTGATTTAGTAAATATGAAATGTAAGTTTGAAAAGCAAGTTGAGATATGTGTTCTTGGTTTAGGATTACCTCTAGTTATGTGGTTTATGGGTTGAAATTGCTTAAGGACCAATTTATTGAATTTGAGTTAATGTTATTCGACGTTTGAGTTGATTAGTTTGGCTATGCAGCTTGAATTTTCTGACTTGAATTGTAAGAAGAAAGTGGCTTGAGTTAAGCACCGGTTGGTCTATCACATGAATCCTTTACCGATTCAACTTATATTTTGTCATACATTTCGCCATTTCGGGGATGTGTTATGCAGTAGTTAAGTTCTTTTGTCAAACTTAATGTTCTAAGTCAAAGATCTTGTGTCAATAAGTACATCTTCAGGGCCCTGCTGAGTGAACATATTAAATGTTTAAAATGAACCGATCTGTATGTGTGTATGTGACCCTATTAAATTTTGCGTCTTCATGTTGATTATGTAGCTTTGTTTGATCGTAATTTTCTGTTTTCTGATGCAGAAATATGGGAAAATAGATGTAGTAGTGTCGAATGCTGCTGCTAATCCTTCAGTTGATGCCATTCTTCAAACTAAAGAAACAGCCCTTGACAAGCTTTGGGAAATCAATGTTAAAACGTCTATATTGCTTCTTCAGGTAAGTCTCCATTATTTCTTCTTATTTATTTATTTATTTATTTATTTATTGATAAAAACTAATGTTGTAAGTAAGAATGTAATAACTATTATCCAGTTTTTTGAAATGAAATGATTAAGGAGCCTTTATGCATTTTGAATACATTGGGTTGACTTTCATCTGTCTAACTCGTTTGTCATTTCACTAAATTTTACTGTTTTACCCACTTGGCCCATTAGAGGCAAAGTATAAGCTAAATTAACAGGTTTATCCATACATGGGCTGAAATTGCCACGTCTACGATCAAGTCTGAAACTGAATAATGAAAACTTTGGCCCCCTTATTTCCTTCACAAAGTCTGAGTTTCTTTGTTTTCTAACTCATACTGTATGTATTATTAGACTATTGATGGCAAGCACGTGCGTCTTCCTTTTTCTAGTTCGTCAACTATTGTTTCGTCTTGTTTTGATATTGTGCATTCTGATTTGTGGACATCTCCTGTGTTAAGTGTCGGTGGTTTTAAGTATTATGTTCTATTTTTAGATCAATTTTTGCATTATTTATGGGTGTATCCCTTACGTAATAAATCTGAAACATTATCTAAATTTTTACATTTTCGTTTTCATGTTAAAACACAATTCAATCGTGACATCAAAGCTTTTCAGTGTGACCATGGGGGTGAATTTGATAACACTCAACTTCATAACTTCTTTGCACAAAACGGAATACAATTTAGATTTTCTTGTCCTAAAACTTCTCAACAAAACGGAAAGTCAGAACGGATGATTCGTACCATTAACAACTCCATACGAACATTTCTTTTTCAAGCCCATCTTTCCCCCACCTTTTGGGTCGAGGCACTTCACATGGCTACTTACCTACTTAACATACTACCCTCCACTGCCATAAAAAATGACATCCCACTTACCAAACTAACAATTGGGTTAAGCCCAATAAATATCAATAGTCTAATATGTACTTGTGTACGCGTGTATCTTATACTTAAGATCTGATACAAACTATAAAAACATCTGAGAAGTTATTGATCATCACAATTGAAAATTTTCAACTATTACTAGAAATTAAGGTTCAGCGGTGTTACATTTGTAACACGAATTCATTACCTCCTTGAGTTTGGAAAGCCATACTTAAGTGGATATTATAATGTTTATTTCCAAAATTGTAATGTCATAAGCTTATTAATATTGATGGACTAGACAGTATCAGGTTTTTAACGAGTGCTGTATGCTTTCGTGTTTTGACTTTTGATGAATATTGCTGGTTGTTCGTTTGATGATTGTTGACCACTTCTTTTCAAAACTTCAAAACTTAAATTAAGAAATATACTATGGCTTTCGTAATTGTACTTTTTCTCTTGATCTTTTAACAGGATGCATCCCCTCACTTGACGAAAGGTTCATCGATTGTTTTTATCTCCTCGATCAGTGCTTTCGAACCGCCAGCAGGCTTGGCGATGTATGGTGTCACAAAAACCGCTCTTCTTGGTCTTACAAAGGTATTATTGTATATCTTTGTAGTATTCATCTTAAAAAACTCCTATACCATCTGCCGTTAAAGATTGACGGCTGATGAAACCTTTCCTTCTCGGTAGATCTTTACTATATATTTCCTTTTTATATTATGTTTTTAGGCTCTTGCAACCGAGTTGGCCCCACATACTCGTGTGAACTGTGTTGCTCCAGGGTTTGTACCTACACACTTTGCAGAATATATTACCAGCAATCCAACCATGGTAGGTGTCCTTTATTCATTATTTCATATCAACAATGAGACATTAACTTTCTAAACCCTTGTATTTGGCTCGTTAAACACAAACTAGTATATATACAATGGAAAGTGCACTATGCTTTGCCATAGACAATTTGTATGCAAGTCTCAAGTATGTTGATCTTTTTACACATTCGAGCAGTAATCAAATGCCTAAAATGTCTTTCAATCATATGACAAATACAAAGTAAGGAATATTTGTAATGATTTGAACTTTGTAACGATGACAAACTTTTAGATATGCTATATTAACTATTTTTTCATGAGGCAAAAGAGAATATCTTGTTGTGCTTAGAAATATGCAACTCAGAATGCATGGAGCTTTGACTTATATTTCATTAACAGAGGAAGGCCCTTGAAGATAAGACACCACTAAAAAGGCTCGGGACAACAGAAGACATGGCTGCAGCCACCGCTTTCTTGGCTTCTGATGAAGCTTCATATATAACAGGTGAGACTGTTGTGGTTGCGGGTGGAGCACCTTCACGATTATGAACCCCTTTTACTCTTCTAAGCTTCTTGTAAGCAGCTTCAGAATTTTATAATATTTATAATGACGCGTGACATTAAAGTTTGGAAAATAAAAGTATGTTTAACTGCAGATAATTTTCTCCATTTTCTCTTTATTCATCTCCAGTTTTCTAGAACGGGTTGATGGTATCGGAAATTTTAAAAGTTTACATTGTTTACTATTATATGTATCAATGTTTTAGGAGTTCTATTGTGTGCATGAAACTTTCTAAAATGTTTACGGTATGTATATGTACTTTCTATTGTGTACCCGGAATTGGCATAAATAAACTTTTAATATGTATGGTAGAAAAAGGTGTAAACTTTTGATACTTTCCGATAAATCGACACCCGTGAGTAGATGTATGGTACATATGAGAAAAATCAAAACGGAACAGAAACCGAAGACTTCGAGACAAATCGACACACGTGAGGAGATCCATAATTCACATCATAAGGACTTGGAACAAAAAGCAAGTTGTATTTTCGCTTATGAGTAGCTCTAGAAGACTCGCTTGTATCAAATTCTTTGGATGTTGCTCGGTTTAGAAGTTCCACATTAGCCAACCCCAACGTCATCACCTGACACATTCTTCTTCCAGCCCAAAATGGGAGATATTCAAAATACGTTCCCATCATGTTCTTTAAACTCTTGCTAAATTTCTCTGTTTAAACTCTTAGAATCAACCTGGTAATTATATATTTTGTTTTGACAGGGATTTCGTATCCATCAATTTCACACTTTTCTCTACATTCTCCTGGTAACTATAAAGGAGGATCAGGGTGCAACCTTAATAAGGTTTCCTTTGATCACTACTTTGGGTAAGCATGTAAAAAGAAACAAACCTATAAAATAAAAATACTTTTGCAAATGTAATTTCCTGACAATCTATACTCTTTGCTGCTATCAAACAAATCAGCCCAATCCACCAGGCCCAATTATACCTTTCACATTACTACAAGCCCAAATGGCCACCACTATACAATCAATATTCATCCGATTTGGAACAACTTAACCAATAGGCCAATCCAGCAAATCTTCCAGGCCCATTTCCAACAAGCCTACTTCATATATTTGACACTATAATCCACAAGTTATCAACACAACAGTCCATTGGATACTTGCCCAAAGCAACTGGGCCCAGGATCCATATCAACTTTTCTTACTTTTCTGACACTGTTTCATCAAAAAACAGATTATTCCTGATTGACTCTCTTCCATATCTTAAATCTCAGTTTCATCATTCCTAATATTATTTTCAGCTTCATATGAGTAGTTCTTGCAACCATATTAATGCAGCAGAACATATTGAATAACATAATGGATTTAGTCATTTTGACATAAGTCATTCAAATTGAACCAATTTGGAACCCTTCCATAGCCCTTATCCAAAAAAGATTAAGATTCCAGATTTTAACACAACTATCTTGAGGAAATTATATAACTTTCGGAATCAGAAGTTCACTAGATTCTTCTCCATCCTCTTCCAGTTATTGTTTTGCTGATTTAGACTTTGACTTGTTACAGTCAACCATGGCAGAAAATTATTCAATGTAGCATTCCAGATTGCTCGAAAGTTCTTGGTTTAACCTTCTTTCAGTTTCATTCTAACCATTATCAACTCCTTCTTGTACTCATTTGAAGTACATACCACATTCTTCACGGTGGCTTGCATATCGAAAAAGTTCTCATAACTGTCATTTCTTTTGCAATGGTCAAAACCACCAATTGAAGTGGGCGGGCAAAAAAATAATAATATGCCAATCCATGGTTAGTTCACGGTCCTCAAGTTCAATAAGTTTTAGTTGTTTCTTCTCTTTGATTTGGGCAAATTGCTTAAAATAGCAATGAAATACATATTGTCTTATTATCGATAATAAAATCATTTTCATTAAAAGATTGTCATATTAAATTCTTGGCATATCTGGGGATCCCAAGGAAGTCTGTTCTAATCAGTTGTAATTCACGTTAATGGGGTAGTCAGTAGTAGTTGTAGAGGTAGATTCGTGGTTCTTGTGGAATAATGCTATGGATTTTTAGTCTCGGAGATTTTCCAACAATTAATATTATTACCATCAGATGATAACTTTATTTTATAAAAATTAAAAATCAAACAATTTCATTGAATCAACTTAACAAAATGTAAACACATGAATGAATTAATAATTTGCATTGCAAAGATTTGGAACTAAAAGCAAGTCATTTTTTCGTTTAAGAGTGACCCCAAAAGACTCGCTCATATCAAAATCATCATACGTTGCTCCGTTTGGAAGTTCCCAATTGAAGTGGTATAGTAGCATTGCAAGAGGAAGCTCGACATTAGCCAACCCCAATGTCATCCCTGGACACATTCTTCTTCCTGCCCCAAATGGGAGATTTTCAAAATCTGTTCCCATCATGTTAACCGTACTCTCCCTAAATCTTTCTGGTATGAAACTTTCAGGATCAATCCAATAATCTGGATCACGTCCTATTTTCCACGCGTTAATTATAACTTTTGTTTTGACAGGGATTTCGTATCCACCAATCTCACACTTCACGCGACACTCTCTAGGTAACAACAATGGAAGAGGTGGGTGCAACCTTAAGGTTTCCTTGATCACTAGTTTTAGGTGGTTTAATTCTTCAATATCTGACTCGTAAATTTTTATCTTTCCCTTGAGTACCTCCCTAATTTCGGCTTGTGCTTTCTTCATGACCTTTGGATTCTTTATTAGCTCTGATATTGCCCATTCAATTGTCACCGAAGATGTATCGGTGCCCGCACCAAAAATAGTCTGTACCATAATTGAAGCAACTTTCAACGTCATAGCATTATTTTACCATCAAGTTATGATGCAAGTAGAAAAGTAAATGTTTTGTAATATAATATAGAATCTAAAATTAACAATTGTGAATGTATTCTTCATCAGTAAAACTTCTCTGGTCAAGGTGTTTTTGGTAGGAATAAATATAATTAATATTTTTGTGGTAACAAAATGTATACTACTTACCAATAGGACTGCTTTAATGTTGTCGTAAGTTATTGGAAACTCAAGACCACCATCATATTTGACCCTTAATAGAACATCGAGAAGATCTTCGTTCTCGCGATCAATCTGTCCACCTGCACGATGTTCTTGATGGTCAGATATGATTCTATCCAAAATCACATCCATCTTCTTGCGCATTCCCATCAACTTCTTCCTCATGCCAGTAATTAGATGCACTACTTTGATAGATGGGAATAGGTCGGACACATCAAACCCACCAGATAAAGTTATAACATCTTCAAGCAGTGCAAGGAGAGTTGCCTGATCCTTACATGTGCTACCAATCGCAACTCTAGATATGATCGTGTTCATCATCTTGAAAATCATCTCAGTAAGGTTGACTGTGTTTGACTTCCGCGTCGCTATAAATTCAACAAGGTTCCATGACTCTTCTTCACGAATAGATTGAAAAGATTGAACCTTTTTAGTACTTAGAAGCTCCAAGACACATATCTTACGCATTTGTCTCCAGTAGTCACCGTAGGGAGAAAAGGCAATGTTTGTGTAGTTGTATCCAACGATCTCAACAGATAGAAGCTTGGGTCTGTTTGCAAAAGTGAGATCATGGGTTTTCATGATTTCTTTGGCAAGATCAGGAGATGAGATTACGATGGAAGAGATTTCACCAAGTTGTAGACGTAAGATTGGTCCTAGTTTTTTTGCCAAGTTTTCTAGAGCTCGATGCGGTGGTGCTCCTAATAGATGATGCATGTGACCAAGTAGAGGGAGCTTCCATGGCTGTGGAGGAAGGTTATTCTTTGTTCTAAATCGATTGAATAAGATAACGACGACGAACAAGAAGGCAACAATGTCATGTGCTGCTAGCTAGTTGATGCAAATGCACTTTGAATCGTGTAAAGTATTTAAAATTGCATATATATATATATATATATATATATATATATATATATATATATATATAGGGGGAAGATCCTTGGGGAAGTAAAATAATTAGGGAAGGAGGGAAGTGATTCTCAGCCACACATTCTGGTCAACTCAAAAGTCAACGCGGTGACATTTTTGTAAATAACTTGAAATCACCTCCCAGAACGTTAACATGCATTTCAAAAGCATGTTAATAAAAAACAACTAAAAACGTGATTTTCATCTTAAATTCATCAAATTAAAGCTTGAAACTTGCAAAAATAAATTTAAAAACACTAATATACAACTCGTTGAGCAAGATTGATTAACAATTGTTAGATTCAATAAAAAAAATATTAGAAAATAGATTTCATGAAGAAAAATGTAGAAACCCATAAAAAAAATTACCAATTCATTCAATTGAGTACAAAATTGAGATGTATATAAAGCAAAATTCAAATATTTCGATCATATACATCAATAATCAAACAAACTTGTAGTTATTTTACGTTTTACACAAAAAAAAAATCTCAAAATCAAAATTTTCAGAAAGTTAACACTTATTTGAAATGCATGTTATAAAAATTACAATTTAAATATTCATTTATGATGAATATTTTAGCTTATATATGTTATTAGTGTATAATAACTCATATTCATCATAAATGCATGTTAACATCTCATTGAGTCTTTAACATTCATTTATGACGAATATTAAGTTATATCATGCTGATGAACATTATAACATTCATTTATAATGCATATTAGCTCATACATATTGTAATACATTGATGAATGTTATGTTATAACGTTCAACGATGTATAATAACTTATATAAGGTAATATTCAACAAATATGAATGTTTAAGAATCTTACTTGTAATTTTGATTAACATGCATTGCTAATGTATGTTAACGTTCTGGATATTTTCAAAAACTGTGAAATTTGATGGTTAATGACAACCATAATTCGATTAATTACATGTTTATAAGTTTTGTATGATGAAATTTGTTTAATTTTATTGTTTTCATTGGCAAAATAAAATTTTATATAAAAACCCAAAAGTTATACCAAAAATTCATAATTTTTGATGATTTCAAATCATGACGAATTGAAGATATGTATGAATGTGTTTGATGAATTGGAAAATTTATAATGTTTCTGATTGATGAATCGTTGAATTTGATGCTTTAATTTTGGATTTTAGATTAAATTTGATTAAATGGGTATTGTATATGTATTATTTATTGTATAAAAAGGGTGGGAGAAAATTAGTGGCTGGGATTTGCTTCCCTCCTTCCCTCAAAGTTGATGCTTCCCTCTTGATCCTTCCCCTATATATATATATTGTATATACTAAGCGAGTAGTAAAGATGACTTCAGAATTTACCACGTAGGCAACAATGACACATGTCAATCTCTCATAATTATTAAATAATAAACCAAATTAGTTTTAGATGAATTAACAAAATACGTAAATTATAAAATCTAAAGATCACGGCATAAGAAAAGTATAAGACCATTCCTACTAAAACACCAACTCATTATTAATAATTTAATAATTAATAATAGGGTTATAATAAGAATTAATAAAAATAAGATTTAAGTTATTTTATGAAGAATATGAATAATAGCAACATATACAGATAGCCTTAAAACCTTTCATAGGGTTATAATAGTAATAATATAATATTATCTAAAACTACCAATATTTATAGTATCTAAAACTTTACATATGTAAATTTCTTATCATGATTAATTAGTAGTTTAATATTAAATTTTTAGTTACTTTTACCGCTCGCTTAATATTTTTAAATTAAAGTAACATCTTACACAATTGATATGAAATTACCGTGCATCGTACGGGTTTGCATCTAGTGTATATATATATATATATATATATATATATATATATATATATATATATATATACATATATATACATATACACACACACACACACACACACACACACATATATATATATATATATATATATATATATATATATATATATATAGGGTTAGGTTCAAATCATGAGAACCAACTAAAAGTTGAGAACCTTGAGAACTACTAGATTACGTGTTTGTTCACATGTGATTAACTTCGTTCATATGTGAACATTGATTTATGTTAGATTGAGAAAAAAAATGTTAAAAATCCTAAAATTACGTCTTAAAAGAGGTTCATATGAGAACCAACTAAAAGTTGAGAACCTTGAGAACCACTAGATTACGTGTTCGTTCACATGTGATTAACTTCAATTATATGTGAACATTGATTTAGGTAGTCAAAAAAACCTAAAATTACGTCTTAAAACACGTTTTACCTGATTTGTTCACATTATCGTTCACCTGTGAACATATATTTATTTTTTGTGTTTTTCGATATAATTTTAGGATTTTTTTTGGCTTTTTTCTTTATCAATTAAATGTACATTAATGTTCACATATGATAGAAGTTAATCACATGTGAACAAGCACGTAATCTAGTAGTTCTCACAGTTCTCTACTTTTAGTTGGTTTTCATTTGAACCTAACCCAATGGGAAGGTTCAAATGAAAACCAATTAAAATTAAAGAACTTGTGAGAACTATTAGTTTATGTATTTGTTCACATGTGAATAACTTCATTCATCTGTGAACATTGATGTACATTTAATTGATAAAGGAAAAAGTCAAAAAAATTTTATAATTATATCGAAAAACAAAAAAAATAAATATATGTTCACATTTGAACGATAATGTGAACAAATCAGTAAAAATATGTTTTAAGACGTAATTTTAGGATTTTTTTTTCACTTTTTTTCTTTCTAAATCTAACCTAAATCAATGTTTACATATGATTGAAATTAATCACATATGAACAAGCACATAATCTAGTTATTCTCACAAGTTCTCTACATTTAATTGATTCTCATTTGAACATCTCAATATATATATATATATATATATATATATATATATATATATATATATATATATATATATATATATATATATATATAAAGAGTTTTGCTAACGTGTGCCCCCATGGCACACGTTAAGGTGTGTTTAATGAAGTCGAAATTTCCTTAAATATTAAAATTTACATTTAATACTCATTAATTCAATCTAATAATTTCATTTTTTATGCATATATTAATTACAAATTCTATCATTTAAGGAAATTATAAGTTCATTAAATGCACCTTAACGTGTGCCACGGGGGCACACGTTAGCAAAAGCCCTAAACCTTAAACCACACACCCTAAACCCTAACCCTCAAACCCTAAACGCTTTACTAAACCCTAAAACCTAAAGCATACTAAACCCTAAACCCTAAACCATACTAAACCCTAATAAACACTAAACCCTAACCCTAAATCTAATTTATAACAAAAAAGTAACATATGTATTTATAATTTGTAAAACCCACCAAAAAATGAAAGAAAATAAACTCGTCGAAAATATGTCTTGAGTGATCTTAAATCGAAGAGGAGAAAACGCTGAATTTTATGGTGCAATTATCATAATTTTTCGACTTGTCGTTTGTGAGATAATTTGTTTTAGAGGTAAATGGGTTATCATTGTACACGTGACATATTCTCATTGGTACCTTCATGCTTACATTAAATTCCCATGAGGTACATATTACAATAATATGGTGAACCTTAATTTGCTTAGATGAGATGATTGGTTGGATCAACACTCCTCCCTTCCCCAAAAAATGCACTTCCCTCTTAATCATTCCAACATATATATATATATATATATATATATATATATATATATATATATATATATATATATATAGGAATGGGATCCTGTGAAAACAAGGAGATAAAAAAAACAGTGAAAACACATCCCCACCCTCCATTTAATCTAACTTTTATATATATATATATATATATATATATATATATATATATATATATATATATATACCATTCAATAATATGAATATGGAAGTTGTTGAAATAATAAGAACATAAAAGATTATAAAAATATACCTTTATTTATAAAATCTGAATTAATACAGGGACACTTCGATTCTATACAAGGGTTGCTTTCTTCTATATAAGATGAGCTTGGCTGAACTATAGGAGATATACATATATTAAAGTCTAGAGTTTTTGAACATAGTGATGTGGATAATTTTACAGAGGGTTTTGGTTTCATTCAATTTTTCGATGCTTCTAACTTCTTCAATTCTTCTTTCTTTATAGATAAATTTGCCGGTCATTAATCTTTTTCTAACTGGCATCTTTCGGTAAACTTTGATTGATCCAATCTTCTTTTTGATTTTCTTTTGTCGGCCATAAACTTGCTTTTAACTTGCTTTTATAAAGTACTTTGTCTTCTTTTTCTTTTCTTGAATAATGGAGCTAGCTTTCCATAAAGTCTTTTGTCTTCTTTCTTCAATAATGTAAAACTTTGTCAAAAGCTTGCTTTTCATAAAGTCTCTTTGTCTTCTTTCTTCAATTATATAGAACTTGTCGTCAAAAGCTTGCTTTTCATAAAGTCTCTTTGTCTTCTTTCTTCAATTATATAGAACTTGTCGGAATAAGGATTTCAATCTGTAATAATGTTAGCTAACCTTTTGTCTTGTTCATAAGGATGGAATAATATCTTTCAATAATATATAATTGTATGAACACATATTCTGGTTAATAATAACACTTTCTTTAATATAAACTCACACTGAGATGTTATTTTCTTTAATATAGACTCTCATTGGGACTTTTTAGAATATAGACTCTTTTGTCAAAGTAGAATTACATCTTAGGGTCTTGAGAATCTTGATATAAATCTTCACTTGGAGTTGGGGACCCTTTAATCTCATTTATAATTTTCTGCATTTCTTCTTGAGACGAACATTCTTGTAAACGTTTTATAAAGTCTCTGTCTTGAATAACTGGAGTAAAAGAAGTAGAGCTGCTTTCTTTGTTAAAAATATACTTTTGATAATAACTGTTGACAGCTTTAATATCTGCCTGACTATCTTCAATTCTTTTCCACCATTTGACACTAAATTGACGATATAATAATGGAGGAGAAGTATCTTGAGATTCTTGTTTTTTATACGTGAATAGTACAATCCATGGCAACTTGAATATAATAGAAAATTGAAGAGTATATTCAGAAGGGGAAATATGATCTTCCATGAAATAATCTTTATATTTATGAAAACCTTCTAGAACTTTTGGTGGGAAGGTGGCTGGGATATTGCCAAAGTATCTGAACCATTTTATAAACCATCTTGGATAGATGCTTGAGAATTTCTCAGCAAAATAGAAGAACCAGGTATGGTTAAAACTTCTTAAAAGAAAGGCATAGAACCAGGCTTCTTGGTAGTCATAATAATTATAAATTGGATAACTAGGATAACTAGAAAGAGTTTTGTGATTATAGGGTTTTAGAGACCATTCTTCTGGAGTAATAACTTTTAGAATCTTTACTTTGCTGCAATCAATATAATCCGGGTTTTTCTGGTTTAGAGTATGATCTATAATAACCGAACCACTATCAACAAGAATTGTTTGATAATACTCTCTAGTTTTATAATCATCAACATAAAAATGAGAATTTTTTGGATATAAATATTCAATCAAGGTTTGAAAATTCTGGCTTAACTTTTGTTCTTCAAATGGCTCAAGAATTTTTATAATTTGTTTATTGGGGTTTATAGAATATTCTGGAGTGATGGATGGAGTAGAGGAATTTCTTGATGGTATAGTTTGTGCTAGTTTAGAGGGTGAAAACTGGCTTATAACTGGTTTTGTTGGAATAGATTGTGCAAGAACTGAGTATGGTGGTCTTGGTCTGGGAGCTATAGGACCAAATCTGTTGGGATGTATAGGTAATGCTGGGAAATTTCTTTGATTAGAAGAGGATGATGATGATGACTGGTTGATAGATTGTTTGGTGAGAACGATCTTCCTGTTAGACTCACTCATTTTCCCTGTAAAAATTCTCTTGATAAAAAATCGGGCAAAGAATTGTCTTTTCCTTTTATAAATTCGATTGTAAAATCAAAATTTCCTAAAATAGCTTGCCATCTAGCAAAAACTTGTTTAGAAATTAAATTTTTAACATCCTTTTCCAAAATATATTTAGCAGATAAACAATCAATTCTTAATAAAAAAGGTTTCATATACAAATCATCTTCAAATTTTTTAATATTTAGAACAATACTTAAAATTTCCTTTTTAATAGTAGAATAATTCTTTTGGGTGTCATTCCAAGAACCAGAATAGAATCTTACTAATTTTTCTTCTTCATTATTTAATTTTTGTTTTAGAATTCCCCCAAATCCTAAGTCACTAGCATCGGTTTCTACAATAAGACTAGCATTAGGGTGAGGAATGTTTAAACATGGAAGAATTTTTACTTTTTCTTTGATTTGTCTTATAATCTTTGTATGTTCTTCAGTCCATGGTTTAGGATTCTTTTTTAATCTATCATATAAGGGTTTACAAATAATTCCTAAATCTTTAAAGAAATCATGAATATAATTCAAACATCCGAAGAATCTTTGTAATTGTGTTTAATCTTTTATTTCATCAGGGAATTTATTGGTAAATTCAAGACTTCTTTCAATGGGTTTTATAGTTCCTTGAATAATATTATGACCTAAAAATCTTACATCTGTTTGAAATAATAACATTTTTGTGGGTGAAACAGCTAATCCATTTTTATAAATAGTATCATAAAATATATTTAAGTGTTTAAAATGTTGATCGATATTTTTTGAAAATATTAACACATCATCAATATAAATGATTACAAAATTTCCAATTGGTAAAATGATATCATTCATAATATTTTGAAATTCTGATGGAGTGTTTTTTAATCCAAAGGGCATAACGTTCCATTCAAAGTGTCCAAAAGGGACATTAAATCCTGTTTTATACTTATCTTCTTCTTTTATTTGGATTTGCCAAAATCCAGATTTCATGTCAAATTTCGAAAATATTTTTGAGTCATATAATTTTTTTAATAAATCTCTTTTATTAGGTATAGGGTATCTAATCCATTCTAATACTTTATTTAAGGGTTTAAAATTTATAAATAACCTTGGAATACCTCTTTCAATCTCTGCATTATTAATTACATAAAAGGCTGAACATGACCATGGTGACTTAGATGGTCTAATAAGTCTTTTTTCTAATAATTCTTTGATTTCTTTTTTACAATTTAGTTCTAATTCGATAGACATGTGTATAGATTTTGCTTTAGTAGGTATATTCTTTTCATTGAATTCTTTAATATAAGGTAATCCTACTGTGTGTTATTTTCTTTTTCAGAAAGCACTGGGTATAGTTGAACACACATTATTTTTAAATTTTTCTTCAATAAATTTTACTTTATTTTGTATGTTTTTGTCTTGTAATTGATTATATATTCTTTTATCATTTATTTCATTAATTAAAAATTCAGCTTGTCTTCTTTTATTTTTAATTAAATGTAATTCATGGGTAACAATTGGTGTAGTAAATTCGAAAATTATTTCTTTATTTAATACTTTCGTGATAATTCCTCTTTCGTCCACACTTATGGGATATAATTGTACTATAAAGGGTAATCCTAATATAATTTGAGAAGTTAAATTCTTTACTAATATAAGATGAGTTTTAAAACAATAATTTTCTTTACATATATGAACATCGGATAATTTATAACCTATATTAAGTTTAGATCCACTAGCTGTGGACAATCTTTGAGTAGATTTTTTAAAATATTTAGTTGGAATTAAACCTTCCTGTATACAATTTAAATCTGCTCCAGAGTCAACTAAAGCAATTAGGGTTATTTTAAATTCTCCGTTTATCATTATTTTACTTTTGTATGCCATCTTTGATATTTAGTATACTGGATTTCATTTATAATAGGGTCAATTAAGGGTTTATCTTCTGAGGTTATATCCTCTATAGTCTTAACCTTTTCTTTTAAAATTCTAATCTCTGATTTAACTGTATTAAGTTCTTCTTCTAAGTCTTGTATTGTTATAGGTTTGGTTTTATTAAATCTTTTGCATATTTCATTAAAATTATATATGGTATAATCTTCTTCTACCTTACTTTGATTATTTAATTTTTCTTCTAATTGTTTTAGATATAAATCTTTTGTTTCTTTATTATCAATTTTACTTATCATGTCAATTAATAAATGTAATTCATCATTATTAGTAATAACGTTAATTTCTTTATAGTTACAATTACATGTTCCTATACATTCGCAATTTTCAGAATTGCTGCTATTCTTTGATGTTTCTTCTTCAATTTTATTTAAATCATTTTCACTATAATCAGATATACTTGATTCATTATCTTTGATCAATTCACTAATTTTTTGTCTAAGATTTTCTATATTGATTTCATTAATATTAGTTTTAGAGTAACAATCTTTTGACATATGTCCGGGTCTGCCACATTTATAACAAATAATAATATCTTGGTTGTTTTGTTTTTTATTTTCTTTTCTATATTTGTTATTATATTTTTTGTATGATACCTTCTTCTTTCTTTTATAATCTTTATTTTGATAATATTCTTGATTATTTTTTATGGGTTTTTTATTATATCTTTTATATTTTATTTTCTTAGAACTAGAAGGGGGCAATATTAAAGTTTCATAACCATATTGTTCACAGAAATTTCCTAGTTCATGTCTTCCACCAATTCCTTCCTTTTTAATTTTTGCTTTTAGTTTTAAATCTGAACATATAGCTAATCCTTCTTTATTTACGTAGTTTATAATTTCTCCATAAGTTAATTCTTTATAAGGAATTTCATTATTATAATCATTACTTAATTTATTTCTAATTCTTTCAGCAAATAATTTTGGTAATCCGGCTATAAATCTTTCTTTCCAATAGGATTCTCTACAATCTGGTCTAGTCATAACTTTTGCTAAGAAAACATCTTTATACCATCTAAAATCTTGTAGTTTTCTACATGTTAAATTTAATAGTATAGTAGAATTTCTTTCTTGATATTCTGCTGGATTTCCTACATAATTTTTTATAATAGCATATACTAGAGTATTTAAAGAATCATCTATCTGTGTTTGAACAGTTGATCCATTTTCTGTTTTTATAATTAATTTTTTTGAATTTAATATATGATTCTTTTCATCTTGAGTTACATAACTATCCCACCATCCTTTTAATACTCCTGTAAATCCTGATATTATCATTTGTGTTATTTTATTGTCTGGATTTTTATGAGCTTTATATGAAGTTGTTGCCATAGTCATTTCTTGTAATAAGTTTAGAATTTGGTATTCTGTTTGACCATCTATATTCCATTCATATATTGAATTACCATCGTATCTAGATTGTACAATTTTATCTCTTTCTTCATATTGTAAATCTGGTGGTGTTGGTCTATAATAATAATTTCTTGTTTCAGGTCTGGGTGTATAAGTCTTATTAGATGTATAAGGATTGTATTTTATTTTTTCTATAGCATGAAATTGTTCTTCTATCTCAGATATATCAGAGGTTTCGTCTTCATTTATAACATTTACATTATGATTTGATATAGTAAATTTTTGTAGTTTTTCTTCAATTTCTCTTAATAGTTTACTTTGTCCTCCTAGATTTATTGGTGTTTCTATATTGTAGGGTATAAACATAGGGTTTTCTTCTACTTGTATATTAGTTGAAGTACTTGCTTCTTCATTTTTATTTTCTATTCTATCTAATTGTTGTCCTATAGTGTTTAACATTTCATTAGTATGATTATTTTGATATACAATATTTTTTAATATTTTATCAGTATCTGGTTTATCAGCTTTTGAAAAGGGGATTCCTATATATTCTTTTTCTTCCTTTTTTATAGTAATATCTTTACAAGGTGGCTTAATACTTATAATTTCTTCATTAGTTGTTAAATCAGTATATGATATATTTATATTAGTCGTTGTTTCAATCTTGGCTTTATAAGGAAATTCTATATTTTCTTCTATACAATATAATTCAAACCAAGTAAAAAATGGTATATTTTCTTCATTATCTTGCATATAAATAATCCATTTTAATTCATGAATCATCCTTTTATCTTTATCATATTTAAAATAATACCATACAAGTTTTTCATTATTATAGTCTTTAGTTCTTTCTTCCATTAAATAATCTAAATTTTTTTTATTCATTGTTTTAACAAATTGTTAATTTAGACCTTGTCGTTTTTAGTTTATTTGCATTTATTTTTAATAGTATATTTATTGTATCTATATGTTTTGATGTAATATTTTTTATTTGTTTTATTTGATTTTTACTTAACCATTTATAATTCGTATATCTTTTTATTCTAAATTCTTCTAACTGTTGAATTAATTGTTTTCGTTCTTCATATAAGAACATTAAATAAACTGATATAAACCTATTATGATCATTATTCATTTGTATTTTACTCATAATTGTTCTTCTCTATAATAATCTACTTCAGATTTAGAGGGGTTATAAGAGTTACTAAAATCTTCACTTATATTATCATCTTCATATAGTGGTTTAGGTATAGATCTATTAAAATCAACTCCTTTAACTCTCATAGACTGTGATCTTCTTAATAAAGGTTCACTAGATTTTGAACTAGAGGTTTCGGGAATATAAGTAGAATATCTAGGTGGTTCTTTTCCAAAATCTATTTCTATTCTTCCGTCAGTATGTTCTGTAATATCTGATATTTTGCTAATAGTTTCTAAAGGTTTGGGTGAACTTATATATTCTAATTTCCAACTTTGGTTTTGAGTAATTTCATTCCATTTTAATCTTTTAGGTATATTAACCCTAGAATTTCTAGTATTTGCTTCAAATATTATAGTTTCATCTTTTGGTGACATTAATTTTGATCTTGGTTCTACAGTAGTGGTCATTGTTTTATATAAAACTCTATATATAACGAGTATAGGGTCTGTTCCTTGTTTAATATCTAAATTTTTTGTTTTAATTGTTAGGGTTAAAGTATCTAATATATTTTTATCGAATAAAGATATAGTGAAATTTGGATAACAATTAAAATATATAGGGCCATTACATATATTGGATTCTGCCATAGCTAATAAAGAAATTCTAAAATTTAAATGTCTAGCATCTCTTAATATAACTAAAGTAGGTACATCTAATCCTATTCTAGTTAAGGGTTTAATAGCTATCTGTATTAATCCTATATGTAAAAATTTATAATTTTTCATATGATCTTTAATAATATTTCTGGAAAAAAGCTGTATACTTTGATTATCTTGTAGAAGAGGTAAAGTTTTTTCTGTTTGTTTTATAGAATATCCCTGGAAATAATCAAAAGAACCAATCTTATAAATATTACTAATCTTTTGTTTAGGTATACTCCAATCTTTCAAATTGTTTTCAATGTTTGAAATAGAAACTTCCATAGAATTTGTATGATCATGTTCTTCTTCGATTTCAGAAGTGGAACTACCTTTTTGATTTGATAGTAATCTTGTGATTCTATTCATATTTAATTATTAACTATTTGATTTAAACTTTGTTTTCTGAAAACCTTAACTTATAATGTTGATTGAACATACCTTCTCCGGGAACACCCCCATATCGCCGTGGTACGGTCGTCTTACTGTCCGTCTGCGACTAATTCCAACCGGCTGATCGACAGGGCTTACCAACGCAGATGTATATTTTCTCAACATATATAAATTAATTTTTTCTTTCAACAATGATAAAATCAAACAATTCATAATTTTCATAAGAATATAATCCATAACTACTAACACCTCAAAAAAATGAGCTCATGGCTTTGATACCAAATGCGTACAGGACCATTCAACAACTTCCATATTCATATTATTGAATGGTCCTGTACGCATTTGGTATCAGAGCCATGAGCTCATTTTTTTGAGGTGGTAGTAGTTATGGATTATATTCTTATGAAAATTATGAATTGTTTGATTTTATCATTGTTGAAAGAAAAAATTAATTTATATATGTTGAGAAAATATACATCTGCGTTGGTAAGCCCTGTCGATCAGCCGGTTGGAATTAGTCGCAGACGGACAGTAAGACGACCGTACCACGGCGATATGGGGGTGTTCCCGGAGAAGGTATGTTCAATCAACATTATAAGTTAAGGTTTTCAGAAAACAAAGTTTAAATCAAATAGTTAATAATTAAATATGAATAGAATCACAAGATTACTATCAAATCAAAAAGGTAGTTCTACTTCTGAAATCGAAGAAGAACATGATCATACAAATTCTATGGAAGTTTCTATTTCAAACACTGAAAACAATTTGAAAGATTGGAGTATACCTAAACAAAAGATTAGTAATATTTATAAGATTGGTTCTTTTGATTATTTCCAGGGATATTCTATAAAGCAAACAGAAAAAACTTTACCTCTTCTACAAAATAATCAAAGTATACAACTATTTTCCAGAAATACTATTAAAGATCATATGAAAAGTTATAAATTTCTACACATAGGATTAATACAGATAGCTATTAAACCCTTGACTAGAATAGGATTAGATGTACCTACTTTAGTTATATTAAGAGATGCTAGACATTTAAATTTTAGAAATTCTTTATTAGCTATGGCAGAATCCAATATATGTAATGGCCCTATATATTTTAATTGTTATCCAAATTTCACTATATCTTTATTCGATAAAAATATATTAGATACTTTAACCCTAACAATTAAAACAAAAAATTTAGATATTAAACAAGGAACAGACCCTATACTCGTTATATATAGAGTTTTATATAAAACAATGACCACTACTGTAGAACCAAGATCAAAATTAATGTCACCAAAAGATGAAACTATAATATTCGAAGCTAATACTAGAAATTCTAGGGTTAATATACCTAAAAGATTAAAATGGAACGAAATTACTCAAAACCAAAGTTGGAAATTAGAAGATATAAGTTCACCTAAACCTTTAGAAACTATTAACAAAATATCGGATATTACAGAACATACTGACGGAAGTATAGAAATAGATTTTAGAAAAGAACCACCTAGATATTCTACATATATTCCCGAAACTTCTAGTTCAAAATCTAGTGAACCTTTATTAAGAAGATCACAATTTATGAGAGTTAAAAGAGTTGATTTTAATAGATCTATACCTAAACCACTATATGAAGATGATAATATAAGTGAAGATTTTAGTAACTCTTATAACCCCTCTAAATCTGAAGTAGATTATTATAGAGAAGAACAATTATGAGTAAAATACAAATGAATAATGATCATAATAGGTATATATCAGTTTATTTAATGTTCTTATATGAAGAACGAAAACAATTAATTCAACAGTTAGAAGAATTTAGAATAAAAAGAGATACAAATTATAAATGGTTAAGTGAAAATAAAATAAAAGATATAAAAAATATTACATCAAAGCATATAGATACAATAAATATACTATTAAAAAATAAATGCAAATAAACTAAAAAGGACAAAGTCTAAATTAACAATTTGTTAAAACAATGAATAAAAAAGATTTAGATTATTTAATGGAAGAAAGAACTAAAGACTATAATAATGAAAAACTTTTATGGTATTATTTTAAATATGATAAAGATAAAAGGATGATTCATGAATTAAAATGGATTATTTATATGCAAGATAATAAAGAAATTATACCATTTTTCACATGGTTTGAATTATATTGTATAAAAGAAAATATAGAATTTCCTTATAAAGCCAAGATAGAAACAACGACTAATATAAATAGATCATATACTGATTTAACAACTAATGAGAATATTATAAGTATCAAACCAGCTTGTAAAGATATAATTATAAAAAAGGAAGAAAAAGAATATATAGGAATCCCCTTTTCTAAAGCTGATAAACCAGATACTGATAAAATATCAAAAAATATTGTATATCAAAATAATCATACTAATGAAATGTTAAACACCCGTACAGGACCATTCAATAATATGAATATGGAAGTTGTTGAAATAATAAGAACATAAAAGATTATAAAAGATTATAAAAAGATACCTTTATTTATAGAATCTGAATTAATACAGGGACAGTTGGATAATATACAAGGATCTTGCTTCTCGATATCTATAGATTGGGTTTCTGGTAATATACAAATATTGAAATCTAAAGTTTTTGTACATCTGGTTGTAGAGAATTTTATTGAAGGTTTTTTCATAAAAAAAGCTCTGCTTCATTTCTTGAAAACTTCTTCGTTTTATAGATAGATCATCCGGTTTCATTACCGGCATTCTTCGGTAAAAGTCTTCAATTATTTTGTCAATCGGTACAATCTTCAATTATTTGGATGTGATGATGCATCTCTTGTTTGCTTCTGCAATAATTTGGAACTTGTCGGGGAATCTTTTCTTTAATAATTCTTCTTTTGAAAATATAAAAACTTTACTTTTTGGTAGGGTCTTCCACTTTCCTTTTCTTGTCGTATCTTCAAATAATGGAAACTTTTCATAATCACTTTCTTTATGGTAGGGTCTTGAATCTTCCTTTTTCTTTAATAATATGTCACCTGTAAGCTTTCTTGTTCATATGGACAAAATAATAACTTTCAATAATATACGATTATACTAACACATATTCTGGTGAATAATTATACTTTCTTTAATATAAACTCACTCTGGGATTTTGCTTTCTTTAATATAGACTCTCATAGGGACTTTTATAATATAGACACAATTTTATAAGGTTATATCTTCATAGGGATCTTGAGCATCTTGAAATAATTCTTCACTGGGAGTAGGAGAGCTTTTGATTTCATTTATAATCTGTTGCATCTCTTCAGGAGACGAACAAGCTTGTAGTCTTTTAATAAAATCTTTGTCTTGAATAATAGGACTTGAAATAGAACTGCTTTCTTTATTGGATATGAGACTCTGATAATAATTAGTCACAGCTTTAACATCAGCCTGACTATCTTCTATTCTTTTCCACCATTTGACACTAAACTGCCGATATAATAGTGGAGGAGAGGTATCACGAGCTTCTTGTTTTTTGTATGTAAATAGAACAATCCATGGTAGTTTAAATATAATAGAGAACTGGAGAGTATATTCTTCTGGACATATATGATCTTCTAAAAAATAATCTTTGTATTTGTGAAATCCTTCTAAAATCTTGGGTGGGAATATAGTTGGAATACTTCCGAAATATCTAAACCATTTAATAAACCATCTGGGGTAATTGTTGGAAAATTTCTCAGCGAAATAGAAGAACCATGTATGGTTAAAATTTCTTAATAAAAAGGTATGGAACCAGGCATCTTGGTAATCGAAATAGTTATAGACAGGGTATTGGGGATAACTTGCAAGAGTTTTGTGAGTATAGGGTTTGACTGACCATTCTTCTGGTGTAATAACTTTGAGAATCTTTACTTTGCTGCAGTCAATATAATCTGAATTCTTTTAGTTAAGGGTATGATCAATGATGACTGACCCACTGTCAACAAGAATAGCTTGATAATATTCCCTAACTTTATAGTCATCAATATAAAAATGGGAACCTTTTGGGTATAGATAATCGATCAAGGTTAAGAAGCTTTGATCAAGCTTCTGTTCTTCTAATGGTTCAAGGATTTTTACAATTTGTTTGTTTGGGTTAATAGAATATTCTGGGATATTTGTTGGTGAGCTTCTTGGTGGTGTAATGGTTGGTCTAATCTTTGATGGAGCTGTCATTTGTATAGAGTTTTTGATGGGAATAGATTGTGCAAGAGCAGAATATGGTGGTCTTGCTCTAGGTGCTATTGGTCCAAATCGGTTTGGATGTATAGGTAGAACTGGGAATTCACTTGGAGTATAGATTGATGATGAAGAGGGTTGGTTAATAGATTGCTTTGTCAAAACTATCTTTTTCTTCTCACTCATTTTCCCTGTAAAAATTCTCTTGATAAAAAATCGGGCAAAGAATTATCTTTTCCTTTTATAAATTCGATTGTAAAATCAAAATTTCCTAAAATGGCTTGCCATCTAGCAAAAACTTGTTTAGAAATTAATTTTTTAACATCTTTTTCTAAAATATATTTAGCGGATAAACAATCAATTCTTAATAAAAAGGGTTTCATATACAAGTCATCTTCAAATTTTTTAATATTTAGAACAATACTTAAAATTTCTTTTTTAATAGTAGAATAGTTATTTTGGGTGTCATTCCAGGAACCAGAATAGAATCTTACTAATTTTTCTTCTTCATTATTTAGTTTTTGTTTTAGAATTCCCCCAAATCCTAAGTCACTAGCATCAGTTTCTACAATAAGACTAGCATTAGGGTGAGGAATGTTTAAACATGGAAGAATTTTTACTTTTTCTTTGATTTGCTTTATAATCTTTGTATGTTCTTCAGTCCAAGGTTTAGGATTCTTTTTTAATCTATCATATAAGGGTTTACATATAATTCCTAAATCCTTAAAGAAATCATGAATATAATTCAAACATCCTAAGAATCTTTGTAATTGTGTTTTATCTTTTATTTCATCAGGAAATTTATTAGTAAATTCAAGACTTCTCTCAATGGGTTTTATAGTTCCTTGAATAATATTATGACCTAAAAATCTTACATCCGTTTGAAATAATAACATTTTTGTGGGTGAAACAGCTAATCCATTTTTATAAATAGTATCATAAAATATATTTAAGTGTTTAAAATGTTGATCAATATTTTTTGAAAATATTAAAACATCATCAATATAAACGATTACATAGTTTCCAATTGGTAAAATGATATCATTCATAATATTTTGAAATTCGGATGGAGCGTTTTTTAATCCAAAGGGCATGACGTTCCATTCAAAGTGTCCAAAAGGGACATTAAATCCTGTTTTATACTTATCTTCTTCTTTTATTTGAATTTGTCAAAATCCAGATTTCATGTCAAATTTTGAAAATATTTTTGAGTCAAATAATTTTTTTAGTAAATCTCTTTTATTAGGTATAGGATATCTAATCCATTCTAATACTTTATTTAAGGGTTTATAATTTATAACTAATCTTGGAATACCTCTTTCAATTTCTGCATTATTGATTACATAAAAGGCTGAACATGACCATGGTGACTTAGATGGTCTAATAAGTCTTTTTTCTAATAGTTCTTTGATTTCTTTTTTACAATTTAGTTCTAATTCGATAGACATATGTATAGATTTTGCTTTGGTAGGTATATTCTTTTCATTAAATTCTTTAATATAAGGTAATCCTACTGTGTGTTGTTTTCTTTTCCAAAAAGCACTGGGTATTGTTGAACACACATTGTTTTTAAATTTTTCTTCAATAGATTTTACTTTACTTTGTATACTTTTGTCTTGTAATTGATTATATATTCTTTTATCATTTATTTCATTAATTAAAAATTCAGCTTGTTTTCTTTTATTTTTAATTAAATGTAATTCGTGGGTAACAATTGGTGTAGTAAATTCGAAAACAATTTCTTTATTTAATACTTTTGTGATAATACCTCTTTCATCTACACTTATTGGATATAGTTGTACTATAAAGGGTAATCCTAATATAATTTGAGAAGTTAAATTTTTTACTAATATAAGATGAGTTTTAAAACAATAATTTTCTTTACATATATGAACGTCGGATAATTTATAACTTATTTTAAGTTTAGATCCACTAGTAGTGGATAGTCTTTGAGTAGATTTTTCAAAATATTTAGTTGGAATTAAACCTTCCTGTATACAATTTAAATCTGCTCCAGAGTCAACTAAAGCAATTAAGGTTATTTTAAATTCTCCGTTTATCATTATATTTATTTTTGTATGCCATCTTTGATATTTAGTATACTGGATTTCATTAATAATAGGTTCAATTAAGGGTTTATCTTCTGAGGTTATATTTTGTTCAATTTTACCTTCTTCTATGGTTTTAACCTTTTCTTTTAAAATTCTTATCTCTGTTTTAACCGTATTAAGTTCTTCTTGTAAGTCTTGTATTGTTATAGGTTTTATTTTATTAAATCTTTTTCATATTTCATTAAAATTATATATAGTATAATCTTCTTCTACCTTGCTTTGATTATTTAATTTTTCTTCTAATTGTTTAAGATATAAATCTTTTGTTTCTTTATCATCAATTTTACTAATCATGTCTATTAATAAATGTAATTTATCATTATTAGTAATAACATTAATTTCTTTATAGTTACAATTACATGTTCCTATACATTCGCAATTTTCAGAATTGCTGTTATTCTTAGATGTTTCTTCTTCAATTTTATTTAAATCATTTTCACTATAATCAGATATACTTGATTCATTATCTTTGATCAATTCACTAATTTTTTGTCTAAGATTTTCTTTATCGATTTCATTAATTTTAGTTTTAGAGTAACAATCTTTTGACATATGTCCGGGTCTGCCACATTTATAACAAATAATAATATCTTGGTTGTTTTGTTTTTTATTTTCTTTTCTATATTTGTTATTATATTTTTTGTATGATACCTTCTTCTTTCTTTTATAATCTTTATTTTGATAATATTCTTGATTATTTTTTATGGGTTTTTTATTATATCTTTTATATTTTATTTTCTTAGAACTAGAAGGGGGCAATATTAAAGGTTCATAACCATATTGTTCACAGAAATTTCCTAGTTCATGTCTTCCACCAATTCCTTCCTTTTTAATTTTTGCTTTTAGTTTTAAATCTGAACATATAGCTAATCCTTCTTTATTAACATAGTTTATAATTTCTCCATAAGTTAATTCTTTATAAGGAATTTCATTATTATAATCATTACTTAATCTATTTCTAATTCTTTCAGCAAATAATTTTGGTAATCCGGCTATAAATCTTTCTTTCCAATAGGATTCTCTACAATCTGGTCTAGTCATAACTTTTGCTAAGAAAACATCTTTATACCATCTAAAATCTTGTAGTTTTCTACATGTTAAATTTAATAGTATAGTAGAATTTCTTTCTTGATATTCTGCAGGATTTCCTACATAATTTTTTATAATAACATGTACTAGAGTATTTAAAGAATCATCTATCTGTGTTTGAACAGTTGATCCATTTTCTGTTTTTATAATTAATTTTTTTGAATTTAATATATGATTCTTTTCATCTTGAGTTACATAACTATCCCACCATCCTTTTAATACTCCTGTAAATCCTGATATTATCATTTGTGTTATTTTATTGTCTGGATTTTTATGAGATTTATATGAAGTTGCTGCCATAGTCATTTCTTGTAATAAGTTTAGAATTTGGTATTCTGTTTGACCATCTATATTCCATTCATATATTGAATTACCATCGTATCTAGATTGTACAATTTTATCTCTTTCTTCATATTGTAAATCTGGTGGTGTTGGTCTATAATAATAATTTCTTGTTTCAGGTCTGGGTGTATAAGTCTTATTAGATGTATAAGGATTGTATTTTATTTTTTCTATAACATGAAATTGTTCTTCTATCTCAGATATATCAGAGGTTTCGTCTTCATTTATAACATTTACATTATGATTTGATATAGTAAATTTTTATAGTTTTTCTTCAATTTCTCTTAATAGTTTACTTTGTCCTCCTAGATTTATTGGTGTTTCTATATTGTAGGGTATAAACATAGGGTTTTCTTCTACTTGTATATTAGTTGAAGTACTTGCTTCTTCATTTTTATTTTCTATTCTATCTAATTGTTGTCCTATAGTGTTTAACATTTCATTAGTATGATTATTTTGATATACAATATTTTTTATATTTTATCAGTATCTGGTTTATCAGCTTTTGAAAAGGGGATTCCTATATATTCTTTTTCTTCTTTTTTTATAATAATATCTTTACAAGGTGGCTTAATACTTATAATTTCTTTATTAGTTGTTAAATCAGTATATGATCTATTTATATTAGTCGTTGTTTCAATCTTGGCTTTATAAGGAAATTCTATATTTTCTTCTATACAATATAATTCAAACCAAGTAAAAAATGGTATATTTTCTTCATTATCTTGCATATAAATAATCCATTTTAATTTATGAATCATCCTTTTATCTTTATCATATTTAAAATAATACCATACAAGTTTTTCATTATTATAGTCTTTAGTTCTTTCTTCCATTAAATAATCTAAATCTTTTTTATTCATTGTTTTAACAAATTGTTAATTTAGACCTTGTCGTTTTTAGTTTATTTGCATTTATTTTTAATAGTATATTTATTGTATCTATATGTTTTGATGTAATATTTTTTATTTGTTTTATTTGATTTTTACTTAACCATTTATAATTCGTATCTCCTTTTATACTAAATTCTTCTAACTGTTGAATTAATTGTTTTCGTTCTTCATATAAGAACATTAAATAAACTGATATAAACCTATTATGATCATTATTCATTTGTATTTTACTCATAATTGTTCTTCTCTATAATAATCTACTTCAGATTTAGAGGGGTTATAAGAGTTACTAAAATCTTCACTTATATTATCATCTTCATATAGTGGTTTAGGTGTAGATCTATTAAAATCAACTCCTTTAACTCTCATAGACTGTGATCTTCTTAATAAAGGTTCACAAGATTTTGAATTAGAGGTTTCGGGAATATAAGTAGAATATCTAGGTGGTTCTTTTCCAAAATCTATTTCTATACTTCCGTCAGTATGTTCTGTAATATCCGATATTTTGCTAATAGTTTCTAAAAGTTTAGGTGAACTTATATCTTCTAATTTCCAACTTTGGTTTTGAGTAATTTCGTTCCATTTTAATCTTTTAGGTATATTAACCCTAGAATTTCTAGTATTAGCTTCGAATATTATAGTTTAATCTTTTGGTGACATTAATTTTGATCTTGGTTCTACAGTAGTGGTCATTGTTTTATATAAAACTCTATATATAACGAGTATAGGGTCTGTTCCTTGTTTAATATCTAAATTTTTTGTTTTAATTGTTAGGGTTAAAGTATCTAATATATTTTTATCGAATAAAGATATAGTGAAATTTGGATAACAATTAAAATATATAGGGCCATTACATATATTGGATTCTGCCATAGCTAATAAAGAATTTCTAAAATTTAAATGTCTAGCATCTCTTAATATAACTAAAGTAGGTACATCTAATCCTATTCTAGTCAAGGGTTTAATAGCTATCTGTATTAATCCTATGTGTAGAAATTTATAACTTTTCATATGATCTTTAATAGTATTTCTGGAAAATAGTTGTATACTTTGATTATTTTGTAGAAGAGGTAAAGTTTATTCTGTTTGCTTTATAGAATATCCCTGGAAATAATCAAAAGAACCAATCTTATAAATATTACTAATCTTTTGTTTAGGTATACTCCAATCTTTCAAATTGTTTTCAATGTTTGAAATAGAAACTTCCATAGAATTTGTATGATCATGTTCTTCTTCGATTTCAGAAGTAGAACTACCTTTTTGATTTGATAGTAATCTTGTGATTCTATTCATATTTAATTATTAACTATTTGATTTAAACTTTGTTTTCTGAAAACCTTAACTTATAATGTTGATTGAACATACCTTCTCCGGGAACACCCCCATATTGCCGTGGTACGGTTGTCTTACTGTCCGTCTGTGACTAATTCCAACCGGCTGATCGACAGGGCTTACCAACCCAGATGTATATTTTCTCAACATATATAAATTAATTTTTTCTTTCAACAATGATAAAATCAAACAATTCATAATATTCATAAGAATATAATCCATAACTACTACCACCTCAAAAAAATGAGCTCATGGCTCTGATACCAAATGCGTACAGGACCATTCAATAATATGAATATGGAAGTTGTTGAAATAATAAGAACATAAAAGATTATAAAAAGATACCTTTATTTATAAAATCTGAATTAATACAGGGACACTTCGATTCTATACAAGGGTTGTTTTCTTCTATATAAGATGAGCTTGGCTGAACTATAGGAGATATACATATATTAAAGTCTAGAGTTTTTGAACATAGTGATGTGGATAATTTTACAGAGGGTTTTGGTTTCATTCAATTTTTTGATCTTTCTAACTTCTTCAATTCTTCTTTCTTTATAGATAAATTTGCCGGTCATTAATCTTTTTCTAACTGGCATCTTTCGGTAAACTTTGATTGATCCAATCTTCTTTTTGATTTTCTTTTGTCGGCCATAAACTTGCTTTTAACTTGCTTTTATAAAGTACTTTGTCTTCTTTTTCTTTTCTTGAATAATGGAGCTAGCTTTCCATAAAGTCTTTTGTCTTCTTTCATCAATAATGTAAAACTTTGTCAAAAACTTGCTTTTCATAAAGTCTCTTTGTCTTCTTTCTTCAATTATATAGAACTTGTCGGAATAAGGATTTCAATATGTAATAATGTTAGCTAACCTTTTGTCTTGTTCATAAGGATGGAATAATATCTTTCAATAATATATAATTGTATGAACACATATTCTGGTTAATAATAACACTTTCTTTAATATAAACTCACACTGAGATGTTATTTTCTTTAATATATACTCTCATTGGGACTTTTTAGAATATAGACTCTTTTGTCAAAGTAGAATTACATCTTCATAAGGGTCTTGAGAATCTTGATATAAATCTTCACTTGGAGTTGGGGACCCTTTAATCTCATTTATAATTTTCTGCATTTCTTCTTGAGACGAACATTCTTGTAAACGTTTTATAAAGTCTCTGTCTTGAATAACTGGAGTAACAGGAGTAGAGCTGCTTTTTTGTTAGAAATATAGTTTTGATAATAATTGTTGACAGCTTTAATATCTGCCTGACTATCTTCAATTCTTTTCCACCATTTGACACTAAATTGACGATATAATAATGGAGGAGAAGTATCTTGAGATTCTTGTTTTTTATACGTGAATAGTACAATCCATGGCAACTTGAATATAATAGAAAATTGAAGAGTATATTCAGAAGGGGAAATATGATCTTCCATGAAATAATCTTTATATTTATGAAAACCTTCTAGAACTTTTGGTGGGAAGGTGGCTGGGATATTGCCAAAGTATCTGAACCATTTTATAAACCATCTTGGATAGTGTAACACCCTCAAATTTTGGTTTGCGGAAGCTGTCGGGTCGGGTGTCACTAAATCAAATATCACAGCATAAGATACATAATGAACGACTCTAAATGAGACGTTTGAAAATAATTATACATTTCCAAAATAGAACGTTTACAACGTTATAAGTTTAATAGTGATTTCCAAGTACAAAATTTGAAAATGCTAAAGTAGATGCAGAGCAGTCCCAATGGTTTGAAATTATGCGACTCGGGCTAATTAAGCCTTGAAGCAATCCTAATCCTGCTGGGCAACCTGAGAACACATGCTAAAACAGGTCAGCTATAAAGCTGGTGAGTTCATAGGAAGGTTAGTTGAAAGCATAAAGTAATAAAACAATTTATGTTTTGTAAAGTTGTTTCCAAAGTCAGTGATTTTTGATATGTAATACGTTGAAGTTTATAACACCAATGTGTAAAAGTCTAACTTAATGTCCAAAATACCCCGATTTTGGTTGATTGCACTGTTACAAGTTACTTAGACTTGTTTGTCTTAAATTGATACAAGTTACAACGACTTGTTTGATTGAATTTATACAAGTTACAACGACTTGTTTGATTGAAGTTATACAAGTTACAACGACTTGTTTGATTGAAGTTATACAAGTTACAACGACTTGTTTGATTGAATACTGATACAAGTTACAACGACTTGTTTGATTGAAGTTGTGCCCACTGCAATACCGTGGCATCGTTTTGTACCCACTTTACAGTGGTATCGTTTTGTGCCCGCTGCAATACCGCGGCATCGTTTATGAAGTGCTCGAGAGCATAGTTGAAATGTAGAGCCAGCAGTACAACGACATACTAGCTATTGCAAATAAGAGCCGACCGTACAACGACGCGTCAGGCTTGAATGTGTGTATGATTGTATGTATACTAATATACATAAATACTATTGAAGTTAGCACCAAGTGCTAATGATAATATCTAAACATGTAGATATATATATATATATATATATATATATATATATATAAATATATATATATATATATGTTTGTCGAATGAGTAAACGTAAGTAACAATCATGACACGCATGAAAATAATTGATTTTATCTAAATACGTATAAGCAAATATTTAGATATTAAGTAGTACGTTGGTCCTAGGTATGAATGCTCATTACCTAGTTGAATTGTATTAGTATGAAGAATCTATACTAACATATTATGTTATCGTATACTTCTAGCCTAAAGCCTAGCAAGTATATTGAGGTTCCTGAATTGTATTGAAAATATTAGTTCCTAAAAGAGCAACTAATCCTGTAATTGTATCTATATCATCTAGTGTAGGTAGAACTAACTAGTTCTAATGTATTGGATAATATTGTCCCGCGACAATATGGCCAATGAATAGTACTAGCTATATCAAGTTATGTCTAGGTAATTGTTTTCCAACAATCTGATAGTGTACGATTGTGACCTATCTAGATTAGGTCTTGATATTGTTCCAAAAAGACGTGTTGGGTGTAATTCCTAAGTATTACACATTTGTATTACATACAGTAATATAATTGATTGTGAATTATAAAAGATTATTAATATAATTCGAAAACAGTTGTTGTGCATGTGTTTCACCCCAAAAACAGTAAAACAGTTGAAAGAGTGGGGCTATGAAACTCACCTGTGAGTTGTTAGCGATACGATGATACGCGCGACGTCCGAATGGTAACCTTCTAGTGTCCTAAACACGTGAGGTTATATAAGTATGAGACAAATCAGTTTGTCTAAGCGAGTTGTTCATGTATGCATTTGTTGTTGAAGTCTGGGAATGGTGTACGGGGGTCCGGGGGCAGCGCCCCTGGTTAGCGGGGTCCAAGGGGCGGCAGCCCCTGGCGGGGTCCAAGGGGCAGAGCCCCTGGCTGGGGTCGAGCTGCCAGGTCAGCTTGGAAAATTTTTATTTCTACTATATTGCTTTAAGGAAAAACGCATCTGGACTTGAAATTGGGTGAAATCAAGTGATAAAATTTTGGGTCTCGACACTTAGTGGAAATGTGAGTTTTTTAAACTTTCTGTTTTCTGCGACATAACATGCGACACAAAAACGTGTCATGCGACACAAGGGTTGTGTCGCATGGAGTGCGACATAAGAGCTCTGCGACACAGTGGTTGTGTCGCAAAAGCTTGCGATGCTAAATCAATAGCGACATAAGGGTTGTGTCGTATGGAAATACGACACAAGGTGCGACATATAGTACGACACAAGCGTTGTGTCGCATGGGTAGTTTATGCGACATAAGATACGACACAAATGGAATTATGCGACAGAACATGCGACACAAGCGTTGTGTCGCATGGATGAACACCAGCCCAGAAACTCGCGGCTGTCGCGTTTTTCCGATCAAAATCGCAAATCTAACGTATTTTCAAGCTGTAAAATCATGTTTTCTTTGTTGTTTAGGTTATAACTAAGTTGTGTAAGCATTATTACACCCAAACATTACACCAAAATGATTAGATCTAAAGATTTAGAAATTTCTTACAATTGCGAATCGAGGCCAAACGAGGAAGAAAACGAAGGTGTGGCCTTTGTTAATGTTGCTCCTCTCTTGTTGGTGATTCCGAAAATGTAAATTTTGTGTGTCGATTTGTAGTTCCGAAAATTTGTGGTAATTGGGTGGAGAGTGTTTGTGTGTGAAAAGAAAATGAGATAGAAAGAAATGAAATGAAATGGTAGGGGTTTGGGGGGTTGGGTGGCTGATCCAAAGGGGTGGGGAGGAGTTTTCCCCCACTTCGTTCCTATTTTGCAGTGTAAAATACCCGTATTTTGTACCCGAATAATATATATAAATTTAATATTTTTAGATTTATATTTTCGTTCTTTCGATTAGTAATTAATTAAATTAAAAATAGTTTTATTCAATTTAAAATCTAATGTGACTTCAAATGGTTTTATTTGTGATTATTACATAATCACTATTCATTATATAAAATGTAAAGTTTTCGCTCGCTGAGTTATAATTGTATATAATAATACAATTATAAAAAGTTTAATTTAGACGCGCAAGTTGACTTTTTGACCAGGTGTTACATTCTCCCCCTGTTAAGAAAATTTCGTCCCGAAATTTAAAATGAGGTCGTGGTCGCGCGTGGTCTGGGGAGCAATGCACGTACGAGGTATTTGTCGAAAAGATTGCAGACATATCATGCCTTATAATGGAGTTGAATGGCAGTCAATCCCTGACTGAGTCGCGGTTTATCGTTGTAGTCATATTCTGACCATATTGTTTGTCGGGTGCATGATTATTTTGTGATTGCTAGATAACCGTTTACGTCGTAGTCCATTCGGGACTAGATATTTGTCACATAGTGACCGTTTAGTGAATAGTCCTATCAAGACTAAGTAGTTGGTGAATGTTCAGTCGGTTAGTCTGCTGAAAGCAAACTTTTAAGTTTTACTTGGGTCTAGGTCACTAGCCCTATGATGTAATCGACATTAAGTCAATAAAATGATATCGGGGATAATAAGTACGTGTTGAACGGACCTATAATTGAAGAGCCATGTTTTCGAGGAGAGATTGTACTTACATTATTGTTGGAGATTTATTTGATTTACTCGGAGTCGATAAGGTGAATTTTGCGTCTTTTTGGGCAGTCCTTCTTGTAATGACCAGGTTCCTTACATTTGAAGCATATCCTTCGAGAGTCAGGATTGGCGGGAACTCTGCAGTCCCGGATTACATGTCCATATCGTTGGCATCTTTCGCAGGGTAATCCGCAAATTCCGTCATGATGACGTTTGCAGCCGTGACAAAATGGTTTGTTACCCGCATAGCCTTGTTGGTCGTTGGGTTCAGCAGCGTAGGACCTCAAGGGTTCAGGTTGATTCGTTGGATTTTGGCTAGAGCTGGAACTTCCATTCCCTTTTTCTTGATTGTTTTCCGTTGCAGGTGGCCCGCGTCGAACCACCTGTGCCATGAGTCTGTGGGCCATGCAAATAGCCTCTTCAATAGTAATGGGTTTAGAGGCGGTGACCATTCCCTCAATTAGCAACGGGAGTCCACCAATGTACCTCCCGATTCGTTTGTTTTCAGGGTTTACTATGTTTGGACAAATGGATGCTAGTTGTTGGAAACGATTGGTATATGTTTCGATGTCGTTGTCTTTTACGGTGAGAAACCAAAGTTCGTCCTCGAGTTTGTGAAGTACTTCGACGGGGCAATACTTGTCCTTCATGATTTGTTTCAGGTCTTCCCACGAAAGTTCGTGAGCAGTGTCGATTCCTACAGTTCGGGCGTGAAAATTCCACCAGGTAGAGGCATCATCCTGGAGGGTATATGTGGCGTACAAGACTTTGCAGTCGTCGGGGCAGTTGCACATGTGGAAAATAGATTCCATTCTCTCGAACCATCGAATTAATCCGACAGCTCCTTCAGTCCCGACGAAGTTTGGGGGTTCGCACCTCAGGAAATCCCTAAAAGTGCAAGGCTTTACTTGGTTCTGAGCAGCTAGGGTCGCAGTCACTGCTTGATTAATGATTTGATCTTGCTCAGCTCGAGTGAAAGTTGGTCGTTTAGGAGGCATGATTCTTGAACAAGAATGAAATGACAAAGTGTGAGATCTTTAATCAAAGATGATGATTATTACAATGACATAAGTAGCTAACTTGAGTTGGAATTTATGATACACGGGATCCTACGATCCTTGACGTTGAAGTTTTTGATATTGTAGGTGGCAGGCGCATCACTGCCCTTTTGTATTGTTGGTACAACAGTTTAAGTAACCGTTGTTTAGTTTTCTTTAGTTAAGTTATCATGAATCTCATGTTTTTCGAGTGTTGTGACCAGTTGAGTTGTAGTTTCTAGTTGCGGTCGTACCATGATCGAATTGTGTTTTCTATGTAGTCAATCCAAGATTATGTTTTTGTGAGTAGTCCAATGGACTATATCGTAGTACTAGAATATCGTACGGCCATTCATGCCTGTGTATGTGACAACTACAGTGTCCTCGGTGGTGTTGAAGCAGGGTCCACCAACACAACCCATGTGTGTGGTGACATCATTGTGTATTTATTGATTAAAGCATTACATGCTTAATTGGTCGTATATACATATATGGTGTACACGTAACTATACCAGTATACGTTCATAATAAAAGTCAGGTGTGGCACCTCGTGCCCAGTTAAGTAAGTGTATATGTATATATGTAAGTCGTACATGCAACTATAACAAGTCTACATGTATAATTGAAGTAGCACCTAGTGCTATAATGCAGTGCTATTAGCACAGTAATTGAGATACTAGTGTTTTGTAATTGTAGTACCAAAGTACCATGAAACGCAGCACCACGTGCTGTAATGAAGTGCCCGCGGCATTGAAATTGTAGTACCCATGTACTATGAGTGTAGCATCAACATGCTATAATTTGTAGTAACGACATACTATGAGGATTGCACTAACGTGCCCAAATGGCGGTATCAACATACCGTGTGATTGCAGCACCACGTGCCGTGTGTTGTTTGATTGTAGCCCTAAGGCCAAATGTGTGTTGAAGTTATGTGTTTTCCCAAATGTAGCACAGAGGCTAGAATGTGAGTGCCCAACGCACTGAGGTGTTGAATCAATTGATCTAAATGATCAAGTAATGATTGAAATAATTAATTTATCGTGGACTTAGTCAACACTAATCCAATTGCAATCCATACGGTTATGGTTGAAAAGTTTTAAATCTGTTTTAAGTTTCGTGGACGTTTAGCATGTGTGGGTTTCCATTCCCATTAAATACGGTTGTACCTCCTTCCCGAGGTTCAGTGATATATGTGATATCCTCCTATGCGTACATAAGGAGAAAGTGTCGAGTCGTAATAGTTAGGAAGACGGCGATGTGCCTCTTCACGAGTAAATGATAGTACAGCGGAATTGAGTCGTATATACCCAGTATATATTTGATACGTAGAAGTAGTATACATGTAAGGCCTATTAATATATACCTATAGTACATATAATAGCCTAGGATATCTAGCACAAAACAATCAGAGTCAACTAGTGCATTCCCAACTCAGTATAACCCCTTTCAAATCTTACATCATCTTTGCTTAATTGTACATAGTTAGCTACGCTATGTTAAATTAAGTTCGTATGATGTAATCCCTGAACTAGTTATACCTAATAAGGAATACTGCCTAACGGTCATAGTCTAGGCCCACTAAATGCAACCTAGTTCACTATAACCTTAGGCTCTGATACCAATCTGTAACACCCTCAAATTTTGGTTTGCGGAAGCTGTCGGGTCGGGTGTCACTAAATCAAATATCACAGCATAAGATACATAATGAACGACTCTAAATGAGACGTTTGAAATTATTATACATTTCCAAAATAGAACGTTTACAACGTTATAAGTTTAATAGTGATTTCCAAGTACAAAATTTGAAAATGCTAAAGTAGATGCAGAGCAGTCCCAATGGTTTGAAATTATGCGACTCGGGCTAATTAAGCCTTGAAGCAATCCTAATCCTGCTGGGCAACCTGAGAACACATGCTAAAACAGGTCAGCTATAAAGCTGGTGAGTTCATAGGAAGGTTAGTTGAAAGCATAAAGTAATAAAACAATTTATGTTTTGTAAAGTTGTTTCCAAAGTCAGTGATTTTTGATATGTAATACGTTGAAGTTTATAACACCAATGTGTAAAAGTCTAACTTAATGTCCAAAATACCCCGATTTTGGTTGATTGCACTGTTACAAGTTACTTAGACTTGTTTGTCTTAAATTGATACAAGTTACAACGACTTGTTTGATTGAATTTATACAAGTTACAACGACTTGTTTGATTGAAGTTATACAAGTTACAACGACTTGTTTGATTGAAGTTATACAAGTTACAACGACTTGTTTGATTGAATACTGATACAAGTTACAACGACTTGTTTGATTGAAGTTGTGCCCACTGCAATACCGTGGCATCGTTTTGTACCCACTTTACTGTGGTATCGTTTTGTGCCCGCTGCAATACCGCGGCATCGTTTATGAAGTGCTCGAGAGCATAGTTGAAATGTAGAGCCAGCAGTACAACGACATACTAGCTATTGCAAATAAGAGCCGACCGTACAACGACGCGTCAGGCTTGAATGTGTGTATGATTGTATGTATACTAATATACATAAATACTATTGAAGTTAGCACCAAGTGCTAATGATAATATCTAAACATGTAGATATATATATATATATATATATATATAAATATATATATATATATGTTTGTCGAATGAGTAAACGTAAGTAACAATCATGACACGCATGAAAATAATTGATTTTATCTAAATACGTATAAGCAAATATTTAGATATTAAGTAGTACGTTGGTCCTAGGTATGAATGCTCATTACCTAGTTGAATTGTATTAGTATGAAGAATCTATACTAACATATTATGTTATCGTATACTTCTAGCCTAAAGCCTAGCAAGTATATTGAGGTTCCTGAATTGTATTGAAAATATTAGTTCCTAAAAGAGCAACTAATCCTGTAATTGTATCTATATCATCTAGTGTAGGTAGAACTAACTAGTTCTAATGTATTGGATAATATTGTCCCGCGACAATATGGCCAATGAATAGTACTAGCTATATCAAGTTATGTCTAGGTAATTGTTTTCCAACAATCTGATAGTGTACGATTGTGACCTATCTAGATTAGGTCTTGATATTGTTCCAAAACGACGTGTTGGGTGTAATTCCTAAGTATTACACATTTGTATTACATACAGTAATATAATTGATTGTGAATTATAAAAGATTATTAATATAATTCGAAAACAGTTGTTGTGCATGTGTTTCACCCCAAAAACAGTAAAACAGTTGAAAGAGTGGGGCTATGAAACTCACCTGTGAGTTGTTAGCGATACGATGATACGCGCGACGTCCGAATGGTAACCTTCTAGTGTCCTAAACACGTGAGGTTATATAAGTATGAGACAAATCAGTTTGTCTAAGCGAGTTGTTCATGTATGCATTTGTTGTTGAAGTCTGGGAATGGTGTACGGGGGTCCGGGGGCAGCGCCCCTGGTTAGCGGGGTCCAAGGGGCGGCAGCCCCTGGCGGGGTCCAAGGGGCAGAGCCCCTGGCTGGGGTCGAGCTGCCAGGTCAGCTTGGAAAATTTTTATTTCTACTATATTGCTTTAAGGAAAAACGCATCTGGACTTGAAATTGGGTGAAATCAAGTGATAAAATTTTGGGTCTCGACACTTAGTGGAAATGTGAGTTTTTTAAACTTTCTGTTTTCTGCGACATAACATGCGACACAAAAACGTGTCATGCGACACAAGGGTTGTGTCGCATGGAGTGCGACATAAGAGCTCTGCGACACAGTGGTTGTGTCGCAAAAGCTTGCGATGCTAAATCAATAGCGACATAAGGGTTGTGTCGTATGGAAATACGACACAAGGTGCGACATATAGTACGACACAAGCGTTGTGTCGCATGGGTAGTTTATGCGACATAAGATACGACACAAATGGAATTATGCGACAGAACATGCGACACAAGCGTTGTGTCGCATGGATGAACACCAGCCCAGAAACTCGCGGCTGTCGCGTTTTTCCGATCAAAATCGCAAATCTAACGTATTTTCAAGCTGTAAAATCATGTTTTCTTTGTTGTTTAGGTTATAACTAAGTTGTGTAAGCATTATTACACCCAAACATTACACCAAAATGATTAGATCTAAAGATTTAGAAATTTCTTACAATTGCGAATCGAGGCCAAACGAGGAAGAAAACGAAGGTGTGGCCTTTGTTAATGTTGCTCCTCTCTTGTTGGTGATTCCGAAAATGTAAATTTTGTGTGTCGATTTGTAGTTCCGAAAATTTGTGGTAATTGGGTGGAGAGTGTTTGTGTGTGAAAAGAAAATGAGATAGAAAGAAATGAAATGAAATGGTAGGGGTTTGGGGGGTTGGGTGGCTGATCCAAAGGGGTGGGGAGGAGTTTTCCCCCACTTCGTTCCTATTTTGCAGTGTAAAATACCCGTATTTTGTACCCGAATAATATATATAAATTTAATATTTTTAGATTTATATTTTCGTTCTTTCGATTAGTAATTAATTAAATTAAAAATAGTTTTATTCAATTTAAAATCTAATGTGACTTCAAATGGTTTTATTTGTGATTATTACATAATCACTATTCATTATATAAAATGTAAAGTTTTCGCTCGCTGAGTTATAATTGTATATAATAATACAATTATAAAAAGTTTAATTTAGACGCGCAAGTTGACTTTTTGACCAGGTGTTACAGATAGATGCTTGAGAATTTCTCAGCAAAATAGAAGAACCAGGTATGGTTAAAACTTCTTAAAAGAAAGGCATAGAACCAGGCTTCTTGGTAGTCATAATAATTATAAATTGGATAACTAGGATAACTAGAAAGAGTTTTGTGATTATAGGGTTTAAGAGACCATTCTTCTGGAGTAATAACTTTTAGAATCTTTACTTTGCTGCAATCAATATAATCAGGGTTTTTCTGGTTTAGAGTATGATCTATAATAACCGAACCACTATCAACAAGAATTGTTTGATAATACTCTCTAGTTTTATAATCATTAACATAAAAATGAGAATTTTTTGGATATAAATATTCAATCAAGGTTTGAAAATTCTGGCTTAACTTTTGTTCTTCAAATGGCTCAAGAATTTTTATAATTTGTTTATTGGGGTTTATAGAATATTCTGGAGTGATGGATGGAGTAGAGGAATTTCTTGATGGTATAGTTTGTGCTAGTTTATAGGGTGAAAACTGGCTTATAACTGGTTTTGTTGGAATAGATTGTGCAAGAACTGAGTATGGTGGTCTTGGTCTGGGAGCTATAGGACCAAATCTGTTGGGATGTATAGGTAATGCTAGGAAATTTCATTGATTAGAAGAGGATGATGATGATGACTGGTTGATAGATTGTTTGGTGAGAACGATCTTCCTGTTAGACTCACTCATTTTCCCTGTAAAAATTCTCTTGATAAAAAATCGGGCAAAGAATTGTCTTTTCCTTTTATAAATTCGATTGTAAAATCAAAATTTCCTAAAATAGCTTGCCATCTAGCAAAAACTTGTTTAGAAATTAAATTTTTAACATCCTTTTCCAAAATATATTTAGCAGATAAACAATCAATTCTTAATAAAAAAAGGTTTCATATACAAATCATCTTCAAATTTTTTAATATTTAGAACAATACTTAAAATTTCCTTTTTAATAGTAGAATAATTCTTTTGGGTGTCAATCCAGGAACCAGAATAGAATCTTACTAATTTTTCTTCTTCATTATTTAATTTTTGTTTTAGAATTCCCCCAAATCCTAAGTCACTAGCATCGGTTTCTACAATAAGACTAGCATTAGGGTCAGGAATGTTTAAACATGGAAGAATTTTTACTTTTTCTTTGATTTGTCTTATAATCTTTGTATGTTCTTCAGTCCATGGTTTAGGATTCTTTTTTAATCTATCATATAAGGGTTTACAAATAATTCCTAAATCTTTAAAGAAATCATGAATATAATTCAAACATCCTAAGAATCTTTGTAATTGTGTTTTATCTTTTATTTCATCAGGGAATTTATTGGTAAATTCAAGACTTCTTTCAATGGGTTTTATAGTTCCTTGAATAATATTATGACCTAAAAATCTTACATCTGTTTGAAATAATAACATTTTTGTGGGTGAAACAGCTAATCCATTTTTATAAATAGTATCATAAAATATATTTAAGTGTTTAAAATGTTGATCGATATTTTTTGAAAATATTAACACATCATCAATATAAATGATTACAAAATTTCCAATTGGTAAAATGATATCATTCATAATATTTTGAAATTCTGATGGAGCGTTTTTTAATCCAAAGGGCATAACGTTCCATTCAAAGTGTCCAAAAGGGACATTAAATCCTGTTTTATACTTATCTTCTTCTTTTATTTGGATTTGCCAAAATCCAGATTTCATGTCAAATTTCGAAAATATTTTTGAGTCATATAATTTTTTTAATAAATCTCTTTTATTAGGTATAGGGTATCTAATCCATTCTAATACTTTATTTAAGGGTTTATAATTTATAACTAACCTTGGAATACCTCTTTCAATCTCTGCATTATTAATTACATAAAAGGCTGAACATGACCATGGTGACTTAGAGGGTCTAATAAGTCTTTTTTCTAATAATTCTTTGATTTCTTTTTTACAATTTAGTTCTAATTCGATAGACATGTGTATAGATTTTGCTTTAGTAGGTATATTCTTTTCATTGAATTCTTTAATATAAGGTAATCCTACTGTGTGTTGTTTTCTTTTCCGGAAAGCACTGGGTATAGTTGAACACACATTATTTTTAAATTTTTCTTCAATAAATTTTACTTTATTTTGTATGTTTTTGTCTTGTAATTGATTATATATTCTTTTATCATTTATTTCATTAATTAAAAATTCAGCTTGTCTTCTTTTATTTTTAATTAAATGTAATTCATGGGTAACAATTGGTGTAGTAAATTCGAAAATTATTTCTTTATTTAATACTTTCGTGATAATTCCTCTTTCGTCCACACTTATGGGATATAATTGTACTATAAAGGGTAATCCTAATATAATTTGAGAAGTTAAATTCTTTACTAATATAAGATGAGTTTTAAAACAATAATTTTCTTTACATATATGAACATCGGATAATTTATAACCTATATTAAGTTTAGATCCACTAGCTGTGGACAATCTTTGAGTAGATTTTTCAAAATATTTAGTTGGAATTAAACCTTCCTGTATACAATTTAAATATGCTCCAGAGTCAACTAAAGCAATTAGGGTTATTTTAAATTCTCCGTTTATCATTATGTTTACTTTTGTATGCCATCTTAGATATTAAGTATACTGGATTTCATTTATAATAGGGTCAATTAAGGGTTTATCTTCTGAGGTTATATCCTCTATAGTCTTAACCTTTTCTTTTAAAATTCTAATCTCTGATTTAACTGTATTAAGTTCTTCTTGTAAGTCTTGTATTGTTATAGGTTTGGTTTTATTAAATCTTTTGCATATTTTATTAAAATTATATATGGTATAATCTTTATCTACCTTACTTTGATTATTTAATTTTTCTTCTAATTGTTTTAGATATAAATCTTTTGTTTCTTTATTATCAATTTTACTTATCATGTCAATTAATAAATGTAATTCATCATTATTAGTAATAACGTTAATTTCTTTATAGTTACAATTACATGTTCCTATACATTCGCAATTTTCAGAATTGCTGCTATTCTTTCATGTTTCTTCTTCAATTTTATTTAAATCATTTTCACTATAATCAGATATACCTGATTCATTATCTTTGATCAATTCACTAATTTTTTGTCTAAGATTTTCTATATCGATTTCATTAATTTTAGTTTTAGAGTAACAATCTTTTGACATATGTCCGGGTCTGCCACATTTATAACAAATAATAATATGAATCTTTTATGTTCTTATTATTTCAACAACTTCCATATTCATATTATTGAATGGTCCTGTACGCATTTGGTATCAGAGCCATGAGCTCATTTTTTTGAGGTGGTAGTAGTTATGGATTATATTCTTATGAAAATTATGAATTGTTTGATTTCTTCATTGTTAAAAGAAAAAATTAATTTATATATGTTGAGAAAATATACATCTGCGTTGGTAAGCCCTGTCGATCAGCTGGTTGGAATTAGTCGCAGACGAACAGTAAGACGACCGTACCACCGCGATATGGGGGTGTTCCCGGAGAAGGTATGTTCAATCAACATTATAAGTTAAGGTTTTCAGAAAACAAAGTTTAAATCAAATAGTTAATAATTAAATATGAATAGAATCACAAGATTACTATCAAATCAAAAAGGTAGTTCTACTTCTGAAATCGAAGAAGAACATGATCATACAAATTCTATGGAAGTTTCTATTTCAAACAGTGAAAACAATTTGAAAGATTGGAGTATACCTAAACAAAAGATTAGTAATATTTATAAGATTGGTTCTTTTGATTATTTCCAAGGATATTCTATAAAGCAAACAGAAAAAACTTTACCTCTTCTACAAAATAATCAAAGTATACAACTATTTTCCAGAAATACTATTAAAGATCATATGAAAAGTTATAAATTTCTACACATAGGATTAATACAGATAGCTATTAAACCCTTGACTGGAATAGGATTAGATGTACCTACTTTAGTTATATTAAGAGATGCTAGACATTTAAATTTTAGAAATTCTTTATTAGCTATGGCAGAATCCAATATATGTAATGGCCCTATACAATAAATATACTATTAAAAATAAATGCAAATAAACTAAAAAGGACAAAGTCTAAATTAACAATTTGTTAAAACAATGAATAAAAAAGATTTAGATTATTTAATGGAAGAAAGAACTAAAGACTATAATAATGAAAAACTTTTATGGTATTATTTTAAATATGATAAAGATAAAAGGATGATTCATGAATTAAAATGGATTATTTATATGCAAGATAATAAAGAAATTATACCATTTTTCACATGGTTTGAATTATATTGTATAAAAGAAAATATAGAATTTCCTTATAAAGCCAAGATAGAAACAACGACTAATATAAATAGATCATATGCTGATTTAACAACTAATGAGAATATTATAAGTATTAAACCACCTTGTAAAGATATAATTATAAAAAAGGAAGCAAAGGAATATATAGGAATCCCCTTTTCTAAAGCTGATAAACCAGATACTGACAAAATATTAAAAAATATTGTATATCAAAATAATCACACTAATGAAATGTTAAACACTTTAGGACAACAATTAGATAGAATAGAAAATAAAAATGAAGAAGCAAGTACTTCAACTAATATACAAGTAGAAGAAAACCCTATATTTATACCCTACAATATAGAAACACCTATAAATCTAGGAGGACAAAATAAACTATTAAGAGAAATTGAAGAAAAACTACAAAAAATTACTATATCAAATCATAATGTAAATGTTATAAATGAAGACGAAACCTCTGATATATCTGAGATAGAAGAACATTTTCATGCTATAGAAAAAATAAAATACAATCCTTATACATCTAATAAGACTTATACACCCCGACCAGAAACAAGAAATTATTATTATAGACCAACATCACCAGATTTACAATATGAAGAAAGAGATAAAATTGTACAATCTAGGTACGATGGTAATTCAATATATGAATGGAATATAGATGGTCAAATAGAATACCAAATTCTAAACTTATTACAAGAAATGACTATGGCAGCAACTTCATATAAAGCTCATAAAAAACCAGACAATAAAATAACACAAATGATAATATCAGGATTTACAGGAGTATTAAAAGGATGGTGGGATAGTTATGTAACTCAAGATGAAAAGAATCATATATTAAATTCAAAAAAATTAATTATAAAAACAGAAAATGGATCAACTGTTCAAACACAGATAGATGATTCTTTAAATACTCTAGTATATGCTATTATAAAAAATTATGTAGGAAATCCTGCAGAATATCAAGAAAGAAATTCTACTATACTATTAAATTTAACATGTAGAAAACTACAAGATTTTAGATGGTATAAAGATGTTTTCTTAGCAAAAGTTATGACTAGACCAGATTGTAGAGAATCCTATTGGAAAGAAAGATTTATAGCCGGATTACCAAAATTATTTGCTGAAAGAATTAGAAATAGATTAAGTAATGATTATAATAATGAAATTCCTTATAAAGAATTAACTTATGGAGAAATTATAAACTATGTTAATAAAGAAGGATTAGCTATATCTTCAGATTTAAAACTAAAGGCAAAAATTAAAAAGGAAGGAATTGGTGGAAGACATGAACTAGGAAATTTCTGTGAACAATATGGTTATGAACCTTTAATATTGCCCACTTCTAGTTCTAAGAAAATAAAATATAAAAGATATAATAAAAAACCTATAAAAAATAATCAAGAATATTATCAAAATAAAGATTATAAAAGAAAGAAGAAGGTATCATACAAAAAATATAATAACAAATATAGAAAAGAAAATAAAAAACAAAACAACCAAGATATTATTATTTGTTATAAATGTGGCAGACCCGGACATATGTCAAAAGATTGTTACTCTAAAACTAAAATTAATGAAATCGATATAGAAAATCTTAGACAAAAAATTAGTGAATTGATCAAAGATAATGAATCAAGTATATCTGATTATGTGACACCCGTCAATTTAGGACTAGAATTTAGTGCCTAATCAATTTTAATACATGTAATTAGTTCTGTGTTAGGCTAATTAATGTATCAATTATTATATATATTGTTGAATATATATCTACACAATTATGCGGTTTGTTTAAATCGTACAAGTTTCAAATCGAATGTAATTCGGTTCAATTTAATACGGACGTTGGTGAACAATTTAATTAAATAACATAAAGATTATTTAATGAAACTATCATATCTCAATAATATTATTTTTATAATATGTCGTATTCATTCCATATCGTACAAGCGAGAACAACGCGATTAAATGTGAACGTGCAAACAAACAAAATCGAGATAACGTTTTATAACGCAATTATTGAGTATTTTATAAAATACTTCAACAAAAATATTGAATAATATTTCGTATTTCAAAACGCATAATTAAACGCCTTTAAATACTAATTAACGTTAAAACAATCGAGAAAACGAACACCGCACGGAGCGCTTTGCGTGGACTGAAAATGGAGGAGTTCCACCAAAACCACCTCCTTTTCTTCTTCTTTCTCCATTTCCCTTTTCATCTTCTCTCTCCCTCTTTCTTTTTTTCTCTCTAAATCAAAAACCCACACCAACTCACAAATCACCAAAATAAATATACAAAACGACCTCGGATCATCAAGATTTTTACAAAAACGGAACCACCACGCTACGATCTACAATCCTATCTTTTCGGATTTTCAATCCGACACCGCGTAAGTTTCCGACAAATTCCCGAAACTTCTCGTTTTAGCTTGTTTTTACATATTTACGAGTTATATAACATGTATATGTCCATTACTAAGTATAGAACACGATTTCATAGCTTAAAAACGGGTTTGAAATGGGTTTTTGGCCGGAAAAATCTAAACAGCCGGACTTTCTGGGCTGATGTTCTTCCATGCGACACAAGCCTTGTGTCGCATGTTGTGTCGTATTTTGGCACTTGTGTCGTATAAAAGCCTCTGTGTCGCACCTTGTGTCGTACCCGATAATTAGTGTCGCAAGTCCTGCGACACAACCACTATGTCGCAAACTCCATACGACACAATCACTATGTCGCTGTTGAATCAGCATCTCGCATATATGCGACACAACCCTTGTGTCGCATAGATATTGTGTCGCACCTCTATGCGACACAACCCTTGTGTCGCATAACCACTTTTGTGTCGCATGATTGTGTCGCATAAAACAACAGGTTTTCAAACTACAATTTTACTAAGTGTCGAGACCAAAATTTTATCACTTGATTTCACCCAAATTCAAGTCCAGATGCGTTTTTCCTTAAAGCAATATAGTAGAAATAAAAATTTTCCAAGCTGACCTGGCAGCTCGACCCCAGCCAGGGGCTCTGCCCCTTGGACCCCGCCAGGGGCTGCCGCCCCTTGGACCCCGCTACCAGGGGCGCTGCCCCCGGACCCCCGTACTTAGATTCCGTAAGCACATTTTTCACCAAGTGTCAAACCTGTACAACTTCAAAACACTTATACGATACAACTTTTCAAACATAATGGAATTTGTTTTTCAAGTATAACGCTTTGAAATCAATGTGGTAACATCAAGACTATTGTTACAATTAATCACCAACGGGCCGTACATGTTTTCAAACATATTTCAGAATCAAACAAGTCGTTGTAACTTGTATCAATTCATTCAAACAAGTCGTTGTAACTTGTATCAATTCAATCAAACAAGTTGATGTAACTTGTATCAATTCAATCAACCAAATCGTAGTAATTTGGACATATATATAAAGTTGTATAACAACTACAAAGGTAGTCTTTCGAGATACCGGTACAATTAATAACAATCAAGTGTCGTGAACACATTCAGGTTTCAAGTCTTTGGACATCAATTCACTGCTAATTACTTCAAGTTTATTAAATTAAACACTTCAAGACTCAGGTGAGTTTCATAGCCCCATTTTCACTATTTTACAACTAGGGGTGTGATAATACTGCTCTGTTTTGTTTTACAAGTAGAACGCAAGTGCCAAACTTCAAATACTACATGAGTTTCAAGTTAATCAATTTAAAGTCCTCCATAGCATACTCTCTAGTATTTATAGCGTGAATGTTAGTATATGATATCATATGGGATTGACAATCCTCATCCGGGTTAGCACGCACTAACCGGTCAAACGGATGTATTAGCATTTGGGAAGACGAGTGTGGATTAGACACTCGTAGGAGGCATTTCAAGTTAGGTTTCCTTAATTGGGCCTGACAAATCAAGTTAAGCTCAGACTATGTGCTCATGGATTGTATAACTTTTATTTTGCTTAATGGCATTTTAAATTCAATATAAATCTTGCGGTTCTTACAACTATACATTGACATACAAACCTGTGAGCTCACCAGCGTTTTCGCTGACCCATTTTAGTATATATCACAGGTACCCAGCAGTAGGTGGACTGCACATGTAGGGACTATTAGCTCGAGTCAGCATACATACAACTAGAGATTTGATTGCATTATTATATTTTGTAAAAGTAATTATGCCATGTAATCTCTCAATTTCAGGAATCGAGCTAATGTAACATTATTTTGATGTAAACGTTTATCTTAGTAATACAAGTTTAAAACGACGCATATAGTGGTCGTTCATTATATCTTATGTGCTTTGTATATTGATTAGTGACACCCAAATCGAGCTTCGGCAAATCATCAAATTTGGGGGTGTCACAGATTGGTATCAGAGCCTAAGGTTATAGTGAACTAGGTTGCATTTAGTGGATCTAGACTATGACCGTTAGGCAGTATTCCCTATTAGGTATAACCAGTTCAGAGATTACAGCATACAAATTTAATTTAACATAGTCTGATCAACTATGTACAATTAAACAAAGATGATGTAAGATCTGAAGGAAGTTATGGCTGAACATGATACACTAGTTGACTCTGACCTCGAGAGAAACGGGACTCAAAACATGTCTTTGCTAGACACACAATAGGTTATTATGTGATATATATATATATACATGAATAGACCTCACTTACAATCTTAGGCTATATTATATTATATGAATATAGGCCTCATTCTTTCTAACACTCTGTCTCAGAATGGCAAACACACCACCCAACTCATCTCGTTCCCATTCGTACGAATCACAAGGTTCAAGGGTAGCTAGGAGGAACCCCAGGTTGCCTCGAGCGGGCCCATACCCCAATCAATTCACACTAACGGATTTGTCCGCTAGGCTACACCGTCACGAGCAACAACTACGTGACATGGACATCGAGTTGCAAGAGACCCGAGAAAACTGGACACTCACCCTAATGGGACAAGTTACTCAGGTCTCTGAAGACCACGAAAACACTATCAACAAGATGAACGTTCTAGAAAATCGAGTGGGTGAAACCATCGAGACCATGGAGATCGTTCACAATCAAGTGACTGACAATCACAACGAAATCACTGTCCTGCGATCAAGGTTGACTCAATGTGAGACACGCCTGAGGGAAACCGAGGAGGCACTCGGAATGGTTAGCCGACTTGCAGAGTCCGTTGACCGTCTCACTGCCTTAATGCCACAACTCAATCTTCGCCAGAATTAGCTTAGGCTGAATCTGCACTTTATAACGCTTTCGTAGGACTAATGTAAATTGACCGGATGAAACAATTCCCGAAACTTTTGGCACAATATCTAAGTCTGTAACTTTTGAATTCTCAAACTCGAAATTGTCTGTAATCGTTTAACAACGTAATATCAATTGACAATTTCTTTCGATTTAAATCTATATTATGGAACTATTACACTTGTGATGTGTATAATGTCGCTTTAATACGTACATCTACCACAATTATCATTCTGTTACAGTTTCTTACGTACCTATTGTTTCTTTTTCTTGAAGAATCATGCCACCGAAGAAAAATAGTTACAGTGAAGCCGAACTCGCTGCTGCCGTTAATCGGGCCGTAGCCGACGCCTTGGCCGCTCGGGATCCAATCCGAACGTCCGAGGAAACAGCCGATACCACCGCCACCACTCATACTGTCAAGCCTTGTTCCTACAAGGACTTTCTCAGCTGTAAACCCCTCTATTTCAAGGGCACGGAAGGTGCCATTGGCTTGATCCGTTGGATTGAGCGTATGGAATCCGTTTTCAGTCTCTGCGACTGCACTGAGAACAACAAAGTCAAATTCGCTGCTTACACCTTTCAGGAAGGTGCACTCACGTGGTGGAAAACCCACGCAAACTCTGTAGGCCTTGAGGTTGCAAATCGACTTCCTTGGGCCGAACTGAAAAAGAAGCTGACAGAAAAATACTGTCCTGAAGAAGAACTGCACAGACTGGAGGAGGAATTCTGGCACCTGACGGTGCAGGGAAATGATGTTGCTGATTATACCACAAAATTTCAGCAGTTTGCTTTACTATGCCCAAGCTTGGTTGAACCGGAAAGTAAGGGCATTAAGAGATACATTCGCGGCCTCCCTGAGAGCATTCAAGGAAATGTCGCCTCATCCAAACCAACCACCACTGAGAGTGCCATTCGATTGGCCCACGAACTCATGGCCCTAGTTGTCAGCCGTGAGACCTCCAACACCTCATCCTCCAACAACAACAAACGCAAATCCACTGAACACCACCACAACTCAAACAAGAAAAACAACGCCATTCAAGTCTACACCACCAACTCTGAATCCAACCGCAACTACACATGGGACATGCCTTATTGTCCCAAGTGTAACTATCACCACTTTGGTCAGTGCAGGACCCCTTGCAACAACTGCAGGAGGTTCGGGCATTCGACTAAGGATTGCCGAGCCCCCAAATCCAACAACAACCCCTCTAACAAAAATGCCCAACAACCTAAGTCCTGCTTTGAATGTGGGAACCCTGGACACTTTAGGGATACTTGCCCAAAATTGAAGAATAAGGGCAACAACAACAACCGCAACAACAACAACAACGCCAAAAGTAGCGCCTTTGTGATCAACTCAGGGGACGCCCGTCAGGACCCGAATGTGGTCACGGGTATGTTCCTCCTCAACAATTTAACTGCTTCTATTATGTTTGATACTGGTGCCGATAGAAGTTTTATTTCCGATGAATTTTGCCCTCTACTTGACATCACACCTGTTGCTTTAGACGTTAAGTCCACAGTAGAGCTAGCAAATGGCAAATTGATAGAAACCGATAGTGTGATACCTAATTGCACTTTAAACCTAGCCGACGAAATCTTCTCCATAGATCTTATGCCAATCGAGATAGGGAGTTTCGATGTCATCGTAGGCATGGACTGGTTATCCAAACATCGCGCTGAAATCATTTGCTATGACAAATTTGTTCGCATACCTCTCGCCGTCGGTAGAACCTTGGTCATACAGGGGGAGACCGGTGGGACGAGACTTAACCTCATATCCTGCCTAAAAACCCGAAAATTTCTAAGAAAGGGTTATCCAGCAATCCTCGCGCACATCATGGAGAAAAAGTCGGAGGAGAAGCGACTTGAGGATGTTCCAATTGTTCGAGACTTTCCAGAAGTCTTTCCCGAGGAACTACCTGGTTTACCACCACCAAGACAGGTTGAGTTCTTAATTGATCTTGTACCAGGTGCTGCGCCTGTGGCCCGAGCACCATACCGTTTAGCTCCATCCGAACTTCAGGAGTTGTCCACCCAATTACAGGAACTCCTGGAACGAGGATTTATCAGGCCGAGTTCTTCACCTTGGGGAGCTCCGGTCCTATTTGTTAAGAAGAAAGACGGTTCTTTTCGAATGTGTATCGACTACCGAGAGTTGAACAAGTTAACTGTCAAGAACCGGTATCCACTTCCTCGAATCGATGATTTGTTCGACCAACTTCAAGGATCGAGTTGTTATTCAAAGATTGATCTCCGATCCGGTTATCACCAATTGCGTGTTCGCGATGCTGACATTCCAAAAAACGCTTTCCGAACCCGCTATGGGCATTACGAATTCCAAGTGATGCCATTCGGCCTAACCAACGCACCGGCGGTATTCATGGACCTTATGAATCGGGTGTGTAAACCTTACCTTGACAAGTTTGTCATTGTCTTTATCGATGACATACTCATTTATTCGCGCAACGAGCAAGAACATGCACAACACCTCAAAACCATCCTTGAACTACTTAAACACGAGGAGCTATATGCAAAATTCTCTAAGTGTGAGTTCTGGATCCAAACAGTCCAATTCCTTAGTCACGTGATTGACAGTCAGGGGATTCACGTTGACCCATCAAAAATCGAGGCCATCAAAGACTGGCAAGCACCCACCACTCCGACCGAAGTACGTCAATTTTTGGGTCTTGCCGGGTATTACCGACGATTCATTGAAAATTTCTCCAAGATAGCCTTACCACTCACGACTCTGACCCCAAAAGACAAAAAGTTTGACTGGACTGATAAACAAGAGTCGGCATTCCAACTATTAAAACAAAAGCTTTGCAGTGCTCCTATTCTATCATTACCCGAGGGCACCGATGACTTCGTGGTATACTGCGATGCTTCTCATCAAGGTCTCGGTTGCGTGCTTATGCAACGAGACAAAGTCATAGCTTATGCTTCACGACAGCTCAAGATTCATGAAAAGAATTACACTACCCACGACCTCGAATTAGGAGCCGTCGTTTTCGCCCTCAAAATTTGGAGACATTACCTCTACGGCACTAGGTGCACAATCTTTACAGACCACAAAAGTCTCCAACACATATTCGATCAGAAGGATCTCAACATGAGGCAACGTCGATGGGTCGAGTTGCTTACCGATTACGACTGCGAACTCAAATATCATCCAGGCAAAGCAAATGTCGTTGCTGATGCCCTCAGTCGGAAAGAGCGAGTGAAACCACTTCGGGTTCGAGCCCTCAGTATGACCATTCACAACAATTTAAACATTCAAATTCTCACTGCTCAACTCGAAGCCTTAAAACCCGAGAATGTCAAAGATGAAGCCTTGCGAGGCATGGATAAACAATTCGAAGTCAAACCTAACGGGATTAGGTATTTCTCAAACCGAATCTGGTTGCCTAAATTTGGGAACCTACGAGACTTAGTGATGGATGAAGCTCACAAGTCCAAATATTCTATCCATCCGGGATCCGACAAGATGTACCACGGTATCAAGGACTTCTATTGGTGGCCGAACATGAAAGCTGAAATCGCCACCTATGTCAGCAAGTGCCTTACTTGCTCCAAGGTCAAAATCGAATATCAAAAACCTTCTGGTTTACTTCAACAACCCGATCTTCCTGAATGGAAATGGGAACAAATTGCCATGGACTTCATAACCAAACTTGGGAATATTTTCTTTAATAATTATTCTTTTGAAAATATAAACACTTTACTTTTTGGTAGGGTCTTCCACTTTCCTTTTCTTGTCGTATCTTCAAATAATGGAAACTTTTCATAATCACTTTCTTTATGGTAGGGTCTTGAATCTTCCTTTTTCTTTAATAATATGTCACCTGTAAGCTTTCTTGTTCATATGGACAAAATAATAACTTTCAATAATATACGATTATACTAACACATATTCTGGTGAATAATTATACTTTCTTTAATATAAACTCACTCTGGGATTTTGCTTTCTTTAATATAGACTCTCATAGGGACTTTTATAATATAGACACAATTTTATAAGGTTATATCTTCATAGGGATCTTGAGCATCTTGAAATAATTCTTCACTGGGAGTAGGAGAGCTTTTGATTTCATTTATAATCTGTTGCATTTCTTCAGGAGACGAACAAGCTTGTAGTCTTTTAATAAAATCTTTGTCTTGAATAATAGGACTTGAAATAGAACTGCTTTCTTTATTGGATATGAGACTCTGATAATAATTAGTCACAGCTTTAACATCAGCCTGACTATCTTCTATTCTTTTCCACCATTTGACACTAAACTGCCGATATAATAGTGGAGGAGAGGTATCACGAGCTTCTTGTTTTTTGTATGTAAATAGAACAATCCATGGTAGTTTAAATATAATAGAGAACTGGAGAGTATATTCTTCTGGACATATATGATCTTCTAAAAAATAATCTTTGTATTTGTGAAATACTTCTACAATCTTGGGTGGGAATATAGTTGGAATACTTCCGAAATATCTGAACCATTTAATAAACCATCTGGGGTAATTGTTGGAAAATTTCTCAGCGAAATAGAAGAACCATGTATGGTTAAAATTTCTTAATAAAAAGGTATGGAACCAGGCATCTTGGTAATTGAAATAGTTATAGACAGGGTATTGGGGATAACTTGCAAGAGTTTTGTGAGTATAGGGTTTGACTGACCATTCTTCTGGTGTAATAACTTTGAGAATCTTTACTTTGCTGCAGTCAATATAATCTGAATTCTTTTGGTTAAGGGTATGATCAATGATGACTGACCCACTGTCAACAAGAATAGCTTGATAATATTCCCTAACTTTATAGTCATCAATATAAAAATGGGAACCTTTTGGGTATAGATAATCGATCAAGGTTAAGAAGCTTTGATCAAGCTTCTATTCTTCTAATGGTTCAAGGATTTTTACAATTTGTTTGTTTGGGTTAATAGAATATTCTGGGGTATTTGTTGGTGAGCTTCTTGGTGGTGTAATGGTTGGTCTAATCTTTGATGGAGCTGTCATTTGTATAGAGTTTTTGATGGGAATAGATTGTGCAAGAGCAGAATATGGTGGTCTTGCTCTAGGTGCTATTGGTCCAAATCGGTTTGGATGTATAGGTAGAACTGGGAATTCTCTTGGAGTATAGATTGATGATGAAGAGGGTTGGTTAATAGATTGCTTTGTCAAAACTATCTTTTTCTTCTCACTCATTTTCCCTGTAAAAATTCTCTTGATAAAAAAAATCGGGCAAAGAATTGTCTTTTCCTTTTATAAATTCGATTGTAAAATCAAAATTTCCTAAAATGGCTTGCCATCTAGCAAAAACTTGTTTAGAAATTATATTTTTAACATCTTTTTCTAAAATATATTTAGCAAACAATCAATTCTTAATAAAAAGGGTTTCATATACAAGTCATCTTCAAATTTTTTAATATTTAGAACAATACTTAAAATTTCTTTTTTAATAGTAGAATAGTTCTTTTGGGTGTCATTCCAGGAACCAGAATAGAATCTTACTAATTTTTCTTCTTCATTATTTAGTTTTTGTTTTAGAATTCCCCCAAATCCTAAGTCACTAGCATCAGTTTCTACAATAAGACTAGCATTAGGGTGAAGAATGTTTAAACATGGAAGAATTTTTACTTTTTCTTTGATTTGCTTTATAATCTTTGTATGTTCTTCAGTCCAAGGTTTAGGATTCTTTTTTAATCTATCATATAAGGGTTTACATATAATTCCTAAATCCTTAAAGAAATCATGAATATAATTCAAACATCCTAAGAATCTTTGTAATTGTGTTTTATCTTTTATTTCATCAAGGAAATTTATTAGTAAATTCAAGACTTCTCTCAATGGGTTTTATAGTTCCTTGAATAATATTATGACCTAAAAATCTTACATCCGTTTGAAATAATAACATTTTTGTGGGTGAAACAGCTAATCCATTTTTATAAATAGTATCATAAAATATATTTAAGTGTTTAAAATGTTGATCAATATTTTTTGAAAATATTAAAACATCATCAATATAAACGATTACAAAGTTTCCAATTGGTAAAATGATATCATTCATAATATTTTGAAATTCGGATGGAGCGTTTTTTAATCCAAAGGGCATGACGTTCCATTCAAAGTGTCCAAAAGGGACATTAAATCCTGTTTTATACTTATCTTCTTCTTTTATTTGAATTTGCCAAAATCCAGATTTCATGTCAAATTTTGAAAATATTTTTGAGTCAAATAATTTTTTTAGTAAATCTCTTTTATTAGGTATAGGATATCTAATCCATTCTAATACTTTATTTAAGGGTTTATAATTTATAACTAATCTTGGAATACCTCTTTCAATTTCTGCATTATTGATTACATAAAAGGCTGAACATGACCATGGTGACTTAGATGGTCTAATAAGTCTTTTTTCTAATAGTTCTTTGATTTCTTTTTTACAATTTAGTTCTAATATGTATAGATTTTGCTTTAGTAGGTATATTCTTTTCATTAAATTCTTTAATATAAGGTAATCCTACTGTGTGTTGTTTTCTTTTCCAAAAAGCACTGGGTATTGTTGAACACACATTGTTTTTAAATTTTTCTTCAATAGATTTTACTTTACTTTGTATACTTTTGTCTTGTAATTGATTATATATTCTTTTATCATTTATTTCATTAATTAAAAATTCAGCTTGTTTTCTTTTATTTTTAATTAAATGTAATTCGTGGGTAACAATTGGTGTAGTAAATTCAAAAACTATTTCTTTATTTAATACTTTTGTGATAATACCTCTTTCATCTACACTTATTGGATATAGTTGTACTATAAAGGGTAATCATAATATAATTTGAGAAGTTAAATTTTTTACTAATATAAGATGAGTTTTAAAACAATAATTTTCTTTACATATATGAACATCAGATAATTTATAACTTATTTTAAGTTTAGATCCACTAGCAGTGGATAGTCTTTGAGTAGATTTTTCAAAATATTTAGTTGGAATTAAACCTTCCTGTATACAATTTAAATCTGCTCCAGAGTCAACTAAAGCAATTAAAATTATTTTAAATTCTCTGTTTATCATTATATTTATTTTTGTATGCCATCTTTGATATTTAGTATACTGGATTTCATTAATAATAGGTTCAATTAAGGGTTTATCTTCTGAGGTTATATTTTGTTCAATTTTACCTTCTTCTATAGTTTTAACCTTTTCTTTTAAAATTCTTATCTCTGTTTTAACCATATTAAGTTCTTCTTGTAAGTCTTGTATTGTTATAGGTTTTATTTTATTAAATCTTTTGCATATTTCATTAAAATTATATATAGTATAATCTTCTTCTACCTTGCTTTGATTATTTAATTTTTCTTCTAATTGTTTTAGATATAAATCTTTTGTTTCTTTATTATCAATTTTACTTATCATGTCTATTAATAAATGTAATTCATCATTATTAGTAATAACATTAATTTCTTTATAGTTACAATTACATGTTCCTATACATTCGCAATTTTCAGAATTGCTGCTATTCTTAGATGTTTCTTCTTCAATTTTATTTAAATCATTTTCACTATAATCAGATATACTTGATTCATTATCTTTGATCAATTCACTAATTTTTGGTCTAAGATTTTCTATATCGATTTCATTAATTTTAGTTTTAGAGTAACAATCTTTTGACATATGTCCGGGTCTGCCACATTTATAACAAATAATAATATCTTGGTTGTTTTGTTTTTTATTTTCTTTTCTATATTTGTTATTATATTTTTTGTATGATACCTTCTTCTTTCTTTTATAATCTTTATTTTGATAATATTCTTGATTATTTTTTATAGGTTTTTTATTATATCTTTTATATTTTATTTTCTTAGAATTAGAAGGGGGCAATATTAAAGGTTCATAACCATATTGTTCACAGAAATTTCCTAGTTCATGTCTTCCACCAATTCCTTCCTTTTTAATTTTTGCTTTTAGTTTTAAATCTGAACATATAGCTAATCCTTCTTTATTAACATAGTTTATAATTTCTCCATAAGTTAATTCTTTATAAGGAATTTCATTATTATAATCATTACTTAATCTATTTCTAATTCTTTCAGCAAATAATTTTGGTAATCCGGCTATAAATCTTTCTTTCCAATAGGATTCTCTACAATCTGGTCTAGTAATAACTTTTGCTAAGAAAACATCTTTATACCATCTAAAATCTTGTAGTTTTCTACATGTTAAATTTAATAGTATAGTAGAATTTCTTTCTTGATATTCTGCAGGATTTCCTACATAATTTTTTATAATAGCATATACTAGAGTATTTAAAGAATCATCTATCTGTGTTTGAACAGTTGATCCATTTTCTGTTTTTATAATTAATTTTTTTGAATTTAATATATGATTATTTTCATCTTGAGTTACATAACTATCCCACCATCCTTTTAATACTCCTGTAAATCCTGATATTATCATTTGTGTTATTTTATTGTCTGGATTTTTATGAGCTTTATATGAAGTTGCTGCCATAGTCATTTCTTGTAATAAGTTTAGAATTTGGTATTCTGTTTGACCATCTATATTCCATTCATATATTGAATTACCATCGTATCTAGATTGTACAATTTTATCTCTTTCTTCATATTGTAAATCTGATGGTGTTGGTCTATAATAATAATTTCTTGTTTCAGGTCTTGGTGTATAAGTCTTATTAGATGTATAAGGATTGTATTTTATTTTTTCTATAGCATGAAATTGTTCTTCTATCTCAGATATATCAGAGGTTTCGTCTTCATTTATAACATTTCAATTATGATTTGATATAGTAATTTTTTGTAGTTTTTCTTCAATTTCTCTTAATAGTTTACTTTGTCCTCCTAGATTTATTGGTGTTTCTATATTGTAGGGTATAAACATAGGGTTTTCTTCTACTTGTATATTAGTTGAAGTACTTGCTTCTTCATTTTTATTTTCTATTATATCTAATTGTTGTCCTATAGTGTTTAACATTTCATTAGTATGATTATTTTGATATACAATATTTTTAAATATTTTATTAGTATCTGGTTTATCAGCTTTAGAAAAGGGGATTCCTATATATTCCTTTTCTTCCTTTTTTATAATTATATCTTTACAAGGTGGTTTAATACTTATAATATTCTCATTAGTTGTTAAATCAGTATATGATCTATTTATATTAGTCGTTGTTTCTATCTTGGCTTTATAAGGAAATTCTATATTTTCTTTTATACAATATAATTCAAACCATGTGAAAAATGGTATAATTTCTTTATTATCTTGCATATAAATAATCCATTTTAATTCATGAATCATCCTTTTATCTTTATCATATTTAAAATAATACCATAAAAGTTTTTCATTATTATAGTCTTTAGTTCTTTCTTCCATTAAATAATCTAAATCTTTTTTATTCATTGTTTTAACAAATTGTTAATTTAGACTTTGTCCTTTTTAGTTTATTTGCATTTATTTTTAATAGTATATTTATTGTATCTATATGCTTTGATGTAATATTTTTTATATCTTTTATTTGATTTTCACTTAACCATTTATAATTTGTATCTCTTTTTATTCTAAATTCTTCTAACTGTTGAATTAATTGTTTTCGTTCTTCATATAAGAACATTAAATAAGTTGATATAAACATATTATGATCATTATTCATTTGTATTTTACTCATAATTGTTCTTCTCTATAATAATCTACTTCAGATTTAGAAGGGTTATAAGAGTTACTAAAATCTTCACTTATATTATCATCTTCATATAGTGGTTTAGGTATAGATCTATTAAAATCAACTCCTTTAACTCTCATAGATTGTGATCTTCTTAATAAAGGTTCACTAGATTTTGAACTAGAAGTTTCGGGAATATATGTAGAATATCTAGGTGGTTCTTTTCCAAAATCTATTTCTATACTTCCGTCAGTATGTTCTGTAATATCCGATATTTTGCTAATAGTTTCTAAAGGTTTAGGTGAACTTATATCTTCTAATTTCCAACTTTGGTTTTGAGTAATTTCGTTCCATTTTAATCTTTTAGGTATATTAACCCTAGAATTTCTAGTATTAGGTACGAATTCCATGTCTTAGAATGACGTTTGATTACTACACGATTTACACTTTTATATTTATCATGTTTCGCTCCCGTCACTTATCACGTTTAGCATTTCGAGTAGAACGTCTTGGCGGCATGTTTGCTACGATTTCGAGTACATACGAGTTTAGAATAGATGAGCAGTTTGGATAGTGTCAAATGTATGCTTCAAACCAACGACCAAAGATCATGAGTTCGAAACAAATAGAGTTGAGATTTTTGACGTCGTCACGCGACTTTGAAGGCGGCACATTGGACACTCGAATATGGCCATATAAACACATATATGTCGTGATACCTTTGCAATTACGTCGGCCGCCATAATTGTTAGGGTATCCTTTCATATATGTACTTATTACCAGATCCTATATCACAATGTTCAACCTTGTTCCTACATATTCAAATCTAAGAGTGGCCTGATTTGTTAAAGGAATAGTACTATGATCGATATAGCACCAATAGATGACATTAATGATCCCGCACCATTAAGCCTAGATAACCCTCTCGGGTACGCGGGTACGTGCGAAACCACCAACGGAGCATACCTTGCTCAAGAATCGAAATACGAGTGGGTACACGTCATCTAAGTAGCAAATAAGTATATATCCTAACAGATAGTACATCTCATGACATTTAAGTTCACATCGTTTCGTACAAGTACACACCGTAGCAAATAATGACATGTTTTAAATATGCACACATAGTTTTGATAGCAAAAATCATTTCAGTTAAATACGCATCGTTTTGAATAAGTACATATCGTTTCAAATGAATACACATCGTTTCAATAAGTACACACGTTGCAGATAAGGACATATCGTTTCAAATAATTCCACTTCGTTTCATGCACAAGTAGTTCCTAGCATAGCATCTATATGAAGGGTTCTAGGTTATAGTCTAGGTCAATCCACCTAATTCCCTATAACCAATGTCTCTGATACCAATCTGTCACACCACGTCTAAAGCGGAAACAACGGAATGCAACGCATGACTAGATCATAACACATTGATATAAAGGAAAATCACTAAATGAAATTCAACAAAATGTTATGATACCGCTTCACAACGTCACAAATACAATCGTTCACAAAAACAAATTTAAAATGCACTCTAACAGTCTTGCTAAGCCACCTTAGTCTCAATCTTGAATTACTAGCTTCACCTGAAAAGAAATGCTCTAAAACGTCAACACATGGTTGGTGAGTTCGTAGGTTTTTAAATAAACATTTTATCAAGTCAAATTCGTTTCGTTAAAACACATGAGTGCAATGTATACAAAGTATAATAATACAACGTTCAAGTATTCACACGTTATCCACGTTACAAACAAGTTACACGTTTCTATGTTCAAATAAGATACACGCTGAACGTTTCAAGTAATCACAACAACGTTCCGTTACACCATACATCACTACATTCCTACATTTCTACGTTCCATCGTTTCTACGTTTCTACGTTCCATCGTTCCTACGTTTCTACGTTCCATCGTTCCCACGTTTCTACGTTTCAAGATAATCTTACCTCAGCGGTGGAAACATCCACATGTGTAAGATTACAGCGTTTCATTGTTCAAGATCACAACGTTCCTATCATCGTTCCACACAAAATAACCACACACAAAAGCTATGCTCTATTCACGTTATTGTTCCACACAAACAAACAATACACATTAAACTATACATGTATTTCATAGCAATTCATGTTCAAAGCAAGTTCAAAGATTGTTTCCACAACGATAAAACAATTTAAAATATTTGAGCATTCTTTTCCCCCAAAACGTTAAAAATATAAATGAAAAAGGGGCCACGAAACTCACCTTGAAAAGCAAAGCAATCGATTAAGCGTTCTTGAATTAATCCGTTCAATGATCACTACCACACAAGTACGTAACTACAACACACAACGTTACCGATTATGATAAGGACAAGGCTTAGGCCTTTCTTTTGTAACCCAATCTTAATGAATCACTTTGTCTCCCGTTTGATCAATCCAAAATTTATACCACAGTAACCTTATGTTATTAAGTTTAAATACCTCAAATCCCTTTATTTTATAATTATTTTGTCATTTTTAAATAAATTCCCTTAGACATGTTGTTCAGAATGTGTTTCTGTTTGCGCACTAAAATGTTTAATTTCATTTGAAAATCGAAACGAAACATTTCGAAAGCCAATCTTACTTTTCTGGAAATCTAACACCCCAAAGTTTGTTACAAAAAAAATCTCATTAGTTAATTCGAAAAATTGAAAGAGATATTAATTTACAAAGTTGACACAAAATCTGTCTCCGAAAAATCAGAATGTATACGTTGTCTTACAAAAATTATTCAACTGCCTAAATCCCAAAACTACGACTTGAGACCTATACCAACAGAAAGTAGACATTTCAAATTTAACTTTAGACCCAAGAATCAACCAAAAACACAGATTTATGACCAAGTTACGACTCCATGAACATCGGTTTTGAATCTGTCCAGATTTCAGTTTCCAATTTAACCCTAATCCGTTATTATAAACTCATTATATATCAAATCGAAATCATCTATTTACTCAAAAACGTTTTTCTATATGCATCCTACCCAGATCCCAAGTGATTCATAAAAATACATAATTTCCAATCAATAGGAAATCAATTAACGATACGAAACTTTAGAAATCAAAAGAAATGTAAGAGATATACCATCAACAACGCTTGAATCTTGAAACGGATGATTAAAAGATGAAGTTTGATGATGAAATTCGAATTATTGATGTGGGATACGGCTGGAGTGCATAGAAAATACTTAGGGTTTTGGGTGTTTTGGTTTAGGATAAGGGCTAGGTTTAATTGCAGAGAATATTATGGAATTAACTAAAAATCTTTGCTTGCTCCCTACTCCTCCCTCCTTGGCCGGGTTTTCCATGATATAATGGGCTGGAGTCTATACATATGGTAGCCCAAGGAATTTAGAGATCATGGGCTTTGGATTCAAGTCATTTGGAGTCCGGATGAGAAAGTTATGGCTTAAACCGTAAAACCTCGCAGAAAATCCAGCTTTTATCTTTTTAACGTGTTATATGTTTTTACTTAGCTTATTATTAATGTATTATAATTTTTAATATTCTTATTATATAAATTACTATGATTATTATTTTTTTTTTATAATACTTCGCACGTTCTCTTAAGTTTCGAAACTATGAATGCGTTTACGTTTTGGGTTGTATCTTTTTCGTTATGCATCCGATTGCGATGATTCTTTTTGCTTTGGATTCGATCTTTAAAAATGAAGACTTTGATGTAAAGAAATCCATGAAATAAGTCTTACAACAAAAATGAGTTTTCACGATTTAAAATACGATTACGGTTTGATGACGGTTGTCACAGTATCCCCCCGTTTAGGGAATTTCGTCCCGAAATTCAGTTGAAATTATTATTGAAAACGTTATTATGGAATAGACATGGGTTTCGAGTTTCTTATAGTCCTCTCGTTCCTATGTGATTTCAAATTCTCGCCTAACGTTATATATTATCTTTACCGGTTCTATGACAAAGTATTATTTTAAACTCCATCTCGATTTTATTCAACTACAATTTACTATGTTTCGTTTGTGTTACACCATAAAAGACTCATCACTTGATTATGTATCGCGAACTCCGTTTGCTCCATCCGTCCCTTCGATCGAAAGGTTATCGAACCTATTTGTTAAACGTATAATACGAATTCGTTAGCCCGTTAAGAAACTAAACGAAATTGGTGTTTGTAAATGGTGCATTCTCAACTTTAAAAAGGCTCTTTCTAGATTCCAAATCCCGTCGTGTGGTTAATTTCTATGGTTTTGAACTAGACTTTGATTTATCAAATTTTATTGTGTTGCATAGTAGCCCATATTAGTGGCTCGCACATACTAGATTTGTAGTTGAATTATAGGTGAATTATATGTGTGCGGAAGGATAGACAATTATTAAGGAATGATCTTGACCAAAAAGTTGAAAGATACCGGTTCTTTATACGTACGTGCAGATTGTTGTTTTGAGAATAGCGTTTAACATGGAACAATCAAGACTAATTCAACTTATCGTATCAGAATTTAGATTACACGAAATTGAGTTCAACATTTTAAACTTCTAGAGTGTTCTAAATTTGTCTTACGTGTATTGTATGTTAAATTCTTGTCCCTTACGAATATAAGTGAGTTTGTTGATTGTTAATCTTTTGTGTTTTAATTGTTGATGATACATTCGTAGGTGAGAGCAAAAATAGAATAGTATACAAGTATTCTAGTAGGAGAATTTTGAGGCTTTATAGTTAAATGTTTTAGTTGAGAGGATAAATTAATAGGTAGGTTTATCTTTCTTTTAGTTCAAACGCCTTTAGTTTGAGAATTATTATCAAGTTTCTGGATTTACCAATATATAAACTAGTGGCGTTCATAACAGAACCCTTAGGAAAAGGTTTGATCGACCCAAGTTGCAATCGTTATATTTATATAAGATATGGTATAAGTACGTTTTAGATTGACTTAAATTCTTATGAAAATTGTAGTCAAGTAGTTTTAAAAGAAACCGAGATTAGAATTCCTGTTAAGAATGATCTTATTCAGTTACATTCTAATGTAGCACGAGGCATTGAAGCCTTTATCATATAGAGGTGAAGTTTCCAAGAAATACGGAGAATCGAGTGCATGTCCAAAAGAAACCAAGATCACGGGCTAGCTTTGCAAAAGGGATTTGAAAATTTCATTGCGATGGAGTAAAAGTGGTCAAGTAATCGAATGCATCACTGACTAGAAAGGCAACGACTATTGCATGATAGAAGTGTAGGTGTACGTGGTCGTGACCATAAGTTTCCAAGAAAAGTTAAGATATAACTATGCCCAAAGAATCAGAAGGATAGTGAGTCAATTACTTTGGTTCCAGTGAGTACTGATTTATTAGAGTTTTGCATGATTATTCATTAGTGCATTAGTACCATGTCTATTAATCTCACGGTACGAATTCCATGTCTTAGAATGACGTTTGATTACTACACGATTTACACTTTTATATTTATCATGTTTCGCTCCCGTCACTTATCACGTTTAGCATTTCGAGTAGAACGTCTTGGCGGCATGTTTGCTACGATTTCGAGTACATACGAGTTTAGAATAGATAAGCAGTTTGGATAGTGTCAAATGTATGCTTCAAACCAACGACCAAAGATCATGAGTTCGAAACAAATAGAGTTGAGATTTTTGACGTCTTAACGCGACTTTGAAGGCGGCACATTGGACACTCGAATATGGCCATATAAACACATATATGTCGTGATACCTTTGCAATTACGTCGGCCGCCATAATTGTTAGGGTATCCTTTCATATATGTACTTATTACCAGATCATATATCACAATGTTCAACCTTGTTCCTACATATTCAAATCTAAGAGTGGCCTGATTTGTTAAAGGAATAGTACTATGATCGATATAGCACCAATAGATGACATTAATGATCCCGCACCATTAAGCCTACATAACCCTCTCGGGTACGCGGGTACGTGCGAAACCACCAACGGAGCATACCTTGCTCAAGAATCGAAATACGAGTGGGTACACTTCATCTAAGTAGCAAATAAGTATATATCCTAACAGATAGTACATCTCATGACATTTAAGTTCACATCGTTTCGTACAAGTACACACCGTAGCAAATAATGACATGTTTTAAATATGCACACATAGTTTTGATAGCAAACATCATTTCAGTTAAATACGCATCGTTTTGAATAAGTACATATCGTTTCAAATGAATACACATCGTTTCAATAAGTACACACGTTGCAGATAAGGACATATCGTTTCAAATAATTCCACTTCGTTTCATGCACAAGTAGTTCCTAGCATAGCATCTATATGAAGGGTTCTAGGTTATAGTCTAGGTCAATCCACCTAATTCCCTATAACCAATGTCTCTGATACCAATCTGTCACACCCCGTCTAAAGCGGAAACAACGGAATGCAACGCATGACTAGATCATAACACATTGATATAAAGGAAAATCACTAAATGAAATTCAACAAAATGTTATGATACCGCTTCACAACGTCACAAATACAATCGTTCACAAAAACAAATTTAAAATGCACTCTAACAGTCTTGCTAAGCCACCTTAGTCTCAATCTTGAATTACTAGCTTCACCTGAAAAGAAATGCTCTAAAACGTCAACACATGGTTGGTGAGTTCGTAGGTTTTTAAATAAACATTTTATCAAGTCAAATTCGTTTCGTTAAAACACATGAGTGCAATGTATACAAAGTATAATAATACAACGTTCAAGTATTCACACGTTATCCACGTTACAAACAAGTTACACGTTTCTATGTTCAAATAAGATACACGCTGAACGTTTCAAGTAATCACAACAACGTTCCGTTACACCATACATCACTACGTTCCTACATTTCTACGTTCCATCGTTTCTACGTTTCTACGTTCCATCGTTCCTACGTTTCTACGTTCCATCGTTCCCACGTTTCTACGTTTCAAGATAATCTTACCTCAGCGGTGGAAACATCCACATGTGTAAGATTACAGCGTTTCATTGTTCAAGATCACAACGTTCCTATCATCGTTCCACACAAAATAACCACACACAAAAGCTATGCTCTATTCACGTTATTGTTCCACACAAACAAACAATACACATTAAACTATACATGTATTTCATAGCAATTCATGTTCAAAGCAAGTTCAAAGATTGTTTCCACAACGATAAAACAATTTAAAATATTTGAGCATTCTTTTCCCCCAAAACGTTAAAAATATAAATGAAAAAGGGGCCACGAAACTCACCTTGAAAAGCAAAGCAATCGATTAAGCGTTCTTGAATTAATCCGTTCAATGATCACTACCACACAAGTACGTAACTACAACACACAACGTTACCGATTATGATAAGGACAAGGCTTAGGCCTTTCTTTTGTAACCCAATCTTAATGAATCACTTTGTCTCCCGTTTGATCAATCCAAAATTTATACCACAGTAACCTTATGTTATTAAGTTTAAATACCTCAAATCCCTTTATTTTATAATTATTTTGTCATTTTTAAATAAATTCCCTTAGACATGTTGTTCAGAATGTGTTTCTGTTTGCGCACTAAAATGTTTAATTTCATTTGAAAATCGAAACGAAACATTTCGAAAGCCAATCTTACTTTTCTGGAAATCTAACACCCCAAAGTTTGTTACAAAAAAAATCTCATTAGTTAATTCGAAAAATTGAAAGAGATATTAATTTACAAAGTTGACACAAAATCTGTCTCCGAAAAATCAGAATGTATACGTTGTCTTACAAAAATTATTCAACTGCCTAAATCCCAAAACTACGACTTGAGACCTATACCAACAGAAAGTAGACATTTCAAACTTAACTTTAGACCCAAGAATCAACCAAAAACACAGATTTATGACCAAGTTACGACTCCATGAACATCGGTTTTGAATCTGTCCAGATTTCAGTTTCCAATTTAACCCTAATCCGTTATTATAAACTCGTTATATATCAAATCGAAATCATCTATTTACTCAAAAACGTTTTTCTATATGCATCCTACCCAGATCCCAAGTGATTCATAAAAATACATAATTTCCAATCAATAGGAAATCAATTAACGATACGAAACTTTAGAAATCAAAAGAAATGTAAGAGATATACCATCAACAACGCTTGAATCTTGAAACGGATGATTAAAAGATGAAGTTTGATGATGAAATTCGAATTATTGATGTGGGATACGGCTGGAGTGCATAGAAAATACTTAGGGTTTTGGGTGTTTTGGTTTAGGATAAGGGCTAGGTTTAATTGCAGAGAATATTATGGAATTAACTAAAAATCTTTGCTTGCTCCCTACTCCTCCCTCCTTGGCCGGTTTTTCCGTGATATAATGGGCTGGAGTCTATACATATGGTAGCCCAAGGAATTTAGAGATCATGGGCTTTGGATTCAAGTCATTTGGAGTCCGGATGAGAAAGTTATGACTTAAACCGTAAAACCTCGCAGAAAATCCAGCTTTTATCTTTTTAACGTGTTATATGTTTTTACTTAGCTTATTATTAATGTATTATAATTTTTAATATTCTTATTATATAAATTACTATGATTATTATTTTTTTTTTTATAATACTTCGCACGTTCTCTTAAGTTTCGAAACTATGAATGCGTTTACGTTTTGGGTTGTATCTTTTTCGTTATATATCCGATTGCGATGATTCTTTTTGCTTTGGATTCGATCTTTGAAAATGAAGACTTTGATGTAAAGAAATCCATGAAATAAGTCTTACAACAAAAATGAGTTTTCACGATTTAAAATACGATTACGGTTTGGTGACGGTTGTCACACAATTTAAATCTGCTCCAGAGTCAACTAAAGCAATTAAGGTTATTTTAAATTCTCCGTTTATCATTATATTTATTTTTGTATGCCATCTTTGATATTTAGTATACTGGATTTCATTAATAATAGGTTCAATTAAGGGTTTGTCTTCTGAGGTTATATTTTGTTCAATTTTACCTTCTTCTATAGTTTTAACCTTTTCTTTTAAAATTCGTATCTCTGTTTTAACCGTATTAAGTTCTTCTTGTAAGTCTTGTATTGTTATAGGTTTTATTTTATTAAATCTTTTGCATATTTCATTAAAATTATATATAGTATAATCTTCTTCTACCTTGCTTTGATTATTTAATTTTTCTTCTAATTGTTTTAGATATAAATCTTTTGTTTCTTTATTATCAATTTTACTTATCATGTCTATTAATAAATGTAATTCATCATTATTAGTAATAACATTAATTTCTTTATAGTTACAATTACATGTTCCTATACATTCGCAATTTTCAGAATTGCTGCTATTCTTAGATGTTTCTTCTTCAATTTTATTTAAATCATTTTCACTATAATCAGATATACTTGATTCATTATCTTTGATCAATTCACTAATTTTTTGTCTAAGATTTTCTATATCGATTTCATTAATTTTAGTTTTAGAGTAACAATCTTTTGACATATGTCCGGGTCTGCCACATTTATAACAAATAATAATATCTTGGTTGTTTTGTTTTTTATTTTCTTTTCTATATTTGTTATTATATTTTTTGTATGATACCTTCTTCTTTCTTTTATAATCTTTATTTTGATAATATTCTTGATTATTTTTTATAGGTTTTTTATTATATCTTTTATATTTTATTTTCTTAGAACTAGAAGGGGGCAATATTAAAGGTTCATAACCATATTGTTCACAGAAATTTCCTAGTTCATGTCTTCCACCAATTCCTTCCTTTTTAATTTTTGCTTTTAGTTTTAAATCTGAACATATAGCTAATCCTTCTTTATTAACATAGTTTATAATTTCTCCATAAGTTAATTCTTTATAAGGAATTTCATTATTATAATCATTACTTAATCTATTTCTAATTCTTTCAGCAAATAATTTTGGTAATCCGGCTATAAATCTTTCTTTCCAATAGGATTCTCTACAATCTGGTCTAGTCATAACTTTTGCTAAGAAAACATCTTTATACCATCTAAAATCTTGTAGTTTTCTACATGTTAAATTTAATAGTATAGTAGAATTTCTTTCTTGATATTCTGCAGGATTTCCTACATAATTTTTTATAATAGCATATACTAGAGTATTTAAAGAATCATCTATCTGTGTTTGAACAGTTGATCCATTTTCTGTTTTTATAATTAATTTTTTTGAATTTAATATATGATTCTTTTCATCTTGAGTTACATAACGATCCCACCATCCTTTTAATACTCCTGCAAATCCTGATATTATCATTTGTGTTATTTTATTGTCTGGATTTTTATGAGCTTTATATGAAGTTGCTGCCATAGTCATTTCTTGTAATAAGTTTAGAATTTGGTATTCTGTTTGACCATCTATATTCCATTCATATATTGAATTACCATCGTACCTAGATTGTACAATTTTATCTCTTTCTTCATATTGTAAATCTGGTGGTGTTGGTCTATAATAATAATTTCTTGTTTCTGGTCGGGGTGTATAAGTCTTATTGGATGTATAAGGGTTGTATTTTATTTTTTCTATAGTATGAAATTGTTCTTCTATCTCAGATATATCAGAGGTTTCGTCTTCATTTATAACATTTACATTATGATTTGATATAGTAAAATTTTGTAGTTTTTCTTCAATTTCTCTTAATAGTTTATTTTGTCCTCCTAGATTTATAGGTGTTTCTATATTGTAGGGTATAAATATAGGGTTTTCTTCTACTTGTATATTAGTTGAAGTACTTGCTTCTTCATTTTTATTTTCTATTCTATCTAATTGTTGTCCTATAGTGTTTAACATTTCATTAGTGTGATTATTTTGATATACAATATTTTTTAATATTTTGTCAGTATCTGGTTTATCAGCTGTAGAAAAGGGGATTCCTATATATTCCTTTTCTTCCTTTTTTATAATTATATCTTTACAAGGTGGTTTAATACTTATAATATTCTCATTAGTTGTTAAATCAGTATATGATCTATTTATATTAGTCGTTGTTTCTATCTTGGCTTTATAAGGAAATTCTATATTTTCTTTTATACAATATAATTCAAACCATGTGAAAAATGGTATAAAATCTTTATTATCTTGCATATAAATAATCCATTTTAATTCATGAATCATCCTTTTATCTTTATCATATTTAAAATAATACCATAAAAGTTTTTCATTATTATAGTCTTTAGTTCTTTCTTCCATTAAATAATCTAAATCTTTTTTATTCATTGTTTTAACAAATTGTTAATTTAGACTTTGTCCTTTTTAGTTTATTTGCATTTATTTTTAATAGTATATTTATTGTATCTATATGCTTTGATGTAATATTTTTTATATCTTTTATTTGATTTTCACTTAACCATTTATAATTTGTATCTCTTTTTATTCTAAATTCTTCTAACTGTTGAATTAATTGTTTTCGTTCTTCATATAAGAACATTAAATAAGTTGATATAAACATAATATGATCATTATTCATTTGTATTTTACTCATAATTGTTCTTCTCTATAATAATCTACTTCAGATTTAGAAGGGTTATAAGAGTTACTAAAATCTTCACTTATATTATCATCTTCATATAGTGGTTTAGGTATAGATCTATTAAAATCAACTCCTTTAACTCTCATAGATTGTGATCTTCTTAATAAAGGTTCACTAGATTTTGAACTAGAAGTTTCGGGAATATATGTAGAATATCTAGGTGGTTCTTTTCCAAAATCTATTTCTATACTTCCGTCAGTATGTTCTGTAATATCCGATATTTTGCTAATAGTTTCTAAAAGTTTAGGTGAACTTATATCTTCTAATTTCCAACTTTGGTTTTGAGTAATTTCGTTCCATTTTAATCTTTTAGGTATATTAACCCTAGAATTTCTATTATTAGCTTCGAATATTATAGTTTCATCTTTTGGTGACATTAATTTTGATCTTGGTTCTACAGTAGTGGTCATTGTTTTATATAAAACTCTATATATAACGAGTATAGGGTCTGTTCCTTGTTTAATATCTAAATTTTTTGTTTTAATTGTTAGGGTTAAAGTATCTAATATATTTTTATCGAATAAAGATATAGTGAAATTTGGATAACAATTAAAATATATAGGGCCATTACATATATTGGATTCTGCCATAGCTAATAAAGAATTTCTAAAATTTAAATGTCTAGCATCTCTTAATATAACTAAAGTAGGTACATCTAATCCTATTCTAGTTAAGGGTTTAATAGCTATCTGTATTAATCCTATATGTAAAAATTTATAATTTTTCATATGATCTTTAATAATATTTCTGGAAAAAAGCTGTATACATTGATTATTTTGTAGAAGAGGTAAAGTTTTTTCTGTTTGTTTTATAGAATATCCCTGGAAATAATCAAAAGAACCAATCTTATAAATATTACTAATCTTTTGTTTAGGTATACTCCAATCTTTCAAATTGTTTTCAATGTTTGAAATAGAAACTTCCATAGAATTTGTATGATCATGTTCTTCTTCGATTTCAGAAGTAGAACTACCTTTTTGATTTGATAGTAATCTTGTGATTCTATTCATATTTAATTATTAACTATTTGATTTAAACTTTGTTTTCTGAAAACCTTAACTTATAATGTTGATTGAACATACCTTCTCCGGGAACACCCCCATATCGCCGTGGTACGGTCGTCTTACTGTCCGTCTGCGACTAATTCCAACCGGCTGATCGACAGGGCTTACCAACGCAGATGTATATTTTCTCAACATATATAAATTAATTTTTTCTTTCAACAATGATAAAATCAAACAACTCATAATTTTCATAAGAATATAATCCATAACTACTACCACCTCAAAAAAATGAGCTCATGGCTCTGATACCAAATGCGTACAGGACCATTCAATAATATGAATATGGAAGTTGTTGAAATAATAAGAACATAAAAGATTATAAAAGATTATAAAAAGATACCTTTATTTATAGAATCTGAATTAATACAGGGACAGTTGGATAATATACAAGGATCTTGCTTCTCGATATCTATAGATTGGGTTTCTGGTAATATACAAATATTGAAATCTAAAGTTTTTGTACATCTGGTTGTAGAGAATTTTATTGAAGGTTTTTTCATAAAAAAGGCTCTGCTTCATTTCTTGAAAACTTCTTCGTTTTATAGATAGATCATCCGGTTTCATTACCGGCATTCTTCGGTAAAAGTCTTCAATTATTTTGTCAATCGGTACAATCTTCAATTATTTGGATGTGATGATGCATCTCTTGTTTGCTTCTGCAATAATTTGGAACTTGTCGGGGAATCTTTTCTTTAATAATTCTTCTTTTGAAAATATAAACACTTTACTTTTTGGTAGGGTCTTCCACTTTCCTTTTCTTGTCGTATCTTCAAATAATGGAAACTTTTCATAATCACTTTCTTTATGGTAGGGTCTTGAATCTTCCTTTTTCTTTAATAATATGTCACCTGTAAGCTTTCTTGTTCATATGGACAAAATTATAACTTTCAATAATATACGATTATACTAACACATATTCAGGTGAATAATTATACTTTCTTTAATATAAACTCACTCTGGGATTTTGCTTTCTTTAATATAGACTCTCATAGGGACTTTTATAATATAGACACAATTTTATAAGGTTATATCTTCATAGGGATCTTGAGCATCTTGAAATAATTCTTCACTGGGAGTAGGAGAGCTTTTGATTTCATTTATAATCTGTTGCATTTCTTCAGGAGACGAACAAGCTTGTAGTCTTTTAATAAAATCTTTGTCTTGAATAATAGGACTTGAAATAGAACTGCTTTCTTTATTGGATATGAGACTCTGATAATAATTAGTCACAGCTTTAACATCAGCCTGACTATCTTCTATTCTTTTCCACCATTTGACACTAAACTGCCGATATAATAGTGGAGGAGAGGTATCACGAGCTTCTTGTTTTTTGTATGTAAATAGAACAATCCATGGTAGTTTAAATATAATAGAGAACTGGAGAGTATATTCTTCTGGACATATATGATCTTCTAAAAAATAATCTTTGTATTTGTGAAATCCTTCTAAAATCTTGGGTGGGAATATAGTTGGAATACTTCCGAAATATCTGAACCATTTAATAAACCATCTGGGGTAATTGTTGGAAAATTTCTCAGCGAAATAGAAGAACCATGTATGGTTAAAATTTCTTAATAAAAAGGTATGGAACCAGGCATCTTGGTAATCGAAATAGTTATAGACAGGGTATTGGGGATAACTTGCAAGAGTTTTGTGAGTATAGGGTTTGACTGACCATTCTTCTGGTGTAATAACTTTGAGAATCTTTACTTTGCTGCAGTCAATATAATCTGAATTCTTTTGGTTAAGGGTATGATCAATGATGACTGACCCACTGTCAACAAGAATAGCTTGATAATATTCCCTAACTTTATAGTCATCAATATAAAAATGGGAACCTTTTGGGTATAGATAATCGATCAAGGTTAAGAAGCTTTGATCAAGCTTCTGTTCTTCTAATGGTTCAAGGATTTTTACAATTTGTTTGTTTGGGTTAATAGAATATTCTGGGGTATTTGTTGGTGAGCTTCTTGGTGGTGTAATAGTTGGTCTAATCTTTGATGGAGCTGTCATTTGTATAGAGTTTTTGATGGGAATAGATTGTGCAAGAGCAGAATATGGTGGTCTTGCTCTAGGTGCTATTGGTCCAAATCGGTTTGGATGTATAGGTAGAACTGGGAATTCTCTTGGAGTATAGATTGATGATGAAGAGGGTTGGTTAATAGATTGCTTTGTCAAAACTATCTTTTTCTTCTCACTCATTTTCCCTGTAAAAATTCTCTTGATAAAAAATCGGGCAAAGAATTGTCTTTTCCTTTTATAAATTCGATTGTAAAATCAAAATTTCCTAAAATGGCTTGCCATCTAGCAAAAACTTGTTTAGAAATTATATTTTTAACATCTTTTTCTAAAATATATTTAGCGGATAAACAATCAATTCTTAATAAAAAGGGTTTCATATACAAGTCATCTTCAAATTTTTTAATATTTAGAACAATACTTAAAATTTCTTTTTTAATAGTAGAATAGTTCTTTTGGGTGTCATTCCAGGAACCAGAATAGAATCTTACTAATTTTTCTTCTTCATTATTTAGTTTTTGTTTTAGAATTCCTCCAAATCCTAAGTCACTAGCATCAGTTTCTACAATAAGACTAGCATTAGGGTGAGGAATGTTTAAACATGGAAGAATTTTTACTTTTTCTTTGATTTGCTTTATAATCTTTGTATGTTCTTCAGTCCAAGGTTTAGGATTCTTTTTTAATCTATCATATAAGGGTTTACATATAATTCCTAAATCCTTAAAGAAATCATGAATATAATTCAAACATCCTAAGAATCTTTGTAATTGTGTTTTATCTTTTATTTCATCATGAAAATTTATTAGTAAATTCAAGACTTCTCTCAATGGGTTTTATAGTTCCTTGAATAATATTATGACCTAAAAATCTTACATCCGTTTGAAATAATAACATTTTTGTGGGTGAAACAGCTAATCCATTTTTATAAATAGTATCATAAAATATATTTAAGTGTTTAAAATGTTGATCAATATTTTTTGAAAATATTAAAACATCATCAATATAAACGATTACAAAGTTTCCAATTGGTAAAATGATATCATTCATAATATTTTGAAATTCGGATGGAGCGTTTTTTAATCCAAAGGGCATGACGTTCCATTCAAAGTGTCCAAAAGGGACATTAAATCCTGTTTTATACTTATCTTCTTCTTTTATTTGAATTTGCCAAAATCCAGATTTCATGTCAAATTTTGAAAATATTTTTGAGTCAAATAATTTTTTTAGTAAATCTCTTTTATTAGGTATAGGATATCTAATCCATTCTAATACTTTATTTAAGGGTTTATAATTTATAACTAATCTTGGAATACCTCTTTCAATTTCTGCATTATTGATTACATAAAAGGCTGAACATGACCATGGTGACTTAGATGGTCTAATAAGTCTTTTTTCTAATAGTTCTTTGATTTCTTTTTTACAATTTAGTTCTAATATGTATAGATTTTGCTTTAGTAGGTATATTCTTTTCATTAAATTCTTTAATATAAGGTAATCCTACTGTGTGTTGTTTTCTTTTCCAAAAAGCACTGGGTATTGTTGAACACACATTGTTTTTAAATTTTTCTTCAATAGATTTTACTTTACTTTGTATACTTTTGTCTTGTAATTGATTATATATTCTTTTATCATTTATTTCATTAATTAAAAATTCAGCTTGTTTTCTTTTATTTTTAATTAAATGTAATTCGTGGGTAACAATTGGTGTAGTAAATTCGAAAACTATTTCTTTATTTAATACTTTTGTGATAATACCTCTTTCATCTACACTTATTGGATATAGTTGTACTATAAAGGGTAATCCTAATATAATTTGAGAAGTTAAATTTTTTACTAATATAAGATGAGTTTTAAAACAATAATTTTCTTTACATATATGAACATCAGATAATTTATAACTTATTTTAAGTTTAGATCCACTAGCAGTGGATAGTCTTTGAGTAGATTTTTCAAAATATTTAGTTGGAATTAAACCTTCCTGTATACAATTTAAATCTGCTCCAGAGTCAACTAAAGCAATTAAGGTTATTTTAAATTCTCCGTTTATCATTATATTTATTTTTGTATGCCATCTTTGATATTTAGTATACTGGATTTCATTAATAATAGGTTCAATTAAGGGTTTATCTTCTGAGGTTATATTTTGTTCAATTTTACCTTCTTCTATAGTTTTAACCTTTTCTTTTAAAATTCTTATCTCTGTTTTAACCGTATTAAGTTCTTCTTGTAAGTCTTGTATTGTTATAGGTTTTATTTTATTAAATCTTTTGCATATTTCATTAAAATTATATATAGTATAATCTTCTTCTACCTTGCTTTGATTATTTAATTTTTCTTCTAATTGTTTTAGATATAAATCTTTTGTTTCTTTATTATCAATTTTACTTATCATGTCTATTAATAAATGTAATTCATCATTATTAGTAATAACATTAATTTCTTTATAGTTACAATTACATGTTCCTATACATTCGCAATTTTCAGAATTGCTGCTATTCTTAGATGTTTCTTCTTCAATTTTATTTAAATAATTTTCACTATAATCAGATATACTTGATTCATTATCTTTGATCAATTCACTAATTTTTTGTCTAAGATTTTCTATATCGATTTCATTAATTTTAGTTTTAGAGTAACAATCTTTTGACATATGTCCGGGTCTGCCACATTTATAACAAATAATAATATCTTGGTTGTTTTGTTTTTTATTTTCTTTTCTATATTTGTTATTATATTTTTTGTATGATACCTTCTTCTTTCTTTTATAATCTTTATTTTGATAATATTCTTGATTATTTTTTATAGGTTTTTTATTATATCTTTTATATTTTATTTTCTTAGAACTAGAAGGGGGCAATATTAAAGGTTCATAACCATATTGTTCACAGAAATTTCCTAGTTCTAATAAGTTAAAATTTCAAAACATTCTATTATCAACGATTTCCTCGAGGTCTTCTCAAAAGATTTAGGAGGATTACTTCATTCTTTACTCGTAAAGTTTTGTATCGATCTTATTCTTGGAGCAACCCCAGTTGCAAAAGCTCCATATCGCTTAACACTATTTGAATGCAAGAATTATTTAATCCACTTTAAGATGCTCTAAGACAAAGGTTTTATTCGCCCTAGTCATTTCTCAATGGGAGCACCTGTCTTATTTGTCAAAAAGAAAGATAGTTCTTTTCATATGTGCATTGATTATCGTGAACTTAATTAACTTACGGTCAAGAATCGTTGTCCTCTTCCAAGGATATATGATTTGTTCGATCAACTTCAAGGTGTTCAGTGGTTTTCAAAAATCAATCTTTGTTCTGGTTATCATCAATTGATGGTACATGAATTAGATATACCAAATACTGCATTTAGGACTCATTATGGGTCTTTTGGATTTCTTGTTATGACTTTCGGTCCTACTAATGCGTCTATAGCATTCATATATTTAACGATCACGTATATAAACCTTATCTCGATGAATTTATCATACTTTTCATTTGCGACGTTCTAATTTATTAACTAACGAAGAGCATGAAGTTCCTTTAAGACTAATTCTAGAGTTACTTTCGAACGAAAGATCTATGCAATATATTCGAAAATCTTGATTTCAAGCTAGAGGATTGTTTTTCTCGGGCACTTTGTGAGCAAAGAAGTTATACTTAAGGATCATAACAAGAGCAAAACAGTAAAGGGATGGAAGATCCCACGGTCATCATTGGAGGTTCGTATAGCATTTAGGATTCACGGGCTATTATCGGCATTTTATCGAGAGTTTTTCAAAGACTCCTCAACTACTCACATATATATGTAAGAAGTTGTTGGGGTAAGAACTAAGAATAATCTTTTCAAACATTGAAGGATGCCTTGTGTAATGCATCAATTCGGACTCTTCCCGATGGATCGTAGGATTTCGTTGTGTATTATGATGCATCCGACCGAGGTCTAAGTTGTGTGTTAGTTAAATGGGAGAGGTAGTCGCATTCGTCTCTCAACAACTTAAGGTACATGAAAATTACTATACTACTCACGAATTGGAACTTGGAGCGGTGGTGTTCGTACATATGTGTTGAAGACACTACTTGTATGACGTAAATAATTTTGTTTATACCGATCATAGGAGCTTTTAACACATTGATTTGTTGTTTGTTCTAAAGAAGTTGAACATGAGGCAAATGAGGTAGCGCGAATTGTTTAGCGGTTACGATTGTGAAATTCAATTCCACCCGGGGAGGATGGATGAGGTGGCAGCTGTTTTTGAACAGGAAGGAAAGAGTAAGCCAAGGTGAGTGCGAGTCAAAGTATGACGATACACTCTGGCATTAAGGGTAAGAGGTTCAAAGCACAAGATGAAGCGTTAAGGGATACTCATATACAAGATGAAGGGTTGCGCGGGTTAGACAAACATTGGAACACAAAGTGGAGGAGATATTACATCTTGTGAGAAGATCATGGATTTCTTTTTCTAGGTGGTCTATGGACACTAGTAATTGATAGAATGACTAAGTCATCTCACTTCTTAGCTATCTGCGAGGACTAAACGGTGGAGACATTGGCGAGGTTGTATATTAACAACGAAGTAGCAAGGCGTGGAGTGTTTGTATCAATTATATTTGATTTTGATGGTTATTTTACTTCACAATTTTGGCAAATGTTTCAGAAAGCTTTGGGAACGCGTTTTGATATGAGGATGGTTTATCATTCTCGAACTAATGGACGGAGTGAGCGAACTATTCAAACATTTAAGAATATCCTTAGAGTGTGTTATCGATTTTGGTAGCAGTTGGGATACCCACTTACCATTAGACGAGTTATCATACAGCATAGTTATCATTCTAGTATTCAATGCGCATTATATCAAGCACTTCAGGAATGTAGGAGTCATTCATGGTAGTGTGGGCAGAAGTTGGATTAGAATCAGTTGATTTGATTGAAATAGTTCATGAAGCTATTGACAAGATCATTCAAATCAAGGAGAGGTTGGAAACAGTACGAGACAGGCAAGAGAGTTACGCAAATAAATGTCGAAAGCAGTTAGAATTTTATGATAGAGATCATATATTGCTTAAATTATTGCTTTGGAAAAATACCATATATTTTGGGAAGAAGGGGAAAATTTATACATAGGTTTGTTAGATCGCTCTAAATTGTTGAGCGTGTATAACATATCGATTGAAAGTTGTCACAGGAGTGAAGTGCTGCTCACGAACTATTTCATGTGTCAATTCTACGAAAGTGTTGGCCGATAAGGTCTTACACATGTTTCTAGGAGGAGTTTAAAGGGAACCACAAATAACGATGTGTAGAGAAAACTGGTAGGAACTATGGATTGAGTAGTCAACATGTTGGAGCACATGTAATTTTAATTATCAAGGTCCGATAGAACGTTGACCTGAGTATACTTGCAAATGAAAATATCAAGCCAAGCTTATATATATGCACTTATTCAGTGATCGTGGTGACAATACGGCTCCGATTGAATTTCGGGACGAAATTCCTTAAACGGGGGGATACTGTGACATCCGTCACCAAAAATGTAATTCGAAAATAATCCAACTCCCAAAAGCCCAAACCCAACTAAACCCAACACCTCTTGAACCCTAGACCTATAAATATACCCTTAAACCTAACCCTAAAACTTTTCTATCACAAAAACATACAAAATCCCGTCCCAAAAATTCCAGTCACGAACATAGGTCGATTTGACCCATTTACGTTCGTTTTCAGCCTTCGGTCAAAACTACAAAGTTGTAGATCTCGAAGTTTTACATTAAGATTACTTGTTTCGGCCTCTGAAACACTCTAGATTATTTTATAAAAATTATTTCGTAAACTGCTGCTGTTGGTAACGAATTTTCAGAAACTTTGGTAAGTTTTCGATCCTATAATTCTCGTATACGTTTGATCGATCCACAAAAACGAATTCTAAGGGTTATGCTCTCAATATTTACAGATTCTAAGGGTTATCATCGTGCGGTTTTCTCGTTGGTTGGTATAATTCTCTATCCGAATCTTCCATATAAACGTATGTGATTATTTCGTATTGTCGTTTATTTTTGGTTCGATTCCATTGTATTCCGGGTACATGAAATCATTAGGATAATATTAAAATCAGTGTATAAGTGGTAGAATCGAGAAATATGATTGTGTTTGCGGTTTGGATTGTTTATACGAATGATTAGGGTTGATTATCTATAAACCCTAATCTGATCAGATTTTTATTTCGGTTTGAGAAGCTTGTAACTTGTTCATTTCATGGTAATTTTTGATCAAAAATGAGTCTAAACTTAAGTACTTTGAGTCTACTTTCAAATGGCGCCAGTTTCATGGTTAAATGTGGAGAATAAGTTGGTCAAAATGATTTTACAAGTTTGTGTGTCAATTCTGAGTTTCTTGGTTCCAGATTTCGGTTAAGTTGTAGATTTTTGAAACGTGCCTTAAACTAAGATTTAGGTCTTGAGATTTTTACTGGAGTGTCTTTAAAGTGTTAAGTATTTTCTGTAAAAATATGATAATCATTTGAAACTTATAATTATTTTAAGTAAATTAAAACTTTTGTGAAGTCAGAAAGAGTTAACTGTTTTGAGCAGATTACTTTGATGAATTTTTAAAAAATAGTAAACTATTGTAATAAGTTCTGGAAAAAATTACAGGATGTTCTTAACACCATGAAATGTCACTGGTAAAATTTGTAGAGTCAAATAATTTTATTAAGTCATGGTTTAAAATTCGTGAAGTGGTATAAAATTTCTGGACAGATTCTGAAATGCAAGATAGAGTAAAGTTACTGATATTTTGAATAAACGAGGATTAAATTTTGTAAAGCTACTTGAGGATTGGTTGTGAGGAAACCTAGTAAAGGTAATTTGGATTTGGGATACAATGGAAGGACATAGGTATGTCTAGGTTGTAACCCGTATACGTATATATTCGTTTGTAGATTGCGAGTTGTTTGGTGGATTCTTTTGAGAGAGATACTTACTTTGGTATTCAAGGTGAGTTTTCGTGGCCCCATTTTCTTTACATATTTTTATCATTGGGGGAAAAGTATGCTCACATGTTTTATCAATTTTTTTTATGCTGTGAACGTATTCAATTCTATTTTTGGACATATGCTTGAAATGTGTGACACTATGTGACTTATGTGCATTGATACTTATTGCTTACATTCGTGTTGTACTTCCTTGTGGAGTATTTGCCGTACATTGGGATTGTTGCTTACATTCGTGCTGTACTTCCTTGTGGAGTATTTGCCGTACATTGAGGTTGTTGTTTACATTCGTGCTGTACTTCCTTGTGGAGTATTTGCCGTACATTGAGGTTGTTGTTTACATTTGTGCTGTACTTCCTTGTGGAGTATTTGCCGTACATTGAGGTTGTTGTTTACATTCGTGTTGTACTTCCTTGTGGAGTATTTGCCGTACATTGAGGTTGTTGTTTACATTCGTGCTGTACTTCCTTGTGGAGTATTTGCCGTACATTGAGGTGGTTGTTTACATTCGTGCTTTACCTCCTTGTGGGGTATTTGCCGTACATTGGGATTGTTGCTTACATTCGTGCTTTACTTCCTTGTGAGGTAATTGCCGTACATTGAGATATATTGGCTGCATTATTTCACATTTGTGTACATTTCTATTGCATTGTCCTAACTTACTTTCGTCACAGCAAAATGTTTATTTTTCTGGTGTCTGGTTTCAAACCTACGAAACTCACCAACATTCGTGTTGACGTTTTTGAGCATATCTTTTCAGGTTATACTAGTGGACTTAAAGCAGTGGACAAGAGAACTTAGTGGACCTTTAGGGTTGCATTAAGAGTGATTCAAGACTTGTGGTACATTATTAAGGTTGTTTGTGAAGGCTTGTTTTGCCTTAACATTATAGTGTACGTTTGTTTGTAAGATGTCGAATTCATTGTTGAAATGTATGCATGACATGAACCGTTATTCATGTTATTGGCATCATGACACATTGGGTATTGTATTTCATATAGAATTCTTTATAATGATGTGTTGTGATCCTATCACCGTTATACCCCGTTGTTTCCGCTTTAGACGGGGTGTGACAGATTGGTATCAGAGACATTGTTTATAGAGATCTAGGTGGATTGGCCTAGACTATAAATAAGGACCCCACATATAGAACATGAGTTAAGAAGTTATGTGTGCATACAATTCCGTGAAGCTAGTTGTAGCTAGTGTCGATCATTCATCTTAACCATTTCAAGTAAGAAGGACGTTGTAAGCATTTCTTCATCGTCTTACGACTCTTTATGAGGTTCGTCTACATGTTACTTAGGATTCTATAAATATCTGATCTCTTTACGTGAATACAAAGCTTATTGTGATACAAAGACTTGGAAGATAAGTATGTGTATGAAAGAATGCTTTCACAATTACGGCTGCAGACGTAATTGACAAAGGTGTTCTGACGTATGTATGCTCATCTGACCATGTTTGCGTGTCTCATGTGCTATCTCCGTGTCGTCTTGTAATAAAATCCCAGTTGCATTCGTTACCGAATCAATCAAATGGTTGTGAGTCTTGTGCATTTATGCCTTGACAAACTCCAAAGCATTTAACTATTCTAAACTCATATTAATTCGGAACTATAACAAGCATACTACTAAGACGCAATACACGTAAATTTTACTCGTGGAGAAGAAACACTCAGTGGTGGTCATACAAGTGATAGTGGTGATTGAACAGATGGTTGAACTGGAGAAATTTGTTGTATTCACTACAACAAAATGAAGCTAAAGCAACACCCATAAAGTGTTGCATTATGCCTTAAAAGTGTTGCATAAAGGCTAATGCAACACTTTACCACGTGCTGCCTTAGCCAACGTCGCCTTAGGTCAAAAGCAACACTTTTGTCAGAAAATGCAACATTTTTTAAGAGTGTTGCCAATGTTCAAAAAATGCAACACTTTTAAAATGCGACACTTTTTTAAGCTAAAGCAACATTTCCTCTTTTACTTATACAAAGCTACAGCAACACTTTTACCTATCATATGCAACACTTTTATTTATTTACCAGCAAATAAAGTAACACTTCCTCACATCTATTGCAACACTTCATTGAGCTTTCGGTTGTATGATTGCATCATTTTTCTTGTATCAAATAAGACTTAATTATCGCATGCTAATAAGTATTTAGATTAAACGTAACACAGTGTAAACGAAAAGAAATTTTATTCAACGTATAAGTTATATGTCACAACTTTTCAAATAGTTACAACATCGTCTATCCAACTACACAAAAATTCTAATAAGATCTTCACTTGGCGCTTCACTTTAGCTGCATCTACTGATTTCGCCTGTTACAAAATAAAAACATTGATTGTGTCTTACTTGAACATATATCTATACTATTTATAAAAGTTCACACACAGATAAATTTATAAACAATAAGGCCTAAAACAAATAAGGCCTAAAACAAATTTATAAAAGTTCACACACAGATAAAATCTGTCAAAATGTCATCATACCTTAGCCATGGTAGATGTAACGACTGTATTTTGACATATGCACAACTTTCCTTCAACCTGTATGTAATGAACATACAATATACTAATAAGTGGTTTTTAACATGAATCGTATTTTTCAGAAATTTAAATGTTCCCTACGAAGAAACTTGAGTGTTAGACCTTTAAAGTTCAAGAAATCACTTGAAATTTAAGTGTTGCTTATACTGTGATGGTCTGCTTATTATGTAAATTTTACACATCATAGTGTCTACTAATCAATGAGCCTGCTCGATTTATGAATACAATAGCTACACATCATGATACTAATTATTGAGCCTGCTCAATCTATGAGTACAATACACCTATATTGAGTGTCAAATGAATGGGTTACAACATTGATTAAATAAGTAGCATACCAGTTTCCACTAGTATCAATAATCACTGCATAGGATGATTTAGAACTATATTGAATATTGATTATAATTAAGGGATAATTGGCAGTAGTATGATTATGGGATCACTAAAGTGGTTTGTTAAGAGGCTATATATATTGACTAACTACACGGGTGGGGCTTTATATTTTAGGAACAACCTACAACAATATCTTTATGAAAACAGTAGTAGAAGTATATATTGTTTTAATTAAAATGTTATACTAGATATCGAGATTTTAAATAATCAGCTGAATTTCTAGAATGCTATTTAATGCTTAAAACATTATGTATAAAAAAGTAAGGAGTAACAATAAGCAATAATAGCAAGAAAGCAAGAAAAAATCACCTGAATTATCTTTTTATTCATCAATGCCCTTGTCCTACTTCAAATCCGTACCTGAACAATTTACAATTCAAAGTAAAGTCTACCAGTCATTTTAAGTACTATGCTATTTGACACTAAAATACTCAATAAATGATATACACCTGAATGAAATTTTGAGTTTTCTTTTCCAAACCTTCGTTTAGTGCTTGTACAATGGAACTTTGGTAACAACTTTACGTAAGGAGGCAATCACTCTTTTATCAATTTGCCTCAATCTCCCAATAGGAATAAACATATTAAACATGTAAATCTATTGCAGGTGTCCACCCAGAAAATAAATAAATCACAAAAATCAACAAAAAGTTAGCAAAATCAAACTTGGATATCATGTTAATCAAACTGGTCAAAAACTTACTATACCTGATTATAGGGAACTTGAACAGCCGCTTCAAGCTTTACAACATAGCCTGCTACATATAAACAAGATATAGAATGTGGTTAGTTTTTTTTTTCTGCTAATTATAAAAATGTGTGGCAAAGGCAAAAAAAAAAAAAAAACAAAGAAATTATGTACCAAAAGAACCTAGTTTTCTATATTATACCGTAAGAATTCACACTGCTGCAAATAAATTATACAGTATACAGTGTCAGTTAATTGGTAAGACATAAATCACAACTCAAATAACAGATTTGGGCAAATTTAAATAACCTGGTATGTCTCTTTTTGTTCGATTTGGGCAAACTCAAATGATAGATTTTATGTACAAAAATTGAAAAACATACAAACCATGGTTAATCTTGTGAGCCGAGAAAAGGATTCATGTTTGATTTCCCTAAATGTCGATTCATGTTTCTTAATTGTGGATTCATGGGTTTATGAGTTTTTGTCCTGAATCAAAAGTTGACTTGTATCAATACTATTAGCTAAAGACACATAAAGAGATAGAGAAAACGTAAAACTCTCTTAAGTTCAATCTCCTGTGTTCAGAGTTAACTACTACTCAAGACTCGAGAGAGTTGTAAGGATATAGCTATTAGCTAAAAAATGCATTCTTAAAAGGGCAGAAATCACACACATGTTATGTCAAATTTGTGATATATTCATATAAAGTTTGGTGTTAAAGCAATAGGTTTGAATATTTAACCTTATGAGTCGGCATAATTCGAGAGCAATAATCTCATGATAACAAAATTACACAAAGATTGACAAATTTGAAAACTAAACATAAGAGCTTCAGTAGCAAACTAGCAAAGAAATGCATACAACTCTATACATGTATCCACAAACAACATAATCCACCAAAACCTAACAACATTCCAAGCTCTTAATGTAAAACACTAACAAAAAAAAAGAAACATAAATCTTAAACGTAAGATCCTAAAAAGGTTCATTGCAACAAATCATAACCAACCCATCTTTGAGTGAACAACTAATATAATAATATCATCCAACTAGTTCTCATAAGTATAGCTATATTTAACAGCCGTTAGCTAAGACTTGACAATGAGCAAAATTACAGCAACAACGGTTATGAACACACACGAAAAGTTACCATCAAAATTTGATCAATCGATCTACATAAAAAAAATCCCTAAATTATAGCGTGGCTAAAACCCTATCTAACACAAAAATGAATTGTTTGGGGAAAAAAATCTGAAGTATACGCAGACGTAAGAAGGAATCACCTTTCAATAACGATTTGATGAAGACAAAGACATCCAAACCATCGTTTAAGAATCTCGATAGCATCGGATCGATGGAAATTGATTCATTCTTATGTAGACTCGGAGAAACAGCAACATAATTTTTTTTCTTCGAACGATAATTGCTTCGTGGTCTTCCGATTAAGATAATTTGGGGCAGCAAATGTTAAATGAAGGATGAAGGTTGAAGGTTGAAGGCGGGATCAGTTGAAATTTTGAAATTAATTGGGGCAGCAATGTTAAAATTTGAGGAGCCGAGGAGGGAAAGGCTAAAAATTTGGGGGAGACATGAACTAAGGGGAAAGGTTAAATACATAGGTGTTAAACTCTTACGATTCACGAGTCGACTCTTACGAGTCGGCTCAGAAATTCAAAAAACGAGGTGACTCGGACCCCGACTCGTAAATGGCTTTGACTCTTACGAGTCATTTATTGACTCTTCCGAGTCGTGGGTGACTCTTACGAGTCTTGGGCGACTCTTACGAGTCAGAAACCGGACACTCGTTTAATGTAATCTAATAAAAAATATAAAATGACAAAATATGATAGAAAATGACTAATAATCCATTATAAATTAAACATTTGTGTTATTTAATGACTTTCATCATGTTTTACTTCAATTAAGGATAGAAATCTAAACAATAATATAAATATAGATATAAATATATGTATTTACTGTAAAATTATGACTCTTACGAGTCGAGTCGAGTCATGAGTCACGAGTTAAAAATCAATACTCCGAATCACGAGTCGAGTCACGAGTTAACAACTATGGTTAAATATACTAGAAAATTTTTAAATAAAATTTGGGTAATAAATAAAATGGGTACTAATACTAAGAAATCGAAACAACCATGTAATTCTTTCTTTCAAAACCAAATCAAATTAATTTAATATAGTTTTATTTTTTTATAATATAATAGACAACTTAGAAGCATTATTAAGTCAAGGTGAAAGAAAAACTTTTGTTTTTTCTTAAAACCTTTTTAATGATGCATTTTTCATTATAAATTTAGATAAAGGTTTAAAATATTAACTATCGTTTGAAACTACAGAGTATATAAATTTGAGAGAAATTTTAAACGTTGTACCTTTTTATTAGACCTTGAACACTCTAAAATGAGTAGTTGCTCTTTAACTTAAACAGATTCCATATCTATCAAATTGTTGCAATTTGTCTCAAAAAAAATTACGGCACTTAAGATTAGGTGTTCCCTTTAATTCGAAACAAATGCAACACTTATTGAAATGTTGCTTTTTTTACAAAAACATGCAACACTTTACCAAAAGTGTTGCATTAGATATATATGTGCAACACTTTTTTTGAAAGTGTTGCATTATAACTAATGTTGTGTAAAAAGCAACATTTTTTTTAAGTGTTGCTTGTAAGGTGTTGCATTAGACTCATTTTGTAGTAGTGATTGAAGGCAAGAACTCCAATGTTGTTGTGATCATTACACGACAGTGGTGGGCCTTTATATTCAAAGTTGTCATACAAGTTGGTAACAACATATTGAATCATGGTAGAGCTAACGACACCGAAGGAGAAAATGGAACTAATATTCGAGAATTCAAATGATGGAAGTGGTGATGGCGCGAAAAATAAATAAAATAAAATAAAATTAATAATAATAATAATAATAAAATAAATAAATAAATAAATAAATAAATAAATAGATAAATAAATAAAATAAATAAATGCACTGTTTAAGAAGAAATATTCTTCCAATAACGAAATGAAGAAGTTAGTGAACAAGTTTTGGATTTTCTCTACGATGGGAGTTAACCATGCAACATATATCGGATAATTTTATGAGTTGGCAAGAATTATACCTTATCCCGTGGCACTTGAAGCTAACAAAATGGGGAAGTACATCAACAGATTTATTCTGGAAATTAGCAGGACGGTAGAAGTGACTGAGTCTCTTACCATCCAAGGCGCAATATTGATGGGTGGATTGTTAATTGATGAAACCCCTAAGGCTGGAAATGTAGAAACAATACCAAGAATGAAAGGGAATTTAAGAGACTGGTAGATACCAACACATGAAGAGATGGTTACACTTGTTCACATCTTTTGTGTGTAAGGTGTAACTACTATCATCACACATCTACATCATGTTGTATTTATTCAAATTACAACCGAAGAGGTCACTTTACAATTGAATATCGAATGACAGCTCGTCAAGTGGCGCCAATCAACACAGTAGAAAACTTGATGGCTTGTCTTGAGTGTGAGACTTTGAAACAATTTTATTAATGGGAGCACATAGAGACTAAAAGACTTTACATAAGGGTATACTCTAGTGCTAGAAGAATACGCTTTTAGCATTGACTTGTTACCCTTCGGACTCGGAAGCTTTGGTGTAGTTGTGGGAATGGATTAGTTGATGAGTAGAAATTGCATGTTTGGGAAATTATTTCGTATACCACTCAAATGGTGGTGTAATACCTGAAATTTTCATAGAACACTTTAAAGACGAAATGAAACAACTCGTGAGCGTTAAGGCTAATAAGTTAAAATTTCAAAACATTCTATTATCAACGATTTCCTCGAGGTCTTCTCAAAAGATTTAGGAGGATTACTTCATTCTTTACTTGTAAAGTTTTGTATCGATCTTATTCTTGGAGCAACCCCAGTTGCAAAAGCTCCATATCGCTTAACACTATTTGAATGCAAGAATTATTTAATCCACTTTAAGATGCTCTAAGACAAAGGTTTTATTCGCCCTAGTCATTTCTCAATGGGAGCACCTGTCTTATTTGTCAAAAAGAAAGATAGTTCTATTCATATGTGCATTGATTATCGTGAACTTAATTAACTTACGGTCAAGAATCGTTGTCCTCTTCCAAGGATATATGATTTGTTCGATCAACTTCAAGGTGTTCAGTGGTTTTCAAAAATCAATCTTTGTTCTGGTTATCATCAATTGATGGTACATGAATTAGATATACCAAATACTGCATTTAGGACTCATTATGGGTCTTTTGGATTTCTTGTTATGACTTTCGGTCCTACTAATGCGTCTATAGCATTCATATATTTAACGATCACGTATATAAACCTTATCTCGATGAATTTATCATACTTTTCATTTGCGACGTTCTAATTTATTAACTAACGAAGAGCATGAAGTTCCTTTAAGACTAATTCTAGAGTTACTTTCGAACGAAAGATCTATGCAATATATTCGAAAATCTTGATTTCAAGCTAGAGGATTGTTTTTCTTGGGCACTTTGTGAGCAAAGAAGTTATACTTAAGGATCATAACAAGAGCAAAACAGTAAAGGGATGGAAGATCCCACGGTCATCATTGGAGGTTCGTATAGCATTTAGGATTCACGGGCTATTATCGGCATTTTATCGAGAGTTTTTCAAAGACTCCTCAACTACTCACATATATATGTAAGAAGTTGTTGGGGTAAGAACTAAGAATAATCTTTTCAAACATTGAAGGATGCCTTGTGTAATGCATCAATTCGGACTCTTCCCGATGGATCGTAGGATTTCGTTGTGTATTGTGATGCATCCGACCGAGGTCTAAGTTGTGTGTTAGTTAAATGGGAGAGGTAGTCGCATTCGTCTCTCAACAACTTAAGGTACATGAAAATTACTATACTACTCACGAATTGGAACTTGGAGCGGTGGTGTTCGTACATATGTGTTGAAGACACTACTTGTATGACGTAAATAATTTTGTTTATACCGATCATAGGAGCTTTTAACACATTGATTTGTTGTTTGTTCTAAAGAAGTTGAACATGAGGCAAATGAGGTAGCGCGAATTGTTTAGCGGTTACGATTGTGAAATTCAATTCCACCCGGGGAGGATGGATGAGGTGGCAGCTGTTTTTGAACAGGAAGGAAAGAGTAAGCCAAGGTGAGTGCGAGTCAAAGTATGACGATACACTCTGGCATTAAGGGTAAGAGGTTCAAAGCACAAGATGAAGCGTTAAGGGATACTCATATACAAGATGAAGGGTTGCGCGGGTTAGACAAACATTGGAACACAAAGTGGAGGAGATATTACATCTTGTGAGAAGATCATGGATTTCTTTTTCTAGGTGGTCTATGGACACTAGTAATTGATAGAATGACTAAGTCATCTCACTTCTTAGCTATCTGCGAGGACTAAACGGTGGAGACATTGGCGAGGTTGTATATTAACAATGAAGTAGCAAGGCGTGGAGTGTTTGTATCAATTATCTTTGATTTTGATGGTTATTTTACTTCACAATTTTGGCAAATGTTTCAGAAAGCTTTGGGAACGCGTTTTGATATGAGGATGGTTTATCATTCTCGAACTAATGGACGGAGTGAGCGAACTATTCAAACATTTAAGAATATCCTTAGAGTGTGTTATCGATTTTGGTAGCAGTTGGGATACCCACTTACCATTAGACGAGTTATCATACAGCATAGTTATCATTCTAGTATTCAATGCGCATTGTATCAAGCACTTCAGGAATGTAGGAGTCATTCATGGTAGTGTGGGCAGAAGTTGGATTAGAATAAGTTGATTTGATTGAAATAGTTCATGAAGCTATTGACAAGATCATTCAAATCAAGGAGAGGTTGGAAACAGTACGAGACAGGCAAGAGAGTTACGCAAATAAATGTCGAAAGCAGTTAGAATTTTATGATAGAGATCATATATTGCTTAAATTATTGCTTTGGAAAAATACCATATATTTTGGGAAGAAGGGGAAAATTTATACATAGGTTTGTTAGATCGCTCTAAATTGTTGAGCGTTTATAACATATCGATTGAAAGTTGTCACAAGAGTGAAGTGCTGCTCACGAACTATTTCATGTGTCAATTCTACGAAAGTGTTGGCCGATAAGGTCTTACACATGTTTCTAGGAGGAGTTTAAAGGGAACCACAAATAACGATGTGTAGAGAAAACTGGTAGGAACTATGGATTGAGAGGTCAACATGTTGGAGCACATGTAATTTTAATTATCAAGGTCCGATAGAACGTTGACCTGAGTATACTTGCAAATGAAAATATCAAGCCAAGCTTATATATATGCACTTATTCAGTGATCGTGGTGACAATACGGCTCCGATTGAATTTCGGGACGAAATTCCTTAAACGGGGGATACTGTGACATCCGTCACCAAAAATGTAATTCGAAAATAATCCAACTCCCAAAAGCCCAAACCCAACTAAACCCAACACCTCTTGAACCCTAGACCTATAAATATACCCTTAAACCTAACCCTAAAACTTTTCTATCACAAAAACATACAAAATCTCGTCCCAAAAATTCCAGTCACGAACATAGGTCGATTTGACCCATTTACGTTCGTTTTCAGCCTTCGGTCAAAACTACAAAGTTGTAGATCTCGAAGTTTTACATTAAGATCGCGTGTTTCGGCCTCTGAAACACTCTAGATTATTTTATAAAAATTATTTCGTAAACTGCTGCTGTTGGTAACGAATTTTCAGAAACTTTGGTAAGTTTTCGATCCTATAATTCTCGTATACGTTTGATCGATCCACAAAAATGAATTCTAAGGGTTATGCTCTCAATATTTACAGATTCTAAGGGTTATCATCGTGCGGTTTTCTCGTTGGTTGGTATAATTCTCTATCCGAATCTTCCATATAAACGTATGTGATTATTTCGTATTGTCGTTTATTTTTGGTTCGATTCCATTGTATTCCGGGTACATGAAATCATTAGGATAATATTAAAATCAGTGTATAAGTGGTAGAATCGAGAAATATGATTGTGTTTGCGGTTTGGATTGTTTATACGAATGATTAGGGTTGATTATCTATAAACCCTAATCTGATCAGATTTTTATTTCGGTTTGAGAAGCTTGTAACTTGTTCATTTCATGGTAATTTTTGATCAAAAATGAGTCTAAACTTAAGTACTTTGAGTCTACTTTCAAATGGCGCCAGTTTCATGGTTAAATGTGGAGAATAAGTTGGTCAAAATGATTTTACAAGTTTGTGTGTCAATTCTGAGTTTCTTGGTTCCAGATTTCGGTTAAGTTGTAGATTTTTGAAACGTGCCTTAAACTAAGATTTAGGTCTTGAGATTTTTACTGAAGTGTCTTTAAAGTGTTAAGTATTTTCTGTAAAAATATGATAATCATTTGAAACCTATAAGTATTTTAAGTAAATTAAAACTTTTGTGAAGTCAGAAAGAGTTAACTGTTTTGAGCAGATTACTTTGATGAATTTTAAAAAAATAGTAAACTATTGAAATAAGTTCTGGAAAAAATTATAGGATGTTCTTAACACCATGAAATGTCACTGGTAAAATTTGTAGAGTCAAATAATTTTATTAAGTCATGGTTTAAAATTCGTGAAGTGGTATGAAATTTCTGGACAGATTCTGAAATGCAAGATAGAGTAAAGTTACTGATATTTTGAATAAACGAGGATTAAATTTTGTAAAGCTACTTGAGGATTGGTTGTGAGGAAACCTAGTAAAGGTAATTTGGATTTGGGATACAATGGAGGGACATAGGTATGTCTAGGTTGTAACCCGTATACGTATATATTCGTTTGTAGATTGCGAGTTGTTTGGTGGATTCTTTTGAGAGAGATACTTACTTTGGTATTCAAGGTGAGTTTTCGTGGCCCCATTTTCTTTACATATTTTTATCATTGGGGGAAAAGTATGCTCACATGTTTTATCAATTTTTTTTATGCTGTGAACGTATTCATTTCTATTTTTGGACATATGCTTGAAATGTGTGACACTTTGTGACTTATGTGCATTGATACTTATTGCTTACATTCGTGCTGTACTTCCTTGTGGAGTATTTGCCGTACATTGGGATTGTTGCTTACACTCGTGCTGTACTTCCTTGTGGAGTATTTGCCGTACATTGAGGTTGTTGTTTACATTCGTGCTGTACTTCCTTGTGGAGTATTTGCCGTACATTGAGGTTGTTATTTACATTCGTGCTGTACTTCCTTGTGGAGTATTTGCCGTACATTGAGGTGGTTGTTTACATTCGTGCTTTACCTCCTTGTGGGGTATTTGTCGTACATTGGGATTGTTGCTTACATTCGTGCTTTACTTCCTTGTGAGGTAATTGCCGTACATTGAGATATATTGGCTGCATTATTTCACATTTGTGTACATTTCTATTGCATTGTCCTAACTTACTTTCGTCACAGCAAAATGTTTATTTTTCTGGTGTCTGGTTTCAAACCTACGAAACTCACCAACATTCGTGTTGACGTTTTTGAGCATATCTTTTCAGGTTATACTAGTGGACTTAAAGGAGTGGACAAGAGAACTTAGTGGACCTTTAGGGTTGCATTAAGAGTGATTCAAGACTTGTGGTACATTATTAAGGTTGTTTGTGAAGGCTTGTTTTGCCTTAACATTATAGTGTACGTTTGTTTGTAAGATGTCGAATTCATTGTTGAAATGTATGCATGACATGAACCGTTATTCATGTTATTGGCATCATGACACATTGGATATTGTATTTCATATAGAATTCTTTATAATAATTGTTGTGATCCTATCACCGTTATACCCCTTGTTTCCGCTTTAGACGGGGTGTGACACTTTGAGTAGATTTTTCAAAATATTTAGTTGGAATTAAACCTTACTGTATACAATTTAAATCTGCTCTAGAGTCAACTAAAGCAATTAAGGTTATTTTAAATTCTCTGTTTATCATTATATTTATTTTTGTATGCCATCTTTGATATTTAGTATACTGGATTTCATTAATAATAGGTTCAATTAAGGGTTTATCTTCTGAGGTTATATTTTGTTCAATTTTACCTTCTTCTATAGTTTTAACCTTTTCTTTTAAAATTCTTATCTCTGTTTTAACCGTATTAAGTTCTTCTTGTAAGTCTTGTATTGTTATAGGTTTTATTTTATTAAATCTTTTGCATATTTCATTAAAATTATATATAGTATAATCTTCTTCTACCTTGCTTTGATTATTTAATTTTTCTTCTAATTGTTTTAGATATAAATCTTTTGTTTCTTTATTATCAATTTTACTTATCATGTCTATTAATAAATGTAATTCATCATTATTAGTAATAACATTAATTTCTTTATAGTTACAATTACATGTTCCTATACATTCGCAATTTTCAGAATTGCTGCTATTCTTAGATGTTTCTTCTTCAATTTTATTTAAATCATTTTCACTATAATCAGATATACTTGATTCATTATCTTTGATCAATTCACTAATTTTTTGTCTAAGATTTTCTATATCGATTTCATTAATTTTAGTTTTAGAGTAACAATCTTTTGACATATGTCCGGGTCTGCCACATTTATAACAAATAATAATATCTTGGTTGTTTTGTTTTTTATTTTCTTTTCTATATTTGTTATTATATTTTTTGTATGATACCTTCTTCTTTCTTTTATAATCTTTATTTTGATAATATTCTTGATTATTTTTTATAGGTTTTTTATTATATCTTTTATATTTTATTTTCTTAGAACTAGAAGGGGGCAATATTAAAGGTTCATAACCATATTGTTCACAGAAATTTCCGAGTTCATGTCTTCCACCAATTCCTTCCTTTTTAATTTTTGCTTTTAGTTTTAAATCTGAACATATAGCTAATCCTTCTTTATTAACATAGTTTATAATTTCTCCATAAGTTAATTCTTTATAAGGAATTTCATTATTATAATCATTACTTAATCTATTTCTAATTCTTTCGGCAAATAATTTTGGTAATCAGGCTATAAATCTTTCTTTCCAATAGAATTATCTACAATCTGGTCTAGTCATAACTTTTGCTAAGAAAACATCTTTATACCATCTAAAATCTTGTAGTTTTCTACATGTTAAATTTAATAGTATAGAATAATTTCTTTCTTGATATTCTGCAGGATTTCCTACATAATTTTTTATAATAGCATATACTAGAGTATTTAAAGAATCATCTATCTGTGTTTGAACAGTTGATCCATTTTCTGTTTTTATAATTAATTTTTTTGAATTTAATATATGATTCTTTTCATCTTGAGTTACATAACTATCCCACCATCCTTTTAATACTCCTGTAAATCTTGATATTATCATTTGTGTTATTTTATTGTCTGGATTTTTATGAGCTTTATATGAAGTTGCTGCCATAGTCATTTCTTGTAATAAGTTTAGAATTTGGTATTCTGTTTGACCATCTATATTCCATTCATATATTGAATTACCATCGTACCTAGATTGTACAATTTTATCTCTTTCTTCATATTGTAAATCTGGTGGTGTTGGTCTATAATAATAATTTCTTGTTTCTGGTCGGGGTGTATAAGTCTTATTGGATGTATAAGGGTTGTATTTTATTTTTTCTATAGTATGAAATTGTTCTTCTATCTCAGATATATCAGAGGTTTCGTCTTCATTTATAACATTTACATTATGATTTGATATAGTAAAATTTTGTAGTTTTTCTTCAATTTCTCTTAATAGTTTATTTTGTCCTCCTAGATTTATAGGTGTTTCTATATTGTAGGGTATAAATATAGGGTTTTCTTCTACTTGTATATTAGTTGAAGTACTTGCTTCTTCATTTTTATTTTCTATTCTATCTAATTGTTGTCCTATAGTGTTTAACATTTCATTAGTGTGATTATTTTGATATACAATATTTTTAAATATTTGGTCAGTATCTGGTTTATCAGCTGTAGAAAAGGGGATTCCTATATATTCCTTTTCTTCCTTTTTTATAATTATATATTTACAAGGTGATTTAATACTTATAATATTCTCATTAGTTGTTAATTCAGTATATGATCTATTTATATTAGTCGTTGTTTCTATCTTGGCTTTATAAGGAAATTCTATATTTTCTTTTATACAATATAATTCAAACCATGTGAAAAATGGTATAATTTCTTTATTATCTTGCATATAAATAATCCATTTTCATGAATCATCCTTTTACTTTATCATATTTAAAATAATACCATAAAAGTTTTTCATTATTATAGTCTTTAGTTCTTTCTTCCATTAAATAATCTAAATCTTTTTTATTCATTGTTTTAACAAATTGTTAATTTAGACTTTGTCCTTTTTAGTTTATTTGCATTTATTTTTAATAGTATATTTATTGTATCTATATGCTTTGATGTAATATTTTTTATATCTTTTATTTGATTTTCACTTAACCATTTATAATTTGTATCTCTTTTTATTCTAAATTCTTCTAACTGTTGAATTAATTGTTTTCGTTCTTCATATAAGAACATTAAATAAGTTGATATAAACATATTATGATCATTATTCATTTGTATTTTACTCATAATTGTTCTTCTCTATAATAATCTACTTCAGATTTAGAAGGGTTATAAGAGTTACTAAAATCTTCACTTATATTATCATCTTCATATAGTGGTTTAGGTATAGATCTATTAAAATCAACTCCTTTAACTCTCATAGATTGTGATCTTCTTAATAAAGGTTCACTAGATTTTGAACTAGAAGTTTCGGGAATATATGTAGAATATCTAGGTGGTTCTTTTCCAAAATCTATTTCTATACTTCCGTCAGTATGTTCTGTAATATCCGATATTTTGCTAATAGTTTCTAAAGGTTTAGGTGAACTTATATCTTCTAATTTCCAACTTTGGTTTTGAGTAATTTCGTTCCATTTTAATCTTTTAGGTATATTAACCCTAGAATTTCTAGTATTAGCTTCGAATATTATAGTTTCATCTTTTGGTGACATTAATTTTGATCTTGGTTCTACAGTAGTGGTCATTGTTTTATATAAAACTCTATATATAACGAGTATAGGGTCTGTTCCTTGTTTAATATCTAAATTTTTTGTTTTAATTGTTAGGGTTAAAGTATCTAATATATTTTTATCGAATAAAGATATAGTGAAATTTGGATAACAATTAAAATATATAGGGCCATTACATATATTGGATTCTGCCATAGCTAATAAAGAATTTCTAAAATTCAAATGTCTAGCATCTCTTAATATAACTAAAGTAGGTACATCTAATCCTATTCTAGTTAAGAGTTTAATAGCTATCTGTATTAATCCTATATGTAAAAATTTATAATTTTTCATATGATCTTTAATAATATTTCTGGAAAAAAGCTGTATACTTTGATTATTTTGTAGAAGAGGTAAAGTTTTTTCTGTTTGTTTTATAGAATATCCCTGGAAATAATCAAAAGAACTAATCTTATAAATATTACTAATATTTTGTTTAGGTATACTCCAATCTTTCAAATTGTTTTCAATGTTTGAAATAGAAACTTCCATAGAATTTGTATGATCATGTTCTTCTTCGATTTCAGAAGTAGAACTACCTTTTTGATTAGATAGTAATCTTGTGATTCTATTCATATTTAATTATTAACTATTTAATTTAAACTTTGTTTTCTGAAAACCGTAACTTATAATGTTGATTGAACATACCTTCTCCGGGAACACCCCCATATCGCCGTGGTACGGTCGTCTTACTGTCCGTCTACGACAAATTCCAACCGGCTGATCGACAGGGCTTACCAACGCAGATGTATATTTTCTCAACATATATAAATTAATTTTTTCTTTCAACAATGATAAAATCAAACAATTCATAATTTTCATAAGAATATAATCCATAACTACTACCACCTCAAAAAAATGAGCTCATGGCTTTGATACCAAATGCGTACAGGACCATTCAATAATATGAATATGGAAGTTGTTGAAATAATAAGAACATAAAAGATTATAAAAGATTATAAAAAGATTATAAAAAGATACCTTTATTTATAGAATCTGAATTAATACAGGGACAGTTGGATATTATACAAGGATTTTGCTTCTCGATATCTATAGATTGGGTTTCTGGTAATATACAAATATTGAAATCTAAAGTTTTTGTACATCTGGTTGTAGAGAATTTTATTGAAGGTTTTTTCATAAAAAAGGCTCTGCTTCATTTCTTGAAAACTTCTTCGTTTTATAGATAGATCATCCGGTTTCATTACCGGCATTCTTCGGTAAAAGTCTTCAATTATTTTGTCAATCGGTACAATCTTCAATTATTTGGATGTGATGATGCATCTCTTGTTTGCTTCTGCAATAATTTGGAACTTGTCGGGGAATCTTTTCTTTAATAATTCTTCTTTTGAAAATATAAACACTTTACTTTTTGGTAGGGTCTTCCACTTTCCTTTTCTTGTCGTATCTTCAAATAATGGAAACTTTTCATAATCACTTTCTTTATGGTGGGGTCTTGAATCTTCCTTTTTCTTTAATAATATGTCACCTGTAAGCTTTCTTGTTCATATGGACAAAATTATAACTTTCAATAATATACGATTATACTAACACATATTCTGGTGAATAATTATACTTTCTTTAATATAAACTCACTCTAGGATTTTGCTTTCTTTAATATAGACTCTCATAGGGACTTTTATAATATAGACACAATTTTATAAGGTTATATCTTCATAGGGATCTTGAGCATCTTGAAATAATTCTTCACTGGGAGTAGGAGAGCTTTTGATTTCATTTATAATCTGTTGCATTTCTTCAGGAGACGAACAAGCTTGTAGTCTTTTAATAAAATCTTTGTCTTGAATAATAGGACTTGAAATAGAACTGCTTTCTTTATTGGATATGAGACTCTGATAATAATTAGTCACAGCTTTAACATCAGCCTGACTATCTTCTATTCTTTTCCACCATTTGACACTAAACTGCCGATATAATAGTGGAGGAGAGGTATCACGAGCTTCTTGTTTTTTGTATGTAAATAGAACAATCCATGGTAGTTTGAATATATTAGAGAACTGGAGAGTATATTCTTCTGGACATATATGATCTTCTAAAAAATAATCTTTGTATTTGTGAAATCCTTCTACAATCTTAAGTGGGAATATAGTTGGAATACTTCCGAAATATCTGAACCATTTAATAAACCATCTGGGGTAATTGTTGGAAAATTTCTCAGCGAAATAGAAGAACCATGTATGGTTAAAATTTCTTAATAAAAAGGTATGGAACCAGGCATCTTGGTAATCGAAATAGTTATAGACAGGGTATTGGGGATAACTTGCAAGAGTTTTGTGAGTATAGGGTTTGACTGACCATTCTTCTGGTGTAATAACTTTGAGAATCTTTACTTTGCTGCAGTCAATATAATCTGAATTCTTTTGGTTAAGGGTATGATCAATGATGACTGACCCACTGTCAACAAGAATAGCTTGATAATATTCCCTAACTTTATAGTCATCAATATAAAAATGGGAACCTTTTGGGTATAGATAATCGATCAAGGTTAAGAAGCTTTGATCAAGCTTCTGTTCTTCTAATGGTTCAAGGATTTTTACAATTTGTTTGTTTGGGTTAATAGAATATTCTGGGGTATTTGTTGGTGAGCTTCTTGGTGGTGTAATGGTTGGTCTAATCTTTGATGGAGCTGTCATTTGTATAGAGTTTTTGATGGGAATAGATTGTGCAAGAGCATAATATGGTGGTCTTGCTCTAGGTGCTATTGGTCCAAATCGGTTTGGATGTATAGGTAGAACTGGGAATTCTCTTGGAGTATAGATTGATGATGAAGAGGGTTGGTTAATAGATTGCTTTGTCAAAACTATCTTTTTCTTCTCACTCATTTTCCCTGTAAAAATTCTCTTGATAAAAAATATGGCAAAGAATTGTCTTTTCCTTTTATAAATTCGATTGTAAAATCAAAATTTCCTAAAATGGCTTGCCATCTAGCAAAAACTTGTTTAGAAATTATATTTTTAACATCTTTTTCTAAAATATATTTAGCGGATAAACAATCAATTCTTAATAAAAAGGGTTTCATATCCAAGTCATCTTCAAATTTTTTAATATTTAGAACAATACTTAAAAATTTCTTTTTTAATAGTAGAATAGTTCTTTTGGGTGTCATTCCAGGAACCAGAATAGAATCTTACTAATTTTTCTTCTTCATTGTTTAGTTTTTGTTTTAGAATTCCCCCAAATCGTAAGTCACTAGCATCAGTTTCTACAATAAGACTAGCATTAGGGTGAGGAATGTTTAAACATTGAAGAATTTTTACTTTTTCTTTGATTTGCTTTATAATCTTTGTATGTTCTTCAGTCCAAGGTTTAGGATTCTTTTTTAATCTATCATATAAGGGTTTACATATAATTCCTAAATCCTTAAAGAAATCATGAATATAATTCAAACATCCTAAGAATCTTTGTAATTGTGTTTTATCTTTTATTTCATCATGAAAATTTATTAGTAAATTCAAGACTTCTCTCAATGGGTTTTATAGTTCCTTGAATAATATTATGACCTAAAAATCTTACATCCGTTTGAAATAATAACATTTTTGTGGGTGAAACAGCTAATCCATTTTTATAAATAGTATCATAAAATATATTTAAGTGTTTAAAATGTTGATCAATATTTTTTGAAAATATTAAAACATCATCAATATAAACGATTACAAAGTTTCCAATTGGTAAAATGATATCATTCATAATATTTTGAAATTCGGATGGAGCGTTTTTTAATCCAAAGGGCATGACGTTCCATTCAAAGTGTCCAAAAGGGACATTAAATCCTGTTTTATACTTATCTTCTTCTTTTATTTGAATTTGCCAAAATCCAGATTTCATGTCAAATTTTGAAAATATTTTTGAGTCAAATAATTTTTTTAGTAAATCTCTTTTATTAGGTATAGGATATCTAATCCATTCTAATACTTTATTTAAGGGTTTATAATTTATAACTAATCTTGGAATACCTCTTTCAATTTCTGCATTATTGATTACATAAAAGGCTGAACATGACCATGGTGACTTAGATGGTCTAATAAGTCTTTTTTCTAATAGTTCTTTGATTTCTTTTTTACAATTTAGTTCTAATATGTATAGATTTTGCTTTAGTAGGTATATTCTTTTCATTAAATTCTTTAATATAAGGTAATCCTACTGTGTGTTGTTTTCTTTTCCAAAAAGCACTGGGTATTGTTGAACACACATTGTTTTTAAATTTTTCTTCAATAGATTTTACTTTACTTTGTATACTTTTGTCTTGTAATTGATTATATATTCTTTTATCATTTATTTCATTAATTAAAAATTCAGCTTGTTTTCTTTTATTTTTAATTAAATGTAATTCGTGGGTAACAATTGGTGTAGTAAATTCGAAAACTATTTCTTTATTTAATACTTTTGTGATAATACCTCTTTCATCTACACTTATTGGATATAGTTGTACTATAAAGGGTAATCCTAATATAATTTGAGAAGTTAAATTTTTTACTAATATAAGATGAGTTTTAAAACAATAATTTTCTTTACATATATGAACATCAGATAATTTATAACTTATTTTAAGTTTAGATCCACTAGCAGTGGATAGTCTTTGAGTAGATTTTTCAAAATATTTAGTTGGAATTAAACCTTCCTGTATACAATTTAAATCTGCTCCAGAGTCAACTAAAGCAATTAAGGTTATTTTAAATTCTCCGTTTATCATTATATTTATTTTTGTATGCCATCTTTGATATTTAGTATACTGGATTTCATTAATAATAGGTTCAATTAAGGGTTTATATTCTGAGGTTATATTTTGTTCAATTTTACCTTCTTCTATAGTTTTAACCTTTTCTTTTAAAATTCTTATCTCTGTTTTAACCGTATTAAGTTCTTCTTGTAAGTCTTGTATTGTTATAGGTTTTATTTTATTAAATCTTTTGCATATTTCATTAAAATTATATATAGTATAATCTTCTTCTACCTTGCTTTGATTATTTAATTTTTCTTCTAATTGTTTTAGATATAAATCTTTTGTTTCTTTATTATCAATTTTACTTATCATGTCTATTAATAAATGTAATTCATCATTATTAGTAATAACATTAATTTCTTTATAGTTACAATTACATGTTCCTATACATTCGCAATTTTCAGAATTGCTGCTATTCTTAGATGTTTCTTCTTCAATTTTATTTAAATCATTTTCACTATAATCAGATATACTTGATTCATTATCTTTGATCAATTCACTAATTTTTTGTCTAAGATTTTCTATATCGATTTCATTAATTTTAGTTTTAGAGTAACAATCTTTTGACATATGTCCGGGTCTGCCACATTTATAACAAATAATAATATCTTGGTTGTTTTGTTTTTTATTTTCTTTTCTATATTTGTTATTATATTTTTTGTATGATACCTTCTTCTTTCTTTTATAATCTTTATTTTGATAATATTCTTGATTATTTTTTATAGGTTTTTTATTATATCTTTTATATTTTATTTTCTTAGAACTAGAAGGGGGCAATATTAAAGGTTCATAACCATATTGTTCACAGAAATTTCCTAGTTCATGTCTTCCACCAATTCCTTCCTTTTTAATTTTTGCTTTTAGTTTTAAATCTGAACATATAGCTAATCCTTCTTTATTAACATAGTTTATAATTTCTCCATAAGTTAATTCTTTATAAGGAATTTCATTATTATAATCATTACTTAATCTATTTCTAATTCTTTCAGCAAATAATTTTGGTAATCCGGCTATAAATCTTTCTTTCCAATAGGATTCTCTACAATCTGGTCTAGTCATAACTTTTGCTAAGAAAACATCTTTATACCATCTAAAATCTTGTAGTTTTCTACATGTTAAATTTAATAGTATAGTATAATTTCTTTCTTGATATTCTGCAGGATTTCCTACATAATTTTTTATAATAGCATATACTAGAGTATTTAAAGAATCATCTATCTGTGTTTGAACAGTTGATCCATTTTCTGTTTTTATAATTAATTTTTTTGAATTTAATATATGATTCTTTTCATCTTGAGTTACATAACTATCCCACCATCCTTTTAATACTCCTGTAAATCCTGATATTATCATTTGTGTTATTTTATTGTCTGGATTTTTATGAGCTTTATATGAAGTTGCTGCCATAGTCATTTCTTGTAATAAGTTTAGAATTTGGTATTCTGTTTGACCATCTATATTCCATTCATATATTGAATTACCATCGTACCTAGATTGTACAATTTTATCTCTTTCTTCATATTGTAAATCTGGTGGTGTTGGTCTATAATAATAATTTCTTGTTTCTGGTCGGGGTGTATAAGTCTTATTGGATGTATAAGGGTTGTATTTTATTTTTTCTATAGTATGAAATTGTTCTTCTATCTCAGATATATCAGAGGTTTCGTCTTCATTTATAACATTTACATTATGATTTGATATAGTAAAATTTTGTAGTTTTTCTTCAATTTCTCTTAATAGTTTATTTTGTCCTCCTAGATTTATAGGTGTTTCTATATTGTAGGGTATAAATATAGTGTTTTCTTCTACTTGTATATTAGTTGAAGTACTTGCTTCTTCATTTTTATTTTCTATTCTATCTAATTGTTGTCCTATAGTGTTTAACATTTCATTAGTGTGATTATTTTGATATACAATTTTTTTAATATTTTGTCAGTATCTGGTTTATCAGCTGTAGAAAAGGGATTCCTATATATTCCTTTTCTTCCTTTTTTATAATTATATCTTTACAAGGTGGTTTAATACTTATAATATTCTCATTAGTTGTTAAATCAGTATATGATCTATTTATATTAGTCGTTGTTTCTATCTTGGCTTTATAAGAAAATTCTATATTTTCTTTTATACAATATAATTCAAACCATGTGAAAAATGGTATAATTTCTTTATTATCTTGCATATAAATAATCCATTTTAATTCATGAATCATTCTTTTATCTTTATCATATTTAAAATAATACCATAAAAGTTTTTCATTATTATAGTCTTTAGTTCTTTCTTCCATTAAATAATCTAAATCTTTTTTATTCATTGTTTTAACAAATTGTTAATTTAGACTTTGTCCTTTTTAGTTTGTTTGCATTTATTTTTAATAGTATATTTATTGTATCTATATGCTTTGATGTAATATTTTTTATATCTTTTATTTGATTTTCACTTAACCATTTATAATTTGTATCTCTTTTTATTCTAAATTCTTCTAACTGTTGAATTAATTGTTTTCGTTCTTCATATAAGAACATTAAATAAGTTGATATAAACATAATATGATCATTATTCATTTGTATTTTACTCATAATTGTTCTTCTCTATAATAATCTACTTCAGATTTAGAAGGGTTATAAGAGTTACTAAAATCTTCACTTATATTATCATCTTCATATAGTGGTTTAGGTATAGATCTATTAAAATCAACTCCTTTAACTCTTATAGATTGTGATCTTCTTAATAAAGGTTCACTAGATTTTGAACTAGAAGTTTCGGGAATATATGTAGAATATCTAGGTGGTTCTTTTCCAAAATCTATTTCTATACTTCCGTCAGTATGTTCTGTAATATCCGATATTTTGCTAATAGTTTCTAAAGGTTTAGGTGAACTTATATCTTCTAATTTCCAACTTTGGTTTTGAGTAATTTCGTTCCATTTTAATCTTTTAGGTATATTAACCCTAGAATTTCTAGTATTAGCTTCGAATATTATAGTTTCATCTTTTGGTGACATTAATTTTGATCTTGGTTCTACAGTAGTGGTCATTGTTTTATATAAAACTCTATATATAACGTGTATAGGGTCTGTTCCTTGTTTAATATCTAAATTTTTTGTTTTAATTGTTAGGGTTAAAGTATCTAATATATTTTTATCGAATAAAGATATAGTGAAATTTGGATAACAATTAAAATATATAGGGCCATTACATATATTGGATTCTGCCATAGCTAATAAAGAATTTCTAAAATTTAAATGTCTAGCATCTCTTAATATAACTAAAGTAGGTACATCTAATCCTATTCTAGTTAAGGGTTTAATAGCTATCTGTATTAATCCTATATGTAAAAATTTATAATTTTTCATATGATCTTTAATAATATTTCTGGAAAAAAGCTGTATACTTTGATTATTTTGTAGAAGAGGTAAAGTTTTTTCTGTTTGTTTTATAGAATATCCCTGGAAATAATCAAAAGAACCAATCTTATAAATATTACTAATCTTTTGTTTAGGTATACTCCAATCTTTCAAATTGTTTTCAATGTTTGAAATAGAAACTTCCATAGAATTTGTATGATCATGTTCTTCTTCGATTTCAGAAGTAGAACTACCTTTTTGATTTGATAGTAATCTTGTGATTCTATTCATATTTAATTATTAACTATTTTATTTAAACTTTGTTTTCTGAAAACCTTAACTTATAATGTTGATTGAACATACCTTCTCCGGGAACACCCCCATATCGCCGTGGTACGGTCGTCTTACTGTCCGTCTGCGACTAATTCCAACCGGCTGATCGACAGGGCTTACCAACGCAGATGTATATTTTCTCAACATATATAAATTAATTTTTTCTTTCAACAATGATAAAATCAAACAACTCATAATTTTCATAAGAATATAATCCATAACTACTACCACCTCAAAAAAATGAGCTCATGGCTCTGATACCAAATGCGTACAGGACCATTCAATAATATGAATATGGAAGTTGTTGAAATAATAAGAACATAAAAGATTATAAAAGATTATAAAAAGATACCTTTATTTATAGAATCTGAATTAATACAGGGACAGTTGGATAATATACAAGGATCTTGCTTCTCGATATCTATAGATTGGGTTTCTGGTAATATACAAATATTGAAATCTAAAGTTTTTGTACATCTGGTTGTAGAGAATTTTATTGAAGGTTTTTTCATAAAAAAGGCTCTGCTTCATTTCTTGAAAACTTCTTCGTTTTATAGATAGATCATCCGGTTTCATTACCGGCATTCTTCGGTAAAAGTCTTCAATTATTTTGTCAATCGGTACAATCTTCAATTATTTGGATGTGATGATGCATCTCTTGTTTGCTTCTGCAATAATTTGGAACTTGTCGGGGAATCTTTTCTTTAATAATTTTTCTTTTGAAAATATAAACACTTTACTTTTTGGTAGGGTCTTCCACTTTCCTTTTCTTGTCGTATCTTCAAATAATGGAAACTTTTCATAATCACTTTCTTTATGGTAGGGTCTTGAATCTTCCTTTTTCTTTAATAATATGTCACCTGTAAGCTTTCTTGTTCATATGGACAAAATTATAACTTTCAATAATATACGATTATACTAACACATATTCTGGTGAATAATTATACTTTCTTTAATATAAACTCACTCTGGGATTTTGCTTTCTTTAATATAGACTCTCATAGGGACTTTTATAATATAGACACAATTTTATAAGGTTATATCTTCATAGGGATCTTGAGCATCTTGAAATAATTCTTCACTGGGAGTAGGAGAGCTTTTGATTTCATTTATAATCTGTTGCATTTCTTCAGGAGACGAACAAGCTTGTAGTCTTTTAATAAAATCTTTGTCTTGAATAATAGGACTTGAAATAGAACTGCTTTCTTTATTGGATATGAGACTCTGATAATAATTAGTCACAGCTTTAACATCAGCCTGACTATCTTCTATTCTTTTCCACCATTTGACACTAAACTGCCGATATAATAGTGGAGGAGAGGTATCACGAGCTTCTTGTTTTTTGTATGTAAATAGAACAATCCATGGTAGTTTAAATATAATAGAGAACTGGAGAGTATATTCTTCTGGACATATATGATCTTCTAAAAAATAATCTTTGTATTTGTGAAATCCTTCTAAAATCTTGGGTGGGAATATAGTTGGAATACTTCCGAAATATCTGAACCATTTAATAAACCATCTGGGGTAATTGTTGGAAAATTTCTCAGCGAAATAGAAGAACCATGTATGGTTAAAATTTCTTAATAAAAAGGTATGGAACCAGACATCTTGGTAATCGAAATAGTTATAGACAGGGTATTGGGGATAACTTGCAAGAGTTTTGTGAGTATAGGGTTTGACTGACCATTCTTCTGGTGTAATAACTTTGAGAATCTTTACTTTGCTGCAGTCAATATAATCTGAATTCTTTTGGTTAAGGGTATGATCAATGATGACTGACCCACTGTCAACAAGAATAGCTTGATAATATTCCCTAACTTTATAGTCATCAATATAAAAATGGGAACCTTTTGGGTATAGATAATCGATCAAGGTTAAGAAGATTTGATCAAGCTTCTGTTCTTCTAATGGTTCAAGGATTTTTACAATTTGTTTGTTTGGGTTAATAGAATATTCTGGGGTATTTGTTGGTGAGCTTCTTGGTGGTGTAATGGTTGGTCTAATCTTTGATGGAGCTGTCATTTGTATAGAGTTTTTGATGGGAATAGATTGTGCAAGAGCATAATATGGTGGTCTTGCTCTAGGTGCTATTGGTCCAAATCGGTTTGGATGTATAGGTAGAACTGGGAATTCTCTTGGAGTATAGATTGATGATGAAGAGGGTTGGTTAATAGATTGCTTTGTCAAAACTATCTTTTTCTTCTCACTCATTTTCCCTGTAAAAATTCTCTTGATAAAAAATATGGCAAAGAATTGTCTTTTCCTTTTATAAATTCGATTGTAAAATCAAAATTTCCTAAAATGGCTTGCCATCTAGCAAAAACTTGTTTAGAAATTATATTTTTAACATCTTTTTCTAAAATATATTTAGCGGATAAACAAGCAATTCTTAATAAAAAGGGTTTCATATACAAGTCATCTTCAAATTTTTTAATATTTAGAACAATACTTAAAATTTCTTTTTTAATAGTAGAATAGTTCTTTTGGGTGTCATTCCAGGAACCAGAATAGAATCTTACTAATTTTTCTTCTTCATTGTTTAGTTTTTGTTTTAGAATTCCCCCAAATCCTAAGTCACTAGCATCAGTTTCTACAATAAGACTAGCATTAGGGTGAGGAATGTTTAAACATTGAAGAATTTTTACTTTTTCTTTGATTTGCTTTATAATCTTTGTATGTTCTTCAGTCCAAGGTTTAGGATTCTTTTTTAATCTATCATATAAGGGTTTACATATAATTCCTAAATCCTTAAAGAAATCATGAATATAATTCAAACATCCTAAGAATCTTTGTAATTGTGTTTTATCTTTTATTTCATCATGAAAATTTATTAGTAAATTCAAGACTTCTCTCAATGGGTTTTATAGTTCCTTGAATAATATTATGACCTAAAAATCTTACATCCGTTTGAAATAATAACATTTTTGTGGGTGAAACAGCTAATCCATTTTTATAAATAGTATCATAAAATATATTTAAGTGTTTAAAATGTTGATCAATATTTTTTGAAAATATTAAAACATCATCAATATAAACGATTACAAAGTTTCCAATTGGTAAAATGATATCATTCATAATATTTTGAAATTCGGATGGAGCGTTTTTTAATCCAAAGGGCATGACGTTCCATTCAAAGTGTCCAAAAGGGACATTAAATCCTGTTTTATACTTATCTTCTTCTTTTATTTGAATTTGCCAAAATCCAGATTTCATGTCAAATTTTGAAAATATTTTTGAGTCAAATAATTTTTTTAGTAAATCTCTTTTATTAGGTATAGGATATCTAATCCATTCTAATACTTTATTTAAGGGTTTATAATTTATAATTAATCTTGGAATACCTCTTTCAATTTCTGCATTATTGATTACATAAAAGGCTGAACATGACCATGGTGACTTAGATGGTCTAATAAGTCTTTTTTCTAATAGTTCTTTGATTTCTTTTTTACAATTTAGTTCTAATATGTATAGATTTTGCTTTAGTAGGTATATTCTTTTCATTAAATTCTTTAATATAAGGTAATCCTACTGTGTGTTGTTTTCTTTTCCAAAAAGCACTGGGTATTGTTGAACACACATTGTTTTTAAATTTTTCTTCAATAGATTTTACTTTACTTTGTATACTTTTGTCTTGTAATTGATTATATATTCTTTTATCATTTATTTCATTAATTAAAAATTCAGCTTGTTTTCTTTTATTTTTAATTAAATGTAATTCGTGGGTAACAATTGGTGTAGTAAATTCAAAAACTATTTCTTTATTTAATACTTTTGTGATAATACCTCTTTCATCTACACTTATTGGATATAGTTGTACTATAAAGGGTAATCCTAATATAATTTGAGAAGTTAAATTTTTTACTAATATAAGATGAGTTTTAAAACAATAATTTTCTTTACATATATGAACATCAGATAATTTATAACTTATTTTAAGTTTAGATCCACTAGCAGTGGATAGTCTTTGAGTAGATTTTTCAAAATATTTAGTTGGAATTAAACCTTCATGTATACAATTTAAATCTGCTCCAGAGTCAACTAAAGCAATTAAGGTTATTTTAAATTCTCCGTTTATCATTATATTTATTTTTGTATGCCATCTTTGATATTTAGTATACTGGATTTCATTAATAATAGGTTCAATTAAGGGTTTATCTTCTGAGGTTATATTTTGTTCAATTTTACCTTCTTCTATAGTTTTAACCTTTTCTTTTAAAATTCTTATCTCTGTTTTAACCGTATTAAGTTCTTCTTGTAAGTCTTGTATTGTTATAGGTTTTATTTTATTAAATCTTTTGCATATTTCATTAAAATTATATATAGTATAATCTTCTTCTACCTTGCTTTGATTATTTAATTTTTCTTCTAATTGTTTTAGATATAAATCTTTTGTTTCTTTATTATCAATTTTACTTATCATGTCTATTAATAAATGTAATTCATCATTATTAGTAATAACATTAATTTCTTTATAGTTACAATTACATGTTCCTATACATTCGCAATTTTTAGAATTGCTGCTATTCTTAGATGTTTCTTCTTCAATTTTATTTAAATCATTTTCACTATAATCAGATATACTTGATTCATTATCTTTGATCAATTCACTAATTTTTTGTCTAAGATTTTCTATATCGATTTCATTAATTTTAGTTTTAGAGTAACAATCTTTTGACATATGTCCGGGTCTGCCACATTTATAACAAATAATAATATCTTGGTTGTTTTGTTTTTTATTTTCTTTTCTATATTTGTTATTATATTTTTTGTATGATACCTTCTTCTTTCTTTTATAATCTTTATTTTGATAATATTCTTGATTATTTTTTATAGGTTTTTTATTATATCTTTTATATTTTATTTTCTTAGAACTAGAAGGGGGCAATATTAAAGGTTCATGACCATATTGTTCACAGAAATTTCCTAGTTCTAATAAGTTAAAATTTCAAAACATTCTATTATCAACGATTTCCTCGAGGACTTCTCAAAAGATTTAGGAGGATTACTTCATTCTTTACTCGTAAAGTTTTGTATCGATCTTATTCTTGGAGCAACCCCAGTTGCAAAAGCTCCATATCGCTTAACACTATTTGAATGCAAGAATTATTTAATCCACTTTAAGATGCTCTAAGACAAAGGTTTTATTCGCCCTAGTCATTTCTCAATGGGAGCACCTGTCTTATTTGTCAAAAAGAAAGATAGTTCTTTTCATATGTGCATTGATTATCGTGAACTTAATTAACTTACGGTCAAGAATCGTTGTCCTCTTCCAAGGATATATGATTTGTTCGATCAACTTCAAGGTGTTCAGTGGTTTTCAAAAATCAATCTTTGTTCTGGTTATCATCAATTGATGGTACATGAATTAGATATACCAAATACTGCATTTAGGACTCATTATGGGTCTTTTGGATTTCTTGTTATGACTTTCGGTCCTACTAATGCGTCTATAGCATTCATATATTTAACGATCACGTATATAAACCGTATCTCGATGAATTTATCATACTTTTCATTTGCGACGTTCTAATTTATTAACTAACGAAGAGCATGAAGTTCCTTTAAGACTAATTCTAGAGTTACTTTCGAACGAAAGATCTATGCAATATATTCGAAAATCTTGATTTCAAGCTAGAGGATTGTTTTTCTCGGGCACTTTGTGAGCAAAGAAGTTATACTTAAGGATCATAACAAGAGCAAAACAGTAAAGGGATGGAAGATCCGACGGTCATCATTGGAGGTTCGTATAGCATTTAGGATTCACGGGCTATTATCGGCATTTTATCGAGAGTTTTTCAAAGACTCCTCAACTACTCACATATATATGTAAGAAGTTGTTGGGGTAAGAACTAAGAATAATCTTTTCAAACATTGAAGGATGCCTTGTGTAATGCATCAATTCGGACTCTTCCCGATGGATCGTAGGATTTCGTTGTGTATTATGATGCATCCGACCGAGGTCTAAGTTGTGTGTTAGTTAAATGGGAGAGGTAGTCGCATTCGTCTCTCAACAACTTAAGGTACATGAAAATTACTATACTACTCACGAATTGGAACTTGGAGCGGTGGTGTTCGTACATATGTGTTGAAGACACTACTTGTATGACGTAAATAATTTTGTTTATACCGATCATAGGAGCTTTTAACACATTGATTTGTTGTTTGTTCTAAAGAAGTTGAACATGAGGCAAATGAGGTAGCGCGAATTGTTTAGCGGTTACGATTGTGAAATTCAATTCCACCCGGGGAGGATGGATGAGGTGGCAGCTGTTTTTGAACAGGAAGGAAAGAGTAAGCCAAGGTGAGTGCGAGTCAAAGTATGACGATACACTCTGGCATTAAGGGTAAGAGGTTCAAAGCACAAGATGAAGCGTTAAGGGATACTCATATACAAGATGAAGGGTTGCGCGGGTTAGACAAACATTGGAACACAAAGTGGAGGAGATATTACATCTTGTGAGAAGATCATGGATTTCTTTTTCTAGGTGGTCTATGGACACTAGTAATTGATAGAATGACTAAGTCATCTCACTTCTTAGCTATCTGCGAGGACTAAACGGTGGAGACATTGGCGAGGTTGTATATTAACAACGAAGTAGCAAGGCGTGGAGTGTTTGTATCAATTATATTTGATTTTGATGGTTATTTTACTTCACAATTTTGGCAAATGTTTCAGAAAGCTTTGGGAACGCGTTTTGATATGAGGATGGTTTATCATTCTCGAACTAATGGACGGAGTGAGCGAACTATTCAAACATTTAAGAATATCCTTAGAGTGTGTTATCGATTTTGGTAGCAGTTGGGATACCCACTTACCATTAGACGAGTTATCATACAGCATAGTTATCATTCTAGTATTCAATGCGCATTATATCAAGCACTTCAGGAATGTAGGAGTCATTCATGGTAGTGTGGGCAGAAGTTGGATTAGAATCAGTTGATTTGATTGAAATAGTTCATGAAGCTATTGACAAGATCATTCAAATCAAGGAGAGGTTGGAAACAGTACGAGACAGGCAAGAGAGTTACACAAATAAATGTCGAAAGCAGTTAGAATTTTATGATAGAGATCATATATTGCTTAAATTATTGCTTTGGAAAAATACCATATATTTTGGGAAGAAGGGGAAAATTTATACATAGGTTTGTTAGATCGCTCTAAATTGTTGAGCGTGTATAACATATCGATTGAAAGTTGTCACAGGAGTGAAGTGCTGCTCACGAACTATTTCATGTGTCAATTCTACGAAAGTGTTGGCCGATAAGGTCTTACACATGTTTCTAGGAGGAGTTTAAAGGGAACCACAAATAACGATGTGTAGAGAAAACTGGTAGGAACTATGGATTGAGTAGTCAACATGTTGGAGCACATGTAATTTTAATTATCAAGGTCCGATAGAACGTTGACCTGAGTATACTTGCAAATGAAAATATCAAGCCAAGCTTATATATATGCACTTATTCAGTGATCGTGGTGACAATACGGCTCCGATTGAATTTCGGGACGAAATTCCTTAAACGGGGGGATACTGTGACATCCGTCACCAAAAATGTAATTCGAAAATAATCCAACTCCCAAAAGCCCAAACCCAACTAAACCCAACATCTCTTGAACCCTAGACCTATAAATATACCCTTAAACCTAACCCTAAAACTTTTCTATCACAAAAACATACAAAATCCCGTCCCAAAAATTCCAGTCACGAACATAGGTCGATTTGACCCATTTACGTTCGTTTTCAGCCTTCGGTCAAAACTACAAAGTTGTAGATCTCGAAATTTTATATTAAGATCTCGTGTTTCGGCCTCTGAAACACTCTAGATTATTTTATAAAAATTATTTCGTAAACTGCTGCTGTTGGTAACGAATTTTCAGAAACTTTGGTAAGTTTTCGATCCTATAATTCTCGTATACGTTTGATCAATCCACAAAAACGAATTCTAAGGGTTATGCTCTCAATATTTACAGATTCTAAGGGTTATCATCGTGCGGTTTTCTCGTTGGTTGGTATAATTCTCTATCCGAATCTTCCATATAAACGTATGTGATTATTTCGTATTGTCGTTTATTTTTGGTTCGATTCCATTGTATTCCGGGTACATGAAATCATTAGGATAATATTAAAATCAGTGTATAAGTGGTAGAATCGAGAAATATGATTGTGTTTGCGGTTTGGATTGTTTATACGAATGATTAGGGTTGATTATCTATAAACCCTAATCTGATCAGATTTTTATTTCGGTTTGAGAAGCTTGTAACTTGTTCATTTCATGGTAATTTTTGATCAAAAATGAGTCTAAACTTAAGTACTTTGAGTCTACTTTCAAATGGCGCCAGTTTCATGGTTAAATGTGGAGAATAAGTTGGTCAAAATGATTTTACAAGTTTGTGTGTCAATTCTGAGTTTCTTGGTTCCAGATTTCGGTTAAGTTGTAGATTTTTGAAACGTGCCTTAAACTAAGATTTAGGTCTTGAGATTTTTACTGAAGTGTCTTTAAAGTGTTAAGTATTTTCTGTAAAAATATGATAATCATTTGAAACCTATAAGTATTTTAAGTAAATTAAAACTTTTGTGAAGTCAGAAAGAGTTAACTGTTTTGAGCAGATTACTTTGATGAATTTTTAAAAAATAATAAACTATTGAAATAAGTTCTGGAAAAAATTACAGGATGTTCTTAACACCATGAAATGTCACTGGTAAAATTTGTAGAGTCAAATAATTTTATTAAGTCATGGTTTAAAATTCGTGAAGTGGTATGAAATTTCTGGACAGATTCTGAAATGCAAGATAGAGTAAAGTTACTGATATTTTGAATAAACGAGGATTAAATTTTGTAAAGCTACTTGAGGATTGGTTGTGAGGAAACCTAGTAAAGGTAATTTGGATTTGGGATACAATGGAAGGACATAGGTATGTCTAGGTTGTAACCCGTATACGTATATATTCGTTTGTAGATTGCGAGTTGTTTGGTGGATTCTTTTGAGAGAGATACTTACTTTGGTATTCAAGGTGAGTTTTCGTGGCCCCATTTTCTTTACATATTTTTATCATTGGGGGAAAAGTATGCTCACATGTTTTATCAATTTTTTTTATGCTGTGAACGTATTCAATTCTATTTTTGGACATATGCTTGAAATGTGTGACACTATGTGACTTATGTGCATTGATACTTATTGCTTACATTCGTGCTGTACTTCCTTGTGGAGTATTTGCCGTACATTGGGATTGTTGCTTACATTCGTGTTGTACTTCCTTGTGCAGTATTTGCCGTACATTGAGGTTGTTGTTTACATTCGTGCTGTACTTCCTTGTGGAGTATTTGCCTTACATTGAGGTTGTTGTTTACATTCGTGCTGTACTTCCTTGTGGAGTATTTGCCGTACATTGAGGTTGTTGTTTACATTCGTGCTGTACTTCCTTGTGGAGTATTTGCCGTACATTGAGGTTGTTGTTTACATTCGTGCTGTACTTCCTTGTGGAGTATTTGCCGTACATTGAGGTGGTTGTTTACATTCGTGCTTTACCTCCTTGTGGGGTATTTGCCGTACATTGGGATTGTTGCTTACATTCGTGCTTTACTTCCTTGTGAGGTAATTGCCGTACATTGAGATATATTGGCTGCATTATTTCACATTTGTGTACATTTCTATTGCATTGTCCTAACTTACTTTCGTCACAGCAAAATGTTTATTTTTCTGGTGTCTGGTTTCAAACCTACGAAACTCACCAACATTCGTGTTGACGTTTTTGAGCATATCTTTTCAGGTTATACTAGTGGACTTAAAGCAGTGGACAAGAGAACTTAGTGGACCTTTAGGGTTGCATTAAGAGTGATTCAAGACTTGTGGTACATTATTAAGGTTGTTTGTGAAGGCTTGTTTTGCCTTAACATTATAGTGTACGTTTGTTTGTAAGATGTCGAATTCATTGTTGAAATGTATGCATGACATGAACAGTTATTCATGTTATTGGCATCATGACACATTGGGTATTGTATTTCATATAGAATTCTTTATAATGATGTGTTGTGATCCTATCACCGTTATACCCCGTTGTTTCCGCTTTAGACGGGGTGTGACAGATTGGTATCAGAGACATTGTTTATAGAGATCTAGGTGGATTGGCCTAGACTATAAATAAGGAACCCACATATAGAACATGAGTTAAGAAGTTATGTGTGCATACAATTCCGTGAAGCTAGTTGTAGCTAGTGTCGATCATTCATCTTAACCATTTCAAGTAAGAAGGACGTTGTAAGCATTTCTTCATCGTCTTACGACTCTTTATGAGGTTCGTCTACATGTTACTTAGGATTCTATAAATATCTGATCTCTTTACGTGAATACAAAGCTTATTGTGATACAAAGACTTGGAAGATAAGTATGTGTATGAAAGAATGCTTTCACAATTACGGCTGCAGACGTAATTGACAAAGGTGTTCTGACGTATGTATGCTCATCTGACCATGTTTGCGTGTCTCATGTGCTATCTCCGTGTCGTCTTGTAATAAAATCCCAGTTGCATTCGTTACCGAATCAATCAAATGGTTGTGAGTCTTGTGCATTTATGCCTTGACAAACTCCAAAGCATTTAACTATTCTAAACTCATATTAATTCGGAACTATAACAAGCATACTACTAAGACGCAATACACGTAAATTTTACTCGTGGAGAAGAAACACTCAGTGGTGGTCATACAAGTGATAGTGGTGATTGAACAGATGGTTGAACTGGAGAAATTTGTTGTATTCACTACAACAAAATGAAGCTAAAGCAACACCCATAAAGTGTTGCATTATGCCTTAAAAGTGTTGCATAAAGGCTAATGCAACACTTTACCACGTGCTGCCTTAGCCAACGTCGCCTTAGGTCAAAAGCAACACTTTTGTCAGAAAATGCAACATTTTTTAAGAGTGTTGCCAATGTTCAAAAAATGCAACACTTTTAAAATGCGACACTTTTTTAAGCTAAAGCAACATTTCCTCTTTTACTTATACAAAGCTACAGCAACACTTTTACCTATCATATGCAACACTTTTATTTATTTACCAGCAAATAAAGTAACACTTCCTCACATCTATTGCAACACTTCATTGAGCTTTCGGTTGTATGATTGCATCATTTTTCTTGTATCAAATAAGACTTAATTATCGCATGCTAATAAGTATTTAGATTAAACGTAACACAGTGTAAACGAAAAGAAATTTTATTCAACGTATAAGTTATATGTCACAACTTTTCAAATAGTTACAACATCGTCTATCCAACTACACAAAAATTCTAATAAGATCTTCACTTGGCGCTTCACTTTAGCTGCATCTACTGATTTCGCCTGTTACAAAATAAAAACATTGATTGTGTCTTACTTGAACATATATCTATACTATTTATAAAAGTTCACACACAGATAAATTTATAAACAATAAGGCCTAAAACAAATAAGGCCTAAAACAAATAAGGCCTAAAACAAATTTATAAAAGTTCACACACAGATAAAATCTGTCAAAATGTCATCATACCTTAGCCATGGTAGATGTAACGACTGTATTTTGACATATGCACAACTTTCCTTCAACCTGTATGTAATGAACATACAATATACTAATAAGTGGTTTTTAACATGAATCGTATTTTTCAGAAATTTAAATGTTCCCTACGAAGAAACTTGAGTGTTAGACCTTTAAAGTTCAAGAAATCACTTGAAATTTAAGTGTTGCTTATACTGTGATGGTCTGCTTATTATGTAAATTTTACACATCATAGTGTCTACTAATCAATGAGCCTGCTCGATTTATGAATACAATAGCTACACATCATGATACTAATTATTGAGCCTGCTCAATCTATGAGTACAATACACCTATATTGAGTGTCAAATGAATGGGTTACAACATTGATTAAATAAGTAGCATACCAGTTTCCACTAGTATCAATAATCACTGCATAGGATGATTTAGAACTATATTGAATATTGATTATAATTAAGGGATAATTGGCAGTAGTATGATTATGGGATCACTAAAGTGGTTTGTTAAGAGGCTATATATATTGACTAACTACACGGGTGGGGCTTTATATTTTAGGAACAACCTACAACAATATCTTTATGAAAACAGTAGTAGAAGTATATATTGTTTTAATTAAAATGTTATACTAGATATCGAGATTTTAAATAATCAGCTGAATTTCTAGAATGCTATTTAATGCTTAAAACATTATGTATAAAAAAGTAAGGAGTAACAATAAGCAATAATAGCAAGAAAGCAAGAAAAAATCACCTGAATTATCTTTTTATTCATCAATGCCCTTGTCCTACTTCAAATCCGTACCTGAACAATTTACAATTCAAAGTAAAGTCTACCAGTCATTTTAAGTACTATGCTATTTGACACTAAAATACTCAATAAATGATATACACCTGAATGAAATTTTGAGTTTTCTTTTCCAAACCTTCGTTTAGTGCTTGTACAATGGAACTTTGGTAACAACTTTACGTAAGGAGGCAATCACTCTTTTATCAATTTGCCTCAATCTCCCAATAGGAATAAACATATTAAACATGTAAATCTATTGCAGGTGTCCACCCAGAAAATAAATAAATCACAAAAATCAACAAAAAGTTAGCAAAATCAAACTTGGATATCATGTTAATCAAACTGGTCAAAAACTTACTATACCTGATTATAGGGAACTTGAACAGCCGCTTCAAGCTTTACAACATAGCCTGCTACATATAAACAAGATATAGAATGTGGTTAGTTTTTTTTTTCTGCTAATTATAAAAATGTGTGGCAAAGGCAAAAAAAAAAAAAAAACAAAGAAATTATGTACCAAAAGAACCTAGTTTTCTATATTATACCGTAAGAATTCACACTGCTGCAAATAAATTATACAGTATACAGTGTCAGTTAATTGGTAAGACATAAATCACAACTCAAATAACAGATTTGGGCAAATTTAAATAACCTGGTATGTCTCTTTTTGTTCGATTTGGGCAAACTCAAATGATAGATTTTATGTACAAAAATTGAAAAACATACAAACCATGGTTAATCTTGTGAGCCGAGAAAAGGATTCATGTTTGATTTCCCTAAATGTCGATTCATGTTTCTTAATTGTGGATTCATGGGTTTATGAGTTTTTGTCCTGAATCAAAAGTTGACTTGTATCAATACTATTAGCTAAAGACACATAAAGAGATAGAGAAAACGTAAAACTCTCTTAAGTTCAATCTCCTGTGTTCAGAGTTAACTACTGCTCAAGACTCGAGAGAGTTGTAAGGATATAGCTATTAGCTAAAAAATGCATTCTTAAAAGGGCAGAAATCACACACATGTTATGTCAAATTTGTGATATATTCATATAAAGTTTGGTGTTAAAGCAATAGGTTTGAATATTTAACCTTATGAGTCGGCATAATTCGAGAGCAATAATCTCATGATAACAAAATTACACAAAGATTGACAAATTTGAAAACTAAACATAAGAGCTTCAGTAGCAAACTAGCAAAGAAATGCATACAACTCTATACATGTATCCACAAACAACATAATCCACCAAAACCTAACAACATTCCAAGCTCTTAATGTAAAACACTAACAAAAAAAAGAAACATAAATCTTAAACGTAAGATCCTAAAAAGGTTCATTGCAACAAATCATAACCAACCCATCTTTGAGTGAACAACTAATATAATAATATCATCCAACTAGTTCTCATAAGTATAGCTATATTTAACAGCCGTTAGCTAAGACTTGACAATGAGCAAAATTACAGCAACAACGGTTATGAACACACACGAAAAGTTACCATCAAAATTTGATCAATCGATCTACATAAAAAAAATCCCTAAATTATAGCGTGGCTAAAACCCTATCTAACACAAAAATGAATTGTTTGGGGAAAAAAATCTGAAGTATACGCAGACGTAAGAAGGAATCACCTTTCAATAACGATTTGATGAAGACAAAGACATCCAAACCATCGTTTAAGAATCTCGATAGCATCGGATCGATGGAAATTGATTCATTCTTATGTAGACTCGGAGAAACAGCAACATAATTTTTTTTCTTCGAACGATAATTGCTTCGTGGTCTTCCGATTAAGATAATTTGGGGCAGCAAATGTTAAATGAAGGATGAAGGTTGAAGGTTGAAGGCGGGATCAGTTGAAATTTTGAAATTAATTGGGGCAGCAATGTTAAAATTTGAGGAGCCGAGGAGGGAAAGGCTAAAAATTTGGGGGAGACATGAACTAAGGGGAAAGGTTAAATACATAGGTGTTAAACTCTTACGATTCACGAGTCGACTCTTACGAGTCGGCTCAGAAATTCAAAAAACGAGGCGACTCGGACCCCGACTCGTAAATGGCTTTGACTCTTACGAGTCATTTATTGACTCTTCCGAGTCGTGGGTGACTCTTACGAGTCTTGGGCGACTCTTACGAGTCAGAAACCGGACACACGTTTAATGTAATCTAATAAAAAATATAAAATGACAAAATATGATAGAAAATGACTAATAATCCATTATAAATTAAACATTTGTGTTATTTAATGACTTTCATCATGTTTTACTTCAATTAAGGATAGAATTCTAAACAATAATATAAATATAGATATAAATATATGTATTTACTGTAAAATTATGACTCTTACAAGTCGAGTCGAGTCATGAGTCACGAGTTAAAAATCAATACTCCGAATCACGAGTCGAGTCACGAGTTAACAACTATGGTTAAATATACTAGAAAATTTTTAAATAAAATTTGGGTAATAAATAAAATGGGTACTAATACTAAGAAATCGAAACAACCATGTAATTCTTTCTTTCAAAACCAAATCAAATTAATTTAATATAGTTTTATTTTTTTATAATATAATAGACAACTTAGAAGCATTATTAAGTCAAGGTGAAAGAAAAACTTTTGTTTTTTCTTAAAACCTTTTTAATGATGCATTTTTCATTATAAATTTAGATAAAGGTTTAAAATATTAACTATCGTTTGAAACCTACAGAGTATATAAATTTGAGAGAAATTTTAAACGTTGTACCTTTTTATTAGACCTTGAACACTCTAAAATGAGTAGTTGCTCTTTAACTTAAACAGATTCCATATCTATCAAATTGTTGCAATTTGTCTCAAAAAAAATTACGGCACTTAAGATTAGGTGTTCCCTTTAATTCGAAACAAATGCAACACTTATTGAAATGTTGCTTTTTTTACAAAAACATGCAACACTTTACCAAAAGTGTTGCATTAGATATATATGTGCAACACTTTTTTTGAAAGTGTTGCATTATAACTAATGTTGTGTAAAAAGCAACATTTTTTTTAAGTGTTGCTTGTAAGGTGTTGCATTAGACTCATTTTGTAGTAGTGATTGAAGGCAAGAACTCCAATGTTGTTGTGATCATTACACGACAGTGGTGGGCCTTTATATTCAAAGTTGTCATACAAGTTGGTAACAACATATTGAATCATGGTAGAGCTAACGACACCGAAGGAGAAAATGGAACTAATATTCGAGAATTCAAATGATGGAAGTGGTGATGGCGCGAAAAATAAATAAAATAAAATAAAATTAATAATAATAATAATAATAAAATATATAAATAAATAAATAAATAAATAAATAAATAAATAAATAAATAAATAGATAAATAAATAAAATAAATAAATGCACTGTTTAAGAAGAAATATTCTTCCAATAACGAAATGAAGAAGTTAGTGAACAAGTTTTGGATTTTCTCTACGATGGGAGTTAACCATGCAACATATATCGGATAATTTTATGAGTTGGCAAGAATTATACCTTATCCCGTGGCACTTGAAGCTAACAAAATGGGGAAGTACATCAACAGATTTATTCTGGAAATTAGCAGGACGGTAGAAGTGACTGAGTCTCTTACCATCCAAGGCGCAATATTGATGGGTGGATTGTTAATTGATGAAACCCCTAAGGCTGGAAATGTAGAAACAATACCAAGAATGAAAGGGAATTTAAGAGACTGGTAGATACCAACACATGAAGAGATGGTTACACTTGTTCACATCTTTTGTGTGTAAGGTGTAACTACTATCATCACACATCTACATCATGTTGTATTTATTCAAATTACAACCGAAGAGGTCACTTTACAATTGAATATCGAATGACAGCTCGTCAAGTGGCGCCAATCAACACAGTAGAAAACTTGATGGCTTGTCTTGAGTGTGAGACTTTGAAACAATTTTATTAATGGGAGCACATAGAGACTAAAAGACTTTACATAAGGGTATACTCTAGTGCTAGAAGAATACGCTTTTAGCATTGACTTGTTACCCTTCGGACTCGGAAGCTTTGGTGTAGTTGTGGGAATGGATTAGTTGATGAGTAGAAATTGCATGTTTGGGAAATTATTTCGTATACCACTCAAATGGTGGTGTAATACCTGAAATTTTCATAGAAAACTTTAAAGACGAAATGAAACAACTCGTGAGCGTTAAGGCTAATAAGTTAAAATTTCAAAACATTCTATTATCAACGATTTCCTCGAGGTCTTCTCAAAAGATTTAGGAGGATTACTTCATTCTTTACTCGTAAAGTTTTGTATCGATCTTATTCTTGGAGCAACCCCAGTTGCAAAAGCTCCATATCGCTTAACACTATTTGAATGCAAGAATTATTTAATCCACTTTAAGATGCTCTAAGACAAAGGTTTTATTCGCCCTAGTCATTTCTCAATGGGAGCACCTGTCTTATTTGTCAAAAAGAAAGATAGTTCTATTCATATGTGCATTGATTATCGTGAACTTAATTAACTTACGGTCAAGAATCGTTGTCCTCTTCCAAGGATATATGATTTGTTCGATCAACTTCAAGGTGTTCAGTGGTTTTCAAAAATCAATCTTTGTTCTGGTTATCATCAATTGATGGTACATGAATTAGATATACCAAATACTGCATTTAGGACTCATTATGGGTCTTTTGGATTTCTTGTTATGACTTTCGGTCCTACTAATGCGTCTATAGCATTCATATATTTAACGATCACGTATATAAACCGTATCTCGATGAATTTATCATACTTTTCATTTGCGACGTTCTAATTTATTAACTAACGAAGAGCATGAAGTTCCTTTAAGACTAATTCTAGAGTTACTTTCGAACGAAAGATCTATGCAATATATTCGAAAATCTTGATTTCAAGCTAGAGGATTGTTTTTCTCGGGCACTTTGTGAGCAAAGAAGTTATACTTAAGGATCATAACAAGAGCAAAACAGTAAAGGGATGGAAGATCCCACGGTCATCATTGGAGGTTCGTATAGCATTTAGGATTCACGGGCTATTATCGGCATTTTATCGAGAGTTTTTCAAAGACTCCTCAACTACTCACATATATATGTAAGAAGTTGTTGGGGTAAGAACTAAGAATAATCTTTTCAAACATTGAAGGATGCCTTGTGTAATGCATCAATTCGGACTCTTCCCGATGGATCGTAGGATTTCGTTGTGTATTGTGATGCATCCGACCGAGGTCTAAGTTGTGTGTTAGTTAAATGGGAGAGGTAGTCGCATTCGTCTCTCAACAACTTAAGGTACATGAAAATTACTATACTACTCACGAATTGGAACTTGGAGCGGTGGTGTTCGTACATATGTGTTGAAGACACTACTTGTATGACGTAAATAATTTTGTTTATACCGATCATAGGAGCTTTTAACACATTGATTTGTTGTTTGTTCTAAAGAAGTTGAACATGAGGCAAATGAGGTAGCGCGAATTGTTTAGCGGTTACGATTGTGAAATTCAATTCCACCCGGGGAGGATGGATGAGGTGGCAGCTGTTTTTGAACAGGAAGGAAAGAGTAAGCCAAGGTGAGTGCGAGTCAAAGTATGACGATACACTCTGGCATTAAGGGTAAGAGGTTCAAAGCACAAGATGAAGCGTTAAGGGATACTCATATACAAGATGAAGGGTTGCGCGGGTTAGACAAACATTGGAACACAAAGTGGAGGAGATATTACATCTTGTGAGAAGATCATGGATTTCTTTTTCTAGGTGGTCTATGGACACTAGTAATTGATAGAATGACTAAGTCATCTCACTTCTTAGCTATCTGCGAGGACTAAACGGTGGAGACATTGGCGAGGTTGTATATTAACAATGAAGTAGCAAGGCGTGGAGTGTTTGTATCAATTAAATTTGATTTTGATGGTTATTTTACTTCACAATTTTGGCAAATGTTTCAGAAAGCTTTGGGAACGCGTTTTGATATGAGGATGGTTTATCATTCTCGAACTAATGGACGGAGTGAGCGAACTATTCAAACATTTAAGAATATCCTTAGAGTGTGTTATCGATTTTGGTAGCAGTTGGGATACCCACTTACCATTAGACGAGTTATCATACAGCATAGTTATCATTCTAGTATTCAATGCGCATTGTATCAAGCACTTCAGGAATGTAGGAGTCATTCATGGTAGTGTGGGCAGAAGTTGGATTAGAATCAGTTGATTTGATTGAAATAGTTCATGAAGCTATTGACAAGATCATTCAAATCAAGGAGAGGTTGGAAACAGTACGAGACAGGCAAGAGAGTTACGCAAATAAATGTCGAAAGCAGTTAGAATTTTATGATAGAGATCATATATTGCTTAAATTATTGCTTTGGAAAAATACCATATATTTTGGGAAGAAGGGGAAAATTTATACATAGGTTTGTTAGATCGCTCTAAATTGTTGAGCGTGTATAACATATCGATTGAAAGTTGTCACAAGAGTGAAGTGCTGCTCACGAACTATTTCATGTGTCAATTCTACGAAAGTGTTGGCCGATAAGGTCTTACACATGTTTCTAGGAGGAGTTTAAAGGGAACCACAAATAACGATGTGTAGAGAAAACTGGTAGGAACTATGGATTGAGAGGTCAACATGTTGGAGCACATGTAATTTTAATTATCAAGGTCCGATAGAACGTTGACCTGAGTATACTTGCAAATGAAAATATCAAGCCAAGCTTATATATATGCACTTATTCAGTGATCGTGGTGACAATACGGCTCCGATTGAATTTCGGGACGAAATTCCTTAAACGGGGGGATACTGTGACATCCGTCACCAAAAATGTAATTCGAAAATAATCCAACTCCCAAAAGCCCAAACCCAACTAAACCCAACACCTCTTGAACCCTAGACCTATAAATATACCCTTAAACCTAACCCTAAAACTTTTCTATCACAAAAACATACAAAATCCCGTCCCAAAAATTCCAGTCACGAACATAGGTCGATTTGACCCATTTACGTTCGTTTTCAGCCTTCGGTCAAAACTACAAAGTTGTAGATCTCGAAGTTTTACCTTAAAATCGCGAGTTTCGGCCTCTGAAACACTCTAGATTATTTTATAAAAATTATTTCGTAAACTGCTGCTGTTGGTGACGAATTTTCAGAAACTTTGGTAAGTTTTCGATCCTATAATTCTCGTATACGTTTGATCGATCCACAAAAACGAATTCTAAGGGTTATGCTCTCAATATTTACAGATTCTAAGGGTTATTATCGTGCGGTTTTCTCGTTGGTTGGTATAATTCTCTATCCGAATCTTCCATATAAACGTATGTGATTATTTCGTATTGTCGTTTATTTTTTTTGTTCGATTCCATTGTATTCCGGGTACATGAAATCATTAGGATAATATTAAAATCAGTGTATAAGTGGTAGAATCGAGAAATATGATTGTGTTTGCGGTTTGGATTGTTTATACGAATGATTAGGGTTGATTATCTATAAACCCTAATCTGATCAGATTTTTATTTCGGTTTGAGAAGCTTGTAACTTGTTCATTTCATGGTAATTTTTGATGAAAAATGAGTCTAAACTTAAGTACTTTGAGTCTACTTTCAAATGGCGTCAGTTTCATGGATAAATGTGGAGAATAAGTTGGTCAAAATGATTTTACAAGTTTGTGTGTCAATTCTGAGTTTCTTGGTTCCAGATTTCGGTTAAGTTGTAGATTTTTGAAATGTGTCTTAAACTAATATTTAGGTCTTGAGATGTTTACTGGAGTGTCTTTAAAGTGTTAAGTATTTTTTGTAAAAATATGATAATCATTTGAAACCTATAAGTATTTTAAGTAAATTAAAACTTTTGTGAAGTCAGAAAGAGTTAACGGTTTTGAGCAGATTATTTTGATGAATTTTTAAAAATAGTAAACTATTGAAATAAGTCTGGAAAAATTACAGGATGTTCTTAACACCATGAAATGTCACTGTTAAAATTTGTAGAGTCAAATAATTTTATTAAGTCATGGTCTAAAATTCGTGAAGTGGTATGAAATTTCTGGACAGATTCTGAAATGCAAGATAGAGTAAAGTTACTGATATTTTGAATAAACGAGGATTAAATTTTGTAAAGCTACTTGAGGATTGGTTGTGAGGAAACCTAGTAAAGGTGATTTGGACTTGGGATACAATGGAAGGACATAGGTATGTCTAGGTTGTAACCAGTATACGTATATATTCGTTTGTAGATTGCGAGTTGTTTGGTGGATTCTTTTGAGAGAGATACTTACTTTGGTATTCAAGGTGAGTTTTCGTGGCCCCATTTTCATTACATGTTTTCAAATTGGGGGAAAAGTATGCTCACATGTTTTATCAATTGTTTTATGCTGTGAAACGTATTCATTTTCATTTTGGACATATGCTTGAAATGTGTGACACTGTGTGACTTATATGCATTGGTTGTTGGATTCATTTTTATCAAAGGCCTTGCTCTTTCGGGAGTAAGTACCTAATGTATACATTATTCTTGGTATACATTAAAGCCATGTTGTTTCACAAGGCCTTAGTACCTAATGTTATACGTTATGTATACATTAAAGCCATTATGAGTAGCTACTGCATACACAGGATTTGGTTGGGTCATACTTCTTCGTAGGGTGATGACGGTTTGTGTATTGTTTGGTTAGATTATTTCACTTGTGTGCCATTTCTATATGCATTGTCCTAATCTATTATTATCACAGCAAAATGTTTATTTTTCTGGTGTCTGGTTTCAAACCTACGAAACTCACGAACATTCGTGTTGATGTTTTTGAGCATATCTTTTCAGGTTATACTAGTGGACTTAAAGCAGTGGAGAAGAGAACTTAGTGGACCTTTAGGGTTGCATTAAGAGTGATTCAAGACTTGTGGTACATTATTAAGGTTGTTTGTGAAGGCTTGTTTTGCCTTAACATTATAGTGTACGTTTGTTTGTAAGATGTCGAATTCATTGTTGAAATGTATGCATGACATGAACCGTTATTCATGTTATTGGCATCATGACACATTGGATATTGTATTTCATATAGAATTCTTTATAATGATGTGTTGTGATCCTATCACCGTTATACCCCATTGTTTCCGCTTTAGACGGGGTGTGACAGATTGGTATCAGAGCCATTGTTTATAGAGATCTAGGTGGATTGGCCTAGACTATAAATAAGGAACCCACATATAGGACATGAGTTAAGAAGTTATGTGTGCATACAATTCTGTGAAGCTAGTTGTTGCTAGTGTCGATCATTCATCTTAACCATTTCAAGTAAGAAAGACGTTATAAGTGTTTCTTCAACATCTTACGACTCTTTATGTGGTTCGTCTACATGTTACTTAGGATTCTATAAATATCCGATCTCTTTACGCAAATTCAAAGTTTATTGTGATACAAAGACTTGGAAGATAAGTATGTGTATGAAAGAATGCTTTCACAATTACGGCTGCAGACGTAATTGACAAAGGTGTTCCGACGTATGTATGCTTATCCGACCATGTTTGCGTGTCTCATGTGCTATCTCCGTGTCGTCTTGTAATATAATCCCAATTGCATTCGTTACCGAATCAATCAAATGGTTGTGAGTCTTGTGCATTTATGCCTTGACAAACTCCAAAGCATTTAACTATTCTAAACTCATATTAATTCGGAATTATAACAAGCATACTACTAAGACGCAATACACGTAAATTTTACTCGTGGAGAAGAAACACTCAGTGGTGGTCATACAAGTGATAGTGGTGATTGAACAGATGGTTGAACTGGAGAAATTTGTTGTATTGAAGGCAAGAACTCCAATGTTGTTGTGATCATTACACGACAGTGGTGGGCCTTTATATTCAAAGTTGTCATACAAGTTGGTAACAACATATTGAATCATGGTATAGCTAACGACACCGAAGGAGAAAATGGAACTAATATTCGAGAATTCAAATGATGGAAGTGGTGATGGCGCGAAAAATAAATAAAATAAAATAAAATTAATAATAATAATAATAATAATAAAATAAATAAATAAATAAATAAATAGATAAATAGATAAATAAATAAAATAAATAAATGCACTTTTTAAGAAGAAATATTCTTTCAATAACGAAATGAAGAAGTTAGTGAACAAGTTTTGGATTTTCTCTACGATGGGAGTTAACCATGCAACATATATCGGATAATTTTATGAGTTGGTAAGAATTATACCTTATCCCGTGGCACTTGAAGCTAACAAAATGTGGAAGTACATCAACAGATTTATTCTGGAAATTAGCAGGACGGTAGAAGTGACTAAGTCTCTTACCATCCGAGGCGCAATATTGATGGGTGAATTGTTAATTGATGAAACCCCTAAGGCTGGAAATGTAGAAACAATACCAAGAATGAAAGGGAATTTAAGAGACTGGTAGATACCAACACATGAAGAGATGGTTACACTTGTTCACATCTTTTGTGTGTAAGGTGTAACTACTATCATCACACATCTACATCATGTTGTATTTATTCAAATTACAACCGAAGAGGTCACTTTACAATTGAATATCGAATGACAGCTCGTCAAGTGGCGCCAATCAACACAGTAGAAAACTTGATGGCTTGTCTTGAGTGTGAGACTTTGAAACAATTTTATTAATGGGAGCACATAGAGACTAAAAGACTTTACATAAGGGTATACTCTAGTGCTAGAAGAATACGCTTTTAGCATTGACTTGTTACCCTTCGGACTCGGAAGCTTTGGTGTAGTTGTGGGAATGGATTAGTTGATGAGTAGAAATTGCATGTTTGGGAAATTATTTCGTATACCACTCAAATGGTGGTGTAATACCTGAAATTTTCATAGAACACTTTAAAGACGAAATGAAACAACTCGTGAGCGTTAAGGCTAATAAGTTAAAATTTCAGAACATTCTATTATCAACGATTTCCTCGAGGTCTTCTCAAAAGATTTAGGAGGATTACTTCATTCTTTACTCGTAAAGTTTTGTATCGATCTTATTCTTGGAGCAACCCCAGTTGCAAAAGCTCCATATCGCTTAACACTATTTGAATGCAAGAATTATTTAATCCACTTTAAGATGCTCTAAGACAAAGGTTTTATTCGCCCTAGTCATTTCTCAATGGGAGCACCTGTCTTATTTGTCAAAAAGAAAGATAGTTCTTTTCATATGTGCATTGATTATCGTGAACTTAATTAACTTACGGTCAAGAATCGTTGTCCTCTTCCAAGGATATATGATTTGTTCGATCAACTTCAAGGTGTTCAGTGGTTTTCAAAAATCAATATTTGTTCTGGTTATCATCAATTGATGGTACATGAATTAGATATACCAAATACTGCATTTAGGACTCATTATGGGTCTTTTGGATTTCTTGTTATGACTTTCGGTCCTACTAATGCGTCTATAGCATTCATATATTTAACGATCACGTATATAAACCGTATCTCGATGAATTTATCATACTTTTCATTTGCGACGTTCTAATTTATTAACTAACGAAGAGCATGAAGTTCCTTTAAGACTAATTCTAGAGTTACTTTCGAACGAAAGATCTATGCAATATATTCGAAAATCTTGATTTCAAGCTAGAGGATTGTTTTTCTTGGGCACTTTGTGAGCAAAGAAGTTATACTTAAGGATCATAACAAGAGCAAAACAGTAAAGGGATGGAAGATCCCACGGTCATCATTGGAGGTTCGTATAGCATTTAGGATTCACGGGCTATTATCGGCATTTTATCGAGAGTTTTTCAAAGACTCCTCAACTACTCACATATATATGTAAGAAGTTGTTGGGGTAAGAACTAAGAATAATCTTTTCAAACATTGAAGGACGCCTTGTGTAATCCATAAATTCGGACTCTTCCCGATGGATCGCAGGATTTCGTTGTGTATTGTGATGCATCCGACCGAGGTCTAAGTTGTGTGTTAGTTAAATGGGAGAGGTAGTCTCATTCGTCTCTCAACAACTTAAGGTACATGAAAGTTACTATACTACCCACGAATTGGAACTTGGAGTGGTGGTGTTCGTACATATGTGTTGAAAACACTACTTGTATGAGGTAAAGAATTTTGTTTATACCGATCATAGGAGCTTTTAACACATTGGTTTGTTGTTTGTTCTAAAGAAGTTGAACATGAGGCAAATGAGGTAGCGCGAATTGTTTAGCGGTTACGATTGTGAAATTCAATACCACCCGGGGAGGATGGATGAGGTGGTAGCTGTTTTTGAATAGGAAGGAAAGAGTAAGCCAAGGTGAGTGCGAATCAAAGTATGACGATACACTCTGGCATTAAGGGTAAGAGGTTCAAAGCACAAGATGAAGCGTTAAGGGATACTCATATACAAGATGAAGGGTTGCGCGGGTTAGACAAACATTGGAACACAAAGTGGAGGAGATATTACATCTTGTGAGAAGATCATGGATTTCTTTTTCTAGGTGGTCTATGGACACTAGTAATTGATTGAATGACTAAGTCATCTCATTTCTTAGCTATCTGCGAGGACTAAACGGTGGAGACATTGGCGAGGTTGTATATTAACAACGAAGTAGCAAGGCGTGGAGTGTTTGTATCAATTATATTCGATTTTGATGGTTATTTTACTTCGCAATTTTGGCAAATGTTTCAGAAAGCTTTGGGAACGCGTTTTGATATGAGGATGGTTTAACATTCTCGAACTGATGGACGGAGTGAGCGAACTATTCAAACATTTAAGAATATCCTTAGAGTGTGTTATCGATTTTGGTAGCAGTTGGGATACCCACTTACCATTAGACGAGTTATCATACAGCATAGTTATCATTCTAGTATTCAATGCGCATTATATCAAGCACTTCAGGAATGTAGGAGTCATTCATGGTAGTGTGGGCAGAAGTTGGATTAGAATCAGTTGATTTGATTGAAATAGTTCATGAAGCTATTGACAAGATCATTCAAATCAAGGAGATGTTGGAAACAGTACGAGACAGGCAAGAGAGTTACGCAAATAAATGTCGAAAGCAGTTAGAATTTTATGATAGAGATCATATATTGCTTAAATTATTGCTTTGGAAAAATACCATATATTTTGGGAAGAAGGGGAAAATTTATACATAGGTTTGTTAGATCGCTCTAAATTGTTGAGCGTGTATAACATATCGATTGAAAGTTGTCACAAGAGTGAAGTGCTGCTCACGAACTATTTCATGTGTCAATTCTACGAAAGTGTTGGCCGATAAGGTCTTACACATGTTTCTAGGAGGAGTTTAAAGGGAACCACAAATAACGATGTGTAGAGAAAACTGGTAGGAACTATGGATTGAGAGGTCAACATGTTGGAGCACATGTATTTTAATTATCAAGGTCCGATAGAACGTTGACCTGAGTATACTTGCAAATGAAAATATCAAGCCAAGCTTATATATATGCACTTATTCAGTGATCGTGGTGACAATACGGCTCCGATTGAATTTCGGGACGAAATTCCCTAAACGGGGGGATACTGTGACATTCGTCACCAAAAATGTAATTCGAAAATCTCAGTTCAAAATTATTTCTTATTTGTATTCAAGTTCGTTAATGATAACTTATATATTCGCTTTGGGCATGAAAACATTTCCTTAATAATTTATGGAAGTTATACGATTAGATAAATATACGCGAATACGAACATAATTAAATTGTGAGTATTAAATCTTAAAACATCACGGGCTAACTTAGTTCATGATTTGTCAATTTTGGGCCCAAAGAAAATGATCCAACTCCCAAAAGCCAAACCCAACTAAACCCAACACCTCTTGAACCCTAGACCTATAAATATACCCTTAAACCTAACCCTAAAACTTTTCTATCACAAAAACATACAAAATCCCGTCCCAAAAATTCCAGTCACGAACATAGGTCGATTTGACCCATTTACGTTCGTTTTCAGCCTTCGGTCAAAACTACAAAGTTGTAGATCTCGAAGTTTTACCTTAAAATCGCGAGTTTCGGCCTCTGAAACACTCTAGATTATTTTATAAAAATTATTTCGTAAACTGCTGCTGTTGGTGACGAATTTTCAGAAACTTTGGTAAGTTTTCGATCCTATAATTCTCGTATACGTTTGATCGATCCACAAAAACGAATTCTAAGGGTTATGCTCTCAATATTTACAGATTCTAAGGGTTATTATCGTGCGGTTTTCTCGTTGGTTGGTATAATTCTCTATCCGAATCTTCCATATAAACGTATGTGATTATTTCGTATTGTCGTTTATTTTTTTTGTTCGATTCCATTGTATTCCGGGTACATGAAATCATTAGGATAATATTAAAATCAGTGTATAAGTGGTAGAATCGAGAAATATGATTGTGTTTGCGGTTTGGATTGTTTATACGAATGATTAGGGTTGATTATCTATAAACCCTAATCTGATCAGATTTTTATTTCGGTTTGAGAAGCTTGTAACTTGTTCATTTCATGGTAATTTTTGATGAAAAATGAGTCTAAACTTAAGTACTTTGAGTCTACTTTCAAATGGCGTCAGTTTCATGGATAAATGTGGAGAATAAGTTGGTCAAAATGATTTTACAAGTTTGTGTGTCAATTCTGAGTTTCTTGGTTCCAGATTTCGGTTAAGTTGTAGATTTTTGAAATGTGTCTTAAACTAATATTTAGGTCTTGAGATTTTTACTGGAGTGTCTTTAAAGTGTTAAGTATTTTCTGTAAAAATATGATAATCATTTGAAACCTATAAGTATTTTAAGTAAATTAAAACTTTTGTGAAGTCAGAAAGAGTTAACGGTTTTGAGCAGATTATTTTGATGAATTTTTAAAAATAGTAAACTATTGAAATAAGTTCTGGAAAAATTACAGGATGTTCTTAACACCATAAAATGTCACTATTAAAATTTGTAGAGTCAAATAATTTTATTAAGTCATGGTTTAAAATTAGTGAAGTGGTATGAAATTTCTGGACAGATTCTGAAATGCAAGATAGAGTAAAGTTAATGATATTTTGAATAAACGAGGATTAAATTTTGTAAAGCTACTTGAGGATTGGTTGTGAGGAAACCTAGTAAAGGTGATATGGACTTGGGATACAATGGAAGGACATAGGTATGTCTAGGTTGTAACCCGTATACGTATATATTCGTTTATAGATTGCGAGTTGTTTGGTGGATTCTTTTGAGAGAGATACTTACTTTGGTATTCAAGGTGAGTTTTCGTGGCCCCATTTTCATTACATGTTTTCAAATTGGGGGAAAAGTATGCTCACATGTTTTATCAATTGTTTTATGCTGTGAAACGTATTCATTTTCATTTTGGACATATGCTTGAAATGTGTGACACTGTGTGACTTATATGCATTGGTTGTTGGATTCATTTTTATCAAAGGCCTTGCTCTTTCGGGAGTAAGTACCTAATGTATACATTATTCTTGGTATACATTAAAGCCATGTTGTTTCACAAGGCCTTAGTACCTAATGTTATACGTTATGTATACATTAAAGCCATTATGAGTAGCTACTGCATACACAGGATTTGGTTGGGTCATACTCTTTCGTAGGGTGATGACGGTTTGTGGATTGTTTGGTTGGATTATTGCACTTGTGTGCCATTTCTATATGCATTGTCCTAATCTATTATTATCACAGCAAAATGTTTATTTTTCTGGTGTCTGGTTTCAAACCTACGAAACTCACGAACATTCGTGTTGACGTTTTTGAGCATATCTTTTCAGGTTATACTAGTGGACTTAAAGCAGTGGAGAAGAGAACTTAGTGGACCTTTAGGGTTGCATTAAGAGTGATTCAAGACTTGTGGTACATTATTAAGGTTGTTTGTGAAGGCTTGTTTTGCCTTAACATTATAGTGTACGTTTGTTTGTAAGATGTCGAATTCATTGTTGAAATGTATGCATGACATGAACCGTTATTCATGTTATTGGCATCATGACACATTGGATATTGTATTTCATATAGAATTCTTTATAATGATGTGTTGTGATCCTATCACCGTTATACCCCGTTGTTTCCGCTTTAGACGGGGTGTGACAACTAAAACTAAAATGGAGTTCTCTTTTCTATTATTGTATCAAACTTCACTTTGCGCAACCACAAAGTGCAATAGAAGCCGATTTATAGTTTTTAGTTCAATAACAGATCGATACAAGTAAATCATATTTAAGATTAAGATGAATTTACGACTTTAATTAATCATATCATATCGTAAAATTGATATTAGATCATCTCTATTATTATTTTAAAAACCATGATATCACCTCCATTATTTAAGGTTTTAAACCGCTCATGTTTCAAATCCATATAGTCGACTTTTGGGATATAACCTTAAATTCATTGAAAATAATGGTACATAGACCTAACAATACCTAAACACTAGAGGGTTAGCCCGTGCGATGCACGGATCTTATATATTCCAATGTTTATATATCTATGTTTTGTGATGCCCTGATTTTGTTAGATTTGAATACTTGGATACTCATATTTTGACAACTTTTATTTACTACCCGACTCTTCATACGTTTAAACATTGAGGAACAAAAAGTGGATAGTTAATTATGGTCTCATGTGTCTCTATGTTGTCAATATTAGTTGGATAAAATTTTAAGCAATCAACACATATAATCTATGATTTATCTATGGTTAAAAAAAAAAGCCCTGCAATATACCCAAAAAAAAACATAGGTTTCTTGTCACACATTGAAGAAGTTTTTTGATATTGTCATCAACACTACATTGCATCATGGTTGACCATCTTCACATATTATCGTATCTCCAAGTAAAAACTCTTTAGTTATCTTGTATAAAAGGTTCCAAAATGTTAAATCTTAGCAAGTGTATGTCCATGTATATATGTCGATCGAATAACAACAATGTCTATTTATGAGTGGCTAATTTTTACTTGGATGAATTTGATCAACAATAATAATATAGTAACATAAATTTAAGGTTATGAAATCAAGCACTATAACAAAATAACCAATTTGTAGTGTGAGTCATTAAGAGAAAGGGGTCCAATTTAGGTTAGCAGTTAACATACGTAGGATCTCTAAACCGAAATATTAAAAATTGAGTTTTAGAATCAATTATTAAAATAAAGGAATATATATACTTAATATTCACAAACTATGAAACACCATTTATGTAATAGAATAAGTTTATATTCTTACCCGATTAAAAGTTGTTCATATAGATTGTGAAACAAACACTTGTGACATGTGTGATACACATGTTATTATATTTTTTGTTTTACTTATTTGTATTTCATTTACATAGTTACATAAGTTTGACATAATAAAATGTAGAAACAATTGGTATACCACAACACAAACTAAATACATCAAAGTAATCAAAGCAACCAATTAATTTTCCCATATTAAGTTATATTACCACTCTATGGTTATTACTACACTGTTAATTACTATCACATTGATAAAAAAATTTAATTACTAATGTTTCAAAATTATATAGATGTAACTGAATTCCGTCGTACTACCATGGATAGAAATCAAATTATTATTCCAAGCAAAATAAAGTAATTTAATAACTTACGAAAATGAATCATTTTGAAACAAATATAATGTTTGTAGTTCGCTTCCAAAATAATCAAAGAGGTATTACCTTTTGAACTCAACATATTGTATTTCGTCACCATCTCATCTCTTAATCATTTCACATGTAACGATTGCTAACTACACAAACAAAATAAAGAAAACGAAACTTACAACTATAAACATGAGCAATTATGGATTATAACACAATAATATCATAAAAGTCGTAAGTAGAATAAAAAATGGAACTTGATAAAGGAATTCAAACATAAAACAAACATAGTCTACATACGAAAGTACGTCAAGTAATCCATTAATCTCAAAGCATGAACTAATGACAAACATAAATTTGAAACACTTTCATGTACTTCTTGAATCCATATACAAATAGTGGAGATCATAAGGAAACTATATAGAAAGAGCAACCAAAAGGTTTCATGACATCCAATATTGTTTGTCACGTAAAAGTGAGTTATTTATAGTATTGTTAAAAGAGTTCTTCTTAGATGCTCACATTAATCAAAAAATCAGTTATATTGTAGCTGCTATTGAAAGTTAGCAATCCATGGGTCATTCATTTAGAAGTGAATTATTACTATGATGATAAACGTCTCCCTCTTATATACCATTTTATAAGTTCCTTAATGATTTTAGTTATTCATTTTAATTGCTCACCATAATTACATATTACGTTACAAACACTATTAGATCTTTGAATACGATCCTTTATATAACCTCTAAGTCGATTTATTGTTACTATGAATGAATTTATTTAGAAGTAAACTTTCAAACTTAAGACTCCATTGATTACTGTAATAACAATAGATAAAATCAAATTAGATGAATCCGATTAGTTATTATTATTACTATTATATTATTTAAAGCCATTAATGAAATCATTAATGCTTACAAAACTCAAAAATTATAGGATTGTAGATGTAGATATATCTAACAATACATTTTTAATATTTGTACTCTACTATCTATCATATTCTCTACCAATAATGTTAACATGTACATCAATTATACTTTTAGACACGCATATAGACATGCATGTATTGTAGAAACATGTATCATTTTTAAGCTAATGGCCAGGGCCGGTCCTGAAGTTTTTGTTGCTCCGGGCGGAAAGATCGAAGTATGCCCCTAAATAATTAAAATGATACAACTTACCGAGATTAACTTCGAATTACAAATAGGCCGTTAGAGACGTAAAATTTAATTCTATATAAATATGCTAACTATAAGATGTTTATTTAGTTAGATTGATGTATTCAGTAACATTTTAAGTATTTCTTTTATCAAGCATAAAGTATATCATTTAGGCTTTCTATAAAAAAAAAATCAGTATCTTTCGTACGTTTAAGTGATTTAAAAAAAAAAAATTAAGTATAAAATAAAACAAAAAGTTCAAAATATCAGTTTTCACAAAGTTCAAAATCATAAAGTAAGATGGATTATGTAGTCTTCGTACAACATACATGTGCTATGTTATTTTGTTGTTCATATAAATAAAGGGTTGAATTGTTATACTATAAGAGATGGGAGGCTAAATTATGTGTTATATAATAATAGGGGGGCAGAAAACGAAATATCTCAGCTGACTATATGAAGAGTGGGCCATTGTATCATCTTCCTCACGCCATCACAATCGGCTTTCTTTCCTCCATTAATTTTCAATAAACTGATCCTCCATTAATTATCAATGAACTGATATTAACTATGTGAAACATAATTTAATACATCTAAAACTATCATATACTTGTATCAAATTGTTCAAAAATCGTTTTTTTACACCCTTAAATTTCAGATCTGCGAATCCAGCCCTTGAACATCTGATGCCCCTCTTATTGTGATGCCCTGGGCCGTCGCCCGGCCTGCCCGGTGCCAGGGCCGGCCCTGCTGATGGCAATAACATAGTAATAATAAAGTATTTTTACGTAGGGCTTAGTATCTAGAAATGTATCTAACTTAGGCAAGATCTAAATTGTTTACACCCAACTTCAATTTGGTCTACTGTGAGTACGGAACTATCAATTTTGGTCTATTAGTTGCGTGTATCTCGCTTGTTATTACTTGTAATTGCTAATGTGGCACTCATTTATGATGATGTGTCAATGACGTGTCTGCTTATACAATTGTTACATCATCAAAGTTACCGACTAGCGATTGAATAAGTCATCGGACACACAATAGATCGAAAGTAAAAGTTTGATACACACAGTAGACTAAATTGAAGTCAGGTACATACAATAAAGGTCATGTACAAATTAGGTGCATTTATAGAGACTAATGACTTTTTAAAATAAATAGATGCGTCTGCATATATGTCACATTCAAATGTATGACACTTTGGTTGTTTAATTGGTCGAATATTATTGTTTTTTGTTTTCTTAAAGGCGGCAAAATATAGTTATAATATTTCAAATATAGAAACGTTTTTTATTATATACATTATCATTGATCTTTAACATTCTTGCTCTAAGCTACTGTACATAAGATAATGAAAGTTAAAGAAGAAACATGTATATAGATAATGCATAGGGGGTTGTTTACTTTTTTTCCTATTAAGTGCTGTTTACATGTGATGTCTGTCTGGATCAATATGTTTGTTTATAACAAGTGTTGTTTATGTACATGTAATTTTTGTTTTGACCAAAATGATGAACTTAAATGATATAAAGTTTGAATAAAAAATGACGTGTTCAAATTTTATTGGAGAAAAAATGTTGAAAAAAATGTATATTTATCATTAAGTGCCTCTTTTTGGTAAGGGCTTCATTTTTCCTCCTATTTCAGAAACAGACATTCCTTTCAGATTAAGTAAAAAAGAAACAACAATTTCTCTGTCTGGAATTAAGAAGTGTCTGGAAACAGACCATTAAGTGAAAAGTAAACAGGCCCATAGAGTTGTTGGGAAGATGATGATTTACATCATGATAAAACAGTCTTTAGTTTCACCTTCTTTTATAAGGGTGACACTTTTAGGTACCTTGCACCAGAGTAAGTAATGGCCAGGATATATGAATATACGATTGAACTCTCTTGCAAATCAAACACGAATTTTATGAACTTAGATAATTCGGAACTCTAATTGGTGTTCACAAAGTTGTATTGTAACACCCTGTTTCTGGGGAAGATTTGTAACACCCTGTTTCTGGGTCTAGTAGTATTTAACATTTTCTGACTGTGAATTATTATTAAGTGTGTCATAAAATAGGTGTGTGATATTATTTGAAATAAATAATGATAATAGTCGAATAATTTATTGTGACTAATAAATTATTGAGTGTTTTAATTTTATTTAGTTGACGGTAAAATAAAATAATGTCTCCCCGCAAATGGTTTTAAGTTCCAGACAATGATAAGTACGGGGAATAAAATTTAACTAGTTGTGTTATATACCCATATGTTGAGTCAGTTGTTTATTTGATATCTATCTCCATCTATATACATACGTACGCACATATTTACTCCCTCTAAAAACCCTAAATCAAATTCATGAAGAGATTATCAAATTGGAGCTTTCTAATTCGAATTCAAGCTTCAAACATATGGATTATCACTCTCTAATCCTCCTAGTCATCTTGTAAGTCTTTATTTCTTGATTTTCATAAACCTAAAAATTTGGGGTTTTGAGGGTTATTGATTATAATCCGAAATTGAGGCTTGAGGTTGTTAAATTGATGTGTATTAAACTCATAAATGATGATATGTAGCATGATTCATGGGTTATTTTGTGAAACTAAGTTAGGGTTTGTGAGATTGCTTTGTGTTCTTATGATATATGATAAACTTATGATGATTGAGATAAAAATTGAAGCTTGTACCTATGATAGAAGTGTTAGTTGATGTTAGTTACATGATTATGATGGAAACACTATGTTAGAAATTGTGTAATTGAGTTATAATCATGATGAAGCTTGTGGGTTAAGTTGATTAGGCTTGAATTATGATTTTAAAGCCTAGAGGAATGATGTATATATGTAGATAAGTGTTGATTTACAATAATGATTAATTGTGTTCAAACTAAAATGTGTAAAGTTGATTAAGTGTTCATGGTGATTATGATGATTATGAAGTGTTTTAATGAGTTAGTAATAATGGAAGTTGATAATTTTGTTATATGATCTCATGATATTAATTAACAATGATTAAGGTGTACTAATATGATAAGATGATCATAGGAATCATAAACTTGTTAAATGATTATGAATTAATATGATGTTATATATAGATTTTAAAACAAGTAACTAACTTGTTCTATTTTGTTGTAATTTCAGTTGAGCAGAAGACTCAGTGATATTAGACTACTGAGTGGATGCCTGAGGTGGTCGGTGAGTGGATCTCTAATCCTCAGCGTAACTTGGTTGTAACAAGTTTGGTTACAACAAGTAACGTGTTATTACTTTATTATTTGCATTGATGATTATGCGGATAGTAATAATACTGTTGATATGTTGACTAGTTGAATATGTGACTTGTTGATTACGTGATCACTTGAGTTAATTGGCCTTCGGGCATCAGTTGTTAATGAGGCAACGAGTTGTTGAACTGTTGGTTGGGCTAGTTGGTTATCCAAAGTTTAACACATCTCCTGTGTTAGTTGAAGATAATCACTAGCTATCGGTCTCGTCCGTATGGCCATACGGATAGGTTGGGTAAGTGTTCTTGGGGAGCCTCCCGGGTTAATGGTTATTCCCAGAGCCGCCGATCCTCATTATGGTGTTGTTGATTTGTTGAATTGTTGCATTGTCGAACTGATGTATTGTTGAGGTGTTGTATTGTGTACTTGATTGTGTTAGTGCTAAATGTTGTACACAAGGTTGTTGTGCTAAGTTAGGTTGTTGATTAGTTATCTGCTCACTTAGCGTTATGCTAATCCCCCACATTACCCCTTCTTGCAGGTTTTGGCTATTATATTGGGTGGGCAAGAAGTTGGACTAGAAGGAATGTTTGACCTTGAGGCGTTACTCTGATAGTGGAAAATGTATAAAATAATGTTTTAACCTGTTTTTATATAACACCTTTATCGAGAAGTTATGTTTTAAAAGGTTGAATTTTATATGTTGACAAAATGGTGTAAACTATTATTAGTTATTTGGACTTACGCTTCCGATTTACTATAGTTAAACGATTATAAATGAGGGGTGTTATAAGTTGGTATCAGAGCGTGAGTTTGGGTGAATTGTACATTATAAGATGTTCAATCCCAAACTCTGATATGTGTCATGTCAAACATTCCAGGGTGTGGGGACTAGTGGTTGCATGATAAAATTGTTATTGAATGTGTACTAACCTATAACGAGATGCAATAGTGTTGTTTTGGATGCAGAGACGGAGGAACATGAGGAACCGTCTGGTATTCTCAATGATTCCTCAATACTCGTGGGCCTAGATATGCCAGGTAATTTTCGATAAGCTTGGTGAATTTTAATAAGCTTTGACTGTTTATTTTACTATGATATGATTGTTAGTAAAGTAAATTGAATTATTGGTGAATATTGCTTGTTAATAAGATGATAGAGGTGTTAATGAGTAATTAAGAAGGAAATTGGAAATTTCGATCAAAATGTTGAAATTGTGTAGATACATTGTTGACTAAGGTGTGATTATAGATCAATGCTAGGGAATTAATTGATAAATGATAAACTGAATTGATATGATGAAATTAATGGGATGTTGGTATTCTCCATTAATAGGTTTCGAGTCGTGTTGTTATGTAAAATTAGAAAGTCAAAGTGGTCAACTAGTCTATATATGCGTTGACTAGTGGTGAAAAGTCATGGTTGAATACTTGTTGTGAATTTGATGATTTTATGTGAATTTGGTGTTTCGAGGTTACAATGTGACACCGATGGTGGAAGTAAAGTTGTTTGACTTGGTAAAGTCAAAGAAGTGTAAAATGGGTGTTAAATTAGTGAACATATTGGTTGAAACCCAAATGGGTTGTTAAAGTACCCAAATGGGTCACTTGATGGTTAAAAGGTTAAAATGAGTAGTGGTCTGATTAAAAAGAATGTTAAAGTGACTTTAAGTCATAAAGATAGTAGTAAAAGGTGATGAAAATGATTTGGGTAGTCAATGTGATTATTTTCTTAAAAGTGCCCATTTGGACCCCTAAACGGGTCAACGTGTCAAAACAATGTAGAATGAATGTTTGTAGGTGACGAATATGCCCACACGTCACTAATGTATATAGAAACATGTTGGTAAAAGGTGGAAGTCAGAAACCAAGTCGTTTGAAATATAGCGTGTCAACCAAAATGGTCGAATATGGTCAAAAATGAGTCGTACGTCCGTTTTATCGTAAAACGTGTAAATTGGAAAAGTGTAAAAAGGGAAAGTTTCATTTTGGCATAGTGGACGTGCCTGCAAAATTTTAGAGTCTAACTCTAAACGAGTAAAAAGTTATGCGCGATTGAAATTGGCTAAAAATTTGAATTTTACTGAAACTCAGATTTCTATTTGGGAACGCGATCCCAACGATCTTTCTGGATCACGTTCGTATGTGTTATTTTGTCACAGAATTTTTATGCTTGGGAACGCGATCCCAGCCATTTTCCAGGATCGCGTTTGTGTGTGTATTTCGGGTTAAGATGCGTTTTCTCTTGGGAACGCGATCCCGCTCACTTCTCCGGATCGCGTTTGTATGCTTAATTTGGTTACAGAACATTTTTAACTGAGGAACGCGATCCTGACCCGTTTTCCCGGATCGCGTTGGTTAGTAAAAAAAAAAAAAAAAAAAAAAATTTCTTGCGACGTTCGACGTAATACTTGACGTAGAAATTTTTTTTGAAAATTTCGGTGTCCGATTAAGACGAAATTTACAGGGTCACTTGGAAACGGCTCAACGGTCAAAGCTCATCGCTTTGCCATGAGCCCTGTCAGTTTTGGGCACTTCGGGGTCATTTGGGGCCCGAAAATGGCATTTTACTGTTTTTCGGACCTTATTTTTAACTTTTGACTTACGTTTTAAATTGGGTTTTTGTTTCTTTGAGCCCTGGGATCATTCCTATGACTATATATGACGTTATAACTTGTTTTAAGAGGTCCTTAAGTTTTATTGAGTATGAGTTATTTTCAAGCTGTGTATTCGTTGTATTGTCAAATAGTGGCCAACTGTTGTTAGTGGTGATTTAAGTTCTTGAGTTATATGGACTAAGTGAAATAGGATAAAGTAAAGGAGTCATCTAAAATATTGGAAATGGTTAAAATAAGTATTCTTAGAGTTTGAAAAGAAGTGTGTGAGTTTATACTTATTTGGCATTTGTCAATAGAGTTATAATGTGTATGTTTGATATGATATGTTTATTTATAATACAACTAAAGAGGTAAAGATTAGAGAGAACATGTTGAATATTACACGTAGTATGGATGAAGTGTTTAGTACCAGATGTACTATTAATGTTAAGTGATGTAATTAGTAAACGACCTTGAATCAGGTAATAAAGAAGTTGATTGTAATAATAGTGTTAGACATTACACTTGGGTTAATGATATAATAAAAAGAGGTGTTGAATGTCTGTGTTGCTTATGTAAACTCTATGATATGTGTATTAGACATTGTGCCTATGTTAATAATTGGGAATATACTTGCCATTACAGGTTGTTATAATTGTGTAAATTGTTGATATTACTATTGAGAAATATGTGAGAGTAAAGATAATTACTTAGGAGATGAATGGTATGAAGTGACCTGAGAATAAAGTGTGACTGACATAATATGACGACGTCTGGCCAACGTATTTATATTATGCCATTTCACATGGAGTTGTTGAGGTTACTAAGTACCATATAAAGTTAAGTGGTTTTAAAATCACAGATAAGATATGTTGACCTGTAATTGATAAATATTCAATGATGGACTAATATGAAAGAGTAATAAACCACTAAGTTGTTGTTGCTAATGTGATATCTATGGCACAATTGATGTATATGTGTGATGCATTGCCAATAGTATGAATTAAAAAGTTGATTTAAGCAAAGTAGAGGTCAGTGGACTGTGAATAATTGTGTGTTGATATTGTTGATGAGATGATTAATCACAGCACCTCGTGTTGTTGAAATACCATTGTTGAAAATGTTTGGTATTAACAGGTGTTGTTTAGCATCCAAGTTGGTGTAACAGGGTGCTAGTTGATTAAATGATAATAATTTTAATCTATAGAAATGGACCTCTACATAATGCTTATTAGTTAATGTTATATGTTGATGATTATATGGTTGTGGATTCCTGTTAAGTAAAGGATTTCATATAATCGAGTTGTAATTATATTTGCAAGTTGTAAAGTAATAATTAACTAGTTGCTGAAATGGGAAAATATAGCAATGTGATGACTAAAGAAGTATATGATTATTAGTCAAACTATTGATGACGAATCGAGTTACAATTTGTTGCTAAGATGCATGTAGTAGAGTTCGGTACCCCTTATTGTTACTATGATTATTGTTGTCGTCATAGTTGTATTTGTTGCTATAGTTGTTGTTGTAATAAAGATGACACGATAAGTGACTATAAGTTAGGATTGACATAGTGGGTATGAATGATCATGTAAGCGATCAGTTAATTATCAGAGATAGGATATATGTTGAATAGTGGCATAGTAAAATATATCAATATATGCACATGTGGATATGTGTTTGTAGAAAGGATGTTAAATGTATACATAATTAAGGAGTTAATCTAGGGGGTGACATGGAATATGTATAACGATTATTGTGATTAGATAGATGATGTGTAAGCTAATAAGATGTGTATAAGTGAATTAAATTGTAATCACCTTTGTGTGATTATAATAATGAATAAGTATGTGGTTAAACGTGTGTAAGAAAAAAGATTATTAGTGAATTGAAATGAGAATAATTGGTGGTTGTGTTAATCTATATCGATTAAGTGGGATTAGATTTCGAGGACGAAATCTCTTAAAGGGGGGAAGATTTGTAACACCCTGTTTCTGGGGAAGATTTGTAACACCCTGTTTCTGGGTCTAGTAGTATTTAACATTTTCTGACTGTGAATTATTATTAAGTGTGTCATAAAATAGGTGTGTGGTATTATTTGAAATAAATAATGATAATAGTCGAATAATTTATTGTGACTAATAAATTATTGAGTGTTTTAATTTTATTTAGTTGACGGTAAAATAAAATAATGTCTCCCCGCAAATGGTTTTAAGTTCCAGACAATGATAAGTACGGGGAATAAAATTTAACTAGTTGTGTTATATACCCATATGTTGAGTCAGTTGTTTATTTGATATCTATCTCCATCTATATACATACGTACGCACATATTTACTCCCTCTAAAAACCCTAAATCAAATTCATGAAGAGATTATCAAATTGGAGCTTTCTAATTCGAATTCAAGCTTCAAACATATGGATTATCACTCTCTAATCCTCCTAGTCATCTTGTAAGTCTTTATTTCTTGATTTTCATAAACCTAAAAATTTGGGGTTTTGAGGGTTATTGATTATAATCCGAAATTGAGGCTTGAGGTTGTTAAATTGATGTGTATTAAACTCATAAATGATGATATGTAGCATGATTCATGGGTTATTTTGTGAAACTAAGTTAGGGTTTGTGAGATTGCTTTGTGTTCTTATGATATATGATAAACTTATGATGATTGAGATAAAAATTGAAGCTTGTACCTATGATAGAAGTGTTAGTTGATGTTAGTTACATGATTATGATGGAAACACTATGTTAGAAATTGTGTAATTGAGTTATAATCATGATGAAGCTTGTGGGTTAAGTTGATTAGGCTTGAATTATGATTTTAAAGCCTAGAGGAATGATGTATATATGTAGATAAGTGTTGATTTACAATAATGATTAATTGTGTTCAAACTAAAATGTGTAAAGTTGATTAAGTGTTCATGGTGATTATGATGATTATGAAGTGTTTTAATGAGTTAGTAATAATGGAAGTTGATAATTTTGTTATATGATCTCATGATATTAATTAACAATGATTAAGGTGTACTAATATGATAAGATGATCATAGGAATCATAAACTTGTTAAATGATTATGAATTAATATGATGTTATATATAGATTTTAAAACAAGTAACTAACTTGTTCTATTTTGTTGTAATTTCAGTTGAGCAGAAGACTCAGTGATATTAGACTACTGAGTGGATGCCTGAGGTGGTCGGTGAGTGGATCTCTAATCCTCAGCGTAACTTGGTTGTAACAAGTTTGGTTACAACAAGTAACGTGTTATTACTTTATTATTTGCATTGATGATTATGCGGATAGTAATAATACTGTTGATATGTTGACTAGTTGAATATGTGACTTGTTGATTACGTGATCACTTGAGTTAATTGGCCTTCGGGCATCAGTTGTTAATGAGGCAACGAGTTGTTGAACTGTTGGTTGGGCTAGTTGGTTATCCAAAGTTTAACACATCTCCTGTGTTAGTTGAAGATAATCACTAGCTATCGGTCTCGTCCGTATGGCCATACGGATAGGTTGGGTAAGTGTTCTTGGGGAGCCTCCCGGGTTAATGGTTATTCCCAGAGCCGCCGATCCTCATTATGGTGTTGTTGATTTGTTGAATTGTTGCATTGTCGAACTGATGTATTGTTGAGGTGTTGTATTGTGTACTTGATTGTGTTAGTGCTAAATGTTGTACACAAGGTTGTTGTGCTAAGTTAGGTTGTTGATTAGTTATCTGCTCACTTAGCGTTATGCTAATCCCCCACATTACCCCTTCTTGCAGGTTTTGGCTATTATATTGGGTGGGCAAGAAGTTGGACTAGAAGGAATGTTTGACCTTGAGGCGTTACTCTGATAGTGGAAAATGTATAAAATAATGTTTTAACCTGTTTTTATATAACACCTTTATCGAGAATTTATGTTTTAAAAGGTTGAATTTTATATGTTGACAAAATGGTGTAAACTATTATTAGTTATTTGGACTTACGCTTCCGATTTACTATAGTTAAACGATTATAAATGAGGGGTGTTATATGTATTATTCAGATAATCAAAACTGCCTAAACCCTAACCCAAAAAGTGTTTAAATACTTTGGGCAGGAAGTTAAACAAAGCCCGCTCAAAACGGATTAAGGCAACAAAGTCCAAAACGTAAAATAAGTCCAAAACGAAATACGTAAATAATTAAAACGGCATTTTCGGGCCTTAAACGATCTCGAAAGGCCAAAAACTGAAGGGGCTCATGGCAAAGTGATGAGTCTTGATCGTTGGCCCGTTTTTGAGTGACCATGCGAATTTCGGCCCATTCTGACACCGAAATCAAAATCGCCAAAATTTAGGAGGAATGATTTGTTGATGACATCATGACTAGTAGGAATCAAATCTTGATGACATAGGCGCGACGTTGCTTCCCCGACATCATCCTCCCCTGCTTGAGAAAGACTCGCCCTCGAGTCTGTATCATCTTCAGAATCCCCGGTATAAGGTGACAGATCAACAACATTGAAAGTAGCCAAAACATTATAGTGACCAGGAAGCTCGATCTTGTAAGCATTATCATTGATTCTCTTCAAAACATGGAAAGGTCCATCCGCACGGGGCTTTAGCTTGCCAAAACGTCCAGCAGGTAACCATTCCTTCCGCAAATGAATCCAAACCAAGTCTCCCTCCTGAAAAACAACCTGTTTCTGATGCTTGTTTGCACGCTCAGCATATTGCTTATTATGCTTAAGAATCTGCTTCCGAACCTGTTGATGCAACTCCTTGATCTGATTAGACTGAGCCTCACCATTAACACTAAATTGTTCAGCTAAAGTAATAGGAACCAAATCAAGAGGAGTAACCGGATTGCGACCATACACAATCTCAAAAGGTGTTTTACCAGTAGTGCGATTAAGAGAACGATTATAAGCAAACTCAGCCTGAGGAAGAGCAAGATCTCACTGTTTAGGACTGTCTCCTATTAAATATCACAGCAAATTCCCCAAACTCCTATTAACCACTTCCGTCTGCCCATCAGTTTGAGGATGATGAGAACTACTAAACTGCAATTTTGAACCCATACGAGCCCACAAGGTTCGCCAAAAATGACTAACAAACTTAACATCACGATCGGAAGTTATGGACTTCGGAATACCATGTAACTTGACAATCTCAGCAAAATACAAATGGGCAACCTGACTAGCATCAAAAGTCTTGGAACATGGTATAAAATGTGCCATCTTGGAAAAACGATCAACCATAACCATAATAGAATCCTTATGACGTTGAGTACGAGGTAAACCCAACACAAAGTCCATACTCACATCCTCCCAAGGAGCCTCAGGTACAGGAAGGGGCGTATATAAGCCAGCATTACTACCATGAATTTTAGCAATGTGACAAACTCGACACCTATCAACAATTCGATTAACATCCCTGCCAATGCCAGGCCAATAAAACTGATCACGAACCAAAGCTAAAGTCTTATCACGACCAAAATGCCCAGCTAGACCTCCAGAATGAGACTCCAAAATAATTGCATCATGTAAAGAACTCACAGGAATACATAGGTGAGAACCCTAAAATAAATACCCATCATGCTTAGAAAATTGGGGAAACGAACCTGAAGGATAAGAGCTCCAAATAGTACGAAAATCAGGATCATCGGGATACAAACTACGAAAAGATTCAAACCCACGAACATGAATCTGCATAGTAGTAACAAGGGAATGACGCCTACTCAAAGCATCCGCAACCTGATTCTATGCCCATGCTTTATGCTTGATGACAAAAGAAAAAGCCTGAAGGAATTCAACCCACTTAGCATGCCTCGAATTCAATTTATGTTGGCCATTAAAATACTTAAGGGCCTCATGATCAGAAAATAACACAAACTCATTAGGTAGCAAATAATGACGCCACGTATCCAAACTACGCACAATTGGATAAAACCCCTTATCATTAGTAGAATATTTCCTCCGAGCTTCATTAAATTTCTCACTAAAGAAGGCAATGGGCCGCTGATTTTGGCTAAGAACCCCACCAATGCCAACCCCCGAAGCATCACACTCTACCTAAAAAACCTCATTAAAATTCGGTAATGCCAATATGGGAGCTTGTGTTACCTTATCCTTGAGCACAGAAAAAGCCTTAGCAGCCTCCTCAGTCCATGTAAAACGACCATTCTTCAAACCTGCGTTGTTTCTTCACATGATCCCACCACAAAGATACATGCTGCTTTAATTTGATGGCCACCAATTTCACTTTCAGATTATCTGGAATGTCACGTAAATCAAAAACCCTTTCAACTGTACTAACTCATTCAATAAAATCATCAGGATGAGCTTTTCCAGTAAACTCTGGAATCTCAACCATCACACCAATACTATGCAGAGTATCATCATGGTATTACTCATCACGGTGATTCCTACGGCATCCCGCAAAAGGATTGACAGCTTCAGATCTGTCATCCTAGAGGGTTCCATCTGATTCAGTCTCTTCTCTGGGCGAACCCTGTTGGAGTTCGAGTTCTTGCACCCGCTGTTGCAGGCGTTCAATCTCAATATCACGTGGATCATGAACATCATCCATAACATAGGGTATTTGGCCACCACCCCTACGATTACCAGTACCACGAGGTCTACCGCGTCAACGAGGAGCCAATTGTTCAGCCATATTGAATCTGATACCAAATAATGCCCAGGATATATGAATATACGATTGAACTCTGTTGCAAATCAAATACGAATTTAAGAACTTAGATAATTCGGAACCCTAATTGGTGTTCACGAAGTTGTATTATTCAGATAATCAAAAACTGCCTAAACCCTAACCCAAAAAGTGTTTAAATACTGTAACACCCACTTTTTGGGCCTAGTAGTATTATGATATATTTCCTGACTGTAAATAAATGTGTTAGGAAATAGTTTGGTTTGATTTACTTGAAAATAATCGAAAAGAGTCAAATGTCAAACTGTGACAGATAAATTATTAATTGTTTTAAAATAATAAAGTTGTAAGAGAAATAAAATAGTTGGACTCGCAAATGGTTTTCGGGTTCTAGACAAGGTTTAGAAGGGGACTAAAATTATACAAATATTAAGGTCGGTTGAGTGTGAACCGACTCCACATACCTAACTTTTCCCAAATTAGTTTCATTTTCTCATTTCAAACTTGGAACACACTTTGAGAACCTAGTGAAAAAAGAATTGTGTTGGTGATTTTGATTTAATATTAACTTCTTTATCATCAATTATCATCATCTTGCTACTATCAATTAGTTTTAAGTATTCTTACTTAAATTATTCATGAACTTGGTTTTATGTTGAATTATTGATATAAGTGAAGTAATATTTGATGTTATAAAGATGATATGTGATGTTATGTGATGTTGTTGGATGATAATTAAGGTCTTGCTACAGTTGGAAACTGGGTTGAGTGATTTTAGTTATGAAATTTGGATTTGAGGGTTTGGACACAGAGTTGTTTGGTTTGGGTATAGAACCCGGCTGATTCATGATCAAGCCGGCGGGTAGTAGAGGTACCCTGCGGGTACTCTTGGATTCTAGAGATTTTGGAACTTAAACCATAAACTTGGTGACTTTTGTTTAAGTTTTAGTACAAGTACTTTATATGTATGATGTAAAGGATGTAGTACTAGATTATATGATATTATATAACTGCATCAAGTTATGTCAATTATGAATTGAATTGACTTAGTTAAATGTTAGTTGATAATTGGTAAGCTTATGATTAATATTTGACTTAAGTTGTGCATTATGAAATGAGTAGTTATAATTGATATTATAACTTGGTAATTATGCAGTTGAATATTATATACTGAAGTATGTTATATGATTATAACATGAGTTCATTGTTATTAATGAGTTACTGACTCGTTATTCTGTTTTATTCTAAGATTGTGAGAAGACTCAGTAATATTAGACTTCTGAGCTTGCGATTGAGGTAACGGTGAGTGGACCTGTACTTTCATTGTGATTTAGTTGTAACAGGTTTGGTTACAACGGGTAACCGTAGATGTTACTGTTGATAGATTGTTAATCTGATATGATTCCATGATGATTATGGATTATGTGATACATGGCCTTTGGGCATATGTGATGATAAAGAGGTCAACAAGAGTTGGGTTTGGTTGCTATTGTTTAGTCGATGGAGGGTTACTTGTACATATCGTTAATGGGAACCTTAGTCCTGTGGAAGAATAGCAATAGGCTATCGGTAAACCGCTGTATTGGCCTGCAGCTCAGTGGGGTTTACAAGTGTTTCTTGAGGGCCACCGCGACATTGAGGATTCCTCAAGGACCACCGATCCTCTTTGATATTTGCGTGTTTACGATTATTTGTTGTATACAGATTTTGTTATGCTAAGTTGTGCTGATGGCTATAGTTTCATTCACTTAGTTTCATGCTAATCCCCCACATTACTTCTTGCAGGTTATGATTAGATAACGGGTTGGGCAAGAAGCTGTTGATTGGAATGGAATGTTTGACGAGCAGACGTTTACTCTGATATCTGATTTGTATAATCAGTGTTGTATGTTTTGGAATTATATAGCACCCAATTTGATACATTATGACTTTTGAAAGGTTTGACTTTATATATATAATATGAAACGTTTGTTTTGGACGTACGCTTACGATGTAAAATATATTAAATAATGTTATGAAATATGGGGTGTTATAAGTTGATATCAGAGCATAGGTTTGGGCAAATTGAACTTTGATAAGTGTTCAATCCCAAATCTATTTTGTGTTTAGTCAAACATTCCAAGGTGTGGGATTAGCGTTGCATGAGAATTGGTTAGCATGTTATGTACTAACCGTTAACAAGTTGTGAGATGTTGTGTTGATACAGATATGACAGATAATGATTTCCCGACCAATACTCCTAAAAATGCCTCTCGGATGGATGCTTCTCCTTTGAAAACACCGAATGATAGACATGGGCAAATTGGTACTTCATTTTCAGCTCATGAGAATACTAACCGGGATGAGTATGTATTTCGGTTAGAGGATGAGTTACTTGAACTTAGAGGATTAAAACAACAGGTTTTACAGGACAGACAGGCTGGATCTTCTCAGCACCAGCAGAGAGTTTGTTCTTTTAAAATATTCATGAATAGTAAACCTTCAGAATTTTATGGGAGTTCAAATCCTTCAGTTACTTTAGATTGGTTACGGGATACTGAGAGAAAATTTGAGGTTTGTCAATGTGAGGAGGAAGTTAAGGTTCCTTATGCAGTTCAAATTTTGAAAGGTCAGGCAATGACTTGGTGGGATTTGATTTTAGCTGTTTTGACTCCACAACAGAAAGCATCTATTAGATGGTCAGATTTTTATAATGAGATGTGTAAACAATTTTGTTCTGATTTTGATATATTTCGTATTAGACGGGAGTTTATAGAACTTCACCTGACTGATTAGATGTCAATCGATGAACTCATTAACCAGTTTTCTAAGAAATTAAGATTTGTACAGCAGTGGATTCCAGATGACAGGACTAAAATTGATCATTTTGTTGGAACATTGCCACCTAGTTATCGGACAACGGTGAGACTAGCAGATTCGCTTTCTCAGGCTTTTGCCTTAGCCCGTTCAGTGGATAGTGAGTTACGGGCTCAGGATGTACAAAATAGAGAAAGGGCTTTGCAGCAATCTGAAAGTAATCCTTCTGGTAAGGGTAAACGGAAATGGCAGGGTAGTCAGCAAAACAGGAAGCAAGGTAACCATGATGGTTTAGCTGATAAACCCAAGTGGTGTTATAAATGTAAATCCAGACATACGAGACAGTGTACTTCCCAGACTACCAGATGCATTAAATGTGGTGTGTTTGGACACGATGCTAAGGATTGTACTTATCCTAATCATGTTTGTTGGAATTGTCATAAGGAGAGTCATCGAGCGAGTTTGTGTCCAGAGACTAAGAGATATGAGTTGGGATTGGCTGGGGAGTTGTCATCTTCTGGCCATAAGTGAAGAGTCCGCCATTTGCAGCTGACAGAGTTCTTCAGATGACAGTTGATAAAACTGTCGGGACGACTGACATCATCACAGGTACTTTTGTATTAACCCTGTGCTAGCATATATTTTATATGATTGTGGAACTGATTGTTCCTTTATATTGGTTTATTATGTGATAAACTGAAATTGATCCCATTGTGATAGTTAATTCTTTTAAAGTAGAATTAATGGATAATAAGATAATTCATGTTACCACGTAGGTGACTGGAGTCAGTATTTGATAGTAGGTTATATTGGGGTTAAATTTTGTTAGTGTCAATCTTTATTTTAATAAGATTTTGACATATATTGATTAAGACATGTGGTACGATATTGAAAAATTGTTGATTAATTTTATCTCGGATAAGTCATATGATTTGGCTCGAGGGATATGAGAAATGATTAATTCTTGGATTAACTGTGGAATGAACAGCAGGAATTTGTCTTTTGACACTGAAACAACTTTTGTGTCAGGCTTTTGATTCAGTATTACTTGATGGATTTGATGATTTGATAGTGTATTATAATACATTTTGCGAGTTTAGATTGTGTCTAGATGCAATGAGATTGGATTATTGTTTATGCTTCATGACGGCCTAAACTATATGACGGGATTATCCTATCCAGGACTTGGAGTTTGTAACTATTGCTCTGCATTAAATTATGGAGACATTGTTGACGGTAAAAACATATCAAAGATTTTATTGTAAGATTTGATATTATCCGGAAAAGATAATGTTGTTGTCGACTTGTGATGGATTTATCTTATGTTGGAAATCTTTTCTGATTTGAGGGATTAATTCAAAGCTGTTTAGCTTGAGATTTTGATGAATTATAACCAGAAATTGGAAATTTGATTTTTTAAACAATAATAGAGGATTAAAGATTGTTTAATCTCGTGTGGAGTTCAATTGGTGTGAGATTTTGGGATGTGATCTTAACTGAGACTATTATGAAGTGAAACTATGATATTGACGGATTGTCATGTAGACGGATGTGAAACTGTTTGTAGAATTGGCCAGGAAATGATATGACATGGTATTATCGAAATGGAAACAAAGTGTGGACTCAAGGGTTCATATGAGCAACGTGGATTAGATGCCATTACCTTACCTTGATTTTGAGCGTGATTAGATTTCGAGGACGAAATCTGTTTAAGGGGGAGAGATTTGTAACACCCACTTTTTGGGCCTAGTAGTATTATGATATATTTCCTGATTGTAAATAAATGTGTTAGGAAATAATTTGGTTTGAATTACTTGAAAATAATCGAAAAGAGTCAAATGTCAAATTGGACAGATAAATTATTAATTATTTTAAATTAATAAAGTTGTAAGAGAAATAAAATAGTTGGACTCGCAAATGGTTTTCGGGTTCCAGACAATAGGTTTAGAAGAGGACTAAAATTATACAAATATTAAGGTCGGTTGAGTGTGAACCGACTCCACATACCTAACATTTCCCAGATTAGTTTCATTTTCTCATTTCAAACTTGGAACACACTTTGAGAACCTAGTGAAAAAAGAATTGTGTTGGTGATTTTGATTTAATATTAACTTCTTTATCATCAATTATCATCATCTTGCTACTATCAATTAGTCGTAAGTATTCTTACTTAAATTATTCATGAACTTGGTTTTATGTTGAATTATTGATATAAGTGAAGTAATATTTGATGTTATAAAGATGATATGTGATGTTATGTGATGTTGTTGGATGATAATTAAGGTCTTGCTACAGCTAGAAACTGGGTTGAGTGATTTTAGTTATGAAATTCGAATTTGAGGGTTTGGACAGGTTACAGAGTTGTTGGTTCGGGTATAGAACCCGGCTGATTCATGATCAAGCCGGCTGATTGTTTGTGTTTGGTTAGTACCCGGCGGGTACTAACCCAATCCGGCGGGTAGTAGAGGTACCCGGCGGGTACTCTTGGATTCCAGAATTTTGGAACTTAAACCATAAACTTGGTGACTTTGTTTAAGTTTTAGACAAGTACTTTATATGTATGATGTAAATGATGTAGTACTAGATTATATGATATTATATAACTGCATCAAGTTATGTCAATTATGAATTGAATTGACTTAGTTAAATGTTAGTTGATAATTGGTATGCTTATGATTAATATTTGACTTAAGTTGTGCATTATGAAATGAGTAGTTATAATTGATATTATAACTTGGTAATTATGCAGTTGAATATTATATACTGAAGTATGTTATATGATTATAACATGAGTTCATTGTTAATAATGAGTTACTGACTCGTTATTCTGTTTTATTCTCAGATTGTGAGAAGGCTCAGTAATATTAGACTTCTGAGCTTGCGATTGAGGTAACGGTGAGTGGACCTGTACTTTCAGTGTGATTTAGTTGTAACAGGTTTGGTTACAACGGGTAACCGTAGATGTTACTGTTGATAGATTGTTAATCTGATATGATTCCATGATGATTATGGATTATGTGATACATGGCCTTTGGGCATATGTGATGATAAAGAGGTCAACAAGAGTTGGGCTTGGTTGCTATTGTTATGTCGACGGAGGGTTACTTGTATATATCGTTAATGGGAACCTTAGTCTTGTGGAAGAATAGCAATAGGCTATCGGTATACCGCTGTATTGGCCTGCAGCTCAGTGGGGTTTACAAGTGTTGCTTGAGGGCCACCGCGACATTGATGATTCCTCAAGGACCACCGATCCTCTTTGATATTTGCGTGTTTACGATTATTTGTTTTATACAGATTTTGTTATGCTAAGTTGTGCTGATGGCTATAGTTTCATTCACTTAGTTTCGTGTTAATCCCCCACATTACTTCTTGCAGGTTATGATTAGATAACGGGTTGGGCAAGAAGCTGTTGATTGGAATGGAATGTTTGACTAGCAGGCGTTTACTCTGATATCTGATTTGTATAATCAGTGTTGTATGTTTTGGAATTATATAGCCCCCAATTTGATACATTATGACTTTTGAAAAGTTTGACTTTATATATATAATATAAAACGTTTGTTTTGGACGTACGCTTCCGATGTAAAATATATTAAATAATGTTATGAAATATGGGGTGTTATAAATACTTTGGGCACGAAGTTAAACAAAGCCCATCCAAAACAATACATTTTTAATATTTGTACTCTACTATCTATCATATTCTCTACCAATGATGTTAACATGTACAACAATTATACTTCTAGACACGCATGTAGACTTGCATGTATTGTAGACACATGTATCATTTTTAAGGTGATGGCAATAACATAGTAATAATATAGTATTTTTAAGTAGGGCTTGGTCTCTAGAAATGCATCTAATTTAGGCACGATCTAAATTATTTACACCCAACTTCGATTTGGTCTATTATGAGTACGGAACTATCAATTTTGGTCTATTAGTTCTGTGTATCTCGCTTGTTATTACTTGTAATTGCTGATGTGGCACCCATTTTTGATGATGTGTCAATGACGTGGCGGCTTATACAATTGTTACGTCATCAAAGTTACCGGCTAGCGATTGAATAAGTCATCGGACACACAATAGATCGAAACTAAAAGTTTGATACACACAATAGACTAAATTGAAGTCGGGTATATACAATTAAGGTCATGTACAAATTAGGTGCATTTATAGAGACTAATGACTTTTTAAAATAAATAGATGCGTCTGCATATATGTCACATTCAAATGTATGACACTTCGGTTGTTTAATTGGTCGAATATTATTGTTTTTCGTTTTCTTAAAGGCGGCAAAATATAGTTATAATATGCCTCATTGGAATATTCTTTACGAATGAGGGACTATTCGTGCAATAATATTAGCTTCAGTTTTGAACCAAACATGCAAAAATGATTCCATGACGGATGAAAGTTTCAAAATCGTTACTTTCGACACATCTAATGATAATCATTATGTTTTAATTACGCACATTATTGGCACCATACATTCGAAAACTCAAAACAGAAAATGAAACTTAAGATTTCAGTATAGAATCTACACAAGGGGATCAGTAATTTGTATCGTAACGAGTTGGAACCAAATACAAGTCATTTGTTCGCTTAAGAATGGCTCCAAGAGAATCGCTCATATCAAATTCTTCAGGTGTTGCATCGTTTGGAAGTTCCCAATTGAAGTGGTAGAGTAGCGTCGCAAGAAGGAGTTCCACATTAGCCAGCCCCAACGTCATCCCTGGACACATTCTTCTTCCTGCCCCAAATGGGAGAAATTCAAAATCTGTTCCCATCATGCTGACTGAACTCTCCATAAATCTTTCTGGTACAAAAAGTTCAGGATCAACCCAATAATCTGGATCCCGACTTATTTTCCATGAGTTGATTATAACTTTTGTTTTGACAGGGATTTCGTATCCGCCAATCTCACACTTCTCGCGACACTCTCTTGGTATCAACAATGGAAGAGGTGGGTGCAACCTAAAGGTTTCCTTGATTACTAGTTTTAGGTAGACTAGCTCTTGAATATCCGACTCGTGAATCTCTGTCTTTCCCTTGAGTACCTCCCTAATTTCGGTCTGAGCTTTCTTCATGACCTTTGGATTCTTCATTAGTTCTGACATTGCCCATATAATTGTTACCGATGAAGTATCTGTTCCTGCTGCAAACATATCCTGTACGTGCCATATATAAGGACAATTTTATTATGGATTTCTGCACGAGGAATCCTTAATACTATTATTAACAAAAACTCGTATATAAAAATTACTAATTACCAGTATGACTGCTTTAATGTTGTCGGTTGTTATTGGAAACTCAAGACCACCATCATTTTTTAACCTCAATAGAACATCAAGAAGATCTTCATTCTCGTGGTTGATCTGTTTACCTGCACGTCGTTCTTGGTGGTCGGAGATGATGTTATCAAGAATTTCATTTGTCTTGTTTCTTATCTTTATCAAGTTCTTCCTCGTGCCAGTAACAAGAGACAACAGTTTGAAAGATGGGAATAAATCAGACACATCAAAACCACTAGATGCATGTATCATTTCTTGAATCAGTGCAAGAAACGTCACCTGATCCTTGATTCTGCTCCCAACCGCAACCTTGCACATAACTGTATTCACCATCGTCAAAATCTTGTCACTAAGATTTACACTTGTTGATCCTTGCATGGCCATAGATTCAACAAGGTTCCATGACTCTTGTTCACGCAGAGTTCGAAATGATTGAACTTTTTTAGCACTTAGAAGCTCCAAGACGCATATCTTACGCATTTGTCTCCAGTAGTCACCATAGGGAGCGAAAGCGATGTCTGTGTAGTTGTATCCAATGATCTCAGCAGTTAGAAGCTTGGGTCTGTCTGCAAAAGAGATATCGTGGTTTTTCATGATTTCTTTGGCATAAGAAGGAGATGATATGATGATGGCAGAGATTTGACCAAGTTGTAGATGGACAATTGGTCCGAGTTTTTCAGCCAAGTTTCCAAGAGCTCGATGTGGTTGTGCTCCGATGAGATGATGTAAGTGGCCAAGTAGGGGGAGCTTCCATGATTGTGGAGGTAGGTTTTTGTTCGTATCAATGGTTCTAAACCAATTGATGATGAAGACGAAGAGGCTAGCAAAGAAGATGAGGAACGAAATGGGATACTGGAGCTCCATTTTTAGTTCATGTTATTAGTGTTGCCCAGCTTGTTTGGACTTTATAGACCTTTTCAGTAGCTTGAGTGAATTCATAAAACAAACGATAATGAAAATTTATTGTGACGTGTATTGAACTCCAAATGCTTATGTAACTGTAGGGGTTAATATACAAAAGGTATCAAACTCTTTCAAAACGTTCAATTTAAAAAATGATCATATATTGTTTATTTAAATCAACTTTAACTCTACGTAATGTGTTTAACTCAAAATATGTACAAGGATAACTAAAGTTTACAATATATATTGTTCAAAATGATGAATCCTTATCAGCACATTTTCCACTAGGCCAAGCTAGGTTTTAAAAGGTATGTTAATTATTTGTTAAAGTTCTTTAGATTATTCTCTAAATTGAACATTATGTGAAAGTTTGATTCCCTACATATCTATTAACCCTAATTGTAAATCTATCCAATTTAGATTATTTGATAACGTGTCAACTAGTATATATGGATATATATCATGCACACGATGACGCGACAACAAAAATACCATCAACTACATGCAAATAGCAATAATCGACATTAATCAAATGTAAACAAGTGTTTGAAGTACGCTATATATACACAACATATTCTCGTTAATAGATTTTATAAGATTTCAGGATCGGTTACATACTTGACCCTTTTATAAATCACTAGTATATTATCCGCGCAATGCAGCGAGGTACCTTATAGGTATTTGTATCATGTATATGTCGGCGTCCAACAAGACCATCGGGACTAGAGCATCGGTGATGAAGCTTATGGCCGGGGTTCATCTTGGAGTTTTACTCTAATGTGTTTTGTGAATAACTATTGTACTTTGTAGGGGTGACGTTTCTTTATATGATTGAATATTATACAACTGCATGGCTTATTTATATACATAAAAAAAATCAATCATGGTATACGATTTGCTAGAAATAATCTTATTTATATACATAAAAAAATCAATCATGGTATACGATTTGCTGGAAATAAGATATGTGATATATCTCATCTCGTCAAACACGAGGTGGTACTAAAATATTCCATCGATTATCATGTGGTGTAGCTGTTTATTAAGAAAAAAAAATAATAACTACAATCACAAGGACCATTTATACCAAACCTTTATAATATTTTAATTTATTAGTTTATTACATTGATCAGTTTCCTTTGGAAGTACATGATAGATATATATATATATATATATATATATATATATATATATGATCTTATTCGATTCGATTTAACACCTACACTTATTATCCTAACCTACTACATTTCGGGCTGCAAATGAGTCGAGGTTTTATCGAGCAATTCGAGTTAGGTTTGAGCTAGGCATGAGCTTGAGTTTGGTCAAGTCGAGCTTTTATTGAGTCGAATCTAAGTCCGAACTTAAAATCGAGCTTGAAATATATATCGTGTCAAAATTGAGCTTATAATAGCTCGATGCGAGCTGTCATCGAACTATTAATTAATATCTTATGTTTTCACGAATATATATAAATAAATGATATTATTATTATATTTAATGTTGTTAAATTGTAATACAAAGTTTTTGACTACTTTTCACGATTTATTTTAACCGAATATATTTGAATGTTATGGATAAATATGGAATGGATGTCCATATCTATTATATTAGTTAGAGAAGAGATTGTATTATATTAGGAGACTATTTCTTACTTGTAGATTACTTGAGATGAATAATACAATTATATTTTTCGTTTCGCTTTGTTCTCTTTACTTTTATAACACGTTATGAGCACGAGTCTGGTTAAAATTATGAATTCGTGGCCGTCATTTAATCTCGAGGTATGCATCAAACTTTCGTTACTCATGTGTTTATAATATTCAATTGCACTATGTGAATTTTATAGGTGGCACTTTTGCATGACTTGTTTTGTGAATTAATGTCCACGTGTATACCATAAACTTAAGAATGAACTAGTAGCATCTTTATATTGTATTATTAATTTAAAAGTAATCTCCATTCAATAAAACAGACGATAAGAAATGAGAAAAAAATAATCATCGATCTGATTTTGGGTTAATATATCCGAATGTTTTGATCATACAATTTGAATGTTTGTTTCCTATAGTTGTATCATTCTTTTCTTGTAACAGGGATTATTGTTATTATTGTTAGTATATATTAATATATCTTAACCCGAATATAATTACGGTTACATAAACAAATCTATGAACTTTTCTTATATATATTGCCACGTTGATATTATACAGTTATAGTAGTTAGTAGTACGAAGAGACTCATTCCCCAAGTTTAACTAATATAATAGATATGAATATCCATTCCATATTTATCCATAACACTCCCCTTTGGATGTCCATTGTAAAAAGATTATGCCTCGTTAAAACCTTACCAGATAAAACCCACCGGGACAAAAAGCTAGTGAAGAAAAAAAGTACATCATTCTTTCAATACGCAATGATTATTGACATAAATGTTTAAAAAAAATTAATTTCAAATAAGTTGGAGTATTAAAAATTATTTTTCAATTAAAATTTGAGCTTTTCGAGTCGATGCTCAAACCGTTCCAATACATTTTCAATTCGAGTCGAGTTCGAGCTTGAATCATAAAAGATCGTCAAACTATAAAGTCGAGTTCGAGCTTATCTTAAATGATGAGTTGAATTCGAGCTCAACTCGACTAGACTACATAACCTAGCTACATCCATTATATAATCACTAGAATAATACACGTGCAATGTGGCGGTAGAAGTTTGTGGTTTGGTGACGGTGGTGGTGCTAATCAAAAACTAAATACTATCGTATGTTTTTGTATGAAGTATTATTTTATTTTATTTTATTTAATACATTAAAGATAAATTGTCTACTTATATATAGTAAAGTAATAAATTATAAAAGGGAATAATTTTTACTAATGGAAATGTTATAAATAAATCAAGGGTAATATAGACATTTACTTGTGTTGAGACTAATTTTAAGATTATGTTTGAAATGCGATAGTATAGATAGATATAGATATAGATAATCATGAAATCGGCATACTTAGAGGCCGTTTGGAGTTTCGCACCTAGGTATTTTATATATGCACGTAACGTTAAATACACCTAAAAATATAGATCTAAAATTAGACAAACTTCATTCATCATTTGATATATCACTTGTACATTTTCTCCATGCCAACTTCCACCTATCATTTTATCACATTAACTAATCATCCATCCGTCCTAGTCAAATTGTTCACTTTGAAAATGCATTCAGTTTTAGAAATCTTCAATAACTACACTATTCACCGTTTAAATATTATTTATACCCACTAAAATATCATTTGATTGATCAAAATATGAAAGCGGACACATATTTGGGACAAACCAAAATAATAACTTGGATAATTGATATAAGACGGATGTAGTAGCATTTTTAGGTTTAGGTCTACATATCGTATCTAACTTTAAAATTATGCTTTGCACTTGCATGCTAACTTGCTAAAGATAATTTGGAGAGTACCCGTAACTAAGTATCATATTGCTTATTTATTTATTTATTTATTTATTACTATGCTCCTAGAATATGCTTTATTTGTCGCCATCGGTTACGTTATAGATAATTGTTTACAGATGTTTTATATATACGAGAAAAGGATATGTTACCGATCGACTTAGGCAAAGATACTTTATCAGTCAAAGAGTAGATGCCAAAAGACCTTTGACAAAACAATTCAAAAATATTTAATTTGTTAATTTGAATGACGTACACATTTTTAAGGATGTCAAGTACAGTCAGTTTGATGTGTTAAACCAAAAATTTGGCTAGTTAACTACACATTTTTCTTCATAATCAAACTCCAATCGCGCATTCATTTCCATAAGTGTTAATGGCGCAGATTGCCAACGAACTTTCCCTTTTCTACCGAGTTAAAATATGAACCCAATTTATTACTATGGTAGGTAACGAACTTTCAAAAAAAAAAATCGAGTTAGGGAATATACCCTTGATTGACCGGAACAACCGGTCATTTTGATTTTGTAGCTGGTTTTTCAATTTTTAAAATGTCATGTACGTTGTAAATAGAATCGCCACTTATAAGTTATTATCTGACACGTCATCATTTTATAACTTAAACCGGTCAAAAAAAAGTTGCTTCCTTAAATCGACACAAAATTTGAAAGTTTGTTACCTACCAGAGTAATAAATTGGGTTCATACCATAACTCGGTAAAAAAAATAAACTTCGTTACCTATCTGCGCCAAAAGAACTTTAACAAAACGTAAAAAAATAGGGTTCATACCCTAACTCGGTAAAAAAAGTAAAGTTCGTACCCTTAGTCAAAGATACTTTATCTATCAAAGAGTAGATGCCACAAGACCTTTGACAAAACGCTCCAAAAATATTTAATTTGTTAATTTGAATGACGTACACATTTTAAATGATGTCAAGTACAGTCACAGTTTGATGTGTTAAACCAAAAATTTGGCCAGTTGATTACACATTTTTCCTTCATAATCAAACTCCAATCCCGCATTCATTTCCATAATGTAATACGGAAGCAAAAAAGGTAGAATTCGCAGCAGTCTTAGCGTTTCCACACAAGCCAGCGACCATACAATGGCCGGATAACGTGATCCTGAAGTGATAAGGTGGTTCTTGAACGATCTTGATGCGGAACTGGGGTCATTTTCTAAAAATTTCCCAAGCAGACTTTATTTGAACAACAGAAACTTTACAAATTAAATTGGGCATTACAATTAAGAAATTTTTTGTCTACCCAATACATGCTTTACGGTAAACATGTAGAAAAGAAATAAACATATACAAAACTATATTTTTGTATATATAACTTTGTATCAGCCTATATACTTCACTGTTATCATGCAAAACAGCACAATCCTGAATCCATAGGCCTAATTACATCCGGTGGCGGATTCAGAATTTAGAAACACCCGTAGCAATGGTATCTCAATTTTTTGAAACCCGTTGCAGAAACAAAGAATACAACTAAAAATGTTATTTTTCATAAGAGAATTATACTTCATATTGAAATGGACCCGTGACAACTACTACCCCTACTTCTACGTGGCTCCGTCCCTGATTACATATTTACATCAGTTGGGTTACCACAATGCCAACGGGCCAAAATGGAAATTCCTCGGGATGGTTACCAATGATCCAATAAAGCATGCCTTGCCGGCCCATTTCCGAAGCCCATTTCAGAATGTAGGCTAGCAGAAGAAAGTAAACACAGATCATCCAGATTCCAACACCAATTTTGCTTGATTTTAAAAAAACTTAGAAGACCTGATGTAATCACTCGGAATTATGATTTAGCCCATAAGTAGCCCTATATGATTTAGCCCATAAGTTAAACATACACAATAGTAAAATGTATATAAGGTTCGATACACTCATACACTCAAAAACTATGGACCATATTTACAAATAGTTTCAGGTAAATCGATGCATACAATAGTCATTTTTACAAGTACAATACATACAATTGAATTGTATGTTTAAAAGTTTACTGTATATAATAGTAAAAGGCCAAAAGTTTGATAAATGATCAAAATATAGACCTCTTTTAGTATTAGGCTTCTTTGTTTAAGGATATTAGTGACATTTAAAAAATTCATGAGTTCCTTGGTCTTCATGTTGAAGATTTAGTCCAAAATTTCTCGAAAATTAAACCTCATAATATATATATATATATATATATATATATATATATATATATATATATATATATATATATATATATATAGCGATGGGTTTTGGTGAAAACAAGGAGATAAAAAAAACAGTGAAAACACATCTCCACCCTCCATCTAATCTAACATATATATATATATATATATATATATATATATATATATATATATATATATATATATATATAAGGGGTGAGGACAAAAAAAAAACGGTGAAAACACTTTTTGATTTTTAAGTTGTGAACCTTTATTCTTTTTTGCTTCACATATAAATTTTTTTGTTAACCCTTATATTTTTTTTGTTTCACATAAAATTTTCGTCGTGAACCTTTAATTATTAACATTTTTAATTGTGAACCTTATTTTTTACAAATAAATTATTTATAAAATTTTTCACGAAATTTTTAAAGGATTTTTATTGTGAACTTTAATTTATTTATTTTTGGGTTCACAAAAAGTTTTTAAAATTTTCAACTGTGAACCTTAATTTTTTTCAAGTTCATGGAAAGTTTTTAATTTTTTCAATTGTAAACATTTTTTTTTCAACTATGAACCTTAATTTTTTTTAGGTTTACGGAAAGTTTTAAAATTTTTCAATTGTAAACCATTTTTTTCAACTGTGAACCTTAATTCTTTTTTGAGTTCATGGAAGGTTTTTAACTTTTTCACGTGTGAACCATAATTTTTTTTTAGTTCACTAAAAGTTTTTAACGTTTTTAACTATAAACCTTTTTTTTCAACTGTGAACTTTTTTTTTTTTGGGTTCACGGCTAGTTTTTAACTTTTTCAATTGTGAACCTTATTTTTTTTTTTTCAGGTAAAGTTTTCAACTTTTTCAATTGTGAACATTTTTTTCAACTGTGAACCTTAATTTTTGTGGGTTCACGGAAAGTTTTTAACTTTTTCAACTGTGAACCTTAATTTTTTTTTGAGTTTCACGGAAAGTTTTTAATTTTTTCAATTGTGAACCTTTTTTTTAAACTGTGAACCTTAGGTTTTTTTGGGTTCACGGAAAGTTTTTAACTATTTCAACTGTGAACCTTATTTTTTTTTTTTGTTTCACAAAAAGTTTTTAACCTTTTCAATTGTGAACATTTTTTTTTCAACTGTGAACCTTAATTTTTGTGGGTTCACGGAAAGTTTTTAACTTTATCAATTGTAAACTTGTTTTTTTCAACTGTGAACCTTAATTTTTTTTGTTCACGGTAAATTTTTAATTTTTTTCAATTGTAAACCTTACCTTTTTGTTTTGGGTTCACAGAAAGTTTTAAGTTTTTCAATTGTGAACCTTAAATTTTTTGTTTTGATTTTCGGATTTGACTTTATTTTATTTTTTTCCACAAAAAAATATTTTTTTGTGTGAACCTTAATTTTTTTGGTTTACTTCGAAAAAAAAAAAGTTCACAACTCAAAAAAAAATGTGAAAGAAAAAGTGTTTTCCCAATTTTTTTTTATCTCCACCCCTTTTATATATATATATGGTAGATTAGATCAATGGTTGAGATCTGTTTTCACCGTTTTTTTTATCTCTTTGTTTTTATAGGATCCCATTCATATATATATATAGGGATGGGTTCCGGTGAAAACAAGGAGATAAAAAAAACAGTGAAAACACATCCCCACCCTCCATCTAATCTAACATATATATATATATATATATATATATATATAGACTTAGGATCCTGTGAGAACAAGGAGATTCCGTGAGAACGGTGAGAACACATCTTAGCCATCCATTTTTTGATCAAAAAACCTGATTTTGGAGGTGGCATTTTTGTAAATACTTTGAAGTTTGATTTTGGAGAGTTCACATAAGGATTGCTATGTGAAGTTTAATTTTTTTTTTTGCTTCACAATAGTTTTAACATGGTGAAGCTTTATTTAATTTTTTTAACAACATGTTTGAATTAGTGAATTGATATGTATAAACATTAATCTCTTCGAAAACTAATGTTAACAAAAAAATATTTACTTAATCTCATTAAAACTATGTGAACCTATAAAAATAAAAATTCATAGCATCGTAACTTTATGTTAAGAAAAACAAATACTAAACTTAACCTCACCAAAATGATGTGAAGCTAAAAAAAAAAAGCTTCACATGAGCAAAATGATGTAAAACTAAAAAAAAAAAAAAAAAAAAAAAAAAAAAACTTCACATGAGCAAAATGATATGAAGCTAAAAAAAAAAAAAAAAAACTTCAAATGAGCAAAATGATGTGAAGCTAAAAAAAAAAAAACTTTACATGAGCAAAATGATGTGAAGCTAAAAAAAAGCTTCACATAAGCAAAGGTGATGTGAACCCTCCAAAATCAAACTTCAAAGTATTTACAAAATTGCCACCTCCAAAATCAGATTTTTTGATCAAAAAATGGATGGCTAAGATGTGTTCTCACGGAATCCCCTTGTTTTCACCAGAACCCAACCCTATATATATATATATATATATATATATATATATATATATATATATATATATATAAAAGGGGTGTGGATAAAAAAAACCGGTGAAAACACTTTTTGATTCACAATTTTTTTAAGTTGTGAACTTTCATTTTTTTGCTTCACATATGAATTTTTTTGTAAACCCTTATATATATATATATATATATATTTTTTATTTTTTTTTTCACATAAAATTTTTGTCATGAATCTTTAATTTTTTTTTGCTTCACACAAAGTTTTTAACTTTTTTTAATTGTGAACCTTATTTTTTTCACATAAATTATTTTGTAAATTTTTTCACAAATTTTTTTTAAGTTTTATTATTGTGAACTTTAATTTTTTTTGGGTTCACGAAAAGTTTTTTAACTTTTTCAATTGTGAACCTTTTTTTTTTTAACTGTGAACCTTATTTTTTTATAGGTTCACGGAAAGTTTTAAAAATTTTCAATTGTGAACCTTTTTTTTTAACTGTGAACCTTAATTTTTTTTGAGTTCACGAAAAGTTTTTTACCTTTTTAATTGTGAACCTTAATTTTTTTTTGGTTCACGGAAAGTTTTTAACTTTTTTAGTGTGAACCTTTTTTTTCAATTGTGAACCTTAAATTTTTTTTTTTTTTGGTTAACAGCAAGTTTTTAACTTTTTCAATTGTTAACCTTATTTTTTTGTTTTGGGTTAACATAAAGTTTTTAAGTTTTTCAATTGTGAACCTTAATTTTTTTGTTTTGGTTTTCGGATTTGACTTTATTTTATTTTTTCACACAAAAAAATATTTTTATTGTGTGAACCTTAATTTTTTATGGTTTACTTCAGAAAAAAAAAAGTTCACACCTTAAAAAAATTGTGAAGGAAAAAGTGTTTTCACCGTTTTTTTTTTTATCTACACCCCTTTTATATATATATATAAGTTAGATTAGATGGAGGGTGTGGATGTGTTTTCACTGGTCTCCTTGTTTTCACATGATCTCATTCATATATATATATATATATATATATATATATATATATAAGTGACACCGATAACTTCAAGATATATGAGGCCTAGATTACACAATGTCAAGCTAGGGCCGTCTCTCAGTTTTCGGAGGCCCTGGGCAAAAACATGAATAATTGCCGAAATGAGATCTTATGTCGAGCTATAAAATGTTTTTCTTATTCTTTTTGTTGCGCCTCAATCAAGTTTGAATCAAATAGGACATATGATTCTTCTTGCAATGAACAATGAAATTATATGTTTATACACACACACACACACAAACATGGTTGCAAAAGTCGGGAATAGTCGCCGACTAGTCAGGGTTTAGTCGGCCCAAATCAGCTACCGACTAGACTAACACCAAATCGCTCAAAAAGTCGGTCAACGCCAAAAAATGGCGGTCAAAGTCGGGTCTGGGCGGGTTTTTGGGTCAAAATCGGGTCAAAGTCGGGTTTTTGGGCCGATCAATGGTGGTCAACGTCGGTCCAACGGGTTTTTTTTTTGTAGATCTGATGTTTCCGGCGACCAAGATCCGGTCAATGATCGTTTAAGAAGATAAAAGAGAAAGGAGATAGAAGAGAAAGAGAAGAGATAAATATCTTTTTGATCATCATAACATCTCTTGTGGTGGTGGTTGGAGATGTACGACGGTGGTTGACGGAGGTTGTAGGCTGCTGCTGCTTCTTTTTTTTCTTTTTCTGATGGAAGGGAAGGGCTTTCTGTATATATCTTCAAATGGAAGGAAGGCAGCTGCCTTTTACCCATTAAATTAAATGAAGCACCGTACCATGAGTTGTTAATTATATATATTAGAATTAGAATATTAGAATGTTTACCTTTAGTCCCTAAACTTCTATCATCTTTCCTTTAAGTACTAACTTCATCTATAAATATTAAACATGTTTACTTTTGGTCCATAAACTTCTATCTTCTTCCATTTATGTACTAACTTCAAGTAACATCTATATTTATTCATATATAAATTTGAAATTTATTTGAATACTAAAAAAGTCAATAAAAGTCAAAATCCGACTAGTCTCCAACTAGTCCCGACTAGTCCGTAAAATGTCCCGACCGACTAATCCCCGACTTACGACTTTTTCAACCTTGCACACAAACATATACACAAATACATATTTTGAGGCCCTTATAATTCGGAAGTCCTGGGCGGTCGACCACCTCGTCCACCCTCGAAGACGGCCTTGTGTCAAGCCATGTTAAACTGTGTTACTTCTCACAAGCTAGAGTATGAGCTACCGAAATGTATTCTTTGGCTTTCATGTCAAACTGGGTTACTTGTCAAATAATTTTGATTACATTAAATTTAAGTTGTAAAACATTTTGGAAAACTTGTGGTTAGGAAACGTACTTAAACGTGTTAATATACCGTTAGAAAGTGACTTAAACCTTAAGGTTAATTTATTTGGTAAATTTGATTTTGGATAGATATTAGTTTGGTAAGTTTCCTATTTAGATAAGGATTATTAATTTGAGTTTGTTTAGTAATAGGATACAAATATTATTCTATAAATAGGGGATAATTAGTATTATGAATTTTGTATGTTTGAATTTGATTTGCAATTTGAATAAATAATTCTGTTTCGAATTTGCTTGTCTTTATTTAGTTCTTTGTATTTGTTCGAATATCCTAACAATTACTATCAGAGCTTTAAGTTCGTGAATTCGTCATTCTCTGGTCGTCGACTAATTGTTGGTGATCCGGAGGGATACCATTTGTGTTTGAGTTTGTTTCTTTTTCGTTGTTTTGTTTTCTAGTTCGTCGGTTTATGCGCAGCCAAAGGAGAATTGTTTCTACGGAATCGTTAACCGTTGGATCGTCGTGAAATTGGAAATGTAGGTGCTAGACACATAAATCTACGGTCTGACCGTTTGGATCTTTGATTGGAGGTTCGAGTAGAGATATATACATTGTCGAAATTGCTATTGTTGTCCAAATCTGGTTGTGTTGAATTTGGTTTCGGTTATTGTTTGGTTTTGGTGGAGCGTTCTGTTGGTTTGGGGATCTAATAAATGAGATCATTAGTTTGTGGGTTTGAATTTGAAGATCGATTTGATGATTGAAGACTCGATTGTATAAATAACTCCTCGCGTTCTCTACTTCTCTTGATTTTGTTTGCTATCTATTTGTCTGCCATTTTTATTTGGGTTAATACATTTTGAATTTTTGATATGTATATAGATATGTATATACAAATAATTAAATATGAGGATGAGATTTATTAATAAACCTATAATTGTTGTACGTGAAGTATGTTGACTGAATATGTAATTTAGGGTAATTATTTAAATAGGCATATGCAATTCATCGTTGTCATCATAGTCTATTACTATATATATACATACATGTCTAGGGTGAGGTTCAAATGAGAATGAGATTTTTGATGGGAATAGAGGAACCAACTAGAATATGCTATGTGTCACAAAACCCACTCTCCTCCACATTTTTAAAAGTTAAATATCTTCCAAATGATAATTCGGAAAATAATAAATTTACACAATAAAAATCAGCATTTTTTTCTCTTCGATTTGCCATCTCATAAGGTATACTTTCGACGATTTTTTTTTTTGGGGGTTTTACAAAATTAGTAACACGTGTGTTGGTTGCTGGTAACACATGTGTTAGTTGCTGGTAACACATGTGTTAGTTGCTGGTAACATGTGTTAGAAGCTGGTAACACATGTGTTACCAGCTGGTAACACATGTGGTACCAGCTTTTAACACATGTGTTACTTGTTTTCAAAACCCACCAAAAATCGAAAAAAAAAGTTCGTCGAAAGTATACCATGTCACATCTCTATTCGAAGAGAATAAAACGCTGATTTTTATGGTGTAATTTTTATAATTTTTTGACTTACCGTTTGAGAGATATTTAATTTTTAAAAATGTGGAGGAGAGAGAGTAAAGTAACAGCAAATTCCTGTTGATTTTCTCATTCTCACCCAAAATTGTCGTACTCATTTGAACCTTACTTCACATGTCTAATACTACGTGTACTTATACATTGATTGTCCTTTATTTAAGCTTATATTATGGCATGTTCTAAAAATTTATATAATGTACAAATATGTCCATGCGTTCTCATTATTTTGTTTGCTATCTGTTGTCTGCCATTTTATTTTGGGTTACAACATATGTATACGTAAATACAAATAATCCTAACATTGTAATGACAATGCTAATGTATGTTTGCGAACTCTGTAATTTGGGATATGTCAATTTAAATGATGTATTATAAGGCAGATGACAATTTTTCTTTATTATTTTTATATCTAAAACTTTGAATAACTATATTATCAAATAAATACATACAATTATACACAAAGTAATTCATAAATCATCTTAAGTAAATTTTTACGTTAAAGCTCCGTGAATCTCGCGGGTTATATTCTAGTGTTTGATTTGAAATATTTAAGAAATTAGTGATTGAGAGCATAGTTGTTAGACTCGTACGAGTCACGAGTCGACTCGTACGAGTCGATTCAAAAACCTCAAAAAAGAGTCGACTCGGTGATTGACTCGTTTTTGCCTCTGACTCGTAGCCTGACTCGGAATTTTGGACTGACTCGGTCCGAGTCGACTTGACTCGTGAACCGCACGAGTCAAGAAAAACATGGAATTAATCTGTAACTTCTTAGAATGGGACTTCCTTGAACATTAGATAATATGTAAGACAAAAGAGAATGGCATGAATGTAGGATGAAGATGAGGGAGATGGAAAGAGAGTTGAGATACTTTAGCAGTTGTTGTCTTTCTTGTTGCTGTCTTCGTAGATCTGGTTAAGAAAAGTAGAGTTTGAAGATTCTCTTGATCTTGGAGGAGGCAAGGGTAATAGTATGGTTTTTAAGAAGAATGCCTTGGTATTTAAGTACTACAAAATGTTAAAGGTGTTTGGGGGAACTCAAGCAATGACATGACCAAAGGTTAAATATAAGTGTATATAATATCTATTGGATTGATGATAGCTGTTGAAGTGTGTCTAGGGAAGCTCAAAAGCAATATAGTGGGTAAAGGTACTCAGTCAATGAAATGACAAGTAAGCAGTAAACTTTTCTTCATAAAAATAATATATATTATTGTTATATTTGAACTAAACAAGCACGGTTTGACTAATTTAGTTACTAGCTAAAGTTTCTTATGGTTCCACTACCACTTTGACCAAATGTTAGATTTCCAGATACATATAAATATAGTATATACATTTTTATATATAAGCAAAAATCTATATAAATATACAAAAGATATAGATGGAGTGAATAATTTACGTATATTATGACTCTTACGATTCGAGTCACGATACGAGTCACGAGTTGAAAATCGAGAAAACGAGTCACGATACGAGTCACGAGTCGACAACTATGATTGAGAGTAATAATGGTTATATGACGAGTCTAATCAATTTTAATAATTATTTATATACAAATGGACAAAGAAATTGGATGAATAAATAATATAGCAGCATGGACATTATTTTTGAGACGAGTAATATAAGTAACATTTTCATACTTTCATTTAACACTATCTAATTATTAACTAAATTAGATACAGCTAGATATGAGTTCCCAAACGGGTTCGGTACATGCAAATGTATAGTCTGACATTCATTGTATGTAACGAATTATTCGAGCTTCCATTGTATGTAACGAACTTGTAATTCTTTTACATTGTATGTCATTTATGGTACTTTTTCCGTGTGTCATCTATGTCAGTTGCCACGTGACGTCCCTTACAACCGTCAATTTGACCAAAATACATACAGTGTAAAGAAATTACAAGTTCGTTACACACAATGAAAGCGTGAGTAATTCGCTACGTACAATGAACGTCAGACTATAGTTTGATACATTTGCGCACACTTGACCCTTCCCAAATACCCACATCTAGTTTTATATGTATTAGAGCATACGGTATGGAAGTCAAAAACCCAGTGTTCTTGGGCGAGAACGCCGAGCTTCGGCGTTCTGCCGGACCGGGCCGGCGTTCTCGCCGGCGTTCTCGAGCTATTTTCTTGCCGGCGTCCATATGCGAACGCAGAGACAGATCGACGTTCTCACACTTTACCACACCCCAAAATCCTCACCTTCAACATTCTCCATAACACTGTCCCAGAACACCGACACCACACCTTGTGCTCTTAAAAACGACAATGGCAACCGTTAAACTATGAGTGTACTTTCATTATTCAAATTATATCATATGACTGACTAACAAGTCTTTCCCTTAACGAGCTAGCCTCAATGTGTCTTTTTCACTATAGATATTTGAGATTAGTTGATTTCGTACCTCATTAGTCATGAGATAAAACAACAAAAACGTCAATAAACAATTTATTTAATACATTTTTCGATGTCCCTAGCACATCAGCAGGTGAGCTACAGTTTTTCATAAGTTCCTCATCCTTTTTTTTTTTTTTTTTTTTTTTGATTTAATCTATAATTTCACAAAGTTTATAGCCGAGATTCTCATCACATAAGTGAGACCCATAAGTTCAAAGTATGAAAAAATGTAAAGCCTAGATTACATAATGAGCCATTTTATTCCCTGTACGAGAGTATAAGCTAACAAAAAAATAGTGCACGTCAAACCCACCTACTTATCAAAAATATATTTAGCAAGTACCACATCACATAATTAGGATGTAAAACATTATGAAACTTGTGGTTAGAAAACTCAAACATCCACATATTCATCTTCCGATGTTTTATATAACCCATGCTATAAAGCAAGTTGCTAGATGTCATCATATATTCATGGATACAAGTGAAAAGTCAATGATGATCAAACCTTCAGGAGGAACTTTGTAGGCGGGATTTAATCCACGATTCGAGGTGTTGAAACTCCTGATTGTTCAGCGAATGCGCAAGACCAGGATAAGCCTGTAATTTTTGTAGTTCAAAAGAAAGCGTTCGAGTAAGAATGGAATACCTCAATATCATTCAATGGAGTAAAAAATGTGTTTTTGAAAGAAAATAAAGAACATCAATCCATCATCATAGAAAGCATAAAGAAGTTTAATGTTTGAAACTACTGAAAACAAATGAAAAGGGGAAAAGTTGCAATCTTTGTGAAATCCCCAGAAGACAAATGTGGAAACTTTCACGAGTCTGATTGAGTAGTACCTTAAATTCACAGTTCATGCCAAAGTGTTGAAGGAATGGTGGGCCCGCTTGTCCAGCTTCAAACAAAACCGTACCATCAGCCATACCATGAGACCACAACAATGGGGTCTGCACATAAATCAAATGCTCATTAGGAATACAAACTACTTAAGTTTCCGGCCTTCCGGGTAGCAAAAAGCGACTATTCTGTATACTTATGACAAGAAATTGCAAATTTTTCAGTATGGGATTCAACAAAATTACGAAGTTCCATTTTTTGGAAATTTTCTAAGTTCCAGATCTGCACATTGTCACTAGTAAAAGCCTAGGTCCACAAAATTACCTTATTTTACCATTACTCAAGGATACTACAGATAATTAGACAATAATCAAGTTGCCTGGTAATCAATTTTAATCGGATGGAAAAGTATTTCTAAATGTGGATGTATAACTCAATTTCAGAGGTGGTAAGATGGGTGGGTCAAGTAACCAGTCGAAATTGGCTCAGCTTGAAGATGGGTCATATTTAGTCCGGTTGATCCCTTCATACTTTTGTGTACATTAATAAAACTGTTTTTAAACAAACTAACGTGTTAAGTATGAATGAAAAAGAATGTATCAATATTATACTATATTTTCCACTAATCAGTTTCAGGAAGTTTTATGAATTAAAATTTAAGTTTATCCGACTTTCAGCCCGTTTAACCCGTATCCTATCAGCTATATTACTTGATTTGACCGTTTGACCCATTCGAGATCAACGGGAACCCAAATCAGCACATTTATAAGTGGGTTGAAATTGCCACCTCTACGCGCATGCAAGATAATTTCTTAAATTCACTAAGTTAAACATACCATTTTTGCCTCGGGTGTGATCCGTTCTATTATAGAGCTAGAATTAAAAGGTACCCATCCACTAAAGATAGCACCCCCACCAAGAGTTTTTGGATATAGCAGAACACTAGCCAAGGTCAAGGCACCTGCAACATTCATAATCATGTTAATGTTGTTTCCACACAAAGAAATACGCATGCTTGTGTGTGTGTGTGTGTGTGTGTGTGTGTGAGAGAGAGAGAGAGAGAGAGAGAGAGAGACCTCCTTGACTAAATCCACAAATAAACACATTTTTGGGGTCAATTCCAGCAGCCACCTTCTTGTCAATCATTGAATGCACATTTTGAACTGCTTTAAGTAACGAACTTTCATCCACAGGAGAGTTCTGCACATTCAGCACAGTTGAAAGTAGAGCTTGTAATATAAGTTTGCATATGTTGTTATTACATTCTAAACAAATCTATTTTGTTTAAGTTGACCATGTCTAAGACTATGAACGATAAGATGGCAATTGCCCAAAAAACAAATAAATTGTCATTTGAAGCTCGTAGGAGATAAAAACGTAAACTGAATGTAAAAAATGCAAGATATTGAAAACTAAAAAGCAAATGGGTTGATATGGATTGTGTCTTTAGATTGCTTAAGTTCACATGATACAGGGATTCTAAAAAAAAAAACAGGAGACCAGAATCATATATGGAAGAAAAAAACTTACAGCTGTTATCGGTATCTCATGAATGTCAAACCATGAAGGCATCACAGCCCCATCTGTATAGATTATAGTTAAGACATCATATATATATAATATATAGTATAAAAAGTTTTAAATAAAAGAATCATTCTGATAAATACTGCACACCATCTGCAGAGTGAAAGAAGATACACCGACATTAGACCATGCAACATTGTTGCTATGGGCTATGGCATATCTTATAAAAAGGATTTTAAATGCCTGTACTACCAATGCCAATGAGGCAATGAGTAAGGGTGACTTGTACATATATAACTTCCATGACATTTCAGAAATTGTGGCATGTAGCAATTTTCCAAGGCTAAATCTATCACAACTTATTTACATCAAAGCCCACAAGAAGCAAATTCACACTTGTGGATCCATCTAGTTGGGGTAGGCAATAAATACTGCTATGAATTAAGGGTCTTGCAGTGTTTGCTATACCACATACTGGTAGACACATGCACATTATAATTCTGTTGCATAAAAAATAAATAAAATAACATTGTTTTACTACATGTGTATTATGTCAACAAATAAAGATTGGGATTAGTAGTTTGAACAAGACACGGATTTTTAACATATCATGGACCTAAGACTAGAGCGTAGAGGACAGTTCTTGGCCCGATACAATCTGGTTTCACTTTGTGAGTTTCAACAGTTGTAAGTTTGGACCAGATTTTCACACCCTTGTCATTATCTAGGAGAGCTTACTTATCTATCGAAAATAAGTTATCTTCATTTAGTGCTATTATATTCAATATATTGTTCAGTTCCTTGAAATTAATATTTCAACTCACAACTCATAAGCATATCAATGCAAACGACACGATATACTTAAACGAGCATTCTATTTCTATAAGTCAACCAAACATGATATTGGAGTTGCAATCTATTTCTATAAGTCAACCAAACATGATATTGGAGTGTAACTACCTCTTTTCATTTCTCTGCTCACCAAACACACCGTAACCTTTGTACATGCTGATACGTGGCGGGTGGAATGATTTGATGACATACGAAACAGACATTTAATAACCGGGAACAAGTGATATGACTTGGATAAAGTTGCCACCACCAAGCCTAACAATCTGAATAATTTGTGTATAAAGTACTTAAACACCACCAAGAATATTCAAATTGGCGAAAGAAGATGGTATTAGTGATAAAGCTCTAGCACCACAGTAAGAACATTCAACAATTGACTCCTTTCGTGTATTAAAAACACTCAAACAAGCTTCAATAGCTTACTTTTTACTATCATTATATGGTAGCCTATATATAGAGGCTAAAAGGAAATCAACATATAACTTACGGAAAATGAAAAGACTAGACTTAAGAACTACTTAAATATAATAAAAGCATAATAAATATCTTTAATGTAGCTTAAGACTCAATTAAAATGAGTTGATTGCAAGCTTAAATGTTACAAAGACTCGAATAATGGCACTTCAAGTCTTCATGGTCTTCAATTGAGACTTTATTCATAAAATGTATCTTCATTCTCCAATGAGGTTTAAACCCAAACGTAGGAGACTTAAAATTAGACCCAAAATAAATATGGTTCTTAAAATGGGTTTGTTTTGCAATAGTTGAATATTGTACGTAAGAGGACTTGGATGCCCCCACATCACATGCTACCTTTTGTTGGGCGAACGTTCTCCCTTGCAAGTAGTTATAATTAACAAGTATTGGCGTCCATATATAAAGCTACCTTTCAACTTCGATGAGACCCTCCAATCACAAAGCTTGAAACTTATCATTCTTCCTAAAGATTTCGGCTTTATTGTATTTTAGATGTAATTTTTTGAATGAATAAACACTTGGTTCAACTTAGATTATAAAATTATCTTGCTAATCTCCCAAACATAACTAAGCTCTTAATAGGCATGCCCATTTTACTTTTGATATATTTTTTTAATTTATATAAGAATTTCACGACAAAAGAAATAGTTGTTATGTTGCCTGCCTCGATCTTATCGTATGACTAGCATCCTCATGTCTCAGTTAGTTACATATAGGTGGTGTTTGAGACTGCTCATTAGTGCTTATTTACTTACGATATAAGTAAGTACCACAGCCGCAGGGCCGGCTTGCGTATTTTGGGGGCCCTATGCGATTATCATAAAGTAGGCCTTAAAGGAGAAATATATGTAAATTCAAAAAATGTTATAAGTATACACTACTTAAAACAGTGAATAAACGACGAGTACCAAATGCCGTTATCTCAAACAAAATAATGGAACGCAAGTTATTATTTTAACAAATGTTATTCTTCAACTTATAAAAGTTGATAGTTTTAACTAAATGCATGTACCATAACCTTTTTAAAAAAATTTACATTCAATGATATATATTAAAATATTTTTGGTTAAAGCACGTCATTAATTTTCAAAACAAAATATGCAGTATAAAGGTAAATAAGATACAAGCAAATTAGCTATTTTGGAAAAAACATAGAAAGAAACATTAGAATAGAGAGGTCTATTAATAAATATAAAAAAAAAAATGCTAGGAGTGGGATTAGAACCCCCACCATCCGAGTTAAATGTAGACTCCAAAACCAATTTAGGTGCTTTTGACTTTTTATAAAGTTTTCCACTAGCAAATATATATACATACTTTCAAATTTGGAGGCCCTCCACAAATGGAGGCCTTGTGCCGCACAGACGGCCCATGCTCTCCTCCGGGCCTGCTTCTAAGTGCATACTCCTTACAAAATAAACAGGTAAGCATTTTCAAAAGAGTACTTTGATCTGCTTAACGTGTTTAAAGATAAACACAATAAGCAGATGAATACTTGAATAAGCAATCCCAAACATTTCTTTAGTTTGTAGGGGTTTTGTTAATCATAGCCCTTATGGCTGTCAATAAATTCAATTATATGCATTAACTACAGTAACAGCCAAACCATCACTCATTGTAACATGTAACCGTAAAGTACAGCACCTTATGCATCAAATTTAATTAACACTATCAATACCATATGGGAGATGATTCGTACACCACCTAATTTTATCCATACACCAATAAACCTGTTATACAGTACACTACAAGCACAATTAGTGGTAAATAGATAAAAGAAGGTGGTGCACAAATCACTTCTCGTACCATATACCTAATTTATGTCTTTCTGTGTGGTTAATCTCTCCTTGACATAAAGCTAAATCATTAGGCACAATAAGGAACTCCTAATACAAAAACCGAAACCCTAAAAAAATAAACTCTAAAAATATACATTACTTAAATGCTCAACAACCAAATGTAAAACAAACAAACAAACAAAAAAAGTACTTACAATTACAAGAAACGGGTTGAGAAGGAGCAGAAGGGAAAGACCATTGAGTGTTGTTGAATTGAGGGGAAGTGAAGATGGATTGGATGGGTTCATTGGCTGGACCGGAGTCACCTAAACCGTGTAACCATAATATGAAGCTTCCAGACCCCATTGACTTTGACTTTGAAGAATTTAGGGTTGTAGATTGAGGAGATGATGGAAATGAGAGGAAAATTGTAAAAATGGTGATGAAGAAAGTGAGGGTGAGCAGGGCAACTGGTTTTAATAATAAAAGTAATGGTTTTTTCATTTTTATTGTTGGGTTTTAGCCCTTCCATGGGGTTTTTGGCTTTTAGCCCTATACTAGGGACGATTAGTTTGGTTTTGTGTGTTTTTTTACGGATTTCTTTCTTTGCTTTTTATATCTATACTATACACCCTTTGTCCCAATTTAATTGTCCATCTTTCCTTTTTGGGATGTCCCAAAATAATTGTCCACTTTCAATTTCAACCAATCAGAAAATATTTAAGTGGAGAATATTGAAATCTTATTGGTCAGCACAGTAATCAATGTACCCTTATTAAACTGTGTGCATATTGAAAGTGGACAATTAAATTGGGACGGAGGGAGTATAATATAAGGGAGTTAGCGATGATGTCATCGCGCTGATTTGGCCCAATCTAAAGAAGCGATGACGTGGTAATTTTTAATTTCTTTTGTTTACTTAACTAATTAAATTAAATTAATTAGCAGCTGTAAATAAATTGGGCTTGGTGCAATGTTATTTCCTAAGCATACATAGATCCACGCTTTTGTCAGACTGCTTGAAAAGGTTTTTCACGCCTCCTCTCTCTATCGACATCTCTGCAACCAATAATTCAAATCTGTATAATTCTTTTCAGCTTATTAATCAGATTTCACCTCTATCATATTTTTCATCTCCATATTTATCATGTTTTCTCTGAAATTGTTTGTGGCTTCTTCAAGAATCTATCTCAAGTTTCCACTTCACAATATATTCCGTGTTCATTCTACATCCGCTTTCTATTGAAAGATATGAGGTCGTGGATGTTAGGTTCTTTCAATCGATTTCTCCAGTAAGGTTTTGATGTTATTTCTCAATAGTTTTCAATAAAACTATAATCTAAACTAATTTTTCAATAATTTAATATGGTGGATTCCGATTTCGTTGTTGTTTCAGGTATGTAGGAGGATTTCAATTCTTTTGCTAAAGGTTGATTCGGTTGAATGATCTTTCTTCTTCTTCTTCTTCTTCCTGTTTTTCACTTAATATTCTTTTCTTCTTCAATCGGCCTATGTTTCCTTGATTTTTAGCAAGGTTAGTTTTTGCCATATATATCAAGAATGAATATTTTTGCCAGGTCTTTTTTCCTTGCCAGGACATCTTTCCAACATATTTTTCCAGCACTTCTTCAGCTTCTTCCACCTTAATCTGCATCGATTTGTTTCAGGTAATACAACTATTCATGTTATGATTTTAGAATTTCTTTCACCGTATGATTACATGGATATGTAATTTTGTTCCATTGTAATTTCTGAAATTGCAGTCTCTAATAGTTAAAATAGATTTTGTTTTATGTATTTTCACTAAAAACTTAATTTGATGAACAACAATTATTTTGCACTCTAACTATTTGATTAAATGCTTCAATGGAAAAGGAATTAAAAAATGTCTGAAATGCTTCACCTTGGTTATTTTTAGGTGCATATAATCTGTTGCAATGTTGAAGTGTGATGTCTTATCTTGGATTCAAGTTTGCATTCATTGATTTTGTATAGTTATGGTTGTAATCATTCTCATGTTTCAATATGTTGTAGGAGGATTTGATGATGATTTAGCCCAAGCAAATCTGAGATGCATACAAAAAAGTTTCATTCAAGGCATTAAAAATTCTATTTATAATCTCATGCTTCATTATAATCTCATGTTTCAATATGTTATAGAGTGTTTAGCTGTCTATTGATTTAGTTTTCATTTTTTGGAAACGTAACTATAACATGTTTAGATAGCTCCAACATTATATTCATTATGACTGTGTTTAGGTGTACTGGTGTATCGTTCCTCACCTATATGCTTCAAAGGGCATAGCAAAGTTTTTCACTCTCATCCATATTTTAGAGGTATACATTTTCTATTTACGGTGTCAGTTATTTGAATTTAGTTCGTTTCAAAGGCATGTCTGTTTGTAGTTAGTAGTTGTGGCATGACAATCATGTTTGGTCAACTAATGGGCTGTAATACATAGTGAACTATTGGTTTAGCATGTGTTGATTCAAAAATACTTATTAGTTTTAAGGGTCCTTTAAAATTGTTAAATGTGTTAACTGATTGTTGAAACATCAACGAATATGAATAGCAGCTAAAGAGCAGAAATTAAACATTGGGATAAAAGCATAATAGTTGGTTTTTATAAATTATAGAAGGGGGTTTTGGTTCAGTATGTATTGATTATGTATGCACATAGAAAATTTGTATTAATATATATTTTTTATTTATGTGCTCTCGAATCTCTTGAAAGCGAAATCTTTTGGTTCAGTATGTATTGCTTGAATTGAATTGCCGTAAAGCTTTGTTTGTTTCAAGTTTCTGTCTTTTAAAGCTTTGTTTGTTTCAAGTTTCTGTCTTTTAAAGCTTTGTTAATTTCAAGGTATTTTGATCATCATTATTGCAACAATTTTATTAGTATACTTTTCAGTAAGTTGGTCTGACCATCAGTCGGGTCCACTGGTGGGTTGTATTATGGGTCTATAACTTGGTGTGGGTCATTGTCATTCTTCAATTGGGGCTCTCATGTATCTAAGTTTAATCGTAAATTCCCATTCTTTAATTGGTGTTCTAATATGTCTAAGACTAATCTTAAATAATGATTTTGTATATCCCTGGGGTTCATGTGATATTCATATGTTTCTGAAACTATTTCCTTTCAATGTACAGATGTGATATGGAGATCGCATTGCCATGCTTAACTAACTTTTAGATGTATGAGAGGGTAAGGATGCATGAATTATTATAAAAGTTACATTCTATGATTTTTTATGAGGGATGGCAAAATGGTCGATTCATTTTTTTATGATAACTAAGCTCTCTAATTTAATGTCTTAATTCAACTTTTGTTGCTCATGATGTTCATGTGTTGTAGATTTCCAGATGATGAAAGGAAGTGTTTGATGAATTTGTTACAATAATGAAAACATTTTATTGTTGTATACTTGTGTCATACAAGTATACTATACAGTGTTATTGTGTAAAATTGGGTAGATCAACTATCCAATTGGTTATATAAGGCTTTTTGTGTAATATACTCATACCAGTTAACTTCAAAACCTTATACCACTTGAATGAATAGCTAAAAAAAGTATGAAATTTGTACGATGACTTTATATTATATTTTTTGACAAACCCGTGTATACACGGGTCAATAAACTAGTAAATTATAAATGTTAGTCTAGTAAAGTATGAGTTATGAAGCTCATGGTTGCCATAAGATGTCTACTATATATAGAGGTGTCTGTTTTGAATAAGGGAGGGATTGGGAACGGATATAGGTTTGAAAGATGATAAGGAACGGAATGGGAATGGGAATGGAAAAGGGAAAGCGAATACTATGCAATGCAAAGAATATTCCTTAGTATTACCTTTTGCCATAAATGTTGTTTGGTTCATACAACTATGAGTAGGAGTGAAAAGATGGGTCGGGTCAAATTAACGGGTTCAAAATACCCGACATGAATCCGGCATGATTTGATAAAACGGGTTGTGGGTCAAAAGTACCTAACCCGTACATAATATTTACCCCGTTTAGATAAACGGGTCAAATGGGTTACTGAGTTGATAGGTTGTTTCGGTTCAAGTGAGTCAAAATAATGGTTACTTTTGGGTTGGTGGGTCGACCCGTTAACCCTTATCTTTGACCCAAGTTTAACTTAAAAAGTAAACGCGCTACAAGTTTCGGGTTAGCCGATCGACGGGTCAAAAGTACCCATCCTGGACACAGCATTCATAATAGTTTGGGTAAACGGTCAAACGGGTTAATAGGTTGGCATGTTGATTCTGGATTAATCTCCGGTTGTTTCTGTAACACCCACCTTAGGGGTCTGGTGATATCCTGGTAAATTCCTAACTTTAAATTTTTATTTAATGTGTTAGGAATGATTCTATTATATTATGTTATTTGTGAATGTTAGTTAAAAGATCAAATAACTTATTGTGACAAGTAAACTATTGATTGTTTTAAATTTATATAAATGAAGGGGGGGAAATAGTTGGAATCGCAAATGATTTTTAGGTTCCAGACAATAGGTTTAGAAGGGGACTAATTTTTAAGGGATATATTGGGGTCGGTTAGAGAATGAGCCGACTTAACTTTCCTATTTTCCCAAGGTATCCATACCTTTCTCATTGTTTTCTAAACTTAGTAAGAAATCTCAAGAAAGTAAAATAAACAATATGGCTTAGAGTTTTGATTCAATTTTACCATCATAATCATCTATATTCTTCCTAATCAAGTTGTAAGATTGATTATTGATTGATTATTTTTGGATTTTGATTTTGATTGAAATTGTTAAGGGTTAATGATTAATTGTGAAGTTAGTGATTGAATAAATGATACTTGATGTTATATGAAGCTTGTTTGATCATTGATGCTAGTTAAGGTGGTAGAATAGTTAGAATCTGAGTTATGTGTTTGGATTGGAAAGTTTGAACAGAGTTGTAGGTTGCTGGAGAAGGGGTGGTACCCGGCGGGTAAGCGGGTTTTGGTAGTTACCCGGTTGGTAACACAACTATCCGGTGGGTAGTTGAAAATGTTGGGTACCCGGCTGGTAATCAGGGTACCCGGCTGCTACTAGAGGCTTAAAACGAAGACTGCATTCTGTTACCACTTTTGCAAATTCACTCGGCTAGTTCTTTAGGAACCTGGCTGTTTGTCCTCATTACCCGGCGGGTAAAGTGGGTACCCGGCGGGTACTTTAGTGTTTTCAGTATTTTTGAAATTTAAACTTTGTTGGGTTTCTGAATATGTATTATGTTCGGTAACCTTTGTCAGATTGTGACTTTTGTTTAGTTTAAGAACTTGAGTTGTATAAGTTCCACGTTGGTTTAAAAAGTGTAATGCTATACTTTTGAAATAAACTGACTTGTATTTTACGTGTAAGGTTGATCATTTTATATGAATGTATAATAATGATTAGAACCGGGAATTGAGTAAGAATTTGAGAGATAACACATGTTTAATTGTGATTCTGTTTCAGCTTAAGTATTTATGCTGTATAAGTATCGTATGGGTTTAAGCTATGTAATGCTTATTTGTTTAATGTTATGAACTTGAATTAAGTCATATATATTATGGGACGAGTTACTAACTCATTAATTATTTGTATTCTCAGACATGGAGAAGACTCAGTAATATTAGACTTCTGAGTTAACGGCTGAGGTAACGGTGAGTGGATCTGTAATCCTCAGTGTGATTTAGTTGTAACAGGTTTGGTTACAACGGGTAAACGTAGTGTTACCATTTATAGACTGTTTAATCTGCCATGATGTTACTACTGTTGATAGACTGATTAGTTTGACATAATGCCATGATGATTATGGATTATGTGATACGTGGCCATTGGGCATATGTGATTTATTCAGAGGTCAACACTGGTTGGGCTTGGTTGCTATTGTTGGGCCGGTTGAGGTTCCATGTACATATCGTTAATAGGAATCTGTGTTGTGTGAAGATAGCAACAAGCTATCGGTTAACCTCTGTATTGGCCCGCAGTTGGTTGATAAGTGTTCTTGGAGGGTGCCTCGAGAACCACCGATCCTCTTTGACGCTATGTGTTTATGATGATTTGATGTAAACATGGTTGTTATGCTAAGTTGTGATGTTGGTTATTTATTTACTCACTTAGCTTTATGCTAATCCCACCACCCTACTTCTTGCAGGTTATGATTTGATATAACGGGCTGGCAAGAAGCTTTGTTTGGGACGGAATGTTTGACCAGGCTTTACTCTGATATTGGTTTTGGGATGAGTCCAAGTTGTGTTTTGAATTATATAACACCCGATTTGACTTGCTGGAATTTGAAATAGTTAACTTTCATGTATAATGTGTAGTGTAAATTATTAATGTATGTTGACCTACGCTTCCGAGGTATAGTATATTAAAAAAAAAATGGTTCTCAAATATGGGGTGTTATAGTTTCGTTGGTTTCGGGGTAAAACGAGTTAAATTTAATGGCCTAATTTTATGTTTGATTAGTCAACCCGTTAACTTGAAACTTGACCTGAATCCGACCCTGAATGTTAAACGGGTTGTAGAGTTGAGGTTTTGTCATTAGCGGGTTGACAGGTTGAGATGAGTATATAAATGTTACTCCCTCCGTCCCAAATCTATTGTCCCCTTGTTGACTTTGAAGTCTTTCTCTTCCAACTTTGACCTTCAATATTTTTGTTTGTGTTATATAATACTTGATGCAAATATACCAATGAAAATACATTCAAAATCCAATCAATTCATATATTTTGCATCAAATATTATATAACACAAACAAAAATATTGAAGGTCAAAGTTGGAAGAGAAAGACTCCAAAGTCAACAAGGGGACAATAGATTTGGGACGGAGGGAGTATATGTTATGATGATTTAGGTATTGACACCCGTAACCCCCAATTTGGCGGGGAATGAATGATTACCCACTAATGGGTAATGATTGATTGCACTATATTAAATCAAACATCATTATTCATTATCTTTCTCATTCCCCACCCCTTAATACCCCTAGCCAAACACCCCTTAAAATTTTAATCAAACACACATAAGACGAATAACATTATCAAGGATATCATAGTAAGAGCATAATAGCACAATAGTTACTTTAATAAATCTTCGACTCTGAGATTGAAAAATAACAATGTAAGCATGTTCCGTCCTTATATGGCTTTTGGGTTTTAACGAAGGTTAAAATTTCTATGTTTTTATATATTAGAAAAATATAAGTGTTAAGTAAGAGATATAGTTAGCTAAAAAAGAAGAAGTGATGTGCTAAATCTAGTTATAAAATTTATCGTTGATAAGTAAACCAAAAAGTACCGAGCTAGACCACAACACAACCGGGCAGTGGACCCTGTCGAGTAATAGTATAGTATGGTAAGTTTGGGTTCGAACACAGGGAACTAGATTGGATGATCAATGTAAGTGTGAGCAATTTAAAAAGAGAAAATAAAATGTGGTTGGTTGTGTGACCGAATTGTCACGATGCTTTAAAACTACACTTAATCTTTCAATGAGAAAGGTGGACTCAGGAAGAGTCAAATTAGTTGTTTGGAACTTTTCAAATATTAAAAACAATGCTTGCTTGGATTATTTCACTAGTGATTTTGGGGTGTAGAATTATAACCGGTTAAGACATATGCTAATGGGTAACATTCATCAAACCTAAGCTCAAAGTTCTCTGAGACCTATAGTTCAACTTCAATTAACAAACCTATGATCAATCAAGTAACGGACGCTCGCCATGGTTACAAACTTGCACAATTTAACTAAATCATTTGACACATTCCAAAGTTACGTTCACAATTTTGTTCAATTATTTTTAGACAAATAATCAATAGCAATTCACTAGGTTGAAAACGTTCGCTATATCAATTAGTAAATTACCAAATGGCCAAATTCTAGAGATTAAGCTCAATCACACAAGGTTCTCCGATTAACATAAATTAAGATTTTAAGAGTTTGCAAATCAACCACACAACAAACATTCGCTATAATTGCTAGCTTATATTTATTTAACTAATTGTTGTTACAATTACCAAATGCTTTGTTCCACAATTGACAAACAACTTATTTAGGTACTTTTAAGAAGCAACAAACGTTCGCTATAATCACTTAGTGAAAATGCCCAAAGTTTCATAACAACATCAAGCTAAACTCTTACAAACTCATAGTTGATTCACAAACTCACACATAAGTTAACAACAAAAGATACACACCCCTAAGCAACTAGCTATTTCATCCAAACAAGCATATAAATAACTAGCCACTCATAGTGTAACATCCCCAAATCAGTCCTAGAATAAAAAGGTATTTTCTTTAAATTATTTATGCAATTTATAATTTTTACCTGTGTTTAAATTTTTAAATTTAATAGGTAAATGAGCCTCAGGAAATATTGTGACTATTGAAATGTTAGCTGTTTTAGATAATTTTAGGTGACGGTAAAATAAAATAATTTTCACGCATTTGAAATTGAGGTTCCAGACAATAGATTTAGGACGGGTATAATATTTCACTGTATATGAGTTAGGTTGAAATGTTGGTCGACCTTTATTCCTTCATTTCCTGATTCTGGTTAAAAATCTTCAAGAACACACACTTATAAACAAATTGAAAAATCTGAACTTGATCATAACTGGAGCTGTGAATTTGTTGAAGCCACTGAATTCATCTTCTTCTTCTTCATCTTGTTCATCTAGTTTTCTCCATTTCCATTGTAGGTAATTGTTTTGTGTTCTTGAGCTCAATTGGTGAAAGTAAGTAGAAAACTTATGCATGTATGATCAATTGTACTTGAATGGATTGTAGTTACTGAAATTGACATCATCATCTTCTTGTTCTTGATTTAAATGCAAATTTCTTAGGTTTCAAGTATAAAAGTGGGTTCTTGTTAAATCTAAATGAATGAATTAGGTTATATGTGAATTTAGTTGAATTAGATGGATTTGATACTTGAATGCTTGTTGTATGATACTATTAGATGATATTAGAAGTTTATGTAACCTTTGGAATAACTCAAATCTGAGTTTGATGATGATATTGTGGTAAAAATGGAGTTAGGGTTCGTGCAGGTTGGTACAGGTGATTTTGGGCATGCGAACGCGATCCCACCAACTTGACCTGGATCGCGTTCCTTAGTTATAAACTGGATCCTTCGTGTTTTGGTCATGTAAACACGATCCTGACCCTTAACCCGGATCGCGTTCCTCAGTGGTTTTCGGTAACAGAAAATTTTGTGATGGGGAACGCGATCCCGAACCCCTGACCCGGATCGCGTTTGTATTTGTTATTTTGACGAATTTGATGTTTTGTGAAATTGTTAGAATTCAATACTTATATCATTTATCCATTGATAATTCTTGATTATTGATGTAAGTATTTAAATATAGATATAATTTGAATTATGAAACAAGTTATTAACTTGTGTTTTGATTGTGTTTACAGAGGCACCGAAGACTCAATAAAATAAGATCTTTGAGTTGGAGACGGAAACAAGACAGGTGAGTGGACTGGTTCTCACAATTTAATCTTGGTGTTAACAGTTAGTTGCATCAATTTTTAAGCTGCTGGTATTGACTGATTTATCGTTACAATAATGATAGGATTGTTGATTTAACTTGTAGTTTGATAGATTGATTGTTTGCTAGTGAATAATTCCATGATAGGTTGGAATGATAGAGGTCAATTTTGGGTTTAGTTGCTATAGGTTAATCCTTATGGGTCGGATGAACATTCGTTGTGAATTAACCCATATTGGTTAAAGATAGCAATAAACTATCGGTAAAAATCTCTGTATTGGCCTGCAGTTGATTATTAAGTGTTCTTGGAGTGCCACCGCGGACTGAGGGTATCTCAAGAACCACCGATCCTCTGTTTGATTGTTTATTTAGATGATTGTTGTGAATTGATTGTTATACTAAGTTAGATTGTTAGATTTAGTTCATTCACTTAGCTTTGTGCTAATTCCCCACCTACTTTTGCAGGTTAACTTTTGGGATATGATTAGGCAATGGTGTTGTTTTGAAGAAATGTTTGACAATGGGAACTCTGATCGTTTTGGATAAATTATGTTTTGTTAATATAACACCCAGTTATTGTATTAGCATTGTAATTATACTTAATACTTATGAACTTGTAATGTTTTGGTATGACTAAATGTCATATATATAATATTATATCTATATTGGTATGAATGGGATTTACGCTTCCGAAATAAAAAAAAAATAAAAAAAAAAATGTCTTAAATCATGGGGTGTTATACATAGTGACAGCAATCTTCAAACAAGTGCAAGAAATAAGTGGAATCATAATTAACTTAAATTAAAATGGAATGAAATTGTACCCAAAGGTGCTTGCACAAATTATAGTGATATTTGTTGCTGATGTTTTCCACAAATTAACAACAGTGATTTTTGATAAGTGAAGATGAGTGAAATTTGTGTTTCTTTTTGGTCGTAGTTTTTGTTGAGAGTCCAGAGAAAAACAAGAACCAAAGTAGTGTATCTCTCTCTGATGTTGTGTGTCTCCTTTTTTTCTTTTCTTCTTAGGGTTATAAAAACCCAGACTCTCCAAATCCAGAAGACCAGTGGACCATTCATGAGCGAGAAGTAGCTTGGACCAAAACATGGTTGGGGCATTAATTGCTTCTCCATGAAAAATCTCACACGCAGATAAAATCCAACAGATATCGAGCTCCCCCATTTATCCGCGAAGAAAGTGAACAGTACCCGCCAAATTACCCGAACGGGTGAGAAAAGTTACTCGGACGGGTGAGAAGACATACCCGGACGGGTCATACAAGTTACCCGGACGGGTGAGATGTGAAAAATCCAACTCTTCATCCACGGGCTCGTTGCTGTAACCATTTTGAACTAGGATACCCGTTTGCGTAAATTAACCCGATCGAGTGGATCACCTTACCCGTACGGGTGAGATTCCATACCCGGACGGGTCACGTTGTTTCCAGCCAATTACCCTAATATCGCATTAATTGCATTAACTGCAGCCTTAATCCACATTAATTACGCCCTAATCATGTATTAATTACGGCTGGGTCCATCTCATTAATGACGACCCTAATTCAGTGCGGGGATCTTTTCAGCTCATTTCTTCCTTTGCAATTTTAGCTCTATAATTCATCCAAACTTCACCCTTTGCATGCTTTTCCAAGTTTGGACCTGAGATAAATTTCCAAGCAAAATAAGTATCGAAAGTTCACAAAAATTCACTCAAATACATATGCAAAATAAATGATATCGCGATAGATTTATATAGACAAAATGAGCGATATCAAATATCCCCACACTTGAACTTTGCTTGTCCTCAAGCAAATCATCATTTTACCATTTTATAGCCCACTCTTGCAACATCATACGTGAAGATCAAGTTTATCAAAAACAATGCCTACACTAACCACCAAAGCAATTAGGCAAGCAACATTGTATCTTCTACACGGATTCCGGTATCTAATCCTTTTATTTCACAACAGCAGCAACAGGGTTATACATATCAGGCCTCGGGTCCTTTTCCTTCATCTGGTTATACTAATTATCAAATACCTATTCCACCTTTTCAACAGTTGAAGAAAGGTTGTTCTCTTAAAACCTTTATGTCTTGCAATCCTTCAACTTATTCTGGAAGTACCGATCCTACGGTCACTCTTGACTGGCTTCGCGATGTAGAGAGAAAACTAAATGTATGTCATTGTGAGGAGGAGGATAAGGTACCTTATGCGGTTCAACTATTAAAGGGTCAAGCCATGTCATGGTGGGATTCAATTACTGCACCATTATCTCCACAACAGTTGAATGATATAAGATGGTCAGATTTTCATGCTGAGATTTGCAAGCAATTTTGCTCGGAGTATAATCTTTCCAGGATTAGGCAAGAGTTTCTTGACTTACAAAAGACTGATCAAATGACGATTGATGAATTAATTAAGCAGTTTTCAGACAAGTTGCGGTTTGTGCAACAATGGGTTCCAACTGACCGGACCAAAATTGATCACTTTGTGAAAACATTACCTCCTGATTACCGTACCACAGTGAGACTAGCAGGTTCACTTTCTCAAGCTTATGATTTAGCTCGTTCGGTTGATGGGGATATTATGGCTAAAAGAGTGTTGAATAAAGAAAGGTATTCACAGAAAAACAAAGGAGATTCTTCGAGTAAACAGAAAGGACAAGGTAGTCAACAAAACAGGAGATCAAATCCAGGTATTCCAACGGATAGAAACTATTGTAATAGATGTCGAGCTAGACATAATGGTCCTTGTACTCCCCAGACATCTAGATGTGTTAAGTGTGGAATTTTTGGTCACGCTGCAAAGGATTGTACCTACCCAAATAGCGTGTGTTGGAATTGCCATAAAGAAGGGCATCGTGCAGGGGATTGTCCTGAGGCGAAGAGACAGAGTATGGGTACGGGTAAAGGTTCGCCATCATCTGGTCAAAAGAGGAAAAATCCACCAGTAGCTGCTAGCCGAGCTTTCCGAATGACAGTTGATGATGCTGTCGCCACTGAAGATGTCATCACTGGTACATTTCTCATAAATTCTATACCAGCTCGTGTATTGTTTGATTCTGGTGCCAATTGTTCGTTTATATCTGTGAACTTTTGTGATAGACTGAAATTGATCCCCTCTTTGATTGTTAAACCCTTAGAAGTTGAAATTGCTGACGGTAAATTAGTTCCTGTTACCACATCGGTAGCTGGAGCTAGTATACTTATTGAGGGTCATAATTTCTTAGTCTCCTTTTTGTTAATGCCAATTCCTAGTTTCGATGTAGTTATTGGTATGGATTGGTTAAGTTTGAATAAAGCCAACATTGATTGTCATAAAAAGATTATAAGAATTCCGATTTCTGATGGGTCATACGTCATGGCTCGAGGAGAACGAGTAAAGGGTAGTCTACCATTGATTTCCTTGTTGAAAGCTAGGAAATCTCTATCTAAGGGATGTGATTCTTATTTGGCATATGTGATAGATAGCAAGTTAGAAAAGAAATCTTTGACAAATTTTCCGGTGGTTTCTGAATACCCGGAAGTTTTTCCGGATGAATTGCCTGGTTTACCCCCTGTAAGAGATGTAGAATTTCAGATCGATTTGATTCCTGGTTCGACTCCTGTAGCTAAGTCTCCTTATAGATTAGCTCCTTCTGAAATCCGTGAGATGATGGGTTAAATTCAGGAACTGTTAGATAAAGAGTTTATTCGACCGAGTTCTTCCCCGTGGGGTGCTCCGGTATTGTTTGTTAAGAAAAAGGATGGTACTCTTCGAATGTGTATTGATTATAGAGAGCTCAATAAAAGAACAGTGAAAAACAAATATCCATTGCCCAGAATTGATGAGTTATTTGATCAGTTACAGGGATCATCCTATTTTTCTAAGATCGATTTGAGATCCGGTTATCATCAGGTACGAGTTCGTGAGGAAGATGTTCCTAAGACTGCTTTTCGTACCCGGTATGGTCATTACGAGTTCTTAGTTATGCCTTTTGGATTGACTAATGCTCCTGCTATTTTTATGGACTTAATGAATCGTGTATGTCGACCTTTTCTAGACAAGTTTGTGATTGTATTTATTGACGATATCTTGATTTATTCTAAGTCTGAGGCTGAACATGAACATCATTTAAGATTGATTCTTGAGATTTTGAAAAGAGAGCATCTTTTTGCTAAATTTTCCAAATGTGAATTTTGGCTCCGAGAGGTACAGTTTCTCGGGCATATTATTTGTAAGGATGGTGTCAAAGTAGATCCTTCCTAGGTGGACGCTGTTATGAATTGGAATGCTCCTAAATCACCTTCTGAGATCAAAAGTTTCCTTGGTTTAGCGGGTTATTATCGAAAATTTATCAAGGATTTCTCCAAAATTGCTGGCCCGTTAACCAAGCTAACTAGGAAGGATATTAAATTTCAGTGGGGAGATCAACAAGAAACATCTTTTCAGACTCTTAAACAGTTGTTATGTCAGGCGCCAGTGTTAGCATTACCTGATGGTTCCGAGGGTTTTGTGGTTTATTGTGATGCTTCTCATGCTGGTTTGGGTGCTGTCTTAATGCAACATGATCGTGTTATTGCTTACGCTTCTCGTCAGCTTAAAACTCATGAAAGAAATTACCCCACACACGATTTAGAGCTTGCAGCTGTGGTATTTGCGTTGAAAATCTGGAGACACTATTTGTACGGAACTAAATGTGTCGTATGCACGGATCATAAAAGCCTCCAGTACATGTTTTCTCAGAAAGAACTCAATATGAGACAGCGCCGATGGTTGGAGTTGATTAAGGATTATGACTGTGAAATCCGATATCATCCGGGTAAAGCTAATGTGGTTGCCGATGCTTTAAGCCGAAATGTACCTTCCGACCGAATTTATTTTATGTGTTTGGAAATATCTTCTGATTTGATTTCCCAGTTAAAAGCTGCACAGTTAGAGGCATTGTTGGATCAAAATTTAAAATCTGAGATTTTGTTGAAACGGAAAGATTTATTGATTGATGATTCTCGAGGATTGAAAACCTTCCAGTCTCGGGTTTGGGTTCCATTGATTGGGGGACTTCGGGATTTGATATTGTCTGAGGCACACAAATCGAGGTTATCTGTTCATCCAAGGAGTACGAAAATGTACAATGATTTGAAACCATTGTATTGGTGGCCAACTATGAAAACCGATGTTGCTCGAATGGTGGAGACTTGTCATATATGTTCCCAGGTTAAAGCAGAACATCAGAAGCCCTATGGTTCATTGAAACAGTTAGATATTCCGGAATGGAAATGGGAGCACATTACTATGGATTTCGTTACCAAGTTTCCCCGCACTCAGAAAGGTAATGATATGATATGGGTGATAGTTGATAGATTAACCAAGAGTGCACATTTTCTAGCCACCAGTGAGACGGCATCATTGACTCGACTTGCTCAATTGTACATTCATGAGATTGTTGTTAGACATGGTATTCCTTTATCCATTGTTTCCGATAGAGATTCTAGGTTTGTTTCTGGTTTTTGGCAGAGTTTGCAACGTGAATTAGGTACCAGAGTTAATCTTAGTACAGTTTATCATCCTCAGACAGACGGGCAGTCAGAGCGTACTATTCAGACACTCGAGGATATGTTGAGAGCTTGTGTACTTGAGTATGGCGGTTCTTGGGATTCACACTTACCATTGATAGAGTTTGCTTATAATAATTCTTATCATTCTAGCATTGGTATGCCGCCGTATGAGATGTTGTATGGGCGCCGTTGTCGAACACCTACATGTTGGTTAGAAGCGGGAGAAAAACAGTTTGCGGGTCCCGATATAGTTCAAATTACAGCTGACAAAGTTAAGATTGCTCGTGAGAAACTGAAAGCGGCACGTGATAGACAGAAACAGTATGCTGAACCACGTAGGCGACCTGTTGTATTTGTTGAAGGTGAATTAGTTTATTTAAAGGTTTCTCCGTGGAAGGGTGTTATTAGATTTGGTAAACGTGGGAAGTTAGCTCCCCGATATATTGGCCCATTTAGAATCCGTCAGGTGATTAATGAACAATCGGTTTCTTTAGATCTTCCGCCTGAATTAGCTGGTATTCACGATACGTTTAATGTTTGCTATTTAAGAAAGTGCAATGTGGAGGATCAATCCCAAATCCTTCCTTTGCAAGATCTTCGGGTTGACTCAAGTAAGAAATTGGTAGAAGAACCTGTCGAGCTTTTAGATAGGAAAGTGACCAAATTACGTAGAAAAGAAATTCCTATGGTTTTGGTTAAGTGGAAACATAGTTTGGGTGCGGATCTCACTTGGGAAACGGAGGAGAGTATGCGGGCTAGATACCCTAGTTTATTTGTATCTAGTTAGATTTCGGGACGAAATCTTTCTAAGGAGGGGTGATTTGTAACATCCCCAAATCAGGCCTAGAATAAACAGGTATTTTCTTTAAATTATTTATGCAATTTATAATTTTTACCTGTGTTTAAATTTTTAAATTTAATAGGTAAATGAGCCTCAGGAAATATTGTGACTATTGAAATGTTAGCTGTTTTAGATAATTTTAGGTGACGGTAAAATAAAATAATTTTCACGCATTTGAAATTGAGGTTCCAGACAATAGATTTAGGACGGGTATAATATTTCACTGTATATGAGTTAGGTTGAAATGTTGGTCGACCTTTATTCCTTCATTTCCTGATTCTGGTTAAAAATCTTCAAGAACACACACTTATAAACAAATTGAAAAATCTGAACTTGATCATAACTGGAGCTGTGAATTTGTTGAAGCCACTGAATTCATCTTCTTCTTCTTCATCTTGTTCATCTAGTTTTCTCCATTTCCATTGTAGGTAATTGTTTTGTGTTCTTGAGCTCAATTGGTGAAAGTAAGTAGAAAACTTATGCATGTATGATCAATTGTACTTGAATGGATTGTAGTTACTGAAATTGACATCATCATCTTCTTGTTCTTGATTTAAATGCAAATTTCTTAGGTTTCAAGTATAAAAGTGGGTTCTTGTTAAATCTAAATGAATGAATTAGGTTATATGTGAATTTAGTTGAATTAGATGGATTTGATACTTGAATGCTTGTTGTATGATACTATTAGATGATATTAGAAGTTTATGTAACCTTTGGAATAACTCAAATCTGAGTTTGATGATGATATTGTGGTAAAAATGGAGTTAGGGTTCGTGCAGGTTGGTACAGGTGATTTTGGGCATGCGAACGCGATCCCACCAACTTGACCTGGATCGCGTTCCTTAGTTATAAACTGGATCCTTCGTGTTTTGGTCATGTAAACACGATCCTGACCCTTAACCCGGATCGCGTTCCTCAGTGGTTTTCGGTAACAGAAAATTTTGTGATGGGGAACGCGATCCCGAACCCCTGACCCGGATCGCGTTTGTATTTGTTATTTTGACGAATTTGATGTTTTGTGAAATTGTTAGAATTCAATACTTATATCATTTATCCATTGATAATTCTTGATTATTGATGTAAGTATTTAAATATAGATATAATTTGAATTATGAAACAAGTTATTAACTTGTGTTTTGATTGTGTTTACAGAGGCACCGAAGACTCAATAAAATAAGATCTTTGAGTTGGAGACGGAAACAAGACAGGTGAGTGGACTGGTTCTCACAATTTAATCTTGGTGTTAACAGTTAGTTGCATCAATTTTTAAGCTGCTGGTATTGACTGATTTATCGTTACAATAATGATAGGATTGTTGATTTAACTTGTAGTTTGATAGATTGATTGTTTGCTAGTGAATAATTCCATGATAGGTTGGAATGATAGAGGTCAATTTTGGGTTTAGTTGCTATAGGTTAATCCTTATGGGTCGGATGAACATTCGTTGTGAATTAACCCATATTGGTTAAAGATAGCAATAAACTATCGGTAAAAATCTCTGTATTGGCCTGCAGTTGATTATTAAGTGTTCTTGGAGTGCCACCGCGGACTGAGGGTATCTCAAGAACCACCGATCCTCTGTTTGATTGTTTATTTAGATGATTGTTGTGAATTGATTGTTATACTAAGTTAGATTGTTAGATTTAGTTCATTCACTTAGCTTTGTGCTAATTCCCCACCTACTTTTGCAGGTTAACTTTTGGGATATGATTAGGCAATGGTGTTGTTTTGAAGAAATGTTTGACAATGGGAACTCTGATCGTTTTGGATAAATCATGTTTTGTTAATATAACACCCAGTTATTGTATTAGCATTGTAATTATACTTAATACTTATGAACTTGTAATGTTTTGGTATGACTAAATGTCATATATATAATATTATATCTATATTGGTATGAATGGGATTTACGCTTCCGAAATAAAAAAAAAATAAAAAAAAAAATGTCTTAAATCATGGGGTGTTATACATAGTGACAGCAATCTTCAAACAAGTGCAAGAAATAAGTGGAATCATAATTAACTTAAATTAAAATGGAATGAAATTGTACCCAAAGGTGCTTGCACAAATTATAGTGATATTTGTTGCTGATGTTTTCCACAAATTAACAACAGTGATTTTTGATAAGTGAAGATGAGTGAAATTTGTGTTTCTTTTTGGTCGTAGTTTTTGTTGAGAGTCCAGAGAAAAACAAGAACCAAAGTAGTGTATCTCTCTCTGATGTTGTGTGTCTCCTTTTTTTCTTTTCTTCTTAGGGTTATAAAAACCCAGACTCTCCAAATCCAGAAGACCAGTGGACCATTCATGAGCGAGAAGTAGCTTGGACCAAAACATGGTTGGGGCATTAATTGCTTCTCCATGAAAAATCTCACACGCAGATAAAATCCAACAGATATCGAGCTCCCCCATTTATCCGCGAAGAAAGTGAACAGTACCCGCCAAATTACCCGAACGGGTGAGAAAAGTTACCCGGACGGGTGAGAAGACATACCCGGACGGGTCATACAAGTTACCCGGACGGGTGAGATGTGAAAAATCCAACTCTTCATCCACGGGCTCGTTGCTGTAACCATTTTGAACTAGGATACCCGTTTGCGTAAATTAACCCGATCGAGTGGATCACCTTACCCGTACGGGTGAGATTCCATACCCGGACGGGTCACGTTGTTTCCAGCCAATTACCCTAATATCGCATTAATTGCATTAACTGCAGCCTTAATCCACATTAATTACGCCCTAATCATGTATTAATTACGGCTGGGTCCATCTCATTAATGACGACCCTAATTCAGTGCGGGGATCTTTTCAGCTCATTTCTTCCTTTGCAATTTTAGCTCTATAATTCATCCAAACTTCACCCTTTGCATGCTTTTCCAAGTTTGGACCTGAGATAAATTTCCAAGCAAAATAAGTATCGAAAGTTCACAAAAATTCACTCAAATACATATGCAAAATAAATGATATCGCGATAGATTTATATAGACAAAATGAGCGATATCAAATATCCCCACACTTGAACTTTGCTTGTCCTCAAGCAAATCATCATTTTACCATTTTATAGCCCACTCTTGCAACATCATACGTGAAGATCAAGTTTATCAAAAACAATGCCTACACTAACCACCAAAGCAATTAGGCAAGCAACATATGTATAAGCATTATAAACTCGAGATGTTTTAATTTGTCAAGCCCGAATGCACGACCTAGCACCTCACATAAGGATAAGTGTTTAAGTCACTCACTCTCAACCTACAAGACTACAAGGTAAGGAAGTAAGCAATGTAACACTCAATCAAGCCAAGTCGTGATGCAATGTTACCATAGGCTTGCACAAGGATCAAATCTCCACCGTCTTGGTGTGAGCACCAAGTAAGATCTCAAAGGAGGTATCCTAAACGTGTGTTGTAACAAATGTAGGCTAGATATGGAATTGGGCATGTCAGACACAATAATTGGTGAAAAACGGTAGTCAAGACCCGTGAAAAACGTGGAAATGTTACCTATTGGTTTAAACACGTGACAGTAATGAAACTTGGGATTCTCGTGCTAAATCAATTCAAATTATTACTTGTTCTCATTTATAACTTATACTTCAACAATTGCACATAAATAACCCAAATTGATTTTTCACATTTTATTGGAATAATTGCATTCTATGACTTTCTATGAATCTTGTGTAACGAACTTTCGGACCAACCATCCTAGACCGGATAAAGGCCTTCGGCGACTAGGTGTAAAACACCCCTCGGGAACTACTTGTTCAGGAATTCAAAGGCCATTTAGTTGACTACAATCATCCAACCATAAACTTTAAGCATAATAATTAAATTCTATTCATTTAATTGTTTCCAACCTCAATCATAGAATTTAACACTAGAATCCCAATTCAAAACGATTTAAGTCACATTTTGGTAAAACTCAACATAAGTTCCAACTAGGCAACATCTTATAAAAGTAAATGGTTCGGGAATTGACTACACAAAAATAAGGCTAATATTTAGTGGATTGAATGTGGAAGTTTTCTAGGGGTTTCTTAGCACTAAAAATGAGTGCTAACGACCTGTGTAAACTGGATATAAATGGTTTTAAAGCAAAATAAAATCAAAAATTCCTAAGAATACCTCCTCGTCTTCGACCCCACCTAAATCACATTTCTGTGATCCCACAGCGATCTCGAAATGCATCACTAGGGCAAGTTCTAGAACAAACTACAATCACCGGCACACTCATAGCAACAAACAATATAAACACTAAAGGTAAGTGTTTTTCTCAATTAGGCTCAAATGTCTCACAATTTCATAGTGGAGGCTACAAGTGTGCTAGTCATGCAATTCACCCTATTAGGTTGCTTTTTATGACACATCTCAAAAGGTTAAGTTGCAAGAGGGAAGATTAAATCACTTCTAATTAATTTTCAAAGTTTAAGATTTTCAAAGCAATCAATCTATTAAGGACAAACACATCCCTAGCAAATCATCATTTCCCGGCCTTTCATTGAAACTTGCAAAAATCTATCGGACCCAAGATCAATAACAGACCCAATAAGTGACCAATAGCCCGTTAACGGGATTCGTAAAGTTCGATTGGGGAGCCAATAGACTTCACAAACCCAATAAAAGGTAAGAAACAACAATTCACTAGAAATGGGATTCAAGTGAATACCTCCCCACACTTGAGATTTGCATTGCCCTCAATGCAAAAACAGTAGAAAAGTACGAGGAGAGGGGCAAAGGGAACGAGAACTTCCCCGGGGGTTTTGCATAGAAGGTGTGGAAAGAAGAGCTGGCTCGTGATAGGCGTGCAGAGATCCATTCCAGCTCCGCATGCTACAAATGGGGACAAAGAAACACACTTTTTTTTTAAGTGCAAAGAAATCAAAATAGTAATCAAGAGGGCAAATGAATGCTAATCATCCAAAGTACCAAATGAAAAAATAACATAGAATAGAAAATTGTTCAATAATTACAGTCAGATAAATAAGAATAATAATAATAATAACACCCAACTACCAACCCCCACCATGGGGCGGGTCCTGGGTGGGATCCTGCTGATGCTGCTGGTGCGGATATGGGGAATGAGATCCAAAGAGCCAATGATGATGGGCTTCCTGTTGCCAATTAGAGGGCTCTAGGACAGTCCAGGAGTGCGGCTGAGAGGTAGACAGAGGGGATGACCAATTGGTGCCCCAATCTTGTTGCTACTGATGATAATCTGAGGTGTGCATGTGCTCATGGTGTCGCTGGAGCTCTACTAAAGCAGCATCCCGATCATAAATAGGAGCAGGGAGGACACCCCCCGGCTCGCCCCAACGAGGTGGGTGATGATACGGGATAGGCACATGGTCGGGCACATGGTGGCCCATCCGCTCATGGTCGTGAATGAGCCAATCGTTTTGGTATTGACTAGCTCCCCACTCATACCTAGACTCATCCCTGAAAGTCACATTCTCCCGTTGCCACTCTTTTTGTTCTCCCCATCTTCGATCCTGCTTAAGTTGCATATTGTTGAATCTGGACATAAAACTCTGCCAATACGCGGGCTCCCCAGATTGGGAACCCTGACCAGGAGCTACGGTTTCTGCGATCCCCTCGTCCTCCTCTTCTTCAGCCTCCTCTTCGTCTTCTTCTTCTTCAGATTCTTGCTGTGAAACATGCTGTCTACCCCGCGATCCTTCCCGAGGTACCCTCACCCGTGAGGATGACTCGGCAGGGGAATAAGGAAGGTATTTTCCTCCACGCATCCGGACCACCCCAGTAGGTCTATACATGTCGACACCAATGAATAGTTTCGGGTTGTGTACAACAGTGTAAGGGTGGTTCCGAGGTCGAAGGTTGACTCCCAAACCCTTAGCAATCCTGGTGATAAAATGACCCCCACACAATTTGGATTCCGCTTTAGGCCCGCTTCCATACGAATGAAGAAATTTACCCACACAATACGGAAGGTTTATTCGTTCCCGGTCCCTTAACTTAAGTAAATACCACAAATCTGCTTTCGATACTTTCTCCGTGTTCTGCCCCCTAAGTGTGATGGTGTGAGCCTAAAGTTTTTGTAAGACTTTATCTTTCGGACTCCTTAGGGCACTCGAGGGGTTTCTTCCAGACTTACATTCATTGTCACTAAACCTAGCCCAAACCTCAGCGGAGACCTCGCCTTCGCCTAGGCGAGCCCCTGTCAGAATATATCTATCAAACCAATCGGCGTTCAACTCCTCTCGGGTATAGATTTGCAGGTAGCTGGCCAGTTGCCTAAGCGACAAGAAGTGAGGATTTCCCCCCAGCTTGAAACCCAAAAAATCACAGTTGATACCATCAATGACGAACATTTCCAGGGTGGTAAGGAATTCCATAGTGAGTTCCTCATAAATTGGTTCCTGGATCTCAATCAACTTCTGAAAATCTCTGACATCAATAACTTCACCATCAATACGCATAGACTGAGTAAGAGCTCGGGTGATCTCACGAGCAAAACCGACTTCATTCAAAGGTGTCCAATCGATGATTCTCGGGTATTCGCACTCTTTCTTGTGTATTTTAAACAATGCCTCACAGTTCTCCATAAAACGGTGGTGCTGGGGCTGAAAGATCAGGTTTGGGTGGCGGTCCCTAGGGAGTAGGTCCGCAAAGATACTCAGAGGGTATTGAGGCTGAAAAGTTTGCCCTTGGTTATTCTTGTTTCTCTTCACAACACAACACAACAAACATACAAAAATGTCCAAAACAGATGTTAGTGTTAGCCCAAATTTGGCAAAATGAGCGATTAATGTCAAAAACAACAACCACCATACCCTAACAGCTCCTAGTCTCACCATGCCCAACACCACTTAAACTCAAAATCACTTTTTGCAAAAAACACACAATTTAATCAAGACTTAAAGTTGCATAGAGGAGTATGAAGTCTAATCTAAAACAATGCTTGAAGAATGTCAATGTCACACAATTTAATCAAACAAGTTTGTCCATCAGAAATTCATACTTAATCATGTAATGTACTATCAACTTCAATTCTATCGTTCACGTTCCCCTAAGTTCATGACTTCAATTTCAAACATATGCTTCAATTATGCATTATAAACACAACTTGAACTTGATCAATGCCTTATAATCGAAAATCATAAAAATCAGTCAAACTTTGACCCAAAAAGTCAACTTCATCTTCCCCAAATTTCTCAAGAACCCTAATTCCTAGAATCTGCAAATAATCAACGAATAAGCAACAATAACCATAGCAATCATGTAACATATGCTAACCATTACCAAATAACAAGCCATTATCACAGAATTCGGATTACCCAAAAATTAGTCATAAGAACCTTAATTTTCAAAGTACCTAAATCAAGCAATTCAAGGATGAAAACGTGATAGAAACAAGTTAAATACATGAATGTAGCATGTAAATCAACAATTACACACAAAAAACTTCCCCACACTTGATTTAAGCTAAACCCGCACCCAGGTGTTCATACCAAAAATTGAATGATTTAGCAAATAAAAAACAGTTAATTGGTACCTTGGAAGGTTTGGACATGATTAGGAAGTGGTTAATTGTAAGATTCTTCAAGAAATTGGAGTTGAGATAGTGATTTCAGTGAGTGGGGAAAGGGTCTGAAGTCGAAGTGAGAGAGAGCAGAACGGGTTGTGCGTGGGTTATGAGCTAAGTATAGAAAGAAACCCTTAAATCCTGGTAAAAATACGCTGGCCGACAAAATACCCGTACGGGTAACAAAGCACACCCGGACGGGTCACGTAATATACCCGGACGGGTAACAAAGCACACCCGGACGAGTTTCTTATGGAATTTTTGTCATCTCAACACAGGTCTCGGCGCTGTGACACTTTTTCAAAGAAATACCCGATCGCGTAAAAATACCCGATCGACTGAAGATACATACCCGGACGGGTATGTTTACTCACCCGGACGGGTGACTTTCGTTTTCAGTTTAAAAATTACAGATTCACACAGTCACACAGCAACCAGGTATAGCAAATAGGCAAATCAGAGGTCAAATTTAGCAACACTAAGCAGCACACACACAAAAGACAATTAGCAAAAATGACACCAAAAATAATATTAACAATAAAACAAAAAGGATATCAACACGAGTTTTCTCGTGATCGGGCTTCATTTATTAACGAGTCCAAGCTAGACTCGACCCCGAATTCATTTGTCCTTGGGGTAAGTTGCGAGCTCCTCCCACTCGCCATCAACTTCTTCTTCATGGTAAAGCTTTAACCGGTGACCATTTACAATAAAAGTTCCTCCATCCGAACCGAGAAGTTCAACATATCCGGACGGATAACCATGCTTGATCGTATAAGGACCGGTCCACCTTGGTTTGAACTTTGGTTGTTTTAACTTGAAACGTGATTGAAAAAGAAGAACTTTGTCGCCGGCTTTGAATTCTTTCCTTGTTTTCAGCTTCCGGTCATGCAAAACTTTAGTTCTTTCTTTGTAGAGGCGGGAATTCTCATAAGCTTGCAATCGAAGCTCATCTAATTCATGGAGTTGTAACATCCTTTTTTCTCCCGCTTCAACCAAATCCAAGTTGCAATTCTTGAGCGCCCAATAAGCTTTTTGCTCAATTTCAAGAGGTAAATGGCAAGTTTTGCCATAAATTAACCGGTAGGGTGTCGTCCCAATAGGTGTCTTGTAGGCGGTTCGAAACGCCCACAATGCATCCTCTAGCTTCTTTGACCAAATTGACCGGTTGTCTTTCACTGTCTTCTCAAGAATCCTTTTCAATGCACGATTGGTGTTCTCCACTTGTCCACTTGTTTGCGGGTGGTAGGAGGTAGAAAAACGGTGAGTCACCCCATATTTCTTCAGGACTTTTTCGAGTTGGGCATTTGCAAAGTGACTTCCCCGGTCACTAATCAATGCCTTGGGCATCCCAAACCGGCTAAATAGGCTTTTCAAGAAATCAATCACCACCCGAGCATCATTTTTGGGCAAGGCCTTGGCTTCCGCCCATTTGGACACATAATCTACCGCCACCAAAATGTATTCATTCTTGAAAGATGGAGGAAATGGACCCATGAAGTTGATGCCCCAAATATCAAACACTTCACACACTTGGATACTAGTTTGTGGCATCTCATCCCTTTTTGATATGCTTCCCACTCTTTGACATGCATCACATGTTTGACACAAGGTGTTTGCTTCCTTAAAAATGGTGGGCCAATAGAAACCCGCGTCAAACACTTTCTTGGCGGTGACCGAGGGACCATAATGTCCACCGGTGGGCCCATAGTGACATTCATCCAAAATCTTCCTTGTTTCACCACCCGAAACACACCTCCTCACCATGCCATCCACACAAACCCGGAACAAATAAGGTTCTTCCCAAAAATAATGCTTCAAGTTAGAGAAAAATTTGCTTTTCTCTTGGTGAGTCATCCCTTTCCTCAAAACTCCACCACCCAAATAGTTTGCCAAGTCGGCATACCATGGTGCTTCCTCATCCTCGTTTTCATCACCTACCTGCAAAAGAAATTCCTCGGGAAAGGAATCATCAATATTAGTATCGCCTTGCTTGTCAAGATTTGGATTTTCCAATCTTGACAAGTGATCGGCGGCAAGGTTCTCGGCACCTCTCTTATCCTTGATTTCAATGTCAAATTCTTGCAAGAGAAGAATCCAACGAATAAGACGCGGTTTAGCGTCTTGTTTGGCAAAGAGATATTTGAGGGCCGAGTGATCGGTGAAAACAATAGTTTTAGAAAGAACAAGGTATTGCCTAAATTTGTCAAAGGCATAAACGACGGTAAGCAATTCTTTCTCGGTTGTTGTGTAGTTTTGTTGGGCCCCATTCAAGGTCTTGCTAGCGAAATAGATAGGTTTAAAATGGTTGTCTACTCTTTGTCCTAAGACGGCTCCTAGGACAAAGTCGCTTGCATCACACATGAGTTCAAACGGTTGGGACCAATCGGGAGAGACTATGATAGGGGCTTTGGTTAATTGGTTCTTGAGTGTCTCAAAGGCATCCAAACACGGTCTGTCAAACACAAAAGGAGCTTCTTTCTCAAGAAGCTTGGTGATATCGCTCGATTAGTATATGTTTATCTCTCGCGATATCATCTTTTTTGTTCTTGTTTCTAGTCAATTTCATGAACTTTCGATACTTATTTAGTTTGAAATTGATCTCGTGTGTTAAGGTTAAAGATTGAGGAAGAAAAGATGAAAGAGTTTTCAGATTTGGCTATGCTGCACCGTTTTGGCCATATCTCCCTCATACGAACTCGGATTGAGGTGATTCAGGCGGCCAAACGTTCGAATTTCAGAGATCTACAAATCTGAAAAATATGGTCTGCTGAAAAGTAGGAGAAGCCGCCGGGTTCTATAGGGAAGCAGCCGGGTTCTTTTCAAAAATCGGTAACAGATGGAATCCTTCATTTTAAGCCTAGAGGAGCAGCCCGGTAGGGGTGTTTAGCAGCCGGGTTCTAGTGTCGGCAGAGCACTTTTTGACCCTTTAAACACCTTTTCTTTCTCATATCTCACCTAACTTTTATCACTTCGACTTAGCAGCCCCCAAGGGCGATTTTTATGGTTCTTGGAGCCATTTTTCATCATCTAAAAAGTCTCTCATCATCTTAACTCTTTTGGTCACTAGAATCATCATCTGTAAGACCCCACTTTTAAAACAATTATATTATATAATTTATACGTTAGAAGCGCGTCCCAAAACATATACATATCCATTATTTACAACACGAACCATAATAAACTTTTATCAACTTCTATTGTTACAAACCATACTACTAAATTCGGTTGTTATATTCAACTTTCCAAAACATTCTATTGTCAAAAGTCAGAGTTTGCGCCATTTTAGTCAAACACCCAATCAACTTCTACTATCCGATCTACTTCATCAACTAAACAAAATCTGCAAAACATACAACAACGAGGGGATTAGCCTTTGCTAAGTGAATGGAACCGTAACCGACGGTTCAATCCATTTATAACAAATCTTACAACTGATAACTACAACGATTTAAACACATAAGCACATAACTACATGAGGATCGGCGGCTCCTGTATGCGATTCTCAGTATGCCACAACCACTGGGCGCCATGCCATTCCCAGTGATCTACCGATAGCCTGATTACTACTTTCACTGAATAGGCTAATCTTCAACTATGTGTATTCAAGTAACCTAGACAGCTACACAGTAGTAATCAAACCCAACCCGCACGCTGACCTCACTCCAATTCATCACAACAACTTGTCACATAAAGGCATATCATATGCAGTTATGTAAACCAACTGAATAACTTTACAACTTGATCAATCAAATTCTATCAATATAATCAACAACTGAATAATTGAAAGTAACATGGCAATAACTACAACTGAAACTATCCTGATTTACCCGTTGTAACCAAACCCGTTACAACTGGGTTAAACCGAGGACTACAATTCCACTCACCAAATATTATCGTCTGATCACCAACTCAGAGGTCTAACTTTACTGAGTGGTCGTCCGCTTATCTGATAATACAACAATAACAACAAGTTAGTATCTTATTCCGTATTCCACTTCAATTCTTCAAATTCTAACATAATCCAAAACATAACACTATTTATCATATCATTCAACTAATTCATATTATAACATACAACAATTAAACACTTATCAATTAATCATACAATCAAAACTTAATTTGCTGAAAACACCCAAAAGCCGCCGGCTTGGGTAGGGAAGCCGCCGGCTTGGCTAAGAAGCCGCCGGCTTGGCACCCTGGCCCGCCGGGTGAATTACCATTTTCAACATCAGAACTTAAACCTCTTAAATAAGCATCTACAAACCGCCGGTTAGGGTTATCAACCCGCCGGCTTCCCCATGAAGCCGCCGGCTTGGCTCCAGAAGCCGCCGGCTTCTGACCCTGGACCTGCAACTTTTTCAGCAAGAACACCATACGAGCAAAAATCCTAAAAATCACCAAACTAAGTTTCTCCATGCGATTTTACTCAGTAATTGACCACAAATTCGACCACAAACATACTACAACAATAATATAACAACAAATAACATTCAACAACTAGCTAGATTCAATCTCAACATATATCATCATCAATTTCATATATACATAAACCCTAACTAAAAATTGTTCTTACATGAAGAACCATCTCAATTTCGTATATATTATCAACATATAATCATCAATTATCACCCTACAATCATGTTCTAACTAAGTGCTAGCTTCAATTTCACATAAACCTTAATCATCAATAAAATGTTCAAGAACATCCAAAGTGAAGAACACTTACAAAGATGAAGTAATAAAGATGATAATGAACTAAGATGAATTCAAGCAAAATCTTCCCTTTTTTATCTTTCCTTCTTTTTTGATTTATTTCTTTGAAAGAGGGAGTATGAGAGAGCTAGAGAGAGTTCAAGAACATTTGAGAATAGGTGATGAAATAAAAATGAGTCGGTCTTCACACCGCCCCATCATTTTATTAAGTTCAATATTATACCCCTTCCTAACCTATTGTCTGGAACCAGAAAATACCCGCAAGTCAAAATATTTTATTTTACCGTCAACTTTAACTTTTTAAAACAAGTAACATTTCACTTGTCACAATAAAAACTGAGGCTCTTTCACTAGTTTATTTTCAAATAAACCAACCAAACTTAATAAAATACAATTTATTTTCGGGTCCAGAAACGGGATGTTACAAATCTTCCCCCCTTATAGGATTTCGTCCCCGAAATCCAACCACACCCAATTAAACTAAACATACTCAATTTTCCTATTAACATACAACTCTAATCACATTACTGTATGTTAAAAGAAAATAAACATAAGATATACCTGTCGCATCACTATCAAGTCCAAAAACATTCTCCGCCGTCATTTGGAAAGCCCTTCCTGTAGCCGGTGGAATCTTTCTTTTCTGTCCAACAGATGACGCAGAACCCGAGGCCACACTCCCAACCAAACCCGAACCTTGCATTGTCTTCTCCGGGCAGTTCAGTGATCTATGTCCTTCCTTTTTACAATTCCAACAAACAAACTGTGGAAAAGTACAATCCCGCATACCATGACCAAATACCCCACACTTAACACATCTCATAGTCTCTGAAGTACACAGACCAGAATGTTTCGACTTACAATTTACACACCATGGATTACTTCCCACCGAATCATCATTATAAACTACTCTTCTAGTCTGTCCTTTGTTTCCCGAAGAACTACTTTTAACCTGTGAGAAACTCTTTTCCTTGGTCGTTTTACCAGAAGCTCGCATGTCACCATCTACAGATCGGGCTAAAGTAAAAGCCTGTGTAAGAGTACCTACCAATCTCACACTAGTTCGGTACTCCGGTGGTAAAGTTCCTACAAAGTGATTTATCCTCATCCTGTCATCTGGGACCCATTGTTGAACAAAACGTAACTTCTCAGTGAATTTATTAATGAGGTCATCCATCGACATTTGTTCAGTTAACTTCAAATCCATAAACTCTTGTCTAATTCTAAGCATATCAAACTCTGAACAAAACTGTCTACAAACCTCATTATGAAACTCTGCCCAGGTAATTCTCGATCTCTGCTCCTTTGTTAATTGCTCAGTTATAGAATCCCACCAATTCATCGCCTGTCCCTTCAGTAATTGCACAGCATAACCAACCTTTAATTCTTCTTCACACCGACACACTTCAAACTTTTTCTCCGTATCTCTCAACCAATTCAATGTTACTGAAGGATCATTGCCTCCTTCAAATTCTTTCGGACCACAAGCTTTAAATGTCTTAAACGAACACAACTTATTCTGCTGTGGTGGTGAAGGAAACTGATAAGCTTGCTGAGCTAACCTAGCTTGTTGTTCCAAGTACAACTGTTCTATCTTTTTAAGTCTTATCACATCATCCTCTAGTTGCAACATATAATCCTCTTGACTAGTTTCTTCCTGATTAACCTGTGTAGTACCAGCCTGCCTCTGATTATCATTCTGAGTATCCGAAGGTGGAACAACATTGTTGATCGGGTTTTCGTTATCTGCCATGCCTGTACTCACAATCAAAACACAACTTGCAACTTGTTAATCGTTAGCATTCACTATACTAACCAATCCCCAATCCCAAAGCTAATCCCACGTACCGAAATGTTTGACTAACACCGACTAGATTTGGGATTGAACATTTACAAATGCCCAATTCACCCAAACCTATGCTCTGATACCAACTTGTAAGACCCCACTTTTAAAACAATTATATTATATAATTTATACGTTAGAAGCGCGTCCCAAAACATATACATATCCATTATTTACAACACGAACCATAATAAACTTTTATCAACTTCTATTGTTACAAACCATACTACTAAATTCGGTTGTTATATTCAACTTTCCAAAACATTCTATTGTCAAAAGTCAGAGTTTGCGCCATTTTAGTCAAACACCCAATCAACTTCTACTATCCGATCTACTTCATCAACTAAACAAAATCTGCAAAACATACAACAACGAGGGGATTAGCCTTTGCTAAGTGAATGGAACCGTAACCGACGGTTCAATCCATTTATAACAAATCTTACAACTGATAACTACAACGATTTAAACACATAAGCACATAACTACATGAGGATCGGCGGCTCCTGTATGCGATTCTCAGTATGCCACAACCACTGGGCGCCATGCCATTCCCAGTGATCTACCGATAGCCTGATTACTACTTTCACTGAATAGGCTAATCTTCAACTATGTGTATTCAAGTAACCTAGACAGCTACACAGTAGTAATCAAACCCAACCCGCACGCTGACCTCACTCCAATTCATCACAACAACTTGTCACATAAAGGCATATCATATGCAGTTATGTAAACCAACTGAATAACTTTACAACTTGATCAATCAAATTCTATCAATATAATCAACAACTGAATAATTGAAAGTAACATGGCAATAACTACAACTGAAACTATCCTGATTTACCCGTTGTAACCAAACCCGTTACAACTGGGTTAAACCGAGGACTACAATTCCACTCACCAAATATTATCGTCTGATCACCAACTCAGAGGTCTAACTTTACTGAGTGGTCGTCCGCTTATCTGATAATACAACAATAACAACAAGTTAGTATCTTATTCCGTATTCCACTTCAATTCTTCAAATTCTAACATAATCCAAAACATAACACTATTTATCATATCATTCAACTAATTCATATTATAACATACAACAATTAAACACTTATCAATTAATCATACAATCAAAACTTAATTTGCTGAAAACACCCAAAAGCCGCCGGCTTGGGTAGGGAAGCCGCCGGCTTGGCTAAGAAGCCGCCGGCTTGGCACCCTGGCCCGCCGGGTGAATTACCATTTTCAACATCAGAACTTAAACCTCTTAAATAAGCATCTACAAACCGCCGGTTAGGGTTATCAAACCGCCGGCTTCCCCATGAAGCCGCCGGCTTGGCTCCAGAAGCCGCCGGCTTCTGACCCTGGACCTGCAACTTTTTCAGCAAGAACACCATACGAGCAAAAATCCTAAAAATCACCAAACTAAGTTTCTCCATGCGATTTTACTCAGTAATTGACCACAAATTCGACCACAAACATACTACAACAATAATATAACAACAAATAACATTCAACAACTAGCTAGATTCAATCTCAACATATATCATCATCAATTTCATATATACATAAACCCTAACTAAAAATTGTTCTTACATGAAGAACCATCTCAATTTCGTATATATTATCAACATATAATCATTAATTATCACCCTACAATCATGTTCTAACTAAGTGCTAGCTTCAATTTCACATAAACCTTAATCATCAATAAAATGTTCAAGAACATCCAAAGTGAAGAACACTTACAAAGATGAAGTAATAAAGATGATAATGAACTAAGATGAATTCAAGCAAAATCTTCCCTTTTTTATCTTTCCTTCTTTTTTGATTTATTTCTTTGAAAGAGGGAGTATGAGAGAGCTAGAGAGAGTTCAAGAACATTTGAGAATAGGTGATGAAATAAAAATGAGTCGGTCTTCACACCGCCCCATCATTTTATTAAGTTCAATATTATACCCCTTCCTAACCTATTGTCTGGAACCAGAAAATACCCGCAAGTCAAAATATTTTATTTTACCGTCAACTTTAACTTTTTAAAACAAGTAACATTTCACTTGTCACAATAAAAACTGAGGCTCTTTCACTAGTTTATTTTCAAATAAACCAACCAAACTTAATAAAATACAATTTATTTTCGGGTCCAGAAACGGGATGTTACAAATCTTCCCCCCTTATAGGATTTCGTCCCCGAAATCCAACCACACCCAATTAAACTAAACATACTCAATTTTCCTATTAACATACAACTCTAATCACATTACTGTATGTTAAAAGAAAATAAACATAAGATATACCTGTCGCATCACTATCAAGTCCAAAAACATTCTCCGCCGTCATTTGGAAAGCCCTTCCTGTAGCCGGTGGAATCTTTCTTTTCTGTCCAACAGATGACGCAGAACCCGAGGCCACACTCCCAACCAAACCCGAACCTTGCATTGTCTTCTCCGGGCAGTTCAGTGATCTATGTCCTTCCTTTTTACAATTCCAACAAACAAACTGTGGAAAAGTACAATCCCGCATACCATGACCAAATACCCCACACTTAACACATCTCATAGTCTCTGAAGTACACAGACCAGAATGTTTCGACTTACAATTTACACACCATGGATTACTTCCCACCGAATCATCATTATAAACTACTCTTCTAGTCTGTCCTTTGTTTCCCGAAGAACTACTTTTAACCTGTGAGAAACTCTTTTCCTTGGTCGTTTTACCAGAAGCTCGCATGTCACCATCTACAGATCGGGCTAAAGTAAAAGCCTGTGTAAGAGTACCTGCCAATCTCACACTAGTTCGGTACTCCGGTGGTAAAGTTCCTACAAAGTGATTTATCCTCATCCTGTCATCTGGGACCCATTGTTGAACAAAACGTAACTTCTCAGTGAATTTATTAATGAGGTCATCCATCGACATTTGTTCAGTTAACTTCAAATCCATAAACTCTTGTCTAATTCTAAGCATATCAAACTCTGAACAAAACTGTCTACAAACCTCATTATGAAACTCTGCCCAGGTAATTCTCGATCTCTGCTCCTTTGTTAATTGCTCAGTTATAGAATCCCACCAATTCATCGCCTGTCCCTTCAGTAATTGCACAGCATAACCAACCTTTAATTCTTCTTCACACCGACACACTTCAAACTTTTTCTCCGTATCTCTCAACCAATTCAATGTTACTGAAGGATCATTGCCTCCTTCAAATTCTTTCGGACCACAAGCTTTAAATGTCTTAAACGAACACAACTTATTCTGCTGTGGTGGTGAAGGAAACTGATAAGCTTGCTGAGCTAACCTAGCTTGTTGTTCCAAGTACAACTGTTCTATCTTTTTAAGTCTTATCACATCATCCTCTAGTTGCAACATATAATCCTCTTGACTAGTTTCTTCCTGATTAACCTGTGTAGTACCAGCCTGCCTCTGATTATCATTCTGAGTATCCGAAGGTGGAACAACATTGTTGATCGGGTTTTCGTTATCTGCCATGCCTGTACTCACAATCAAAACACAACTTGCAACTTGTTAATCGTTAGCATTCACTATACTAACCAATCCCCAATCCCAAAGCTAATCCCACGTACCGAAATGTTTGACTAACACCGACTAGATTTGGGATTGAACATTTACAAATGCCCAATTCACCCAAACCTATGCTCTGATACCAACTTGTAAGACCCCACTTTTAAAACAATTATATTATATAATTTATACGTTAGAAGCGCGTCCCAAAACATATACATATCCATTATTTACAACACGAACCATAATAAACTTTTATCAACTTCTATTGTTACAAACCATACTACTAAATTCGGTTGTTATATTCAACTTTCCAAAACATTCTATTGTCAAAAGTCAGAGTTTGCGCCATTTTAGTCAAACACCCAATCAACTTCTACTATCCGATCTACTTCATCAACTAAACAAAATCTGCAAAACATACAACAACGAGGGGATTAGCCTTTGCTAAGTGAATGGAACCGTAACCGACGGTTCAATCCATTTATAACAAATCTTACAACTGATAACTACAACGATTTAAACACATAAGCACATAACTACATGAGGATCGGCGGCTCCTGTATGCGATTCTCAGTATGCCACAACCACTGGGCGCCATGCCATTCCCAGTGATCTACCGATAGCCTGATTACTACTTTCACTGAATAGGCTAATCTTCAACTATGTGTATTCAAGTAACCTAGACAGCTACACAGTAGTAATCAAACCCAACCCGCACGCTGACCTCACTCCAATTCATCACAACAACTTGTCACATAAAGGCATATCATATGCAGTTATGTAAACCAACTGAATAACTTTACAACTTGATCAATCAAATTCTATCAATATAATCAACAACTGAATAATTGAAAGTAACATGGCAATAACTACAACTGAAACTATCCTGATTTACCCGTTGTAACCAAACCCGTTACAACTGGGTTAAACCGAGGACTACAATTCCACTCACCAAATATTATCGTCTGATCACCAACTCAGAGGTCTAACTTTACTGAGTGGTCGTCCGCTTATCTGATAATACAACAATAACAACAAGTTAGTATCTTATTCCGTATTCCACTTCAATTCTTCAAATTCTAACATAATCCAAAACATAACACTATTTATCATATCATTCAACTAATTCATATTATAACATACAACAATTAAACACTTATCAATTAATCATACAATCAAAACTTAATTTGCTGAAAACACCCAAAAGCCGCCGGCTTGGGTAGGGAAGCCGCCGGCTTGGCTAAGAAGCCGCCGGCTTGGCACCCTGGCCCGCCGGGTGAATTACCATTTTCAACATCAGAACTTAAACCTCTTAAATAAGCATCTACAAACCGCCGGTTAGGGTTATCAACCCGCCGGCTTCCCCATGAAGCCGCCGGCTTGGCTCCAGAAGCCGCCGGCTTCTGACCCTGGACCTGCAACTTTTTCAGCAAGAACACCATACGAGCAAAAATCCTAAAAATCACCAAACTAAGTTTCTCCATGCGATTTTACTCAGTAATTGACCACAAATTCGACCACAAACATACTACAACAATAATATAACAACAAATAACATTCAACAACTAGCTAGATTCAATCTCAACATATATCATCATCAATTTCATATATACATAAACCCTAACTAAAAATTGTTCTTACATGAAGAACCATCTCAATTTCGTATATATTATCAACATATAATCATCAATTATCACCCTACAATCATGTTCTAACTAAGTGCTAGCTTCAATTTCACATAAACCTTAATCATCAATAAAATGTTCAAGAACATCCAAAGTGAAGAACACTTACAAAGATGAAGTAATAAAGATGATAATGAACTAAGATGAATTCAAGCAAAATCTTCCCTTTTTTATCTTTCCTTCTTTTTTGATTTATTTCTTTGAAAGAGGGAGTATGAGAGAGCTAGAGAGAGTTCAAGAACATTTGAGAATAGGTGATGAAATAAAAATGAGTCGGTCTTCACACCGCCCCATCATTTTATTAAGTTCAATATTATACCCCTTCCTAACCTATTGTCTGGAACCAGAAAATACCCGCAAGTCAAAATATTTTATTTTACCGTCAACTTTAACTTTTTAAAACAAGTAACATTTCACTTGTCACAATAAAAACTGAGGCTCTTTCACTAGTTTATTTTCAAATAAACCAACCAAACTTAATAAAATACAATTTATTTTCGGGTCCAGAAACGGGATGTTACAAATCTTCCCCCCTTATAGGATTTCGTCCCCGAAATCCAACCACACCCAATTAAACTAAACATACTCAATTTTCCTATTAACATACAACTCTAATCACATTACTGTATGTTAAAAGAAAATAAACATAAGATATACCTGTCGCATCACTATCAAGTCCAAAAACATTCTCCGCCGTCATTTGGAAAGCCCTTCCTGTAGCCGGTGGAATCTTTCTTTTCTGTCCAACAGATGACGCAGAACCCGAGGCCACACTCCCAACCAAACCCGAACCTTGCATTGTCTTCTCCGGGCAGTTCAGTGATCTATGTCCTTCCTTTTTACAATTCCAACAAACAAACTGTGGAAAAGTACAATCCCGCATACCATGACCAAATACCCCACACTTAACACATCTCATAGTCTCTGAAGTACACAGACCAGAATGTTTCGACTTACAATTTACACACCATGGATTACTTCCCACCGAATCATCATTATAAACTACTCTTCTAGTCTGTCCTTTGTTTCCCGAAGAACTACTTTTAACCTGTGAGAAACTCTTTTCCTTGGTCGTTTAACCAGAAGCTCGCATGTCACCATCTACAGATCGGGCTAAAGTAAAAGCCTGTGTAAGAGTACCTGCCAATCTCACACTAGTTCGGTACTCCGGTGGTAAAGTTCCTACAAAGTGATTTATCCTCATCCTGTCATCTGGGACCCATTGTTGAACAAAACGTAACTTCTCAGTGAATTTATTAATGAGGTCATCCATCGACATTTATTCAGTTAACTTCAAATCCATAAACTCTTGTCTAATTCTAAGCATATCAAACTCTGAACAAAACTGTCTACAAACCTCATTATGAAACTCTGCCCAGGTAATTCTCGATCTCTGCTCCTTTGTTAATTGCTCAGTTATAGAATCCCACCAATTCATCGCCTGTCCCTTCAGTAATTGCACAGCATAACCAACCTTTAATTCTTCTTCACACCGACACACTTCAAACTTTTTCTCCGTATCTCTCAACCAATTCAATGTTACTGAAGGATCATTGCCTCCTTCAAATTCTTTCGGACCACAAGCTTTAAATGTCTTAAACGAACACAACTTATTCTGCTGTGGTGGTGAAGGAAACTGATAAGCTTGCTGAGCTAACCTAGCTTGTTGTTCCAAGTACAACTGTTCTATCTTTTTAAGTCTTATCACATCATCCTCTAGTTGCAACATATAATCCTCTTGACTAGTTTCTTCCTGATTAACCTGTGTAGTACCAGCCTGCCTCTGATTATCATTCTGAGTATCCGAAGGTGGAACAACATTGTTGATCGGGTTTTCGTTATCTGCCATGCCTGTACTCACAATCAAAACACAACTTGCAACTTGTTAATCGTTAGCATTCACTATACTAACCAATCCCCAATCCCAAAGCTAATCCCACGTACCGAAATGTTTGACTAACACCGACTAGATTTGGGATTGAACATTTACAAATGCCCAATTCACCCAAACCTATGCTCTGATACCAACTTGTAAGACCCCACTTTTAAAACAATTATATTATATAATTTATACGTTAGAAGCGCGTCCCAAAACATATACATATCCATTATTTACAACACGAACCATAATAAACTTTTATCAACTTCTATTGTTACAAACCATACTACTAAATTCGGTTGTTATATTCAACTTTCCAAAACATTCTATTGTCAAAAGTCAGAGTTTGCGCCATTTTAGTCAAACACCCAATCAACTTCTACTATCCGATCTACTTCATCAACTAAACAAAATCTGCAAAACATACAACAACGAGGGGATTAGCCTTTGCTAAGTGAATGGAACCGTAACCGACGGTTCAATCCATTTATAACAAATCTTACAACTGATAACTACAACGATTTAAACACATAAGCACATAACTACATGAGGATCGGCGGCTCCTGTATGCGATTCTCAGTATGCCACAACCACTGGGCGCCATGCCATTCCCAGTGATCTACCGATAGCCTGATTACTACTTTCACTGAATAGGCTAATCTTCAACTATGTGTATTCAAGTAACCTAGACAGCTACACAGTAGTAATCAAACCCAACCCGCACGCTGACCTCACTCCAATTCATCACAACAACTTGTCACATAAAGGCATATCATATGCAGTTATGTAAACCAACTGAATAACTTTACAACTTGATCAATCAAATTCTATCAATATAATCAACAACTGAATAATTGAAAGTAACATGGCAATAACTACAACTGAAACTATCCTGATTTACCCGTTGTAACCAAACCCGTTACAACTGGGTTAAACCGAGGACTACAATTCCACTCACCAAATATTATCGTCTGATCACCAACTCAGAGGTCTAACTTTACTGAGTGGTCGTCCGCTTATCTGATAATACAACAATAACAACAAGTTAGTATCTTATTCCGTATTCCACTTCAATTCTTCAAATTCTAACATAATCCAAAACATAACACTATTTATCATATCATTCAACTAATTCATATTATAACATACAACAATTAAACACTTATCAATTAATCATACAATCAAAACTTAATTTGCTGAAAACACCCAAAAGCCGCCGGCTTGGGTAGGGAAGCCGCCGGCTTGGCTAAGAAGCCGCCGGCTTGGCACCCTGGCCCGCCGGGTGAATTACCATTTTCAACATCAGAACTTAAACCTCTTAAATAAGCATCTACAAACCGCCGGTTAGGGTTATCAACCCGCCGGCTTCCCCATGAAGCCGCCGGCTTGGCTCCAGAAGCCGCCGGCTTCTGACCCTGGACCTGCAACTTTTTCAGCAAGAACACCATACGAGCAAAAATCCTAAAAATCACCAAACTAAGTTTCTCCATGCGATTTTACTCAGTAATTGACCACAAATTCGACCACAAACATACTACAACAATAATATAACAACAAATAACATTCAACAACTAGCTAGATTCAATCTCAACATATATCATCATCAATTTCATATATACATAAACCCTAACTAAAAATTGTTCTTACATGAAGAACCATCTCAATTTCGTATATATTATCAACATATAATCATCAATTATCACCCTACAATCATGTTCTAACTAAGTGCTAGCTTCAATTTCACATAAACCTTAATCATCAATAAAATGTTCAAGAACATCCAAAGTGAAGAACACTTACAAAGATGAAGTAATAAAGATGATAATGAACTAAGATGAATTCAAGCAAAATCTTCCCTTTTTTATCTTTCCTTCTTTTTTGATTTATTTCTTTGAAAGAGGGAGTATGAGAGAGCTAGAGAGAGTTCAAGAACATTTGAGAATAGGTGATGAAATAAAAATGAGTCGGTCTTCACACCGCCCCATCATTTTATTAAGTTCAATATTATACCCCTTCCTAACCTATTGTCTGGAACCAGAAAATACCCGCAAGTCAAAATATTTTATTTTACCGTCAACTTTAACTTTTTAAAACAAGTAACATTTCACTTGTCACAATAAAAACTGAGGCTCTTTCACTAGTTTATTTTCAAATAAACCAACCAAACTTAATAAAATACAATTTATTTTCGGGTCCAGAAACGGGATGTTACAAATCTTCCCCCCTTATAGGATTTCGTCCCCGAAATCCAACCACACCCAATTAAACTAAACATACTCAATTTTCCTATTAACATACAACTCTAATCACATTACTGTATGTTAAAAGAAAATAAACATAAGATATACCTGTCGCATCACTATCAAGTCCAAAAACATTCTCCGCCGTCATTTGGAAAGCCCTTCCTGTAGCCGGTGGAATCTTTCTTTTCTGTCCAACAGATGACGCAGAACCCGAGGCCACACTCCCAACCAAACCCGAACCTTGCATTGTCTTCTCCGGGCAGTTCAGTGATCTATGTCCTTCCTTTTTACAATTCCAACAAACAAACTGTGGAAAAGTACAATCCCGCATACCATGACCAAATACCCCACACTTAACACATCTCATAGTCTCTGAAGTACACAGACCAGAATGTTTCGACTTACAATTTACACACCATGGATTACTTCCCACCGAATCATCATTATAAACTACTCTTCTAGTCTGTCCTTTGTTTCCCGAAGAACTACTTTTAACCTGTGAGAAACTCTTTTCCTTGGTCGTTTTACCAGAAGCTCGCATGTCACCATCTACAGATCGGGCTAAAGTAAAAGCCTGTGTAAGAGTACCTGCCAATCTCACACTAGTTCGGTACTCCGGTGGTAAAGTTCCTACAAAGTGATTTATCCTCATCCTGTCATCTGGGACCCATTGTTGAACAAAACGTAACTTCTCAGTGAATTTATTAATGAGGTCATCCATCGACATTTGTTCAGTTAACTTCAAATCCATAAACTCTTGTCTAATTCTAAGCATATCAAACTCTGAACAAAACTGTCTACAAACCTCATTATGAAACTCTGCCCAGGTAATTCTCGATCTCTGCTCCTTTGTTAATTGCTCAGTTATAGAATCCCACCAATTCATCGCCTGTCCCTTCAGTAATTGCACAGCATAACCAACCTTTAATTCTTCTTCACACCGACACACTTCAAACTTTTTCTCCGTATCTCTCAACCAATTCAATGTTACTGAAGGATCATTGCCTCCTTCAAATTCTTTCGGACCACAAGCTTTAAATGTCTTAAACGAACACAACTTATTCTGCTGTGGTGGTGAAGGAAACTGATAAGCTTGCTGAGCTAACCTAGCTTGTTGTTCCAAGTACAACTGTTCTATCTTTTTAAGTCTTATCACATCATCCTCTAGTTGCAACATATAATCCTCTTGACTAGTTTCTTCCTGATTAACCTGTGTAGTACCAGCCTGCCTCTGATTATCATTCTGAGTATCCGAAGGTGGAACAACATTGTTGATCGGGTTTTCGTTATCTGCCATGCCTGTACTCACAATCAAAACACAACTTGCAACTTGTTAATCGTTAGCATTCACTATACTAACCAATCCCCAATCCCAAAGCTAATCCCACGTACCGAAATGTTTGACTAACACCGACTAGATTTGGGATTGAACATTTACAAATGCCCAATTCACCCAAACCTATGCTCTGATACCAACTTGTAAGACCCCACTTTTAAAACAATTATATTATATAATTTATACGTTAGAAGCGCGTCCCAAAACATATACATATCCATTATTTACAACACGAACCATAATAAACTTTTATCAACTTCTATTGTTACAAACCATACTACTAAATTCGGTTGTTATATTCAACTTTCCAAAACATTCTATTGTCAAAAGTCAGAGTTTGCGCCATTTTAGTCAAACACCCAATCAACTTCTACTATCCGATCTACTTCATCAACTAAACAAAATCTGCAAAACATACAACAACGAGGGGATTAGCCTTTGCTAAGTGAATGGAACCGTAACCGACGGTTCAATCCATTTATAACAAATCTTACAACTGATAACTACAACGATTTAAACACATAAGCACATAACTACATGAGGATCGGCGGCTCCTGTATGCGATTCTCAGTATGCCACAACCACTGGGCGCCATGCCATTCCCAGTGATCTACCGATAGCCTGATTACTACTTTCACTGAATAGGCTAATCTTCAACTATGTGTATTCAAGTAACCTAGACAGCTACACAGTAGTAATCAAACCCAACCCGCACGCTGACCTCACTCCAATTCATCACAACAACTTGTCACATAAAGGCATATCATATGCAGTTATGTAAACCAACTGAATAACTTTACAACTTGATCAATCAAATTCTATCAATATAATCAACAACTGAATAATTGAAAGTAACATGGCAATAACTACAACTGAAACTATCCTGATTTACCCGTTGTAACCAAACCCGTTACAACTGGGTTAAACCGAGGACTACAATTCCACTCACCAAATATTATCGTCTGATCACCAACTCAGAGGTCTAACTTTACTGAGTGGTCGTCCGCTTATCTGATAATACAACAATAACAACAAGTTAGTATCTTATTCCGTATTCCACTTCAATTCTTCAAATTCTAACATAATCCAAAACATAACACTATTTATCATATCATTCAACTAATTCATATTATAACATACAACAATTAAACACTTATCAATTAATCATACAATCAAAACTTAATTTGCTGAAAACACCCAAAAGCCGCCGGCTTGGGTAGGGAAGCCGCCGGCTTGGCTAAGAAGCCGCCGGCTTGGCACCCTGGCCCGCCGGGTGAATTACCATTTTCAACATCAGAACTTAAACCTCTTAAATAAGCATCTACAAACCGCCGGTTAGGGTTATCAACCCGCCGGCTTCCCCATGAAGCCGCCGGCTTGGCTCCAGAAGCCGCCGGCTTCTGACCCTGGACCTGCAACTTTTTCAGCAAGAACACCATACGAGCAAAAATCCTAAAAATCACCAAACTAAGTTTCTCCATGCGATTTTACTCAGTAATTGACCACAAATTCGACCACAAACATACTACAACAATAATATAACAACAAATAACATTCAACAACTAGCTAGATTCAATCTCAACATATATCATCATCAATTTCATATATACATAAACCCTAACTAAAAATTGTTCTTACATGAAGAACCATCTCAATTTCGTATATATTATCAACATATAATCATCAATTATCACCCTACAATCATGTTCTAACTAAGTGCTAGCTTCAATTTCACATAAACCTTAATCATCAATAAAATGTTCAAGAACATCCAAAGTGAAGAACACTTACAAAGATGAAGTAATAAAGATGATAATGAACTAAGATGAATTCAAGCAAAATCTTCCCTTTTTTATCTTTCCTTCTTTTTTGATTTATTTCTTTGAAAGAGGGAGTATGAGAGAGCTAGAGAGAGTTCAAGAACATTTGAGAATAGGTGATGAAATAAAAATGAGTCGGTCTTCACACCGCCCCATCATTTTATTAAGTTCAATATTATACCCCTTCCTAACCTATTGTCTGGAACCAGAAAATACCCGCAAGTCAAAATATTTTATTTTACCGTCAACTTTAACTTTTTAAAACAAGTAACATTTCACTTGTCACAATAAAAACTGAGGCTCTTTCACTAGTTTATTTTCAAATAAACCAACCAAACTTAATAAAATACAATTTATTTTCGGGTCCAGAAACGGGATGTTACATCATCCAAACATTGTAATCACTCGGTTTGCATCTTTATTCGATTATAATTATGTTTACTTTGATTTCTCTTATTTCATGTGTTTATCTTGTTATTATGATGATTAGTGGCTAGATTATTGTGCTTGTTTGGATGAACTAACTGGTTGATTTGGGGTGTATCTTTTGGTGTTAATTTATGCTTTGAGTTTGTGAATCATCCATGAATTTGTATGTATGCGGTTTTTTTGTTGTTATGAAACTTTTGGCAATTTAGCTAAGCGATTATAGCGAACGTTTGTTGCTTATAAAAAATACCTGAATAGTTGTTTGTCATTTGTGGAACAAAGCATTTGATGATTGTAACAACAACTAGTTAATTACAAACAAGTTAGCGATTATAGCGAATGTTTGTCGTGTGGATGATTTGCAAACTCTTAAAATCTTAATTTATGTTTAATCGGAAAACCTTGTGTGGTTGAGCTTAATCTCAAGAATTTGGCCATTTGGTAGTTTACTAATTGATATAGCGAACGTTTTCAACCAAGTAAATTTCTATTGATTATTTGTCTATAAATGATTGAACAAAATTGCGAATGTAATTTTGGAATGTGTCAAATGATTTAGCTAAATGGTGCAAGTTTGTAACCATGACGAACGTCCGTTACTTGATTAAATCATAGGTTTGTTAATTGAAGTTGAACGATAGGTCTTAGCGAACGTTGAGCTTATGTTTGATGAATATTACCTTAGCATATCTCTTAACCGGTTATAATTCTACACCCCAAAATCACTAGTGAAATAATCCAAGCAAGCATTGTTTTTAATATTTGAAAGTTCCAATAAATTAATCAGACTCTTCAGAGTCCACCTGCCTAGATTAACTAAAATTGTAGTTTTTAAGCAACGTGACAACTCGGTCACAAAACCCCCCACATTTACTTTCTTGTATAAATTACTTGCACTTGAATATAATTCTTAAACTCACATTCCCTGTGATCGAACCCGAACTTACCCAACTATACTACTATACGATAGGGTCCACTGCCCGGTTGTGTTTTGGTCTAGCACGGTACTTTCTTGTTTACTTTTCAACGATAAATTTTAAGACTAGATTTAACACATCAAGTTTTTTGCGCCGCTGCCGGGGAATGTGATTGATTAAGAGTTTAATTCGAGTGTAATTAATTGATCCTTTTCTAGAATTTATTTCCAGGAAAGTTACTTTAAGAATTTTAGTTATTATTAGTGTATATATTTTAATGTTTGTTTATTTTGTGTTGAGTGGTTACGTTTTACCGTTTTTAGTTTTGATGTTTGTAGCAAATTTGTGACCTAGCTTCGATGTCTTATTACTCGAATTATGAAGGTTATAAACCTTCATTTTATGAAAGTGATAATGATGATGTGCCAATGAGTTTACAAGAAAGGTATTCACCACCTGGATGCTACCAAGATAACTGGACTCAACTTTACCCATCAAGGACTTGGAATGAAGAACCTTTAGTCACTCAAGAGATCGAACAACCGGAAATGTCTAATCTTGAAAGGTTGTTGAAAGAAGCAATAGAGCAAACAGAGAGGCATAGTGGAGAATTTGATGAAATCTTCGATTGGAATTTTGAGCTTAACCAGGAAGGGCCATATGATACATTTTCCAATACAATTGAGCATTTGGATAATGTTGAGGCTATTGAGGATCACGATTATTATTCTAACGTTGATGTTCCATATTCTTCTAACTTTGTTTTTCAGGATGATAGTGAAGATGAAATGGATGAGGAAGACAATGATGAATTTACTAATTACCCTCATGAGATTTCAAAAGTTGTTTTGCAGGAATCACAAAACTTCGAACCCGCATTGAAGGAATGTGCAGATTTTAAAAATTCAGATTTTGAAGACTTGGATGAAGAAGAGTTGGAGAGTGAAGAAGAGAGCTTGGTTGAAGAAGCTGTGGAAATTTCAGCCCCACCTATTGTTGAAGTTGCTAGTGTATTGTTTGAATCAAATGCAGTGAATGAAGAGCTAGAAAATAAGGTGGAAAGCAAGCTCGAGGAAGAACCCATAATGCTTCAAAATGACAAGCATGTTGATGAGTTGGAAAATCAAGTTTCTCAAAAGCTTGATTATTCAGATTTGGATGAAGAGCTATATGCATTGCTTGGTTTAGATAATGTGGAGCTTCAAGAGCTAAGAAATAGCAAAGATGGTATGATGACTGAAGAAGAACTGTTAGAGATCATAGGGTTACAAGTTGAAGAATCTCCTCCTTTACAAGAAGAATTTGGAAAGACAAAGGAAGATGATTTGGTGTGTATCGAGAGATCATTCAAGAAATCTCTAATAGATTTGAAGCATAATACTCTTCCATGTGAGAGTAAGTTTGAGCTTGTAAAAGAGCCAAAACCACCCGACCCTTTTATTCCAGATTTGCAAAATTTGTCGTTACAAAAAGGAGTTGATGAGTCAAAGATTGATGTGGATCGAGGAGGTTTGGAAATTTCTGAAAGTCCATTTTTGGTTGAGGAAAGTTGGGAAAGTACAATAAGAAATTGTACTGGCATTTGGATGTTTGACAAGTCATTGGTTAACAAATGGATAGTTGGTATCGTTGTTTGGGAGGAATGTTATATCAATCGAAAAACAAAAGAAAATTTTCTCCCATGTGAATACGATTGGAAAGGCATTGAAGTTTTGATAGATTATCCGCCTTGATAGATGGAATGGTTGAGTCTAGCTCGGGACTCGGTAATAAACCAAGCACTATGCGGGAGGTAGCCCGTACTTCAAGGTGATGAATGTTTGATGAAGGCAACTTTGTGCGATAACGAGAATGTATATGAAAGAAATGGATGTTTTGAAATCATGATCGAAGGTTATCCAGAATTTGAACAAGCAAAAACCCCCGGGGAAGTACTCGCTCCCTTTTACCTTTCACACTTATGCGCATTTCATGTTTTTATATTTTGTTGCATTGAGGGGAATGAAAACCTAAAGTGTGGGGAGGTAAATTTACTTGAATTTCATTCTTATTAAATTATTGTTTCCTAGCCACTTATTAGGTGAGTTATTGATCTTGAGTTTCCAATAGAACTTTACGAATTCTAATAACGGGTTATGAAATGGTAATTTGCTAGGAATTTGCTTGTCCTTATAAGATTGATTGCTTTGAAATTTATTTGTTAAAATTTATTGAAAGTGATTTGATCTTCCCTCTTGCAACATAATTTTAAGAGATGTGTCATAAAAGCAACCTCATTGGGTGAATTGCATGACTAGTACACTTGTAACATCCACTATAAATTGTGAGAAATTTGAGCCTTATTGAGAAAAACACTTATTTTTAGTGTTTACATTATTTGTTGCTATGAGTGTGCCGGTGATTGTAGTTTGTTCTAGAACTTGCCCTAGTGATGCATTTCGAGACCGCTGTGGGATCACATAAATGTGATGTAGGTGGGGTCGAAGACGAGGAGGTATTCTTAGGATTTGGAGCTTAATCCTTATAGTTTTGACTTTCTAACCAATTATTGAGTTTGTGCTTGATCTTTTATAGATTGTACGAATTTGCTAATCGGTCAAGGAATCTTAACTATTTTGGATCCTATTTTGTGTTTTACACCCATTTACATCCAGTCCACCCAGGTCGTTATCACTTATTTTTAGTGCTAAGAAACCCTTAGAAAACTTCTACATTCACTCCACTGAAAATGTTAGCCTTATTTTTGAGTAGTCAATTCCCGAATCATTACTTTTCTAAGATGTTGCCTAGTTGAAAATTTTTGAATGAGTTTTATCTAAATGTGACTTAAAGCATTTTAAAGTGGGATTCTAGTGTTAAATTCTATAATTGAGTTGTAATAAATGGAAATTGTTTAAGTTGGCAAAGTTAAATGGTTGAAATTGAAAGCAATTGAGTTATTGGAATTTAACAATTGAGTTCAATGTTTAAGATTGGATGATTGTAGTCAACTAAATGGCCTTTGAATTCCTGAACAAGTAGTTCCCGAGGGGTGTTTTACGCCTAGCCACTTAAGGCCTTTATCCTGTCTAGGATGGTTGATCCGAAAGTTCGTTACACAGGGTTCATAGAAAGTCATAGAATGCAATTATTCCAATCAATTGTGTAAATCAATTTGAGTTATTTGTGTGCGATTATTGAATATAAGTTGTAAGTGAGAACAAGGAATAATTTGAATTGAGTTGGCATGGGAATCCTAAGTTTTATCACTATCACATCATGAAACCATTAGGTAACATTTTCATACTTTTTCACGGGTCTTGACCACCATTTTTCACCAATTTTTGTGTCTATCTTACCCAATTCATATTAGCCTACATTTGTTACAACACATGTTTAGAATACCTCTTCCGAGATCTCACTTGGTACTCACGCCAAGACGGTGGAGATTTGATCCTTTTGCAAGCCTATGGTAACATGCATCACGACTGGGCTTGATTGAGTGTTACATCATTTATATCGTTACCCTGTAGTTCTATAGGTTGAGAGTGAGTGATTAAACACTTATCCTATTGTGAGGTGCTAGGTCGTGCATTCGGGCTTGACAAATATATCATCTTAGGTTTTTGCTAATTTTATAATGTTGCTAGCATGATTACTTTGATGGTTGATGTTAGTATTGTTTTGATAAGCCTAACAATCATTTCTAAATGCAAGAGGAGTTGTTTTGGAATGTTAAATGAGAGTTTGCTTGAGGACAAGCAAAGTTCAAGTGTGGGGATATTTGATATCGCTCGATTAGTATATGTTTATCTCTCGCGATATCATCTTTTTTGTTCTTGTTTCTAGTCAATTTCATGAACTTTCGATACTTATTTAGTTTGAAATTGATCTCGTGTGTTAAGGTTAAAGATTGAGGAAGAAAAGATGAAAGAGTTTTCAGATTTGGCTATGCTGCACCGTTTTGGCCATATCTCCCTCATACGAACTCGGATTGAGGTGATTCAGTTGGCCAAACGTTCGAATTTCAGAGATCTACAAATCTGAAAAATATGGTCTGCTGAAAAGTAGGAGAAGCCGCCGGGTTCTATAGGGAAGCAGCCGGGTTCTTTTCAAAAATCGGTAACAGATGGAATCCTTCATTTTAAGCCTAGAGGAGCAGCCCGGTAGGGGTGTTTAGCAGCCGGGTTCTAGTGTCGGCAGAGCACTTTTTGACCCTTTAAACACCTTTTCTTTCTCATATCTCACCTAACTTTTATCACTTCGACTTAGCAGCCCCCAAGGGCGATTTTTATGGTTCTTGGAGCCATTTTTCATCATCTAAAAAGTCTCTCATCATCTTAACTCTTTTGGTCACTAGAATCATCATCCGAACATTGTAATCACTCGGTTTGCATCTTTATTCGATTATAATTATGTTTACTTTGATTTCTCTTATTTCATGTGTTTATCTTGTTATTATGATGATTAGTGGCTAGATTATTGTGCTTGTTTGGATGAACTAACTAGTTGATTAGGGGTGTATCTTTTGGTGTTAATTTATGCTTTGAGTTTGTGAATCATCCATGAATTTGTATGTATGCGGTTTGTTGTTGTTATGAAACTTTTGGCATTTTAGCTAAGCGATTATAGCGAACGTTTGTTGCTTATAAAAAATACCTGAATAGTTGTTTGTCATTTGTGGAACAAAGCATTTGATGATTGTAACAACAACTAGTTAATTACAAACAAGTTAGCGATTATAGCGAATGTTTGTCGTGTGGATGATTTGCAAACTCTTAAAATCTTAATTTATGTTTAATCGGAAAACCTTGTGTGGTTGAGCTTAATCTCAAGAATTTGGCCATTTGGTAGTTTACTAATTGATATAGCGAACGTTTTCAACCAAGTAAATTGCTATTGATTATTTGTCTATAAATGATTGAACAAAATTGCGAATGTAATTTTGGAATGTGTCAAATGATTTAGCTAAATGGTGCAAGTTTGTAACCATGGCGAACGTCCGTTACTTGATTAAATCATAGGTTTGTTAATTGAAGTTGAACGATAGGTCTTAGCGAACGTTGAGCTTATGTTTGATGAATATTACCTTAGCATATCTCTTAACCGGTTATAATTCTACACCCCAAAATCACTAGTGAAATAATCCAAGCAAGCATTGTTTTTAATATTTGAAAGTTCCAATAAATTAATCAGACTCTTCAGAGTCCACCTGCCTAGATTAACTAAAATTGTAGTTTTTAAGCAACGTGACAACTCGGTCACAAAACCCCCACATTTACTTTCTTGTATAAATTACTTGCACTTGAATATAATTCTTAAACTCACATTCCCTGTGATCGAACCTGAACTTACCCAACTATACTACTATACGATAGGGTCCACTGCCCTGTTGTGTTTTGGTCTAGCACGGTACTTTCTTGTTTACTTTTCAACGAAAAATTTTAAGACTAGATTTAACACATCACTTGGTCATTGGTCTCGTTATCTTGGAAAAGTCCTAGATGAACCTACGGTAGAAACCGGCATGACCTAAGAAACTCCTAATGCCTTTCACATTTGTGGGTGGGGGTAACTTGGCAATCACATCAATTTTAGCTTTGTCAACCTCAATACCCAACCCCGACACTTTGTGTCCCAACACAATGCCCTCCTTCACCATGAAGTGGCATTTCTCCCAATTTAAAACCAAATGTGCTTTTTCGCACCTTTCAAGCATTTTATTCAAATTGGCCAAACAAGAGTCAAATGAGTTTCCAAAAACGGAAAAATCATCTATGAAAACTTCCATGGAGGTTTCGATCATGTCTTGGAAAATGACAATCATACATCTCTGAAAAGTGGCGGGGGCATTGCAAAGACCAAAGGGCATTCTTCTATAGGCATAGGTCCCAAATGGGCAACTGAAGGTGGTCTTTTCTTGATCCTCGGGATCTATGGGTATTTGGAAATATCCCGAAAATCCGTCAAGGAAACAATAATATTCATTACCCGCCAACCTCTCAAGCATTTGATCAATGAATGGTAAGGGAAAATGGTCTTTTCTCGTGGCATCATTCAACCTCCTATAATCAATGCACACACGCCATCCCGTGACCGTCCTAGTGGGTATTATTTCATTTTGGTCATTGGCAACTACGGTCATCCCCCCTTTCTTTGGTACACAATGTACAGGACTAACCCAAGGACTATCCGAGATGGGGTAAATGATACCCGCATCAAGAAGCTTTACAACTTCTTTTTTGACTACGTCCTTCATGTTCGGATTTAGCCTCCGTTGTCTTTGAACAACGGGTTTTGCCTCATCTAGAAAATTGATTTTGTGTTTGCAAAATGAGGGGCTAATTTCGGGTATGTCGGACGTGCGCCAAGCAAATGCTCCTTTGTGAGCCACAAGCACATCAATCAAATTAGATTTTTCATGAGGTAAAAGGGATGAAGAAATGATTACGGGCAACAATTTCTCCTCATGAAGGTATGCATATTCCAAATGACTTGGAAGTTCCTTCAACTCTAAATCTTTGGGCGGATCCTCCAAAGATGTCTTGATCCTCATTTGGTCATCTTTAGTGAGCTCTTTAAAAGTGTCCTCATCAACTAGCTCATCTTCCTCATTTGTTTCTTCTAAGCTCATGACTAGCTCTTCCTCGGTCATCATCTCAACATTTGACTCTAAGAAGCTAGCAAGCTCCGATTCCATACCTAGCAATCCTTGTAGCTCCCCGTCAACCGCATCATCTATGACATCAATTCTAAAACAAGAATCATCGTTAGAATAAGGATGCTTCATGGCCTTATCGACCGTGAAAGCAATCCTTTCGTCACCTACACCTAGGGTCAATTTCTTATCTTTGACTCCTATTATGGCATCTGCGGTGTGCAAGAAAGGTCATCCTAAAATCAAGGGCACTTTACTATCCTCCTCCATTTCGAGGATAACAAAGTCAACCGGGAAGGTAAATTGCCCTACCTCTATCAACATGTTTTCCGCAATCCCAACGGGATATTGGAATGACCTATTGGCAAGTCTTATACTCATACGGGTGGGGGTCAAGGATCCTAGGGCCAATTTAGCATATAACGAATAGGGCATCAAATTAATACTAGCACCTAGGTCCGCGAGTGCATAGCAAATAATGATTTTACCCAATGTACAAGAAATGATGAAACTCCTGGGATCTCCAAGCTTGGGTGGAATTTGGTTTTGAACAAGTGCCGAGAATTCCTCATTTAAGAACATAGCCGATGCCTTCGACAATTTGTCTTTGTTGCTCACCAAATCTTTGATGAATTTTGCGTAATTGGGCATCCCGGCTAATACATCAACCAAAGGCACATTGATTCGGATGCCCTTGATCATGTCAACAAACTTTCCATATTGTGCCGCAATCTTTTCCTTTCTTAGCCTTTGGGGATACGGAATCTTTGGCTTGTATGCTTTCACAACCGGTGTAGGTGACACCGGTGTGACCGTTGATGTAGGAGCATCAACATTCTCTTCACTTTCTTCTTCCACCTCATCCTGCAAAACATGGTTAGAAATATGTTTGTCTTTGGCTTGTGATGGTGGTGGAAGTTCCTTTCCGCTTCTTGTGGTTATAGCATTCACATGCTCATTTCTCGCGGGTGGTGGTTGGTAAGGTTTGGAACCGCTAGAGGGTGAAGGATTTTGTCTTGGGTTTTGTTGAGTGTTGCTTGGTAAGCCACCGGTTGGCCTACTACTTTGTCCCTCGGACAACCTATCCATCTTCCTCTCTAAGTCTTGAATGGAAGCTTGTTGGTTCTTTTGACCTTGCTCCACGCTTAACCTAATGTTCGTCATTTGGGTCTTCAACCTTTCGGTGCAAGCATCTTGTTTTGCCATGAAGTCTTTCATCATTTGCTCCATTGGCGATAGGGTTGGCTCTTGTTTTTGAACCGGTGGTGGGTTATTGTGGCTTGAAGGGTTTTGGTGTTGGTTTTGATTGTAATTTTGGTTTTGGGATTGGTTGTAATTTTGATTGGAGTTTTGGTTGTAAGGTTGGTTTGGCCGAGAAAATCGGTTGTTTTGGTTGTAACTTCCTCCTTGGTAACCTCCCGAATTTCGGTTTTGATAACCACCCCGTTGGTAGTTCCCGCTTTGGTAATTACCTTGTTGGAGAAAGTTTACATCTTCCTCATCTCCCTCCATTGGCAAATCGTCTTGTGCACGATTAGCCGTGGCATGATTTCCGCCACAATTACCACAACCATCTCGAAGCTCTTTAATCTCTCCCTTGATTGTCTTGAATTGAGCATTGAACTTGGAAGACAAAGCCTTGATTTCTTTCATCATGGCCGAGTCATTGGAGCTTCCGCCTCCACTACTAATACCCTCGGCAAATGCAACATGCTTTCTCACCGGCTTTCCTCCTTTGTCTTTCGCCCAATTCAAGCTTTGTGTGACTTTATCTTCCAACACCTTCCAAGCTTCATTAGGTGTCTTGTAAAGAAATAGACCTCCTCCGGAGGCATCAAGAACATAAGCCGATTCAATGCCAAGTCCATTGTAAAACAATGTAATTATCTCCGCCTTTGATAGCCCATGTCCGTGACAATTTCTCAACATTTCCTTTAATCGACACCAAGCTTCTACTAAAGTTTCGCCTTCTTTTGTTTGAAGGCTCTAATCTCATTCAACAAACGCTCGACCAATGCCGGAGGATAAAACCGTCTCACAAAAGCTTCTCTCATCTCGTTCCATGATCTAATGGTATTTGGCTCCAATTCTTGGTACCAAATCTTAGCTTCACCACATAAGGACATCGGAAAAGTCCTTAGTCTAATAGCCTCATCCATGTTTTGACCATACTTGAAATAACTCCCTATCTCAAGAAAACTAGCAATATGTTTGTGCGGATCGGCCCGCACCCTTCCATCAAATTGGGTATCTCGGATGAGTTGCATATGATGACCTTTCAAGGAAAAATTATCATTTTCATTATCTTGAACCCGTATGGCCGACCCCGGTGTAGGCGCCACGGTTCTTTCCAGTGAGAAAATAGGAGTATCATCCTCATCCGCCATCTCTTCTTCACCTTCGGAAGGTGTCGAAGGATCTTCTTCGGGTGATGGAAAGTCCTCCACAAAAGTCTCTTCCACCTCAACGGTGTTTCCCGAAGATGTATCGGTATCCGTTTGACTACTAGATGATTCCGATGATCTTTGCTTTGGCTTCCTCCTTCGTTTGCTCCTTTTGGTCTTTTCCGGATTGGACAAGGGACTTAGAAGCTCTTTACCGGAGCTCCTTGTGTTCATCCACTACCAAATCAAACCTGAAGGATCACAAAAGATAAAACCATCAACGCACCGGCGCAATACAAACAAAATATAACCTTCCAAAATAAATTCTAGAAAGGATCAATTAATCACACTTAAATCAATTTTCACAAATCAAATTCCCCGGCAGCGGCGCCAAAAACTTGATGTGCTAAATCAAGTTATAAAATTTATCATTGATAAGTAAACTAAAAAGTACCGAGCTAGACCACAACACAACCGGGCAGTGGACCCTGTCGAGTAATAGTATAGTATGGTAAGTTTGGGTTCGAACACAGGGAACTAGATTGGATGATCAATGTAAGTGTGAGCAATTTAAAAAGAGAAAATAAAATGTGGTTGGTTGTGTGACCGAATTGTCACGATGCTTTAAAACTACACTTAATCTTTCAATGAGAAAGGTGGACTCAGGAAGAGTCAAATTAGTTGTTTGGAACTTTTCAAATATTAAAAACAATGCTTGCTTGGATTATTTCACTAGTGATTTCGGGGTGTAGAATTATAACCGGTTAAGACATATGCTAATGGGTAACATTCATCAAACCTAAGCTCAAAGTTCTCTGAGACCTATAGTTCAACTTCAATTAACAAACCTATGATCAATCAAGTAACGGACGCTCGCCATGGTTACAAACTTGCACAATTTAGCTAAATCATTTGACACATTCCAAAGTTACGTTCGCAATTTTGTTCAATTGTTTTAGACAAATAATCAATAGCAATTCACTAGGTTGAAAACGTTCGCTATATCAATTAGTAAATTACCAAATGGCCAAATTCTAGAGATTAAGCTCAATCACACAAGGTTCTCCGATTAACATAAATTAAGATTTTAAGAGTTTGCAAATCAACCACACAACAAATATTCGCTATAATTGCTAGCTTATATTTATTTAACTAATTGTTGTTACAATTACCAAATGCTTTGTTCCACAATTGACAAACAACTTATTTAGGTACTTTTAAGAAGCAACAAACGTTCGCTATAATCGCTTAGTGAAAATGCCCAAAGTTTCATAACAACATCAAGCTAAACTCTTACAAACTCATGGTTGATTCACAAACTCACACATAAGTTAACAACAAAAGATACACACCCCTAAGCAACTAGCTATTTCATCCAAACAAGCATATAAATAACTAGCCACTCATAGTGACAACAATCTTCAAACAAGTGCAAGAAATAAGTGGAATCATAATTAACTTAAATTAAAATGGAATGAAATTATACCCAAAGGTGCTTGCACAAATTACAGTGATATTTGTTGCTGATGTTTTCCACAAATTAACAACCGTGAATTTTTGATAAGTGAAGATGAGTGAAATTTGTGTTTCTTTTTGGTCGTAGTTTTTGTTGAGAGTCCAGAGAAAAACAAGAACCAAAGTAGTGTATCTCTCTCTGATGTTGTGTGTCTCCTTTTTTTCTTTTCTTCTTAGGGTTATAAAAACCCAGACTCTCCAAATCCAGAAGACCAGTGGACCATTCATGAGCGGAAAGTAGCTTGGACCAAAACATGGTTGGGGCATTAATTGCTTCTCCATGGAAAATCTCACACGCTAGAAAAAATCCAACAAATATCGAGCTCCCCCATTTATCCGCGAAGAAAGTGAACAGTACCCGCCAAATTACCCGAACGGGTGAGAAAAGTTACCCGGACGGGTGAGAAGACATACCCGGACGGGTCATACAAGTTACCCGGACGGGTGAGATGTGAAAAATCCAACTCTTCATCCACGGGCTCGTTGCTGTAACCATTTTGAACTAGGATACCCGTTTGCGTAAATTAACCCGATCGGGTGGATCACCTTACCCGTACGGGTGAGATTCCATACCCGGACGGGTCACGTTGTTTCCAGCCACTTACCCTAATATCGCATTAATTGCATTAACTGCAGCCTTAATCCACATTAATTACGCCCTAATCATGTATTAATTACGGCTGGGTCCATCTCATTAATGACGACCCTAATTCAGTGCGAGGATCTTTTCAGCTCATTTCTTCCTTTGCAATTTTAGCTCTATAATTCATCCAAACTTCACCCTTTGCATGCTTTTCCAAGTTTGGACCTGAGATAAATTTCCAAGCAAAATAAGTATCGAAAGTTCATAAAAATTCACTCAAATACATATGCAAAATAAATGATATCGCGATAGATTTATATAGACAAAATGAGCGATATCAAGAAGAAACATGTATGTGAGGCATACTTGATTTACAATAAGTATGTTCCCGCGATGATAATTTATTAGCGGTGGAAGACATGCACTATATGAGCGGATGTCAAGAGTTTAAATTCCGTCTCCACGTCATTTTAATCGCGAGTTACGTAATTCACCTCCCTCATGTTAATCATGAGACCGGTCGATGGGTTCCCGTCAGAAAGTCAGTTTACCAAAAGAGTACTTAAAACATTCTAACCTTATTTATAATGTTCCGACAAAGAACGCTCTAATCAAAAGTTTATAAGTGTAAAGTATAAGTTTTAACAAAACACTTTATATGTCATTGAGTACTACTATCAAACTAACCAAAACGTATCTAACATAAATAAGAAATGACCCACAACAATCACCAATCACCAATTAAGATACAACAATATCGTCAATCTACCAAACAATTAATCAATTGCTCATCATTTAATCGAATATTAATGCAGGGGTAAAATTGGAATATATGGTACAAAGTCAAAAGTCATCAATAATGCTTACTCCTAAAAACTGACGTGGTGTCATCTGATTGGAGTCTCAATGAGGAGAACACAAACTTAAGGTGGTCACGCATGTACAATAACAAATCCCTATATACACCTACTAAAACTGTTTGATACTTGTTCCTCTAATCTTTTCATAACATTACCGAAAAATAAAAATTTTTAATGGCGACATCGAAACTACAGGCTCTATGGAATCACCCTGCTGGACCCAAAACCAGTGAGTCTTTGTTTTAATTTCAAAGTCTTTTTTGTAATATTAATCATGTGAAATTAGGTTTTCTTGATTGTAGTTGTTACAGAACTTTTAGGGTTCTAGGTTATTTTGATGATTGATTTGTATTATGGGAAAAAGTTTTGATCTTTGTGCATCTGTGTTGTTGTGATTGGATTATTATTGAGTTGAGGTTATTATCTATATGGGTTTATAACTTTATGTATATTAATGTGCTGCAGTTTGACTTTATTATGTCAAAGGTAATACTTGTGATATGTAAATTGGGTATGGATATTGGTAGCTGTTTAGTAAAGTTTGTAACTTTTGTTGTTATTTTGGTAAAAAAATTTCTGGGTATCAATTATATTTTGTTGAATTTATATAAAAGATAGAGTTGAGAAAGAACATGTTTGATTGATTTGCTAAAGTGAAAGTGTAGTTCCTTTTTGCTTGTGATGGGAAATTGACATGAACCTCACTATATTCGAGATTACATGGTGTATGATGTATCAAATAGTATAGGAAGTACTATGAAAATAAACGATTTACGTTATGAATGTAGAAAGATGAAGGTAATTGGCCCAAAAAGGTAATCAATTTGTCAAAAATTTGACGATAAAGGGAATATGAGTTTTGTCGATGCCCAAAAAGAATTCAAATTTTAAAATCGTGCCATAAAAGGATTTAAGTTGTCATAAAAGTTCAATTAAGGGTAAAATTACCGTTTCATTTTTAAAAACGTGCCATAAAAATATTTAGTATTTTGAAATCATGTCATAAAAGGATTAAACATTTTGAAAGCATGTTAGAAAAGGATTAAACACTCAAAATAAAATTCGGGTTTAAACACTTAAAAAGTAAAATTAGTGTTTATATCGTATGTTTTCTAAGTCACAAATGTCACGTATTAATTGAATATTTGAAATTTAAGCCCCACATCATCTAAAACCGATCAAAAATTGAAAGAGAAAAAATGAAATAGTAATTACACCTTTAATTGAACTTTTTTGACAATTTCAATCCTTTTATGGCACAATTTTCACATATAGGTCCTTTTTGGGCATTAGTCTAAGTGATATTCCCCTTTATTGTCAAATTTTGACAAGTTGGTTACCTTTTCAGGCCATTTGCCCAAAGATGAATAATGATAACAAGTTTGTCAAATACAAAGCCAAAGGGGATATCTTTTGATCACTCACACTCACATCTAAAAAATATCTTTTGTAAATTTTTGTATGATTAATGATTGTTTGTATATTTTTGTGTATTAATTAACTGATACATTTTTGCAGTTCATTTTTGGGCTCCAACATTTAAGTGGGGAATCAGCATAGCTAATATCGCAGATTTTGCCAAGCCACCAGAGAAACTTTCGTACCCGCAACAATTTGGTATTTCTTTGTTGCAAATCTTTACTTTCTTGCGTTTGTTCACACTCTTTCGTTCCTCTAAAACACACCACATATGACAAATGTCAAGCGGATCATTTTTTAATCCGAAAGATGATTAATTTTTCAGCCTTGGTTCGTGAAAAATCGGTTACTGCATTCAAGTGTTTAGAAAGCATCAAAACTGAAACATTTTAGAGATTAAAAATTGAAAGTTTGTGGTAATTTATGGATTTAAAAAGAAATATTGTTTCTTTTGGGAAGGAGGGAGCATCGGTCACGTAGTGGTTTTGATCTCTACATCTTTATCAATTATTTGCAGCTGTCACTGCCACTGGAGTTATCTGGTCTCGCTACAGCATGGTAATCACCCCGGTAAGTCATATTCTTGTACTCTACTCTATCAGCATATCTTTCCCATCGAAGTTTCATCATTTAATTTGGCACGTAGTTTAATGTTTGGCATATATCAAATAAGTGAATAGGCTACTAAGTAAATTGCTAGACTTTTAGTAACACCATCGCTTATCTGTAATGATGGTAATGAACAATTAGGGAACTTTAACTTGAAATCTTTATTGCTGGTCTAAGCTCTAAGTAACAGCAATGTTCGTCAATATCAGCTTAGTGAACTGTCTGTCATCGTTTTTTATGGTTGATCACAGAAAAACTGGAACCTTTTGAGCGTAAATATTGCGATGGCTGGAACAGGATTGTATCAACTCTCCAGGAAAATCCGGTAAGTCAAATGATGGGTTACTGTTGATTTTATTATTAGTCAATGCATATCGTGTGTTATTCTGTTTTTAGATGTTCTATGCTGGTTCTTAGTATAATTTAGGGAGAAACTATGAAGAAATGAAAAAAATCAATTAACCTTTTTACAAGATTAAGGGATCCTGCTGACCCAAAGGTAGCAAATAAGGATTCCATATATTGCAAATTTCCTCAAAAATAAAAAATAAAAGCTTGAAGAAGCAAAATTGTTGAAGTTTTCAAGGGTTCATATTTCAAGAAGATACATTCCTGGTGAAGGCAATTTGGTAAACAATCCTGGATATTGACTTTTGTAAGACGAGAAAGGTTTGACCTTCGTTGTCAAATTCAAATTACAACATAAAGATTCATGCTGTTACTCAAAGATTGTTGAAAAAAGTAAGAAAGTGGAGATGAGTTTAATACTGTATCGATTATCCGTTTCTTTGGTCTTGATGTTCAAAATTATGATGAAAGTTAGTATGGCTGATCATCGTGTTTGTATTAACGCATGTATCAGGCATGACTATTTTAATGAAGAGGAAGTTGCCGTTGCTGTAAAGGAATGATGACGAATAACTTGACGCAATCAAACTAAACTTTCTGATTTAAATGATATCTATGAATTTTATGTTTGTCTTTCTGGAGAAATCTCAATTTGTTGGTATTGAATTGGTGCATTGTGCTTGTTCAGAAATAATGTCATGAGTTATTCTTGCGTCTTTCTTTCATGAGCTTCTGTTTAGATACAATATGTGAAATAGTATCTTAAACCTTGTTTCTTTAAACTTTGGCAACATATCTCAAACCTCCATACCCATTCTTTAAACAAATTAAATGGGTCCTATAATTGCTCAACCCTGTACAGTGTACGTAATATGATGTTACTTATTCTTTGATGGAAGCGTATACTTGTCTTCAGAAGATGCGCATAAATATTTGGTAGTTATTACCATATAATAAAACCAAACGCATTCTAAACTCGTGTATTTTGCATAATTAATGGTACAAACTTTAGGTCCCATGTCGTAATGCCTAATGAAAGGTATTTGTTTCTCTTTGACAGCATGATGAAATGTGACATTAGTCATCTGAAAATAATGAAAATCTCAACTGTCAGTCGAATTCTTTGCACTCTAATGACTAAATGCCAAATTATTTTCTTAAATTACATTTGACTTTCTGAAAGTCTAATAAATTTAAAAAATTAATAGAATCAAAGAATACAAACCATGTCAATAAAACATAAGAGGCCCGAACTTGGCCTCGAAAGTGACAGCATACAAAGTTACAAACCATGTCAATAAAACATAAAGAGGCCTGAACTTGGCCTCGAAAGCGAAAAGGTATAAAACACATGATCCACAGTCCACGCATATGATACCCTGTTGAAGCTCAATTGTCAATAATATAATTCGGCTTACATGATCCAATGATACATATAGAGATCATGTTTTAAAATCAATACTCGAAATGTTGTCGAATGTATACCTTAAACTTACATCATCCATACAAATTAAAACCCTAATTCTGAATCTTTCATTTGACTCAGAAACAATACAATTCAGTCAAAAGTTTTTCAGTATGCCATGCTCTGGTTGATCAACAACTTAATAGTTGGAGCATGTAAGTTCTCTGTGCCACCACTTCTCTCATCCTCTTCCCAGCTAAAAAGAAAAAAACTGATAAAAAAAAACACGATTTATCGTGCTTGATCTTTTGTTTCTTCAGGATCTTCATCTCCGTCACGAGCATTCAGATCCAATGTGCTTTCATTGAGATCCTGCCTTGCAACATTTGTCTCTTCAGAAACCTGAAAATTTTGGTGGTTATTAAAAAAATGACTCTTTAAGTATAAATATTACTGCAAAACAAAGTTAACTTAAAAAAAAGGGTTGCCTGGTAAATTATCATGAATCTTTACTTAGTGCCCAATGAGTTATCCAGCATCTCAAACATAAATTATTGGCCAAGGAATTATATGTTCATAATAGTGAGTTAGAGGTGGCAATTTGACACATTTCCCTAAAGATGAGTCTGTTCGGGTCAAAAGGCACCCAATATTCAACTCTTAGGCCCTCGTGACGAATTTATTGGGTCAGTATTAACTCTCAATCAGTTTATTATAAAATTAGGTCACTCGTGAGAAAGACAAATGGTTAACCTAATGGCAGTCACTGAAATTTGGTGCATCATGAAGAACTAAGTTTTAATTCTCTTGGGTCAAGTCATTTTATAGCCAGAAGGTTTTGACTGGACCATGTGGGGGCACACTATACATGGATCACGTGAATTAGTCGGAGCCAAATGTGTCTGCTTTATATGGACTAGTCGGTTGGGTAATGGGTCAAAACGAAAACAATTTTGGGCCAAAAAGCTAAAACATTTATAATCTAAATTTTTACAAAAATATGATTAGAGAATTACTTTATGCAAATCAACTTACCTCATTCTCTTCCATGGGCACGTCATTAATATCTGGTTTTCCGTTAACACCGTCATCCTTTGAATTTGGGTCAGTCTCAATGGCTTCATCAATATGCTCCTCTGAGAGTTCTTTTTTTTGTTCTTCAAGTAACGCTATCTGATGTGAAACAATGACAAGAAACCATCATGCAATATTAAAAACAGCCTTGCTACATGTCTCAAAATACATAATTTATTTGACACATAATTCAACAAAGTATTAGATTATTAATTTAACTCTAAACTACCAATTACATAAGAAAGTCAACCTTGCTGATTGAATTCAGTTATACAAGTAAATGTAGATAATGACCAATGGGCAAAGAAGTAATTTTGGATTGACCATGTTACGGAGTTATGCTCCCCCAAGAAGTGCACAACCAACTCAAGACTTATGCCGAACAGGTTGTCAATTCAGAGGTTTAAGTAGAGGTGGCAAAATGGGTGCACCATGTGCAAGTCAGAATGTGTTCAGATTGAAATGGCTAACTTTTATTGTGGGACATAACGAGTAGAGTTGGATTTGGAAACACTTTTTGGTCCACTTTTTACAATTTTTCGAAGTAATTAACTTGTTTGAATAAAGTGATTTACTAGGTTGTATTACAAATCACTGTGAGCATGTTTCAACCTTTCTAACCCATTTGACCCGTTTCGTTTTTCTCGCAAAATATTTCTGATTTAGCACACCAAAGATAAAACATAACGCAGATTGACACATTCATACGTAAATGGGTAACTCTCCACCTCTAGGTTTCACAATTCCTCATTTTTGTAAAAAGCGAGAAAATGCCCAAAAGGCCAAAAGCAAGACTTGCAGATGGATTTATAGTCGGGCCACAACAACTAACAACGGAAAGGGTATTGACCAAATGAGAATATACTTTCACTACTGATCAAATGTCTGAAGTATAATACGGAAAATTTAAAAAACAATAAAAACTTGTGAGCCAAAAATCGAGGTTACAGATAACAGAAAATGAAGACTGATGGAAAAATGAATTTGGATTAATAGTGTTACTTTTTCCTAGAGCAACCCAAAAAGGATATGGTAGTTTTTCTTTTTTTATTTTATTCCCAGGACGGAGGAATTAGGAGAAAATAATGTGTTGGCATATAGATTCTTAACTTTTTGAGTAAGATTTTTTAGTGACCATCTAACTGAAAAGTGCACTACATAGGAGGTAAATTATTTTTTAATGGTATCCCACATAACTGCATACGGTACAACTCACTTCAAAGTCCAGTAATCAGTAAGTTGGTATAAGCTTCTTCACTCAGAGTCGTCTATATCACAATAGCGCTATTAATATAATTGACGCTATCAAATATAATTATTAGACGTTCAAAAACCTAATGCATATATGCAAGTGGCTGTTGGGCTTCTCTTTGTAGATATAATCTTTAATGCTCGTATAATCCGAGACCGACATTAGAGAGCAGATTTAAAAGACAACTTGTATCCCTATTCTTCTAGAGCCTTTACAATTTATTCTCCACGTTAGCAATGAGTTATTTAGTAACCTTAAGTTAAAAAAACAACACCCTTATACATTAATCTACACAGAGTCCCTACACAATCCTATTAAAGTTTCCTTACGCAATTTATATAAACAATACCAACATTGTGTTAATTAGTAACAAATTAAGCCTAGATAGTTCGAACTCTAATTCTAATTTATTCAAAGATCAAACCTCCAACAGATCGTCGAATAACTTTTGCAATTCAAATCCAACATAACACCCTAATCTAAAGCTATACAACTTATATTTATAGTCTACAGTCCATCTATAAATAATCAAATAATCAGCTGTAATTTAAATATATTCTTCTAATAAAACATTGAACATAACAACAAATTATATAAAAATTAAGTGATGAAGAATTAATACCGGAATATACTTAATTTTCCGGCGAGGCGGTTCTTCATCCACATCAGTGGCGTTAACATCACCATCGCTATTACTATCTCCGGTGCCGTTTTGATTTTGACTTTGATTTAGACTAATAGGAGTCCATTTATACAACAAAATATGAGATCCGTTATCATTACTACCGTTAGATGAAGAATTACCGTTACTAATAACATTAGATTGATGATTACTTCCGGCACCGGTGGTTGCGGCGGCGGTGGCGTTCGGCGACGTTACGTGGATCCACTTCTTTTTCCATTTCCTTACCGGACCTGTAAACACGACGGCTGGTCCGTACCGAGTTGAGGATCGGCCGAGACGTGCACCGACTCCTTCCATTTGTTAATTAACTGAATCGATTAATCGAACCGGTGGTGACTCGGTGGCGATCGGATCTGAATCGGAAAAGAAAAGTTCCGGTGATGGTTGTTTTTTTATCTTTGGGTTTTTTTTTTTTTTTTTTGCTATTGGTAGGGATTAGGTACGTGCGGGTATACGCTACTTTTAGTGGATGCTATGTTAATCAAAGATGTGGATTGGGACCCAAATACTATATTAAGAAGTTTAAATATATTTATATTTGATTAATTATTTTTATTTATAAAACGATTTGATCTACAGAATATTATACTAAACTAAAGAAATTTATATTTATTTATATCTCTTTTAAAATAAAGAAATAAATAAAAAGTTAACAAAACATTTAAATTTATAGATATGTTTTTCACATTTGCTTCAAGATGTTAACGTTCTTGTTTTTATTTGTTTCAAAACTAGCTTAAAAGCCTCGCGGCAACGTAGACGATCAAATTGAAATTGTAATAGATTTAAAGTTTTATTTCTAATTTTTTAATTAAATACACTAGTATATATGTTTGTGTGTTAAATATAAATTGTTATAATTCGTATATGTATAGCTCTAAGACTCACGACAACGCGAGCGACTAAATAGAAATTGTTATAGATATTCAATAAATTAATTATAAAAAATACATACATAATACCTTTCAATTTTTTTATACTTTTGGGATCTTGAACAACGTGTTGTTTTTTATCGGAGTGATGTTCAACTAAACTTGATTTTTGGGATGAACAATTTTTTGAAAGAGGTTGAGATCTTTGTGAATCCATTAATATCAATATGAGGGAACACGTAGAGAATGATGGATCATATATATAGAGTTATAAATGAAAAATTATATAATTAAGAAAAGATTTGAATGAAATACATTTTTATTTTAGATAATAATGCTTTGATTTTGTTTGAATTTATGAAGAAAAAAATTTCGTTAATATTAAAAATATGTCATAAAGGTTGTGTGAGTTTTTTTATTTTATTTAATAGTATTATTATATTAGTCGAATTTTTTTATTAATGTATTTAATAATATTTAATCTTTAAGGGGGGAAGTATAATTATTTTAATCAAATATATCTAAATCGTTTGATCAAGTTGAAAACCCTCATTGAAGGGTCCAAATTGCTCTAAGGCTGGCAATGGATGGATATGGATGGATATTGATCCACTCCATTAATGATCCAACTTAGATGGATTTTGATCCGATCCATGATCCATTATAATGGATCATAATCCGATCCATATCCAATTAGTTTAATTGGATCGGATCACGATCCGGATCGATCCACTTAATTTTTTTTATACCAAATCCAAATCCAAAATCAACATCATATTCATTTTACTTCATTTTCGAAACATGAACTTATAGCCGAACATAAATTGGAATATTCGATAATTGTAAATTCAGATTCAACAGTACCGCGATACAACAGTAACGAGATTCAACAGTAACAAAAACAATGAAAAAAACTTTTAAATACGGAGAGAAAACAGAATTAGAAATACGTACGCAAATTGCTTCACCCTCTTTACTTATTCAGCTACGTACCAACTGTCATTTGTAAGCCACCAATAGTTGCTTAAATGGATGTATAGATGTATTCTAGATTTGATTCTTGTCTTATCTATTTATATGAGTTAATTAAAAAGCTAAGATCGCATAATAATTTTAGTCACCTGATCAAAACTCGCGCCATATTTTGTGTATGGTTTGTCAAAGTTGGAATCGATTCATGCTTACGGTTTGTATATCTATCATCATCATCTTCGTATCATATTCAAAATACTTTTATCTGCTCCTCTTGATTTCAAAACAAACTTCACATCAATACATCACCAAATTAAAACACCTTTTGCTTTCAGATAAATTTTGTTTGTTAACTCATATAGTCATATTGACGATATATGATAGGTATATGTCTGCATATTTAAAATGAGAATTCAATTAGGTCGTTATTTTGTACTTTTGCAAATCTTAATTTGTTATTCGTAGAGGTATGTACATACATATAATTGGATTAGACACATAACGTAGAGTTCAAATAAGTACATCAATTTTGAGGGAGAATATGAGAATCAATATCAACCACTCATTTTCATCAAATACCCATTTCTCCACATTTTTGAAACTCAAATATCTCACAAACGATAACTCAAAAAATCATGCAAAATTGCACCATAAAATTCAGCGTTTTCTCCTCTTCGATTAGCTGTCCCTCAAGGCTTACTTTTGACAACTTTTTTTTTTTCATTTTCTGGTAGGTTTACAAATTAGTAACATATGTGTTAGTGATTGGTTGTACATTTGATTTGTGGTTAGGGTTTTGGGTTATGGTTTAGGGTTTAGATTTTAGGGTTAGGGTTTAGCCGGGTTTAGGTTTTAGTAGGGTTTAATATGATTTAGGGTTTAGTATGATTTAGGGTTTAGTATGATTTAGGGTTTAGATTTTTGTAAAACGTTTAGGGTTTGGGGTTTAGGGGTTAGGGTTCGGGGTTTCGTGGCGAAACCCCAAACCCTAAACTCTAACCCCTAAACCCCAAACCCTACACCCTAAACGCAACACTAACACATGTGTTACTAATTTGTAAACCCACCAAAAAATGAAAAGAAAAAAAAAATTGTCAAAAGTATGCTTTGAGGGACGTCGAATCGAAGAGGATAAAACGCTGAATTTTATGATGCAATTTTTATAATTTTTCGACTTACCGTTTGTGAGATATATAATTTTAAAAAAGATGGTGGAAATGGGTATTTGATGAAAATGAGTTGTTGAGATTGATTCCCTCATTCTCACACAAATTCCTATTCTCATTTGAACCCCACCTTAGACACATATATAATCTTATTTGAATATCTGAATCGTATAGTATTAGTATACTAATATAATGTTTACATAGTATAATAATTTATTTATTCATTATTTAATAAATATATAACAAACTTATGTTTTATAAATGGATCGATCCGGATGGATCATGGATCGATCCAAATGTATAATTGGATATTTGGATCCGTTTATTGGATCACTAATTGGGTTGATATATCAATTATTTTGATCCAATAAGTCATATAATTGGATCGGATCAGATCGGATTTAGATCGAAATTGATCCATTGCCACGCCTACATTGCTCCTTGGAGTTTTGGTTTAGTTATATAGAAGATTAAACTGACATTTATTAATTATAGTTACAAAATTTTTCATTCTAAAACTATATGATTTGTTTGGTGTATCTTTTATTTTGTAATGCATTTGGACTCTACATATGTGGGAAATGACTTTGTTAAAATATTACTCTGTATATTTTTCTTCTATTATGTTGTAAACACAAATTGTCGGTTATGTTATGTAACGTGATTACTTATTTTTGCTATGTATTAAGTTTCATATGATTTAAATTACTGTATTTTATTAAATGTAATTTGTTATTATAAACATGAACAATTTATATATATAGTAGTTCTCATATTCACATATACTCTTTATCGACTTTGTCACAATTTATCAAATTAGAGGTGACTCCTAATGAAATTACTCCATTACATATTTACATGACCTTATATGCGTATTTTGTGATGTATGAATTAATATCTTTATGTTTAGTGTATATGTCATTATTATAATCAGAAGTAAGCGATTTGTATACTACATATTTTTATTTATGCATAACATAATATCACGTTTTAATGTACACAAGATATAAAATAAAAAATTATGCATTTATTATGGTATTCATAAAATAATCTACAAATCACATCCCTTATCAAATACTCCCTCCGTCCCAATTTTATTGTCACCAGACAAAAAGACACGCAGTTTAAGAAAATATAACTATCTCTCTCTTACTTTTTGATAAAATGACAGTTTTACCCTCTACTTTTTACCTATTTTTTTGTCTTATATATATACACTATGGGTAAAAAAGAACTTTATTTCCTTAAACTTTCTATTTATGGAAGTGGACAATTAATTTGGTACACCCCAAAATGGAAATAATGGACAATAGAAATGGAACGGAGGGAGTAGTTTTTAGTAAAACTTATAGTCAATAACACTCACAATTCCAAACATATGACTTGATATCATGTTTATTGAGATCATTTAGAGTAAATTACTCTGATCATCCTTGTGGTTTGTAACTTGTAAGAAATAACATCGATTATCCTTTTACTTATAAAATTACTCCGATCATCCCTACTTTAAAAACATTGGACACCCACGGTCCCTAAGTCCATCAACCCTAACCAATATTTGTTAAATAATTAAGAATGACCATGTTACCCTTTTGCTAAATTACAACCCTGATCCCTAAATACTTTATGATTTTTAAATTTTTAGATAATAGGATATAATAATTGCAAATTGATGTAGGGGTGTCAACGGGTCGGGTTATTCGGGTTTCGGGTTATTTGGGTCGGGTTATTCGGTTTTTCAAGTTTATAATCTAACCCGAAACTCAATTCAAATAAGGTCGGGTTATTCGGGTTCGGGTTATTCATTTAAACTCGAATAAGATGATATTCCAAATTTTCATAATTAAAATAAAACTTGAACTTTACAAAATGACAATAATAGCTTATATAAATCATCATGAGTAACTTATATATGTATATTATATATGGATAAACTATAAATAACTTATATATATAGTTATATTTTTTAAATTAAATAATTTATTAGCTTATTCGGGTTATTCGGGTTACCCGAATTGAAAAATTTTTATCCGAAACCCGACTCAAATAAGAAGCGGGTTATTCGGGTTCGGGTTATTCGGGTTCGGGTGGCCAAATAAGCTTCGAATTCGGGTTGGGTCGGGTTATCTATTCGGGTTCGGGTTTTTTTGACACCCTAAAATTGATGCCGTCAAAATCTTTGATTGTTTTCCCATCATTTACAAATAAATTGGCGAAAGCTGATTCACTAATGACTGATAGCTATACGTTATGCTTCTTTGTTAAAAAAATATTTTGACCACACTGAATTGGCCAGAATTTCATTACATTAACAACTTCTACGGCTCAATTATCGCTCAAAACTTGACAAAGAAAATATCCAACCGATTTGTTCAAAGCAATCGTCGGACTACAATCACCGTCATCACCACCACACAAAGTACTCAGCTTTATAGATCAAACAATAAATTTTTACATATGAAAAATCCAAAAAATTCTTGGATCCAGATCCAAATCATTTGCCAAAATTTTGACGAACGTATAATAGGAAATCGTATGAACCATATTCCAAGGAACACATATGTATGCTTGATGGCGGTTGCCTACTGGTGGCGCAATGTAGTTAGGGGCGGTGGCTGGAGGTGGAAGTAAAAGGTGACGTAGATTGTCAGAGTAGTGATAGAGGTGACCGGCCAGAAATTGCAGATTCAGAGAACTCCAACACAAAAATCGTCTCATTACATGAGCGACAATCTGCCGTCGTTGTTACTCTTCACCACTATCGTCTCCCACTACGTATGCATCTTCACCCGAGTTTGAAATGATTCCGTTTGGTGTATGTTAAATATTTAAGTTTTTGGTTATGATTAATTTAGGGTTTTGATTTTTTTGATTCAGATTTGTGTTTTATTTCTAATATTAGAGTCATGTTCGCATTTGTGTTAGATATTAGATCTCCAGTTGCATCTTAAAAAAGGATGATGATGACAAATGGAAATGATGATGTTGGTTTAGATGATGATCCTAGCGATCAATGTAATTTAGTAAAAGAGTATTGAAATTCTGGATATGATTTTTGTATGTCCAGATTTTGTGAAAGGGAGTTGGTTACAAGTTGTTAACATAAATGAATGGTTAAGTGGTCGTTTTAGTTTTAAAGTCCGAAACCATTGTTGTTGTAAGTTTTGAAAAAGTGTCGAATGTAAAGTGTTTGTTATGTCATATGAAATAAATCTGCAAATTTTGGTGGTTTAAATGTTGTTTTAGAGTTTGATTTGAGTCATTTAAATTAAGTGTCGATCTAACGCGCCTATGTATGAGTTGTGGGATATTGTCAAGAGTATTTTAATGGTAAAAAAATAGGCTGTAACACCCCCAAATTTAATGATTTGCGGAAGCTTGATTTGGGTGTTACTAATCAATAACAAAGCACAAAGATATATAGCAAACGACTCTATATGCGTCGTTTTAACAAAATATATTGATAATTGAAATGTTTACAACATTTAAAGCTTTACATAGCTCGAGTTTAAATAAAATGAGATTTCAGTACATAAGTACTTGTACAAAATATACTAATGCAAGAAAATCTCAATCTTCTGTATGCTGACTCGAGCTAAATCCTGAAGCAGAAACATCCTACTGCTTAGTACCTGCGATATATGCTAAAAGGTCAGCTATAAAGCTGGTGAGCTCACAGGTTTGAAATCAAGTAATATCGTATGAACCGCAAGATTTAAATAATGAATTGCATCCAGCAATTAAATAATGAATTGCATCCAGCAATTAAATGATAATAATCGTGTATACAGCCATGAGCACATAGTTGAGCTTAACTCGAGGGCCGGGTCCCCTATAGAGAATTCTGGGCGAGGTGCCTCCACGAATGCCTAATCAACATTCGTCTTCCCAAATATTAGTACGTCCGTTTACCCGGTTAGTGCTTGCTAACCCGAACGAGGAGGGTCAATCCTATATGGTACCATATACTAATATTCACGCTACAACGTATTAACAACTATGCTGACGGAGGACTTTAAAATGATTAGTTTCGAAAAACTCATGTAGTATATGAAAAGTTGGTACTTGCTTTCACATGTTAAAAGTTGAGCAATATATCACACCCCTGAGTAAAACAGTAAAAAAAGGGGCTATGAGACTCACCTGAGTCTGAGTGCGTTTAAACAAACGTAAGTTGATTAGCCGAGTATGAAGTCCAAAGACTTGTAACCTGAGGGTGTCCACGACACGCGAGGGTTATAATCATGATTGGGTATCTTAACAGATCACCCTTGTAGTTGTTCGTTCAACTATAATGTCCAAATTTCCACTATTTGGTTGATAAGTTTAAGTATTTGAAAAGTGTACGGCCCGTTGGTGACGGATTTGTAATAATAATCTCAACTATTATTATTTTGATTTCGTGTCGTTTTACTTGAAAAATGTGTTTTGATTGTGTTTTAGAAGCCGTTACGGAATCTAAGTACGGGGGTCCGGGGGCAGCGCCCCTGGTAGCGGGGTCCAAGGGGCGGCAGCCCCTGGCGGGGTCTAAGGGGCAGAGCCCCTGGCTGGGGTCGAGCTGCCAGGTCAGCTTGGAAAATTTTTATTTCTACTATATTGCTTTGACGAAAAACGCATCTGGGATCTGAATTTGGGTAAATCGAGTGATAAATTTCGAGTCTCGACACTTAGTAAAAATCTATGTTTTTGAGGTTCTGATTTGTGCGACGTTGGGTGCGACGTCGCAGGTAGGATTGCGACGTTGAGCATGACGTCGCTAAAGGCGACGTTTCGCAATTTAATGCGACGTAGGGTGCTGCGTCGCTAATGCGACGTTGGTTAAGTTGGCGACGTTAAGGTCTGCGTCGCTATGTGCGACATTCGCAAGTCAATGCGACGTAATAGGCTGCGTCGCTATATGCGACGTCGAGGATTCGTGCGACGTAAGTCGCTGCGTCGCATTTGCTCCAGGCCAAATGCGACGTACGGGATCTGATCGGAGTTTCAACTTCAAAAACGCATTTTCCGGCCATCGATCGGCCTAATATTTTTACCCAACCCATTTTAGGACATTACAAGGTTATACAAACAACTAGCAAGTGATAATACTTAGAAACGAGAGTTTTCGGAGTTGTGTCGGAAACTTACAAATCGCCGAAATGAAAATTTGGAAATATAGAAAGATAGATCGTTGCGTGGTGGTCGTGAATCTCTAAAAATCTTGAAGATCCGAAGTCGTTTGATATGTTTATTTGTCGATTTTTGATGGATGGTGGAGGTGGTGGTTTTTGGTAAGTTGAGAGAAAAAGAGAGGGAGAGAGAGAAAAAGAAAGAGAGAATGAGAAAGAAAGGTGGGGAAATGGGAGGTTAAACTCCCATTTTTTTTCGCCCCGCGTTCCCGCTCCGTGTGGTATTCGTTTGCTCCGTCGTTTAAACGTTAAATAATTATTTTACATATTAATTGGTACGTTTTAAAATACAAATTATTACGCGATATTTTATTTCAATTTTTTAAAATTCCATTTATTTTTGAGTTATAAAATGTAAGTTTGTTTATTTAGTTTGCGCGTTTTAAATCTTTTAAATTGTGCAAGTTTTGTTTGTATGATTCGAATGATTACGAAATATTATCATAATAATATTTTTGATATAAAAGCGTTATTTAATAAAATTGGTCACCAACGTCCGTATTAAATTGAATCGAAATACATTCGATTTAAGTTGCGTACGATTTAACCAAATCGCATTTTCGTATATATTCAACAATATATATAATTCGATACATTAATTAGCCTAACACAGAACTAATTACATGTATTAACGTATGATCAGGCACTAATTACTAGTCCTAATTTGACGGGTGTTACATAGGCGTTTCATGCAAATCACAAGGATGATCGGTGTAATTTACTCGATCATTTATTGCTAGATAATTAGTCAAAAACACTCATAAATCCGAATATATATATGAATTGTTAACATGTTGTTGAAATCATTTATTGCTACATAAAGGACATTACAAAAAAGATGCAGAGGCACCCACACAATAACAACTATATTACTTGTGTCTCTCAACGCAATAAAGATCCATAAAACTCTTTTGCACAAGGCATCGGTAGAGCTAAATCATATTTCGAATAAGCCGGTCACATTTTAAACATTTATATCACAAGCAAGTAAATTGCATTAACTTATTACATACATTCAAAGATTACCAATGACTAAATAGCCTAGTTGTAAGAACAACCCATGATTTCCTAGAGGTCATGGGTTCGAATCCTGCCATGGGTATTATTTATCATAAAGGTACCTACCACTAATGAAGCGCATGACCCACAACGTTAATGCTTAGTCGGTGCGAGTTTCGGCTCGGACGTTGTGGTATATGTGATGGAGGTGATTTACCTGGCGATGTTGGACCTTGTGGGGGGTTCGGTCGTGCTCCATTGAAATATGAAGCGGCTCCAGTGGGTGGCCAAAATACCCATTTTTTTTTACATTCAAAGATTTATGTACTGAACTCTTACTTCATTCTTTTTAGAGTATTAAACCTAATATGAGCTACGAATTTTATGACTTTTTTGAGTAATTCAACCGCTAAACTCAATCCTAAAAGCCCAAAATACATAATCTCGCAAGAGGTTCCACTCATGAAATCCCCTACACGTTTTAAAATGTCATGTGTGATTAAGAGTGAATGTTTAACAACAATTGAATAAGAGGGTTTTCCTCTTATAACTTCAATAAAATGATTAGCTTAAACTATTTATAATTTTATTTTATTTTACCTAAACTACAGGAACAGGACTACAACCATAAGAGCATCGGGTGTGGACAGCGTTCCATCAAAATTCTTCATCCAGAACACTGAGTTACAGTGTTCTGCCACACCGTATCAACGTTGTCATCAATGTTCTTCTCAATGTTCTCGTGCAACGCCCTATTTGAGACGCTGTTCTCTTCAATGTTCTCATTTTTTGTTTTGTTTTTCCTCACACAAAGAATAAATCTAAAAACAAAAATAAGTTTTGAGAACACTATCCAGAACACTGTTACCACACCACAAAATCCTCATCAACAACATTCTCCAGAACACTGTTTATCACACCATGTGCTCTTAGTAGCTGAATGTGAGACAATTAAACCTCCCCCTCGTCCACGAATCGATGCATACCTTGTAACCAACGTTTTAAGACCCGGTTCGACCGGACCGGTCGGACCGCCTTTTTAGAGGATTCCGGGCCAAATAAAACCGGGTTTTTCAATTAGTTGACTGGTCAACGATCCGTTTGGGCCGGCCGGGCGGACCGGGTTGGACCGGGACCCAAAAAAACTTTTGACCCGGATCGACGCATATCACTTCTTTTTTTTTACCTAATTAATAAACTTACAAAATGATTTTGTCAAAATCAAACGACTCTCAATTTTTCCATATCGGTGGCGGCGAGTGAGGCGAGAACACACACACAAACAAAACCCTAATCGTCCTTCATCTTCCGATCGCGACTTCTCCGGCTAGATGCGCCCTTCTCCGCCCAGCAGCGGTCTTCTCCGGTGACTTGGGGCATATTCCGGCCACAACAGCCTTCTCCATTCACCCGCTCATTCCTCTGATTCAGGTGTGCGACTTGTGTTTTGTGTAATTGTTTAATATCAACATGTATTCATGTTTACAGAATAATATTCACATATCTTGAATAATTTTTGAAGAATATGCAAGCAAAATTAATAAAAATGAGTGTGAAAACATGAATACCTGAAATAAGTTGAAGAATGTGTGCTAGAGAGAGAGAGAGAGAGAGAGAGAGAGAGAGAGAGATTAAGGAATGCTGGAATGAGAAGGCGGGGATAGAATATAGAGGTTACACAGAGAGAGTCTAAAAAGAAGAGACCGATGGAGACTTGAAAGGTAAAGTAAATAGCAGAGCATGCATAATATTATTACTAAATTAAAGGCTACTCAAGAATTTAAGATAAAAAGTGGTATTCTTCTTCCACCTTTTTCTTTTTTATTGTTTTTTTTAAGGAAATCTTAAACATGCTTATCATATTATTACTAGATTTAAACAGATGTGTTAATGTTACATTGTATGACTTTGTTGTTGGATTTTTGAAGCAATTATCATGGAACATTTGTAGATTTGTGAGATTGTAGAGTTTTGTATGTCTTTACTACAAACATATAATAGATTTTTAAGGTTTTTAACGATTCCGGTCCGACCTTCCGGCCCAACCGGTCCGACCGGTCCGACCAGAAATCGGCACTAATCCGGGTCGACTAAAAACCCGGGTTTTAAAACATTGCTTGTAACCTTAAATGTTATTCAAATATCGGAATACCAAAAAAATATTAACTAAATTAACATATCATTTTATTATTATTATTATTATTATTATTATTATTATTATTATTATTATTAGAGGCGGGATCTTTTGAGAATGCTAAAAAAGTAGAGAATGGGAGAACCAATAGGATTCTTCTATTTCTCAACAAAACCCACTTTTTTTTTACCCTCTTGATCAATTATCTCACAAACCGTAGCTCCATAAATTATAAAAATTACATATTCGGAACCAACACGTTTTTCTCTTCGATTAGAGATGTCATAAGCTATACTTTCGACGATTTTTTTTCTTCATTTTTTTTACCATATTCTACAAAATAATCACATGTGATTTTTGATAAAAAATTAAAATTTGTTCACGATTATTTATTCATGGTATATGTTATTTAACACGTAATTACTACTTAATATTCATCCACATTAAGAGTTATAAAAAGAATTTTAAAAATTGCATTAGTTTTCATTAAAAATCACATGTGATTATTATTTGTACACTTGATCACAAGTGATTTGTTATATAATCACATATGATTTTGCATATAATCACATATGATTTTCATTTAAAAATTGATATATGATGAGAAGTTTACTGATATATGATAATACATGTATGATTTCAACTTGATTTTTACTTAATTGTATAATTCTTAGTCAATGATTTCAAAATTCGTATTTTATTACTCTTTAATCACATATGATTGATAGTTTAATGTTCAATCGCATGTTATTACAACTTAGTTTTTCATGTTTTAATCTCTTAAAATCATCAATGATTTGAATTTAAAGTTTAATCGGAGATATAAGCGGTTGTGATTATTTTGTAGTGTTAAATCACATGTGATTTCACATTAAAAGTTTATAAAACTCCAAAAAAATGGGGGAAAAAAACTTCGTCTAAAGTATAGCTTGTTGGATCTAGAATCGAAGAGAAAAAGACGCTGATTCTGAATATGTAATTTTTATAATTTGTAGACATACGGTTTGTGAGATATTTAGCTTTGAAAAAAAAGGTGAAAATGGACATTTGAAATGGAGCAATCCTGTTGGTTCATCCATTCTCCATTTTTTTATCATTCTTTTTTGAATTTTCCTCATTATTATTATTATTATTATCCATTTTAACAAAATGAAACCAACTAAAAAAATTATAACGGGATTAGTAAAGATCTTTGACATAAAGAAAATCATAATATCAATTTTTATTATTATCTTACTCTAAAATTATATAATATATAATAAATATATATATATATATATATATATATATATATATATATATATTAAATAGTATATAAGAAGCGAATGATGATGTCATTAAAAGTTCAATCGACCGATATAATTATTTGATACTGTTTAAAGTAGCTAAAATTACGAGATGATTACATCATAAATCATCTTTTAAAAAAACAATAAAATATATATAAATAACTTACATAGAAAAGATCGTACCGATATCCACTTCCTAATGCATAACGATATCATCATATATATATTATACGTATTATAATTGTAATATCGTGCTCATTAAATAACCCGTATAACGTATAATAATTTTATGCTAACATCAAACGAATCGTGTACATGTACGGGTTTAGAAACTACTTACACATATTCATTTATGAATTTTATGATCACATCATTATTAAATGATCTATGTAAAACATATACTTAGAATAAACTTAAACTTTTCAAAAAAAAAATAAAAAAAAAAAAATGGTGAGATATATATATAGCGACTAATACATACACATCTTGAATTTCCCCAAAATAGTGGTCCTTTCTTGTCGCCGTTCTCATCATCATCATCACTCCTCCCCCAATTCCGATCAAATAATTCATAATTTCCTTTCTAATCACATCAATTAACCAGGGATCTAATGCTATTTCAGGTCCGTATATTTTACCTTTTTTTTATATTAATATATTCATACATCTATCTCTATACAATTACATGATCTAGGGTTCTTATTTACAGTTTTTTTTCCTCGTATAAAAAATTTGTTTAATTTCAGCTTTATGACTATTGTTAGCCGCATGAGATTATTACAATTGTATAGTATGATTGGATCTGAGTGAATTTTAAATTTATGACATGTTTTTTATACTTTTGGTGGAAATATATATTTTGTATATTGTGATTAGATATGTTTTGTTTGAATCCAGGCAGGAATAAGTAATTGTGAATTAAATGTGTTTTATTTCTTAGTTGCAATTGTTAAAGTTTGAAATTGCAAGCTTATAAGCAATGTGTGATGGTCCCTTTTTATGATTAATTTGTTTAGGGTTTTAGGTTGTGAAGTAGTTGGTCGATTTCCCCAAATGGTTTAGATATTTTTTAAACATAATTGTTATTTACATATTAGACTAGAAGATGACCATTTACTGTTGGCTTACACGTCTAACAAATTGTAAGCGTTTATAAAAGAAGTTAAAGAATTACAAGTATGGAACATGAATAACGTTGTCACTTTTGCTATCCTGTCAACACGAGTTTCTATTCTCATCCGTAAAAACTAAAAATCTTTGTTGAGAATACCAAATCATCTCATGTATTGTTTGTCTTTAGTTTCTCTTGGAAGAATTGTCAAAAGCTTCTATTGAAGATCCTCATTGCTTGTTTTTTCTCTACACGTGTTTTTCATAAGTGTTGTTTTTTGGTCCACCATTGCTGGAAGTCATTGGATTTAAGTATTTTATATTGGTGGGATTTTTACATAATGTTTAGTGGTGCTTATGTTGATACGTGTCTTGTACCATTGTTCTTTCTACATGTATGTAGTTTTCGAAGGATTGATTGCTCAAATAACAACACTGTTCTTTATCTGCAGGTATATGAATTAATGCTGTAAATAGTGAAAACTTTTTATAAGTGATGATATAGTGGCAACATATTGCTTGGTGAGAATAAATATAATTATATGGCAGATGTTGTATCAAGCTTTTGGGGTCCGGTCACATCCTCTCATGAATGGTGTGAGAAGAATTATGTATTTTCTTCCTACATTGCTGAGTTTTATAATACCATCTCAAATATTCCATGTATTCTTTTGGCACTCATCGGTCTTCTAAGTTCGCTGCTACAACGTTTCGAGAAGAGATTTAGTGTCCTACACTTGTCAAATATGGCACTTGCTATTGGAAGCATGATGTATCATGCCACACTACAACACGTGTAAGTTAACATTTATCAACATGCATTTACTGTTGTGTTAGTCTTTCTAAGCATTTTGGGTTTCATGAGAACATAATAACTACAAATGTCTATACATTTTTATCTCCACTATAAAGCTTCTCATCATGTTAACGGTTCTTACCTTTGTTCACTTATATCTTAAGCATATGTATTAGAAAAATATGTTACTCTAATGGTCTGATTTCAATTCATTGGTCAAAGATTAAAGTCCATGCTTAAACATGTTATCAATTTAGTGAAGCTTTCTCTTTATTTAAAAATACTCCGTAATCATTTTCCATACCGAAATCTTCTTTTTTACTTTTGAATAGCACTTATAATTGTAATTAGTTAATAGTTACGTTGTGTAATGTAACATTTGAACTTGACTTATAGAATGTCATGCAATGTTTACTTCTAATCTTAATATAAATTTGTGATTTGACTATTTTCTCATGGTAGTTCATTGAAGACTGTGATAGTTACATCTACTTTTCATGTTTAAAGATTATATATTGTCTTATAAATATTACTTTAAATTAAGTTGGACATTATCTTTGAAGAACATTATATCTTCCTTTATTAAACTGGAACGTTGTACCTTGCATACATCTTTTATATACTATTTTAATTACGGTTTCCATGTTTCCAGAAAATTGAGGTTGAGCATTCCATCTAGTTAACTTTTTTCTATGTTCGATTATATATTTGTGTTTTTTATGTTTTGAATTGTGAGGCAATATGTAATTCTTTATCGTTGAAGTCAATATACTTCAATAAGCTCTTGTTTGCTATTTACTACCAGAATGGGCTACAATTGCGTATAATTTTGTGCTCATTACTATTGTACAAACTATCTTCTCATTGTTGACAAGCATGCTTTTCAACCATGAGTCTTGATAAACATTTCCATGAACACACTCGGACATTAGTTGTTAATGGTTAAATTAACCTTTTTTGGGTATAAATATATGTCTTACTGCAAGTCATCATTTTTTATTATGATATTTGTGACTCTATTCTAGCTGTGTTGATCGTTATATCATGCATATGCTTGATCTTCCCATAACTCGTATGATTTTGGATATAATATGTTTTCCTCCATGCCATTTCTAAAGAATATGATAGACAATCTAGTGAGTGATGTGGTGGGATGTGGAGACTTTAACAATAATAGGTCAAGATTTGTATTGGGGAAAGTTGTGAAGTGAGATTTCAGCGATATATAATTCTTAAGGAAGGATGGTATTAGAAAATAGGAACCCCACCTAGGTCAACTGGGCTAGACTTGTAGATGTTAGTGTGAAACCTATAAGTGACACGATAGCTACTGCTAAGAACATCCAAGTTATAGGAATATCATTTTAAACTTTAAAGGTTAAGCTATTTTCATGTTTCACAGAGCTTTCGTAACCACCTACTTTAACAACTTACAAACCTTTTAGGAGCTTATCATTACTGTTTCTTATATACATTTTTGCTTTGTATTAACTTATAAGTACCATCTGAAGATGGAAATGACTGACAGTGCCTGCAATCTACATAGAAGATCACTTTAGAACTTAGTAGAGAAAATACGACCCTAAAAAGAAGTGGGTGGAAACTTATGCAAAGTGACAATTTAAGGCATGAAGGCTTCCAACTTTCCAAGTTATATATACAAACAACTAAGTTATTACTGAACATATATATAATGTTTTTATCGTATTTGACACAGTAAGTGCTCATAAGAATTTATTATGTTGGATAATAAGTGTTTTGGCTCAATAGAACTTGAATTGACCTGGGAGAAATAGTTTCTTGTTCTGACGCAAACTGTTACCTGATCTACCCATTTTGCCACCTTATGTTGTATACAACCTGTATTGACCCATGCATGTGTATGTCCTTCTCTTGTTCTGTGTCTCGGTGGTACTCTTAAGAGCCACTTTTCAATGCAGTCTTGAAAGAATATTGTGATCACAATTGTTCAGGATTATGAAGGTTAAGTACTGTTAATCAAGGTTTACCGTTAATTTCATCTGCAGGCAACAACAAAGTGATGAAACTCCAATGGTGTGGGAAATGCTTCTTTACATATATATCCTCTATTCACCGGATTGGCACTATCGTAGCACCATGCCCACGTTCCTCTTCCTCTACGGCGTCTCTTTTGCTGTTCTCCATTCTGTGATCCGTTTCGACATTGGCTTCAAAGTTCATTATGTGATGCTGTGCCTATTGTGCATTCCTCGGGTGTACAAATATTACATATATACACAAGATACATCTGCCAAGAGACTTGCTAAATTTTATGTGGCTACTCTTCTTCTTGGTAGTCTGTGTTGGTTAGTTGACCGATTTTGCTGCAGTCAAATTTCAAGTTGGCCAGTCAACCCGCAAGGTCACGCCTTATGGCATGTCTTCATGGGATTTAATTCTTACTTTGCAAATACTTTCCTGATGTTTTGTCGTGCCCAACAAAGAGAGTGGAGCCCAAAAGTTGTTCATTTTATGGGAGTTCTTCCCTACGTGAAGATCAAGAAACAAAAGATACAGTAAGATGGTGATGGAAGTAGATACAAGATTTCGGGACCCACAAAGATAGCAGGAGGTAACATCTCATTTTCTTTTCTCTCGAGATCGATTTGTTTTCTTTAATATGGTTTTTGAAGCATGAATTGACAAGGTTAGGTTTTTGTGAACTTCTAGTTTGTGAAAGTAGGATGTTTCATGTTTGTGTAACATATCCTATGGTTTTGTTTAGAATTTAATGATGCAGTTCAAGGAATGTAGTTTTATTTTTAATTAAATTTGTAGGTTTCTTTTTCTGTCACAATTCAGTAGCATGCAAAAAAGTTTGCACTTGTAGTACTTGGTTCATCCTAAGAAAGTTGCAACATATCACCTGTTACTAAGGCTCTAGTTATGTAGTACAGTACTAATTATGAACTGATTAGTAGCTTATACAAATTAGGGTTTGTGGTTTAAAAATGTATTATATTTTACACATTTTATTATTGTGTGATGCTAACTTCGAAAATTACTATTGTATGCATTTAAGATCCAAAAACGTCTATTTTTTTTATTTTATTTTTTTTTTTTTTTGTATGTACAATAGTAAGTTAGTTGTATACGATAGACTTTTTGAATCTCTACTACATACAATAGAACTTTTCGAAGTTCGTCAAATATTATATTGAAAAGTTTCTTACTGCATTTTAAAACAATAAAATATGTTGAATTAGTTATTAAATTGTGAAGATATTATTTTGTAGAATGAAAGCCAAATTAAGTAAATGTATAGATTTGTTAACACACATGCAAACAATTAAGTTTTTTACTATGATAATGATGAAGTAGTAGTGATGTAAGGTAAATTATTACAATACCAGTCTGGAATCATGCATTTGTTTTTGTGGGGCAAAAAGTTGATCATGCATCAGATATCAGTATATCACCCACAGCATTCAAGTTTTACTCAGCCATGTTACAGTCTTCTCTGCATTTTATTTATTACTATCATTATTTATTTTTGTGGTTTATTTATATTCAAAACTTTTGTAGTGTCAATGAAGTAAATTTAAAGTGATGATTCTTGACATCCTTTGTATTGACGGATTCAAGATTTGGGGTAACCCGTAGCACTGGTATCCCAATTTTTGTAAACCTGTAACATAAATAATGTAACAAAGAACACAAATTTTTATTTTTTATAGAAAATACACTTTGTATAGCGAATGAATCAGTAACCATGGCTAGCCCTACTTCTAATGTAGCTCCGCCCCTTTTCCTCTAATAAAATTTCCCAAATATAAAGCAAGTATGAATCAGCAACTGATTGATATTATGTAATAATGTACAAGAATGCAAATGGGAACTTACAATACTTAAATCGCATCAATAAAAAATGCATAAAACCTTACTAAATCGGAGTACTTTATTATATTCATTTGCTTAATTAATGTAAGAGTGGACACACAACCTCTCTAGGGCTAACCATACGACCATGCTTAAAAGACTCTATGAAAGCCACGTATTCCCTACAACTTCTAACAATTGGATTGAATCGCACAAATGGTGGAAAAAACAACCAAAAACAAGTCAAAATCACAAATCCTAGAGTCAGGACTCGGGAGATAGATAGTGGCGGCGGCTTGATCCTATGACCTATGCTTTTCTTGATCACAATCTCGAGTCCAACCCAAGCCCCTTGGATCACAAAAAAATAGGTAACCTCCCATGTTGGAGGAAACCGTCCTAGGTGATAAAATATGAGTTCATGCATTAACCCCGATACAATAAATGTCACGAGAACTGCAGGCACCGATACGAATGTTTGTGGGATTATGTGTCCAAACATCCTGCGAGAAGGAAGGTAAACTGCAGTGCGTAAAATATTAGAGACCATAAGATTCCACCTTTTGCCCCAAAAGTTTTGCACGGAAGATGCCTTTAGGGGCTCATTGAATTGTGGCTCGAGCTCAAATCCAACTAGAACTCGAGCCATAAAAGCTGCCAACCCTAATAAAAACTCTAAGGAAAAGAAAATAAGGCAGGCATAAATCATGGAGTTCAATAAAGGGTGTAAATTATCTTTATAGCTAAGGACTTTGATTATGATCAAAAGAATTAAGATCCTACTTAAATAATCTTTAGTCGATTTTTGTGTTGGTTTAGGGTTTTCTCGAATTCTTGAATTCGGGTTCACAATTTTGATGGGTAGGCAAGCAATCAAGATGAAGTGAGGGAAAGGGAGACGAGGGTTTGAAGCCAAAGGGCCTTGACCAAATGCAAAGAGAATGATCTTGAAGGTTGCAAGCCATGAAATCATGAAAGAGGTTATACCACAAAAAGTCGTTGCAGCGAGGTTCAATGGAAGACATAGAAAGAGGAGTATTATTGGAAATAAAATCAAGAATCTAGTTGTACCTTTTGCAATAACCATGCCAACAATGTGACAATACACCAAAGATGCTAAAGCTATGCTCCCATCTACCATTAAATTCCATACCTCTCCTTCCATTATTCTCTCAAAGATTTCCTTATTTCTTTAGATTTTCAAAATTATATTGTATATGATGATAAATTTACGTTCTCAAATATTATTTATTTAGTCTAAGCAAGCTTTAAATTTATACACTCTAAAAGTAAGCATTCAATTTTTTATTTCTTTAGTTCACACGTATATGACACCAATAATGTTGAATTTAAAGATTTCTACATGGAAAATGATTGATACTTATGCTATAGAAGACTAATTTCGGGTACCTAAATATTAGCCTAAGAATATTACGGTGACATCTGTCATCTATCTCAACAACTTGATCCATTATTGCCCTTTATATCAATTGACAAAGTAAATAAGGATTTTCTTATGATATTTTGGATAAAATGATTTTTCATTGACTAAGATTTTATGATATACTCATTATTATCTCAACTTTTTCCGAGAATCTAATCTAATATATATATATATATATATAAAAGTTGACTTTCATGCATTAAATAATGACCTTCATTCATGACTTTAAGTGCGTGCAAAGTTGAGTTTCAGACATTAATTATTGATCTTAACATTCTAAAACACTTATACTATATGCTCTTAATTGGCACTATATATAATATGATAATACATAACTAAAACATATACACCCTCTTGGTTTTCCCTATCTTAATGTCTTTAATTAATTGAAGCTTTCAGTTTACCCATCAATAAAATCCAAGAAGTATACAGAACTAATTAAATATCCTTTCATTTTCTTAATATAAATTTTGATTATAACTCCCGAAGGTAATAAAAGGTGAGAATGTAACTTGCTTCTCATGCTCCACTATATATAGCTGATTTTCATGACCTTCATCAAACACTTCTTACAAATAATTTGAAAATGACCGTCGAATGCATATACAAATATGGAATAATAGCCCAAAGAAACATGGTCATTCTTCACGACCAACTAAGGAAATGTCATGAAAATCTCATGTCATGGGAGGTCATATGTAGAATGCTAATAATATTCATTGGCAAAATACACTCAAACACACTGAAGAATCCGAATGAATTTGTTTTGTTGTTGAGTTATGGGTAAGTTCTTTCTTATTTCGATTTTGTGTTGGTTTTTATCATTTCATTTTTTGTTGTTTTGCTTGAATGTTTTGTTTCAACAATCATGCATTTGCATCTAGGTTCATTGATAAAGTGCATTTTATTAAATAAGAATATGCCTTAAGAAAATCTTAAAATTGTAAAATTGTAATTAACTTGAATGAATATATACTACGGAGTATTACAAACATTCTCTATTATATTATGTGAGAATATGTATGTGTTTTTAAGGTATTGTATGTTGTAAAATTTTATAGTACATTTCATACTACATATTTATGAACATCTTTACTTTAGACTATCTCTTTCTAAAATTCTATAAATAAAAAATAAGCAAAATAGTCAAAATTTAACGATATATAATATTCCACCATCATGGAGTTTCTAATAATTGAGTTTCATATTATATATCATGGTTATTTAATACTCCGTATAAGTTAACAAATAGAGTTAATACTTGAAAACTAAATAACTTATTTTATATTTATTATTTTAGTTTTTAAATAAATACAAATGATGAGAAGTTAGTATCATTTGATAAATAATTAGACTAAATATCTAATTATGTAATTTAATTTTGTTACATTTTTATAGGTTTAATTTCGCTAATATATAAACTTATTCTAACAAATATAAATATTAATTATTTTTTAACACAAATATATATGACAACAAAAGGGGAACGACCCAAAAACATGAGGATTAAACACGTCTTCAAGTAAAAGGTATTAATACCTTAAAGTTCTAATGACGAGAAACTTCAAAAAACAAAGATATCAACAAATATAAAAATGACAAAAAAACCGGACAAACCTAAAGCCTAAAACTTGCCAAAATTTTCATGTGTTTTTTTTCATTTTCCACAGGACATGGATTCATGTACAACAAAAATTTAAGAAAGCTATATGTATCGTGATTACATTGGGATTATCTTAGTGAAAAGGATAAATAAAAATATAGTCTATATTTGATATTCTGATCCTTGCTTGAATATATATGACTTCTAACTTGGTATTACTTTGTTTTAGTATTTCTTTAACTTTGTCCAAAATTGTCGATCAAATATATGCGTACGTTGTAAGAATTAAAGTTACGACCGTAGAAGAAGATTATTAGCCACAAATAACAATTGTTAAGTTAACAAGACCCGTGCATCGCACGGGCCAAGATTACTTTACAAAATAATTTTATTGATTGAATCAAAATAATACTTTACAACAATTACTTGCGGAAGAGAAAAGACACACTAATCTAAGTAATTGTAACTTGATGACAAATTTAAATATATGAAGTCACTCAGCCAGGGACGCTGATGACTATCTGTAACACTCCCAAATTTAATGATTTGCGGAAGCACGATTTGGGTGTTACTAATCAATAACAAAGCACAAAGATAAATAGTAAACGACTCTATATGCGTCGTTTTAACAATATATATTAATATTGAAATGTTTACAACATTACTAGCTTTACATAGCTCGAGTTTAAATAAAAGGAGATTTCAGTACATAAGTACTTTTACAAAATATACTAATGCAAGAAAATCTCAAACGTCTGTATGCTGACTCGAGCTAAATGTCCTGAAGCCGAAACAACCTACTGCTTGGTACCTGCGATACATGCTAAATTGGGTCAGCTAAAGCTGGTGAGCTCACAGGTTTGAAATCAAGTAATATAGTATGAACCGCAAGATTCAATAATGATTTGCATCCAGCAAATAAAATGATAATAATCGTGTATACAGGCATGAGCACATAGTTGAGCTTAACTCGAGGGTCGGGTCCCCTATAGAGAATTCCGGGCGAGGTGCCTCCACGAATGCCTAATCAACATTCGTCTTCCCAAATATTAGTACGTCCGTTTACCCGGTTAGTGCTTGCTAACCCGAACGAGGAGGGTCAATCCTATATGGTACCATATACTAATATTCACGCTACAACGTATTAACAACTATGCTGACGGAGGACTTTAAATGATTAGTTGTGAAAAACTCATGTAGTATATGAAATGTTTGTACTTGCGTTCACATGTTAAAAATGAGCAATATATCACACCCCTGAGTAAAACAGTAAAAAGAGGGGCCATGAGACTCACCTGAGTCTTGTGAGTTTAACTTAATAAACTTGAGTTGATTAGCCGAGTAATGAAGTCCAAAGACTTGTAACCTGAGGGTGTCCACGACACGCGATGGTTATACACATGATTGGGTATCTCAAAAGATCACCCTTGTAGTTGTTACATAACTATATATATGTCCAAATTACTACGATTTGGTTGATTTGTTAAGTGTTTGAAAAATTGTACGGCCCGTTGGTGATTAATTGTAATAATAGTCCTGATGTTATCACATTGATTTCGAAGTGTTATACTTGAAAAGTATATTCCATTATGTTTGAAAAGTTGTATCATATAAGCGTTTTGAAGTCATACAAGTTTGACACTTGGTGAGAAATGTGCTTACGGAATCTAAGTACGGGGGTCCGGGGGCAGCGCCCCTGGCGGGGTCCAAGGGGCTGGCCCCTGGCTGGGGTCGAGATGCCAGGTCAGCTCGAAAAATTTTTATTTCTACTATATTGCTTTGGTGAAAAACGCATCTGGGATCTGAATTCGGGTAAAATCGAGTGATAAATTTCGAGTCTCGCCACTTAGTAAAAATCTGAGTTTTCTGTGTTTTGCGACACAATATGCGACACAAAAGTTTGTCATGCGACACAAGGGTTGTGTCGCATAAATATGCGACACAACATCTATACGACACAAAGGTTGTGTCGCATAGATTCGAGATGCTGATTCAACAGCGACATAGAGGTTGTGTCGCATGGTATTTGCGACATAAGGTACGACACAATATTGTGTCGCATAGGATACGACATAACTGGCTTCATACGACACAAAATACGACATAGAGGATTTTATACGACACAATCATGCGACACAAGGCTTGTGTCGCATTGAAGAACACCAGCCCAGAAAGTTTCGACTGCCGAGATTTTTCCGGCCAAAACCCAATTCAAACTCATTTTTAAGCTATAAAATCGTGTTATACACTTTGTAATGGACATATATGAGTTATATAAACAACTAACAAGTGAAAATACTAAGAATCGAGAGGTTTCGGGATTTTGTCGGAAACTTACAAAGTGGCGAAATGGAAATCCGGAAAGATAGGAGTGTAGATCGTTGCGAGGTAGTCGTGAATCTCTAAAAATCTTGATGATCCGAGTGCGTTTCGTGTTCCTTTTTGGCGATTTTAATGAATGGTGGTGGTTTGGGGTTTTTGTAGAAATGAGAGAAAAAGAGAGAGTAAGAGAGAGAGAGATAAGAAAGAAATGAGGAAAGGAAATGGAAAGTGGGAGGTTAAGTCCCCCACTTTTCAGTCTTCGCCCCGCGTTCCGCGCGGTGTTCGTTTTCTCCGTCATTTAACGTTTAGATGAAAATTTCACGCATTAATTATCCAATTTAAAATACGAATTTTGTTTAATAATTTAATTAAATTGTTTTACCAATTATCTAATAATTTAAAGATTTAAAATGTGATTTAAATAATTTGCATATTTTGTTGTTAATTAGGTAAGTTTTAATTGTACGAAGCGGGACAACTTTGGGAATGAAATTTAAACAGTAGTTTGGACCCAGTAATGTTTTCAGATAATGTTTTATATTTAAATATAAATTGTGTCACCAACGTCCGTATTTATGGAACCGAAATACATTCGATTTAAATTGCGTACGATTTAATCAAATCGCAAAGTTTGTATATATTCATCAATATATATTTCGATACATTAATTAGCCTAACACAGAACTAATTACATGTATTAACAGAGAATTAGGCACTAATTACTAGTCCTAATTTGGAGGGTGTTACACTATCAGTGATCTCAACACTACCTAAGTGTTGGCACAATGCTCGCTGACTAACAGGAGTGGCTGCTATAGATCAAATGTTATATTTAATGCAGTTGAAGGTATATTCAATACGGTTGTTGGGTTGAGTATTTATAGCCATAAATCCTCAATATTATCCGAGAGATAATATTTTTAACCGTTTGAATAATCTTTAAAGATTTGATAAATATGGTTGGGAAGTATCAAATCTTTAATGACTGTTCCTGGGGAAGGTGTTTAAGATATAATAATGTATATTTTCAAAAAAATTAATGTACTTTTTCTGCAAATGAAAGTAGTTGACTTCCTGCATTATTGTACGCCGGTTATTCGGCTAATATCCACCTTGTAGAATACGCCTTCTTAAGTACACGGGTATTTGTCAGACCCATGCGCTTGTATTGGGAATAGTTGCTGGAGTAGTTAAGATAACTATTGATCTTCCACTTCAATCAGAAATCTTCTATCTCTATCTTCAGTCTTCGACTTCAGATACAGGTTTCAGTGTCTTCCAGCAACTATAAATAACTTGCAAGTCTTCAAGGTGTGATCAGCGTGATTATTCATGCTGATGGAAATTTACAAGTTAAAAGGGACGCTGCACAACACATGCAGCGAGATCACAAAGGTAAAAGGGACGCTGAAGACTTGTCAGCGTCCAAGTAATCAGTTCTGTCATACATAAATTATAGAGGCAGGGTCAGTGACCCAACAATCCCCCCCTATTTATTTATTACAGAACAAGTGTTTACTTACTGGCTACTTATTAATGAGATTTTACAAATATATGTCAGGCATAAATAAATAGCGAAAAGTAACAAACTTTGATTTTATATCATAATCCAAAGTTTTACAAAAGGACACTATAACATGACATCTTTATATTCTTGCTTGATTTTTACATATGAGTCACTAGTGTCTTAAGCCATCCTCAGCTTTAGCTCTTCATCGATTAACTTCAGAAATTCTTCATCAGTATTGCTGGCTCTCCCTATGAATCGAACAACAGCTAAATGCTCTGTCTTGGCAATGCAGATTTCAGAGGCCCTTTGGAAGCTTTGCTTGGTGATAGGATCCACATAGAACATTCCAAACTCAGGGCTCCTGATCACTTTTCCAGGCAAGAAATGAACACCAGCAGGCAGAATGTGATTCGTTCCTTGACAGTCAGGAAGAAAGCTCATCTTTTGAAGTATTTTCGTTTGTTCCAGCTTATCCTTTTTGGTTGGTCTTTTGGCCATTTTTCTGCCAGAGCTGACAAAAGCACCTTTGAGTTCAGTTTGAAGCTGAGTGATTGGAAGATTCAAGGTTCTTTCAGCTTCATTTAGATCACTGATGATTTTATTAAGGAGCTTTAATAGTGAAGGTTTATGAGCAGTTGAGCTGTTCTGAATGCAGGTGTACAATTCACAGATTTTAGAGAAGCCCAGAGTTGTCTTCAGCTTTGACAAAGATACAATGTCTATGGTATTCTTATTTTCTCTGATTATTTCCAGATTGTTCCTTGTCTGCTGAGCTTTAAAGATTTTGGGGGTGACCTTGATTATCTTTTCTGGAAATCTTCTAGAGGAGATAAACCTTTGAATTAACTTGATCTGTTCATCTCTCTCCTTGAGGTTCAGTGCTCCCTGCTTCATCACTTGCTCTTGAATTTTAAGAGCATCAGTGCCTGTAACACCCTCGAATTTCGGGTTGCGGAAGCGGTCGGGTCGGGTGTTACCAATCAAATATCACAAGCACAAAGGTACATAATGAACGACTCTAAATGAGACGTTTGAAAATACTTATACATTTCCCAAAATAAAATGTATACATGTTGCGAGTTCGCAAAAATAATTTCATTACATAATTGTAATACAAAAGTTATGCAAGAAATCCATTTGTTGAAAGCATGCGACTCGAGCTAGGATCCTGACGGGCCGATCCTACTAAAGCTGTACCTGAAATGCATACTAAAATACGTCAGCGATAAGCTGGTGAGTCCATAGGTTTAGTTGACAAGGATTAAAGTATAAGATTATAATCCTATGCTGGAAGTACACCCCTGTGTACAGTGTTGAATTCCTGAGCTTCTTAGATTGAGTGATGAACTCAATTGAGGTGATTCTTGAACTATTTCCTTGATCTAAGCAGTTCACACAATAATAACACAAATAATAATATCACAGAGTAGCAATTAACACGTATCAATTAATTCAAATAAATAGCACATATCACATAAGGAAAGTAAAGCGCAAGTATGTTCTTGAAAATCTTGTTTACTGATCTTGTCCTTGAAAATCTTGATCTTGAAAACCTTGTTTTATTGATCTTGAAAATCTTGAATTATTGACCTTGCACATAGTTCTTGATCTTGTAAATAGGTTCTTGATCTTGCAAATAAGTTCTTGACCTAGCACATAATCCTTGATCTAATCTTGTTTTCTAGTTTCTTGATTCTTGTATGTTCTTGTATTCTTGACCTTGAATTCTTGTTCTTGATTCTAGTGTTCTAGTCCTTGAATTCTTGTTCTTGATCTTATAAATTCTTGTATTCTAGACCTTGGGTTCTTGTTCTTGATTCTAGTGTTTTCTTGTATTCTTGACCTTAAAGTCTTGTTATCTAGTTTCTTAGTATTCTAGTTTCTTGATTCTTGGATTCTTGAATTCTAAGTTTGATGTACTCTAGCCTAGAGTACAATGATTTCAATTGTTCCCGTGTCGTACAGTGTTAGCCTATAACTATTAATGTTCTTGAAACCTGAGTGATGTGTAAGGATAATCCATATTATCCATCAATGTTCGTGTTACTGAAACCTATCTCATATAAGTTTTTCATTTGGCGACTAGTGCCCTAGTCTAGTATGAGTTGTAATAAATCATTTACAATGATTGATTTCATAAATAGGTTTTGAATAATAATTGACGAGTATGCATTCCACCCCAAAACAGTATAACAGTTTGAAAGGAGGGGCTATGAAACCCACCTTTGGGTGCTAGCGTTTCTAAACGTACGGTTGATCCAACAGTAATCTCCTAGTGTCCTAAACACGCGAGATTTCGTATAAATGAATGGATATTTATATAAATGATATTGGTTTTAAAAGCGTATCGTATAGGTTTAGTTGTTATTCAAGTTCATTATGTCCGTCACATTTTATTTCATAAGTTACTAAATTTGGTACGGTTCTGAAAGCTGAAATATGCCATTTTCGACCCCTAGATGACTCCGGATGGCTTAAAACTGGCTAGGCTAAGGTACTTAGCCTTGACCATTTTGCTGTTTTTGAATGACCGAGCGAATTTGAACCCAATCCGTTATAATAAATTTTTCATCGAGAAGCTACCATGTTTTAAGTTGTTAAATCGTAGACGTTTTCGAAAATTTACTTGTTCTGTTTTAGCTAGAATTTGCAGGGCTAGTTTATTGATCCGTTGGATCATGAAATATGACGGGGGAATCCGCCGGATTGGTGGCATTTGTGGGGAATACGCCGTATTCATTAAATACGACCGTATTCATGAAAAATAGAGAGAATACGCCGTATTTCCTTGAATACGCCGTATTCCTTTGAATACGCCGTATTCCCTTGAATACGCCGTATTCCGAGGAGGCGCAGGTAGTTCATATTTTCTGGGCGGGAATACGCCGTATTCCCTTGAATACGCCGTATTCCGAGGTCTGTAACGAGTCTGTCCTTTCCAAAACACACCCAAACCGATTTTAAAACCATTTTCGCATATAACCAACTTAATAGAATGATAATACATGATAATATAAGTATTATAACCACAATTTATAGTGAGGTTTAAAGTTTCCTTACAAAGTTTGAAATCGAAACCGAGATGGAGGATGACGATGATGATGATGTTGTTGTTACTCCTCCTTCTAGTGACGATGATGGTGCCGATTTGATGATGATGGCGGTGGTGATGTAGTGTGAGCCGAGAGGGAGAGGAGGAAGAGATTGAGTGTGGGTGAAATGGAACCAAAAATGGAAATGAGGAGGGAGTAAAGAGGAAAGGCCGGCCATCTCCAATAATTGGAGGTGGTTGGCTCCGGTTTGTCCCGCTTCGTGATATTTTGACCCGTGTTTTGGTACCCGATTGTAAAATAAATAATATTTTTAAATTTTATAATTTTGTTGATACGAAATCGTTTATGTTTTTATGCGAAGTATTTTATAAAAATACTTTAATTGAGTTATAAAAATATAACTTAGTTTTGAGTTTGATTGACGGATGTAGTTCGATTGATTTCCTTGCGTTCGAGTAAAATGAAATAAAACGAAATGTGTTTTATTTTAACTCACGTAAATAATTATTATCATTTTCAATGATACATTATTTGTTAGTTTTGTAGCGGATGATTTACTTGTACACGATAATTAATTAATCGTTTCGGGTTATGGTTATATAATACCTTATATAATACTTGAGTACTTGATAACATTTGTATCGGATATGTGAATAGAAAGTTTAAATTTGATCCGAATTTTTGATCATTTTTGTCGGTTGTTACAGTGCCCTTCTTCTCAGCTTCATTTTCAACATTAACCTTGAGCTCAGAAATCAACTTCTCAGTTTCATCAGTTTTTTCTTTCTCAAGCTCCTTTGATTTTTCTTAAAGATAAGCAGCATGAATGTCTTCTAGTGGAAGATTTAGTTTCTTAGCTGTTTTCTTCAATCTTTCTTCCTCTTCCATTAGCTCATCAGAGCTCGAAAATGCTTTCGTTAAATATATAACATATGACGATAAAATTTATGTCGAAATGTAGATAAAATTACGCTGATCATGAATATATATTCGAAATTATTTTATACATTGTATATAAAAAGTTATCAAAGAAAAACGAAATACTGCGTTAATTAAATATGAAAAATATAATATATTTAATAATATATTTGATGACGTGAGTGGATGTGACAAAATGCACTTGCACCCTTTAAAAAAAATTGTTCATACACTATAAGTCGCGCCATGCCCAATGTCAGGCGCGCCGAGCCCGCTTCTTGTACTTTATTATGCACGTGGCGTTCCCTAATTGGCTTAAACAATAATTAAATTCTGACATTTATTACTTAATTGATTTAATTGTTTTATTTAATAGTGTCGCGCCGTCTCGCTTAGTGTAGCGCGAATTTTAGGATTAGTTTGTTAAAAACACAAGTCAAAGGATTATTTTGTTGAATGAGTTTGGTCAAAAGATCAAATTTGTGATTTTCCCAAATTTATTGGTATGTTAGAGATTCCCTTTAAAGATTTCCACCATTGACTTATGCATTCAATTATTATTCAAAGATTTCTCCATGGAAATGATTGATACCTAACTTAAGCTAAAGTCGACTAAATCTCAACAAGTTGATTGAATATTTATATAATTCCAAATAGATAAAATATTTAATTATTTTTTCCTGCTGCAACTTTTCTCTCTCGTACTTTCTACATTATTTCATTTTGAAAAATGATTGGTGGACCTAATTAAGTAGGCCTAAATCTTGGCCTAAAAATGTGATTGGTTGATGTGAAATATTGATTGGATGAGATCATGAGAGAGAAAAAAAATAACCAATCAGATTTGTAGGTCTATTTGTAGGTCTATGTAATTAGGTCTATTTAGCATTACTCATTTATTTTTCCCACATAATATTTTGAAGGGTTTATTGTTTCGTTATATATTATACTTTTTTTTACCATTGTATGAGTCGAACTTTGAAAACATCTATTGTATGTATTGAACTTGTAAATATCGTCTATTGTATGTACATTTTCCTTATTGGCATTGACAAAAACGGAAACTTTTGAATTTAAGTCTTACCCAAAAAGGAAAGTATACATACAATTAGACAATATTTACAAGCTGAATACATAAAATAGAAGTTTTCAAAGTTCAAATCATACAATTAATGGAGTGTAATGAAGGAAGATTTGGGACAGAGAGGTATATTTTAGAAAAGTGTGAAACACTTGTCAAGAATGCGAAAGAAAGCGTTATGCGGGATGAAGATTGTATACGATCTCATGTTGAACGCATAGATGATAAAAAACAAGAAGATCGCAGACTGTGAGAAAAAGATAACAGAAGACTATTTTCCATCCAAACCTTCAAATCATATAAATTTGTCAGATGTTTTATTAATCTTACTTATACGAATTTTGTTATATATAATTAATTATTAATTAATGTTATGTTATCTTGATAATATATGGTGCTTTTCTGTTACTATATTTCAATCACCTAATAATTTATTTACTCGTATTTTCAAACAGTATATTAATTGTTTTTGTTTCGAAAATGCAAAAAATTTAAAAAATACATCGTTTTAATAAAACTGCATATAAAATACACACTTATGGCGATGCTTTTAATTAAGGCAGAGTAAGTTAAACCGCTACCTTTTTAGTTTGTGTAAGGCGGATTACATAAACCCGCGATAATATGATATCAAAACCCGCCATATAACCAATCTTGACCCCACCATTTTCACAAGCAGCGGTTTCCTTCTAGGACCGCCTTTTTGTAGCGCCTTAATTGCTCAGTTTTGTAGTAGTAATATGTGTTTTTTTCCTGCGAATATATATTCAGTTACATGTGTCGTAATATACGTTTTTTTATTAATAGATAGAAACTGTAGTACTTTCATCTGACTCAACACAACAACCATTTCTTAAACCCATGTTGATGCAATGATGAAATACCCTATTTTGTTATGGGGTTGAAGAAGAAAAATTTGACCACACGACACATCTGATGCATTATTCCCTGTCTATGCTGGTCGAATTTTAAATACAGTCGGTATTTGTTAAGCCCGTTTTGGTAGACAGAAAATTACATACGACCCAAATTGACCCATAAGTATTGAGATACAAATGCAGCTGGTGCCTATCATAATTATATATGATTTTGTATTTTGGCAGGGATCAATTATATATCATCCTTGGAAATGATACATTTAAATTTAAAAAGTGACTATCATTATTAACTACTATCTTATAATTTTATCATTCAGATGAAGAATGATATTGATGCGATAAAGGTTCTTTGCCAACAGTTCACCAACGATTTCAGTTAAAATAAAGCAGGTTTGTTTTTAAATTGAAAGCTATTTTACCGTTGATGTTCGGAATTTGATTCATACACCCTTATCTTGAAGTTAGACGTTCAAAGTACCTATATGGTAGCACAGCCTTATAATGCAGCAAAAAATTTAGAACTACTGATGTATTTCAAATTCAACAAGATTTAGAACTATTTTTAGTTAAAGTTAGTTATTTACCCATTATTGCATTTATTATTGATGAGAGTGTTTATGGTTCAGGAATATCACAATTTACAGTGGATGGCAACTTAAAAGAGGATGTTTTCCTATATAAATGAATTCAACTTTCATGTGTACAAACGAGAATGCATGAGACAACACAATAATGTTTACATTCGGGTAAAACTCTTTCGCCAAAGGTTTGTGATAGCTCATTTTAATTTATTATATTACGGAAGCATTGCAGTAGACTTGATACTTGGACTTGCTTCGTCCTATGGAGGAACAATGCAACCGGCAATATCAAAGGTTATTTATGCGGTTTTTGTCCAACATAATAATTTAATTTATATTGTGATGTCTGAGTCTAAAGATTTTAAGTACATGAGTCATGTATGCCTACTTAAGCAGTTATTAGATTTGTTATTGTATCAACATGAATCCGCTGAAACTTTGCCCATCATATATTGGCAACTTTTCTTGATCCTAGAAAAAGGGTCCACATTTAAGAGTTGTATTTCTATGTTTTAGTTAAGAAAAGCTATGGTTAGTTTAGTCATTGAGGAGTGTTGAGTTGTTTTAAGATTTGCAGATGAGTAGCTTCAAGTGAGTGAAACCACGGATCTATAGGTGAATGAACCAAAGTCAGTGGTATCTAAGCGGAGGGGCTTGGGATTGATCTTGGTATATGATGTATTCCTCACTCTTTTCTAATTATTATGTGTTATAATATAATGATTTATTGATATAAAGGCTCTATGTAACTCTTGATTTAACTTGAGTATAATAGTTTAAAGAAATTATTCGTGCGGGATCAATCCCCCGCTATTATCATTGGTTAATCAACTTGACCCAGTTTTTCGCAGTGTGGCTAATTTGGTTAGGTTGAATTGATTTTCTTGTGGTCCATCAATTTCACAGTCCTACATAATTACAAGATTTCACAGCTTTATGATGTGTGGTTGATTTTGCTAAAAAAATAATTGGATTACATGTATAATTTTCCTAAACTGTAATCGAATATGTTGATTTTGCAGCATACCCAGTTCGAAGGATCATTAAAAGAGTAAAATCTATTATTACCATCAATACGATTGGAGAATTGTTGTCTGACCTCCACAAGGTAACCAAATAATAGGTGGGCAAGTAAGTGCTTAAGATACATGGTCGAGACTCCATGAGCAAAAGCGGTTTCTATTAATCATTCTCATGCCATTAATTTAACCTATTGCTTCATATCATAATTAACATGTAGGTTTAGCTTTACTTCTTACAGTACATGAGTAGAATGGAGCGAAACCCGCCCAAATTGAATTTAAAACATTCTACATACACATACAAATGTTTCCTATTACTTATTTTTTTTTGTAAGTGGAATTTTTACTGATTTTTGTGTTCCAAATTTGACAGCTATGAAACCATATACTTCTCATAGAGTGTCTCTCCACAAATATGTTGTCTCTTCAAAGAGTAATGAAAACGAACATGTTTTGTGAAGTTTAATGATGACACGTGTAGAACTTTTTGGGATGGTGGGGAGCTTGCTATGTGATGGATGCAAAGTGATTTAATCCTTACATTACAAAATACGCTCAGGTTAGTCTACTACTTATCATTTGGGCCCTGATTTGTTGTCCACAAGACGCCTCAAGTAGATGGTACACTAGGTGATCCTTTTTGCTATCTTCTATGTATTTTCTTTTCAGTTTTAATTATGTAAATGATTAGGAACCACATGCTGGATACATTGAACCTTCTTCTGCTACTCAAAGTCTATTGTATTCAAGATATGTTCAGCCTGCAGTTCAAACACCTCATACCCATCATCAGACAGTGTACCTTGAACATACTTCCATGAGTCAAAGTCATCTTCATTTAAGATATTTAGATCATTCTGGGTTGTACTAATCTCATAGGGGGTACATCGAGACTTCTGTTGTACCCAAACTTTAACCTTACAGAGATTACCGTTGATATGAGTATGTACACACTGCTCATGATCCTTATGATTCGGGCTTGCAAGGTTCACATTAATACTCCTTTTATTTTCGAACTGTAAACATGGCTTTGATCTATATTGGTATATCTAATCAAAATGTATGTGGTTTTAGTAGAGTTGTTCAACATGCATACTGACTTATGTTGGAGGTAATCCTTATGTAAGCAATAAGTTAAAGGTACAATCAAAAGTTTTTTGTGTGGATGAAAATTAGAAATGGCAAAATGTATTTTGTTTATGTAATTTTGTTGGCTTTCAAAAGCTTAAATGAATCAAATGATTTTGTCAATGTGGCATTCTGAGCCAAATGACTATAGAGGGCTAATATTGGTTTTACTTTTTCTCATATGGTCAGAATTTGTTGAAAGTCATCGAAATTGTATATGTTATGCATACAGATTTCTAAATCACTTTAAATATAAAGGTTATATCAGTTTGTGTTATGATATACTCTTTATGTAATATTTGATGCGTTACGTTACAGCAAAAACATAATATTTGAGTCAACCCGCTCAATGTGTCAGTGTACTCAACTCACCCGTACGATGAAATGCATCATTGGTTATCTAAGAATGAACTTTTGCTTTTGCCAATGAACACAATCGATTTAATGGTGTTAATGTGTTACTGGTTAGTTTCAAAAGGAAAAATAAACATTTGACTTAACGTCTTCTTACTTAAGGTCAAGTGACATGAAAATGGAAGCCATTAAAAAGGGAGAACCGAGGAATAAAGAAACACAACCTCAAAGCATTGACTTGATGGAAATCTTCTAGAGTATATTCTATTACACCATTCGTGTGTGACACAATTTATTTAACACAACAAAAAGTGAATAATTTTTTTTAACTAAAAAGTAAACTTTTACAAACTTAAATGTAATAGCCCGCGTTATCGCAGGTCTTGACCTAGTAGTATATTTATTAAATAAAAATATATTATTTTTCCATTGATTCTCATCATTTGAATAAGCAATTTCTAACTTTTAATCTTTTAGTACAACTATCAGTCAGTTTTGCAGACATCTAACTTTCATAAAAGAAACTCAAAAGGTTTAACATTTTCCGAGACAGCTAAATATCTCTTATCAAAAATGAAAGTATCAATTGTGATTGGCAGGTATAAACTAGAAAGCTATGAATCACTTGCCCATTTGCTAACAACGGATTCTTTGGCTGAACCACGGACATATAATTCTTGGTTAGGAACTTTATCAGATTTAGCAGTAGACGGCGATATTGTTCTGCGAATTTTGGTTGTTATGTAACGCAATCCATTTCGTGGGCCACGTAAAGCAAACAGCAAGGGATTAAGAACAACTGCGAACAGGACATCACCTTTTGCAAGTACCATAAACTGCAATGCAAACAAATATATATAAATTTAGGGGGTGTCTAGACTTTGCAAATATATATCCATCTTGAGACTGATTATTTAACTGTTGTGATTAAAAAAACGAATTACCAGTTTCCAATGATTAGATAGCAAAATAAAAATCTATTTAAGTTGTTTCGTATAGACATGAAGGGAACTGATTACAAAGGGTATAATAAAATTAAATTTTACATGCCAATTCTTATAAACCTACTGTAATAGAATTTCTACTCCCATTCCATAACACATCTCATACTTGTTAGAAAAATTTCTTTTTTATTCGTTGTATCTATTAATTTCTTGAAGTTGTGAGAGTACAATTAACCTTTGGATTTAAATCACTTCTTAAAGTTGTAAGACGGCCTGAGATATCACATTATTCAAGAAACCCTAGATGTTGTCAGGGTAATTGATCATCATCAAAGGTGTTCTACAGAATTGTATTGTTATCCAAGATTTGTATCATTAGATAATGCAAAGTGAATCAGTAGATTTTATCAAACTAGTGCAACTTTAAACAACAGGTGGGGAATCTAAGGATGAAAAGACTAAAACCACTAACGGCAAGGCATTGGCATCTATCTATATCTATTTAAAATGGAGAATTATCTACTTACCATAACAGCAAGTACCAAGAGGGTAAGGGCAACTTGCTGTGCTTCATGCCAGAAATGCTCACCATCTGACCCACCAAACCATCTGCGCCACCACCCTCCACCACCATCACCGCCTCCACCCGCTTCCTCTCTCTTCTTTATTTCCTTGTCCCATTTCTCAAACTCCGTTTTCTTGCCACCAAGTGCACTTTCTAGGGCCTTCTTGGCTTGATCCTGCAAACAATGATGTGCAAAGGAAAATGCTTTTAACGAGAGTGCAGAAAGAACAATTGCTTTAGTCTGATATAAATTGTTTACATCATATACCTCCATTATCCCGCTCCCATTTTGTTGGGATCATCCATATCCTCTTTACATCAAACTTAAAATTATATGTATGTGTAAGTATTTCACTCGGAAAATGCATTTAACATGCATAGTAATGCAAAAACCAACACAGGAACTTCAAAGATCATAATTAATAATAACGTCGTATGCAGACTTCTTAACTCGATTTCCCTGGTAAGCCAATCATTACTTTCCAAGACTGAATCGTGTCTCACAGGAAACAACTTCTATAAAGGTATTTAACATTAGCTTAATAGTGGTCAACACTTCAAAAACCAAACAAGTTGATTGCTTTCAAGTTTCAATAATAACTCTCATAATGCACATGCATGTTTGGAAATACAATCTCAACAACACAGAACACAAACAATTTTCGCACTGCAGCTTACATCAACTAGCTCGAAAACCTAATAAACACAGAATTGAAACATATGATACACTAGGACAGTAGTACCAGGAGATACAGAATAAATTCGAATGTACAACTCTCTAGTTATAATAGCTCTTCACCTCATAAATCTATGAATCCTTTCTAGCCTAGGTTTTATTTAAGACCACATGTTCCGTTGTGTATATTGTTTGAAAAACAAAATCTCTCAACTTACTTCCACAAATTCCTTGGTAGATATCCCTTGAATGAACTTATTAGACTCCTATATAACTAATTAAGCTTCTTGAATCATGATTTTAAGTAAATAAAAATAAAAAAAAATCAATAGAAGGATCCATATATACTTTCTCCTGTAAGTATAAGAATCTAGCATAACCTCTACATACAAACTTCTAGGGCATAGTACATGGAAATGTATACAGTTTATCGAGTGTTGTTATCGTATGCAGTGCACTTTTAAACGATAACAATACGCGATAAGTTGTATACATTTCTGCACAATTCGGCTAAAAATCTGAACTTTAAACCTAATACAGGTAGTTACTCCTTATACCAAACTAATTTAATCATTTAAATTGAAGAATCGAAGCAATTATACATCAAATTGAATTAAAAAACACAACTACATATGCGGGAATTGAAGAAATAAACGTTTTTTTTTATTTTTTATGAAATGATTATAATACCTTGCTACGATTATCAGAGAATAGACAGTAAACTCGTCCATTTGATTTTAGGTCACGTTGTAGCGAATTCCAGCTACGATTCGTTTGTTGACTTTTAGTCAAACTGATTGAGTGAGTAGGAGGAGATAGTGGAATTGCTAGGGTTTTGGATGAAATTGGGGAATTTATGGTTAACATTTGAGCCATAGAAACCAAGAATGCGAAATCGATGTTGTTTCTAACAATGATTCATCCGTACAGGAATCGGAAGAAGCTAAGCGGTTTAAGAAAAGCGTATTATTTGTAATTTACAACAGATAAGATTTAATCTTTTACCAGATTTAAATATTTTAATCGGTTGAAAAGTACAAACTGAATTATAAATTTAGAACATTTTTGGAAATGTGGAATATAAATTTAGGACGGAGGGAGGATTGAAGGCTTGTAGCGTTCTCAAAAATTATTTTTGCTTTTTCTAATTCAATGGGTGTAACATAGAGGTGTACAAAAAAACCGGTTTTTAGAACCCGACCCGATTTCAACCCGATTCCAACCCGGTCAAAACCGGTTTTGACCAAAACCGGTTCGGATTTTCTAGAACCCGACGGGTCCAAACCGGTTTGGACTTTAGGGTTTTGAAACCGGTTTTGAACCCGAAAACCGGTCAAAACCCGGTCAAACCCAATCAAAAAACCGGTCAAAACCCGAAAACCGGTCAAAAAACCGGTCAAAAAAACCGGTCAAACCCGGTCAAAAACCGGTTTGAACCCGGTTTAGTTTGGTCAAACCCGGTTTTGACTTTTTTAGTCAAAAACCGGTTCGGTTTTCGGGTCGGGTCGGGTTGGCCCCGAACCGGTTTTTGTGCACGACTAGTGTAAAATAAGAAAAAAGAAGAAAACAACTTTTAGTATCAGACGTGCTCTAAAACGCCATCGTGGTGTGGGAGAACGTTATTGACAGTGTTCTCGAGTCATAATTTTGTTAAGAACGTTGCCGGATCGTGTGCTCTTGACTAAGGATGGATGGATATTATCCATTCATGATCCGACTAAAATGGATATGATTCGATTCATGATCTAACCAAATGGATCATGTTCGAATGTATATCCAACCAATTTTTATGAATCATCGTACATTCGGATTGATCCAATTTTTTATTTTTTTTCAGCTGTCACAATTCCTTACAATACAAATGTAGCATCCATTTTGAAACAACTTCATCTACAAATATACCATTATACATGACTATATGCAACTTCACATCGGTTAAATTTCACTCTTCAAATTTCAAAGCTGTAAATTATATACAAACTTTCAATAATTCAGATGTTTGAAATCGAGTAATTCCATCGGTTGATCAACTAACAGACTAAAACACCAATATACATCGTAAACAACAAAATATCAATAAAATGAAAATGAAAATCATAGCAAAGCAATAAGGTTGGATAGGCTCATATACATACTGGGTGATTTCCAAATCAAACCTCTTGTAGCACCTAAAGAAGATGAGCAAGTCGAATTATAGATCGAACTAGTATAGCTATTCCGATGCAACGACACGACATGTTAAGTTATCGGACACTTACGAACAGAGTGGAGTACTGAGTACAATGAGCTGATTATCAATGTAAATTGATTTTCATTTTGTTTAATTTCATATTATAAATTTTACATGTAATTTAAAATGTTAAAGAAATATTGATAAATTTTTGAGTGAAAATATAACATTTAGTGTTGGGATGAGTGGTGATAGTGCGGGATCAGGAGGCTAACATCGAAGGAGAATCAGTATTATTGCTTCTTCTTTTTTTAAGTTTTATAAGATCGATCCGGATTGATCATAGATCAATACAAGTATTGTTCCGGTTAAAATGGATCGATCTATTGGATTAATGGGTGTATTATTGACCCAATAAATCATGTAAATGGAACGGATCGGTTATGGATTGTGATCGGATTCATTGGCAGCCCTATCCCCAACGGTATATTTCAAAAGTTTTTTTTTTTTTTAAGAAATATGTAGGAGGTTTTTGTAATTAAGCTTTGTGTTCTAATGGCGAAACGCTCTTAAAAACTCAATATTAATATAATTGCATTATTTTTAAATGATTAGAGGATGAAAAGCTTAATTCTTCCGGACTCATAACTTTAATACTAGATCATAACCCGCAAACTTTGCGGGATTTTTACATGATTTTAAGACAAATATATTCGTATTATTAATTTTTTCAAGGTCACTATTTTTTGCTATTTTATTTATATATCTCAAACTAATCACAGTATAATAAGTTTGTACTGAATAACACCAACTTTACACACTCATTTATCAAAATTAAGTACCTCAAACTAACCATCTCCTACTACTTTTACTTCCACGTAGACACCAAGCGCAAGTAGAGCAAAATATTTTATCATGCATCCACTTGAGAGCACACACCTCACACTATCTTTACATATGTCGATACCTAAATTTAAAGATACTTCCAGTGAATCTAATCATAACATCATATAATCAAATTGTTGCACGTAATATCTACCACTTGATGACTCTAGTCCATCATACTTCTTATGCTTCCTTGCAAAGAGTTAACGAATGATGTACAGTTTCAACAACTTCATATAGATCGGGCACAAACACTAAGTAAAGATCAACCCTCTTTTATCAAGTTTTTCTCTCATTGAAAACCTCTTTCTTGTTGCCTAGTAGGAAAACACTTGGTGGCATGAGATTTTTCTTTGGGTTGTTCTCGCTTCATCCACTCGTAATATCTTATCATTCAATAACGGACACAAAGATTTGACTGAAAACACACCTTCGTTGTCTAGGGTCTAACGCACGACCTGCAATTGATGTAAGGAACAAAAGGATGATGATAATGTTAGCAGCTCTTGTAATTCCCCACCAATTCTACCGTGATTCACCCACCCTATTGAAAACCCATATGCTGATAATAAAATAAAATAAAATGACTATAAAGCTGCACATCATACTTGAGAGAAAAAAAATTCATAACTAATCTTTGTGGAAAAGAACCACGTTCTCAGTTAAGGAGTTTAAAATTAGTTGATGCAAAGGGAAATCACAGAAGGAACTATATAGCTCGTAAAGGCATAAATTATCTCTGTTGATTATTGTACCTCTTCCTCTACCGGTCTATCCATAACAATTATATCTTCTAAATAATCAAAACACAAGCCCTCTATACATTGGTCTCATCATTAGTATTCTTTGGTGATTAGGTTGGCAAGTTGGCATTGTGCACTTATCTCCAACTCACTTATAGAATCAATAAAGTAAAAAACATAATCTTTTAAGTTCCATGATTATTAATTTAAGTATTTTATTAAATATAAACTAATTCGAACCATTATACTTCTACATGATTTCATAAAAAAACTTATATTCTAATTTTTTTTTCTAATAATAAGATTGTGTATCTATCGATATATACGTGTGTTTTAAGAGGGGTTTTTTTAACGATCTTAAGAGGTTTTAATTATGCAGATACATCATAACCTCCATTCCCACTAGGGTGGCAATTCGGGTTGGGTCGGGTTGTCAGGTTCGGGTTGTCGGGTTGGCGGGTCATAAATGGTCAACTCGAACCCAACCTGATTTTAAAATCGGGTTGGGTATTTCAACCCAACCCAAAACCCGACAACCCGAACATAACCCGACCCAACCCGAATTACTAATAATTCAACAAATTTTCACGTTATTTTCGAGTTTTCAGGTCGGTTTCGGGTCAGTTAAGTCACATTGAGCAATCTTTTAAAAAAATAGCTAATCATTTATAAGCATAAATAATTATAAAATTTCAAAATTAATAAAAATAAACATTATATCAATTTGAATTGATCATCAAAACATCATTAATTCACTAACTTATATCAAAACGTAAAGATATCAAAGAAAATGTTATAATCAGTAACTGAAAAGGTCTAAATTATGTGTAATATTTAAATTAAAATAAATTTATAATGATATTAACTGAATTTCGGGTTGTCGGGTTCAACCCAAAAATGCATTTGCTGACCCAGACCCGACCCAAAAAAATATCGAGTTGACGGGTTTCGGGTTGACGGGTTGGCACCTCAAAAATCCCGACCCTAACCTTATAATATTCAGGTTGGGTTCGTGTCTGGTTTCGGGTTCACGAGTTGGTTTCGGGTTCACGAGTTGGTTGCCAGCCCTAATTCCCACTATGTGACGAATAAGTTAGCTTTAACCATAAGCTGTGAATGGAAACTTGTGATTTGGGTGTTAAATACATTGGTAAACTATCTCAGTTACAAAAGGAAAACCTCCAACCCATTAATAGCACTACCCTAAGGGCTACAACTCTCACCTACAGTTGCAAGTTATCTCTATATTGCACATAGTTGTAGATTACATACATCTAAAGAGCCACATTAGTCCCATTACGAAAGAAAACCTCATTTACAGTTATTTTTCACAATGAATGTAACAAAGTAACAATGGATGAGGAGGCAACTTTGGTTGTAAAGCGTGGGTTACAGTCAAAACTTAAGTAGAACATAACCGAAAACCAAGTAACTTTGAAGAAATACCATGCAATGAGCTCAATCCAGATGACTTGAAATGCCTTGTCACAAAATGCCAACAATAACTAATAAGTAGAAAATCGATATTTGTAACCTTTTAAACCTTAATATTCAAATTTTAAACCTGGTGAAACTGACATACTGAAAGACGATCACTTGGAAGCCCAGTTCACCCTCCAACTATTAGTAGCTTTCTCCCAAAAGCAGCTAATAAAGCGATTTGAGCTTGAAAGCACTATTAAATGCAAAATAAAATTGGTAAAGATCTCTCAATTCCGCATAGGAGTCTATACATAGGGTAGAAACTTTTACAAAGGAGGGACTTACTATCATAATAGAGACTTGATGGAACACCTTAAATACAAAGCGACTCAAAACTAAAACTACAATCGCTCTACTACCTCTGTCTAGCATACTTTATCTTCAACTCTTGTTGTGAACTTCCAGTTATACCACACAATAGTTGTGGCTTCCTCAACCAATATTGCCTAAACCTCTATCTAGCATACTCCGTTAATAATTATTAGTATGTGTCAACTGAAAAAACTGGAAAATTACTTTATATATATGGTTAAAAAAATTTAAAATAGTAAACCTCTAAAGATTTAAGAATAACGTGAATGACAAAACAATTATGCGATCCACTAACTACTGAAGGAGTTAATTCAGTTAAAGTCGGTTAGGAAACGGGTTGAAAGCCACCTTAAGCATATTTTTAAACCATAAGAGCAACCAAGTCATTTTGTTCAAAATATAGATTATTATTGAAATACAGTAAATTTCTAATCATTTGTAACAAATTAACTTCAAATTTGTAAAAGATTGTGGGATAAAAGTGTGTAGGGACGACCCAACTGGGCTCGTCTCAACCATATTTAAATTTGAGATACATAAATTACCCGTTATGACAGAAACCGTTAACCACCGAGCCTAACCCTTTATTCTGTCACCTCTATCAAATATCAAATGTAGTGCAGGTTCTAAACATAACCATTGGGCAATAAGAAAATACAAGCAAGTTAATAGGCAACCCAACAAATTTAAAAAATATTACTTAAATGGACAAAATCACAACCAATGGTAGAAATGTGAAGACCTAAGAGATGGTGGCAAACACTTACCGCCGTGCACCTCAAGTTTGGATTATATTATAGGAACCTCGAAACATGATTAACAGCTTCCGGGGCAATCCACTTGTGAAAAATCTATTCACATAATAGCGTGTTAGAGAGCTGTACACATAGTATATTTATATCATCAAACATAATTATATTAAATAATACTTATGTCCTTATCATTTTAGCTACATAGGTATACCAAAGTGAATTAGAAATAACAAAGTACCAATGTCATTGAAAATACCCTTTCGACAACAAACCGAAAACATATCATAAACAACTCAAAGGAACATATACCCCACGAGCTATTACACCTCTCTTGATCAAAGTACACACAACCTCAATTATAGTGGGTTTTTTTCCTTAGTGGTAGTGTTTCAATTGGCTCGACTTTTAAAAACATCAAGATCCATCTCTGTTGGGTCAGTGTTAGTTGCTTGAAATTCCACGTTATTTTCATAAAGTTGCCTCTTTAATCCATCCTTGGATCTAGCATAAATCATTTTGCTTTTCACCCTTAAGTATATATAAGGTGACCTTTGTAACTCGATACAAATATAAAACATAGAAACAGAATATTCAGAAATGTTTTTTTTAACTTCTAAATAGCGGTGGCAAGTTCTACCCATTTACTTTCGGGTATAACACATAGAAACTGAACATTCATAAATGATGTTTCTAACTTCTAAATAGAGGTGGCAAGTTCTACCCATTTACTTTCGGTTATCTCATTTAATCATTAACACATTGGTTAGATAGAACAGTTACAAAACAAAACAAAAAATTGAACTTAGCAATGGGTTAAAAGTTCCTAACATAAACTCTTATATCTTCAATCTTATAAGTCAATTTTTCAGGAAAATTGTAATTAAAATTAGTAAATTGAAAATAATAAGTATAACTTCTTTTATCACACTTCACACATAAGTTATCTATTAAAATTTTAGATAAAAAGTGCTTTGGGTCAGTCTAACCAAACCCATTTCGGCACTTATCCAAAACTAACAGTCTTAACCTCTTACCCAACTTGCCAGACCAGTCAAGTTTGCCACTTCTATTTCTGAATTAAAGGAAGAACTACCTCAATTTGTAATACCCGTCAATGTAAAGAGTCCACTCTTTTTTGGAAGTTCTCTGCAATGACAGAGTAAAAAACAGCATATCGGCACTAAGTAGCAAGTAAGAAAGCAACAAAACCTCATGGCTTTCAATTGCATCTCCAACTTTTCCACAGAGACCTGCTATTGCTTATACTCAATGTTATATATTACATTACGAAAGGTTGTAGTTCCCTTCAACTCAAATTTCAGCCTGCATCATGATGCACATCCATCTCACACGCAACGTTAGCCTACACATCATTAGAGTTCATTGACTATTAGAAGTATTTGTGAATTGACAATGCATTTAATAAATGTCAGAAGAAAAAAAAAATAGTGTAGGAAATTACAGCATAATTAACAAAAAATTCAACTATTTACTTGTGGTTTATCTCTAATGGGTCAAATAAAATAGGTGGTTTTGATTGGGTCAAGGAAGTCGAGTGTCACCGAACACGTATTTATAAATACAAAGTAAATTTATATGAAAAAAATTTGGACAAAAATCATTTCAAGCCAACCCATAGCAGCCAAACCTACATAAAAGAATTACCCATTTCGACTTATTACCCACCCTACATGACCAACCCGATTGCCCACCCTTGAAGTAAATATTTAACACTATGATATATTATTAACATATGGATATTGATCAAAAAAATTAGGAAAACCTTACTCTATAGCATGTTAGCCAAAAGTTCCCAACACACTACTGTTGGAAGACTAACAGCTCAAATTGAAATCAGTGATCTTGGTGCAGACCTCTTGCTGCACCACAAACAACTTTAACTCTATGAGGCCAACCGAGAACGGGATCATGTTACGCACCTTGTACACCCTTTTTCCCTATAAATTCATAATATGCAAAAAGACGTCATATTTATCAAGAAAATGAGACTATGAGTATAAAAATAGAACTTCAATTTTATATCAAAAATACAGTTACCATGTAATACATCATGCAAAGAACTCATGGTTGTATGTTGATATATTTACTGGTGGTTGTTTCCATCTAAAAAATCCATCATAGCATATTACATCATTTTTATTATTATTTATTTGCAATCATCTAAACAAATTATCATAGGAGCATATAAACATTGCTGGGTATTAAGTATTCACAAATGGGTATTGAGCATGTTACCTCATGATATGGAAACGGATCAGAAAATCTACGAAAGACATACATGATACGACATTTGGTATAATAGAGAGTAAAATAAAACACCATTGACATTTCAACAGGAGATCTTACCAAAACAACTCGTTAAAAAAATTGATTCACCACAACCAGATTCATTTGAAGAGTGCAAATATAAATCTCGAATTATGGGTCAAGATTGCCACATTGGCCTGAATGCCTGATAACATCAGAAGGAGTAGGTTTTCTCAAAGATTACAAACACAATGACCGTAAACTTTATTCTATTGATAAATAATGTCGAAGTTGTATGCGTTAAAAATAGACTTTGGGTTACTTTACCCATTTAACCACAACTATATAAATACAGCGACCATAAAAAAAACAAAAGGGTTCACTGCACGTACAAAATTATTGCTGATTAATTGGACATTACCATCTAAACTGTATTGCAAGATTCAAGTCTTTCCATATTAAAGCCGGCATCTAATACTTTTAATAGGAAAACCAATCACATTACCTCGACTGTAAATAAGTTCATCTAATACGTTGCGTTTTAAGCAAGTTGGTCCAAAGGCTACAAATGGCTTCTTCCTTTTTGTTAGCTGAAGTACTAATAACAGTCACTTTAAGACCAAAAGCTTTAGCAAACTTTACCGCAACATGAACCAACCCACCAAGACCAACAACTTTCTCTTGATAACTTTCTGTTTAATAGCTGTAAAAAAAATTCAATAAGTATTTAAGTATAAACAGAGGTAAAGTTTATAGTCTCAATAAAGTTGTGACATTATTGTGTAAGTAACATGCTCGTAATGTAATAACTAAACTTATAGATAGAATAGTAACCTAAAGTACACCGAAGCATAAGAAGAAAATGATAGAGATTTAGACTCTTATTGCTTTAATAAAACGTTTACAGGTCAACCCAGCCCAACCCACTCAGCTAGGTAACTGCCCCTCATTTACGTGATGGAACTTGAATTAAAATAAAGTAATACAATATCCACATATTGTAAAATCAAAGATATTACCAATCCTTATAAAAGAAGCTCATACAGTCCTTTTAGTTACAATAAATATAAATAGATCGAAGTAAAATAAGCTCACATGCTCAGTGAAGATATTAACAATCTCACAACTGTCAACTGAGTGCACTTTCCTCAACGTCACCCGATAAATTTCAACTCAGTGAACTCAACATTCAACTACCTCACTTAGTTTGACTTCAGTGCTGACCTCATTGAATTCCCAATTGCAAGATCTGATGACATCTACTAAGCATGCGCAGAAAACATTGCACACTTTCAAGCTACTATCCTGTCTGCACCAAAATAAATCCAGTATTGAGCTGGTATGCTGCAAATACTTGTGGCATCAGTAAGAGTCGCCTGTCACCAAGAGTTTCGCACTCATTTATATTTAGGTGCTTCCTGGTTCACAAATATGCATCTATTTAAACTTAATATTTCAATGCTTCATTTAGAATTTTATATTTAAAGAGTGTCCTTTGTCTTTTTACAACCATGATTATTAAAGTATATCATACCTCTCAGCAGTAACTTCATGTTCGGATAAAGCCTCCTACAATCTGTCCCCAAATAGTGTATAATGCCATGCAACAGACTTTTCAAGCCTGCATGAGCAAAAGCAGGAGACAAAACATTAAGTCATAGATGCTTTATGTTATTGTGTATCAGAAGTACACATATCAATGTAAAAAATAAGTTTCCTCTTTGTGCTTATAAGTTGAATTGAATCAAGGATTCCATTGCAATCCCATCACTAAGATGGGGAAGAAACATTATCATCATCATCCCAGTGAGCCGAAACCATCCTAATCATGGGCCTAGCCAGGAATTTCACATTCATTAAAGAACGGTTGTTACGGCCTTGGGCCTACTTTGGAGGTAGACAAACTTGTAACTTCGGATGAAGCACTACTTACTGAAATTGCAGACGAATCAAAATCACAATCAAACCTTTCATAAGTTTAATTCTGTAATAATTAGGTTGATTCATTCGGATTGCAATGACAACAGCTGATTCACAAGAATTTACTATTAAAGGATGATATATCATACACAATGTTGTTATCCAATATGAATCAATCTGCATTTCTAAGTCTTGAAACAGAAATACAGAACCTCCAAACACAAGTGATAATACTACATATATATGAATTATTTCCAAAATTCTTGTGAAAATATATAACTAAACAACGATATTGAGAAAGCAATTATAAAGAGATTCACAAACAATAATAGTAGCCTTCTGTTGATTGATATTCATGAAATAACACCCAGAATCTGGTAAAACACTTACATTGGAGAATCGATGGTCCAACTCCTATTAATTGCTAGCGTCTTCCAATTCACGAGTCCAACTACACTGTTATAATCGGACGAGATTATGAAGAATTCATATAAAACATGTACGAATACAAGAATGGAGAAAGAAATACCTAAATGGTTTGAGAAAAATACCTAAATTCATGCAATTGACTGCCGGTTCAGACAAGAGGACGCTGCCTCCTCCGTTGAGATGGTTGTGGATCGGGAAATACCTAAACGGAACCCTCCATTTGTTGCTCACCCGACGCCTCCTCCGTCCGTTGAGATGGTTGTGGATCGGGATTTAACCCATCTCCACCGGCGCACATGGTTAGAGTTTAGTGCAATTCCTAGGTTTTCAGCAGAAATTGAGATGAGCAATTGTATAACATTGAGAAGAATAGATGATAATATGCATATATTTTTAATTGGGGCTTGATGGGTTTACTTGATTCTGTGCTTGGGATTGGTCGGCCTTAGCTTTTTTCCATCGGTGAAACCGGTAGACACAAAAGGGGAAGAAACGTGATGGAGGCAAGGGCAAAGTTGGAACAATTTAGGGGAAAAAATTAAGATTAATTAATCATTCTACTAATGACAATTAAGGGCTAAGATTATATTAACTAAAATCAATGAAAGGTGGGGATTAGCTTAGGGGGGTTAGATGAGGAGGGGATTACTTAATATGGGCTCTCCTATATTAGATACTAGATCATAACCCGCGAATTCGCGGGCTACTACAAGATTTAAATACAATTGCTTATTCTATTGATATTTTATTTTATTATATCATTAAACAGCGAATGGAAGGATAGATCTTTAAGTATATGTTTATATAATCAAGTACGATCGAAACAAAAATAATTGAAACATGTATAAGGTCTTTAAAAATAATATGGGCGTGTTTGTACGGATGACATTAAATGAATTGAATAAACTTATGCCTTTGAATGTACGTTAGATTTGTGAAATAATATCGGTAGTGATGGGTGGTCTAAAAGTAATTAGAAATATGATACATATTATATCATCTATTGTTGTTGTATGTGCTTAAAGTTGCACATCTTGTTACTTAATTAGTTTCATATCGTTAAAAGTAAAGTAACCTAAAATTTCAACCCCAGACATTAAAACAAAATCAAACTATACATATAAATAAATCTATCTACCTTTCATTTATAACACTGGAATATGAGAGATAGTGTGCGTACTCAAATACAACAAAATAACATAAATTAGACATCTAATATCCAGTACAAAGCGGACATCAAGTTTCAAGCATAATATATGCTCTTAAGAAATGTTTGCCAACCCAATATGTGGTATTCAGTATTGCATTTCCATAAGGTTCCGAACATTACAAGTAACCAGGTTATTTAGTATTGTAAATTTGGTTATAGTATGATTCATTTTGTACGTATGAGTTGTGATGTCGCTGATGACAATATATGAATAACGCTAGATATTTGCTTGAAGTGACATACGGTTCTTTCAGTCTAAGTAAACCCTGAAAGGAATAAGTAATGTTTCAAAAGTGCTCTTTATGCAAGTATTCTTCAATTATCTACTGTAAATAAGTTGAGATAAAGTTAACTTATACCGACACAATGATAGCACTCAACAACCCTTTCATAACTGTCGACGCCGAGACTTGTGATGTCTCACATTCAAAATTTCCTTAATTTCCCAGGAATGTGTAGCAATTTAATATGCAAGACTGCAATGAATGGGAGAGGATGAAAAGTCAACATTTATATGAACAAATTTATCTAGCCCTGTACAAGGCAAGTCTAACTGGAAATTTTAGCATATCAACATCATTCACTACCTACATGACTACAACATCAAACACAATTACATTAAATAATATGGCCTTATCAGTTTAGCTACTTAGCTAGATCAAAGGGAAATAAAAATAGGAAACTGCAAATGTCACTAAAAATACCCTTTATCAACAAACCAGAAGCATATCATAAGCAACACATAGGGAAAGATAGCCCACAAGCAATTACACCTCTCTTGAGCAACATGGACAATGATCAACTTCGACTGTAGTGGGTTTTTTTCTTTTGAGGTGAAGTGTTTTAACTGGCCCGGCTTTAAAAATACCAAGATTCATCTCTGTTGGGTCAATTGCTTGAAGTTCCACATTAATTCCATAAAGTTCCCTCTTGAACCCATTATTGGATTTAGTGATCACTTTGCTTCTCATACCTGCTGCAATTCAATACAAAGATAACACACAGAAACAGAACCTTCATAAATGACGTTTCTAACTTCTAAGTAGAGGTTGCAAGTTCTACCCATTTACTTTCGATTTTCGTCATTTTATCTTTAACATGTCTATTGGTTAAATAAACACCTAAGAGATTTAATTTCTTAAAAGAATAAAAAAAAAAACCTTACTCTGTAGCATGGTAGCCAAAAGTTCCCAACACTCTAGTCTTGATCTGTACCTAAAAGGTCATTAGATGTACAAAATTAAAGATGACATTTCTAAAATTTACGAAGACATAACTTATTGTTAGGCTCTACTGAAGTGCACACAAGTAAATTCCCACTAAGCATTGGCAGACGAGTAAATATAAAATAAGCAGATATGCTAAATCCTCAAATCTTTAGATCGTGACAGGCCTCAATGACAGCATATCTGTATTCAATAGCTTTAAGAAATTGACCATTACTACAACCAACGGACAAAAATGGAGTTGGACGTGATTTCCAATTCAACGATTCCATAAACGGAATGCCAGCTCCATCTCCCAGTTTCCGAGATAAACAGATGTCTATAGGTATGTCAACAAAAAGGAATGATTCTTGGAGAATGAATATGAATGCCTTGGCAATCAACGAATTGGAAAGGGGTACTGAACTTGAGGAAACACCATTATGCTATTACACTTAAGGCCTTGGTATTTAATTAAATCTCTGGTAAACACTAAAGATTCGTAGATTAAACTGATAACAATAATAAAAAGACTCAAATTAAACTTTAGTAACCGATGGCAATGAAAAACTTATTAAGTAGCACTTTGGCAGATTTATACTGACATCTCTAAATATTTTGCATACATGAAGTACCAAAAAACGATCAATAAACCTGGTCACAGTCGCGACTTCCATTCTTTTCATTTTGTTCCCTGTACGATCGGTAAGTCAAGCCCATTACCCTATTTGTGTTTACAATCTGCACAAAGACATGACTTGAACCATATGGATGCCAGATAGTCAGATACCTTAGTAGGGTCGGAAAGAACACGTAAGTCATGTCTCTTCCTCTCTGCGTAGACTCGAGCAATAATGAAAGAAGCTCTATATATAATACTACAAGAGAATAGATGCACTGACCCACTCTGCAAGAAAAGAACAATCTAGAAAATATATCCAGCAAATTGATTGTAAGTTCTAAATGATTTTTAACTTCTAACAAATATATGAAAGCAGAGATGAGAAAAAATGCATCTCAGAAGCTCCTCTACAATGCTCAAGCTGATACATGCCACAGTAGCATACAACCGTACTTTGAAACCAACAAAGATCAAAAATCTTTTCATCAGTCCCAACATCCATATATGTATTCATCATCAAAATCATTTCCGCTACCTCCATATTACACGTTTAACAACATTTTCTGGATGACAAACATTTAAAGTTGATTACATAATGATGATGAATGCAAATCTCTCTTTACTCACAACAATTTACCATAAAGGTGTATCAAAAAAAAAATTTATTGGTGAAACCAATGGGAAGTCTCCTAAAGTTTTATTGGTGAAACCCATCATATTCGAACCCCTCTTTTCTTGTAAACCTCTCGCTTTCTTATGAATATTTGAATTCTAAGTATTTAAAGAAGGAAAAATAGTAATTATCGAGAAACCCAGGGCCTTAAAAAATAATCAGATACTTGGTTTGAGAATGGACACCCAGACACTCAAGTCAAAAATCACAGTTATGTTCAAACCTGATTTTTTCATACCTCATAATGCTTCCTACAGCTTGACGTGTTATGTATTTTTGTTATAACCCATTATGAGTAGTAGATATTGGACCTTCTCTTTCGAATCATCTATATTCAATTACAGCCTATATAACATTCTTTTCAAGCTACTATCTTATTAACCAATTCTTGGAGATTTTGGAGCTTTTATGCTGCAAAATTAACATGTCAAGTTATAGAATAATAAAGAGGTACAGATCATCAGTATTGAGAACAAATGAAGAGTATAACTACTCTAATTCCATATGATAGATACATAAGCAAGAATAATTGATCTCAATTTCGTTAAACAAATAATAGTGTATGTGTATAACCTGATTTTGCTTATGGATTGACAAAGAATCGATAAATAATTGCTCATGGATATCTGTACAGCTCCAACCTGAACATCATTAAGAGATGATTGAAGCCTTGAAAGACCAGAGATTGACAGACCTTGATGAGAATATCTGTACAGCTCCAACATGCACATCATTAATATTGCTTATGGATATCTGTACAACTCCAACATGAACATTAACTGCAACTTAAAGTTGAAAATAAAAAAAAAAACAAAAAAAAAAAACTGCTCAGGATCAGTAAGAGCAAGCTAATTCAATACTGAAAGGTTGAAAGTATGTAATACCTCCAAAGAGATGCCATTTCCAAAGTTACAAGTTCGAGTCAAATGACGATCGAGCAAAGCCAATTAAATTGTGTCAAGATGAAGATCTTCCTTATGTCACTATTAATGCAATTAGCCATTTGAACATCAATTAGTGTGTAACATCAACCAATTGGAACCAGCATAACATCCATATATCATTCCACTTTATCAAGTACTCAAATAATTGCGGATTTGGTACCTAAAAATCTTAAAAAACTTCATAGATTTACATTTCTAAACAAAAACAAATAAACCAAAAAAGTTGGCAATAAAATCAACTTTTAATCTTGTGGTCTAGAAGTAGTTTAAAACACAAATTTTTTTAGCAAATATGTAACAACCAGAATGGTGCAACGATTAACCAACCATTAACTTTTGTTTTTACTCCAACCTAAAAGTAACAGAACTTCCAAACAACTAAGTTAATAAAAACAAAGACCAAAATGGTGCAACGATATTTCTTAAGCAATAATGGATTGGACCACAAAACCTGACTCAAATTTCATGAACCATGACCACTCCCTTTAATATTGTAGACTGCTAATCCACATCCCATACTCAAGTATAAAAACCATTATTTTTTCATGCATTCAGATTGTTTCAGTTTTGAAATTAAGAAGTTGACATTTATAACGATTACCATCTTCCACTAAAAAGACTCAATCAAATATTCCAACCCCTGTTTTGTAAAAAACCAAATTACATATTCCAATCAACTTAAATCACAAACTGATTTAAGCAATGAAAAAAGAAATAAGGCATAAACACACAACATTTAAACTTACATTGTAAAAGCAGCAAGCCCCATCTCAATAATGTTGCTTTAGTTTCATCTTATCTCCTTTTATCATAATATATAAAACTTCATGGCCATCTGAAAATCGAAACAAAATTAGCCCTAAGAAACTTACCTTCAATAATTGGTGTATATACTACTTTTAGAACCAAACCCATACACGTTAAAACACATACACAATCTGAATCAAACCCTAGACTGAAAACTAAAATAATGGAAACCTAACCTCAAAATCCAAAAACGTAACCTGCAGTATAATTTGAATTAACAAAACAGTAGGTATTATCGATTTTACTTTTTAGAGCTAAACAATATAAAGATCTATTGAAACCCAAAAAGAAGACATACCTGCTACTGAAAACTAATGGAGGAGAACATATAAAAATCTAGGTTTGACTGCATATGTTTGAAGCGAACGGTCAATCAAAAATCCAATTGAAAATGAAGATGGCTTGTGAAGGAGAAAATAGGCAATATTGAATTGAGGGATGAATTGGGAGGTGCATAAAACCAATAAATGATTAGAATATTAGGGCTCAATAGAGGTGCATATATAAGTGTTGATCATGAAGCGGAAAAAATTCGAATCTTGAAAATTGATGGTGGAATTGGTCTGCGATTAGGCCTGAAGTTTGTTACTGAAATTTTCTTTGAAACGTAAAATATATGATACGGATTTTGTGGAATTAATCTGGGAATGGAATCTAATTTCCTTTTGTTATCTTTATTTATCTTGACTTTATTTGTTTTTAAAATTCAAATATAAAAATGTGTAGATACTATAATTTTTTAAAAAAAAACGTTTTTTTATTATTAAAAGATATTTGAGTTTGAATTTTGAATTGAAACTAAATTCCTAGAATTCCTCAACTGATGATTCTAGAAAGGGTAACTTGGTAAAATTACAAAACAACAAATGACATATTACGTATACAATCCAGGAAATCTGAATAAATGGTTTAGATTTGTTTGACTAACTCAATTAACGGGCATGATTATTTCAATCTAACCTAATTTCAAAATGTTTACGTAATATGCCTCCTCCTTTAATAATAAAAGGGGAAGAGAGATTAATACTGTACTAATTTAATATGAGTATAAATCAATTAAAATTGAGCTTTTATGAGCTTTTTGCTATTGGAGCACGAATCTCAAATACAAAAACCTAGTATGTTACTTGCACTCTTACACAATTTTCTAAAAAAGAAAAAAACTTTTGAAAGTATACCATTAGAATGCTCTAAGGATGTATGAAAATTATAATCATTAAAATATAGAGTACACGATATGCAGGCCCGGCCCTAGGGGAGTGCAACATGGGCCATTGCACAGGGCCCAAGTTTTATTAGGGGCCCTTTTTCTAGTTCATTCTATATTATATATGTATGGTAGTCTATTAAGCCCACATAGATAAAAGCCAAAAAATATCTCATAACTCAACTTGCCTTATGAAATCGGTTGTGGGCCTTGTGGTTGATCTTCATTTTTTAATCAGTTATATATGTGTGTATAGCAGTCTATATTATATATGTGTATTTCTAGTTGATCTTCATTTTAATCGGTTGTGGGCCTTGTGGCCTAAAAAAATATCTCATAACTCGACTTAGATTTAAAAGATCATTTTGTATTTTAAAAAAAAGCCCATACCAAGTCACTATATAATTTCCATGTATTTTTCATTTCATCATTTTTATTCTATTTTTAAATTCTTTTCATTTTAAAGAACAGCACAAAAAATTATTATTGCTTTTAATTTATTCAAAAACAACAAACAAATTTTATTCAAAAACAACAATACCTATTTTGATCTATTTACAATTTCAAAGTAACACTAAAAATTATTTACAAAATTAAATTGCATGCTAGCTTACTGCGGAAGTCCTTGTTCGAATCCAATTTTTGTTGTTTTATTTTAATACATGCCAATTCTAGTGCGAATCCAATTTTATTGTTTTATTTTAATACATGTCAATTCCAATTCTATCGTAATACGTTTTATATGTAAATGTATACATAGAAATTTTGTGTTTAGGGGGCCCTTTTTTCTTTTCGCACAGGGCCAGTGAATTCCTGGGGCCGGGCCTGACGATATGCATAATCCAATTAGGTAAATGAGGCGAATAAGTTGATGAGTTGGATAACTTTATTTATAATTTTTGTATTTTTTTTACTTTTTTGGTTAATTGATGTTGACAACAAACCTTAACTCAAATATGACAAAAAAAACGAAAATGAGTGACGGGTTTTGAGTTAGTAAATTCATGGGCTGAATATTCAACTCTAACATATAATAATGTATAATAATAATAAAATAAAATAAAATGATATATCACTATGTTTTTTTTATTTTCATTAAGAGTTTTTTTATTTTCATTAAGAGACGACATATATTTGAACAAAAAATATCGTAAGTGAAATTGATGTCGCTACATAGCGTGGACAACAAGCTAGTGTTTATTAATAGTAAATACTAAATAATGATTTAATCTTCAAATTTTCATTTTTTTTTTATTGTTTTGGAGTAACTGTTTAAGTTTTTTTTTTCTCATTATTTAATCCTTAATTTTTTAAAATTTTGATGGTTTAACCATTTATGGTATATCTCAGTGTTTTAAAACCCGGGTTTTTCGTCGACCCGAAAAAGTGTTAATTTCTGATCGGACCGGTCGAACCGGTTAGGCCGGAAGGTCGGACCGGAGTTAATAATAGTATACAGTAGTAGTATTTAGTGATTTTTTTTATTTTTTTATAATTATAATTATTAATTATATCATGTATAATAATTATAATTCATAGAGTAATAAAGGGTGATGACACATCGATTCCCTTGTTATTCTTGGAATACACATCAATATAATAATTATATAATCCATAGAGTAATAAATGGTGATGACACATCAGTCAAAGATTCCCTCATCACCCTCATTATTCTTGAAATACAAAATCAGTCAACTTTCCCTAATTATAAATGATTAAATGTACATAGAAATTGTAATTAATAAAAAAAACATGAAACCAGGTCAATGCGCCGGTCCGGTTCCCGGTCCAACCCAATCCGACCGGCCAAGTCAACCGGATCGTTGACTAGTCAAAGTATCGAAAAAACCGGGTTTTTTTGAGCCGGAATTCCCTAAAAATACGGTCCGACCGGGCCGGTCGAACCGGGTCTTAAAACACTGGTATATCTGCTTTTTATACTTCAAAAGTTTGATGGTTTAATCCCTTAAAATTATCTTTTATAATATGTTTACCATATTAAGTTTATCTAGTTTAATCATTTAACTTTCAAAATATTTGTAGGTAAACCAATAAATTAACGTAAATTTGAAGGATTAAAACATTATCAAAAAGCATGGAATGGTTAAAACGTTAAAACTAACTGATAAAACTATTATTAGCCCTATATGGTCCCATAATAAAAATAGTATTAGTGAGAACTTAAATAAATGCAGTGATCTGATAGCAATTAACCATGTACCAAATTAAGTCTCATCTTTGCAGGAAATTTTTGTCCATAGAAACTCGGATCTATAACAATAAGAAGTTGACAACACTATCATTTAGTAAAACTTTCAAGTGACGAATAAAGCACAACTGCTGCGTTAACAGCATATTAACAAAGAATAATCAATAATACAATGGCGAAAAGTCATTCGAACTTGATCATCATTCATCCACAGTATCATTCGTTTTGATTTCGTCAAAGTAAGGGGAAAAAAATTAATGAAGACGTTGCACAAAAGATTCTAAAAAAGCTTCCATTAAGGGCTAGTCAAACTACATTGTGTCCAAGGTTAGGCATTTACAAGGGCAAAACAACTAAACATAAGATCAAGAAAACCGAAACCAAGACATATTCATTCGGGTTTTAGCATAAAAACGAGTTGCAACTCGCCTTACATCTAACCATGTCAGCTGAACCATAAAACATTCAAACTTTTACTAACAAACTACAACTTTCTTCACAGGGCATATGTCAGACGAACCATAAACTATTAGACGCTGAATTCCTATGCATATCTGAAAGAAATAAATGTGCAAAAATCCATCAGTTGCCAAGTAGAAGTCAAATCGCAGGCATCAAAAACACTATATAAAGAATACTTTCATATATGCACAACCATACACTATAAACAAACTGAATAAGACAAACAGCAGGCATCAAAATATATAAACTTTTTACACTCGAATTTTACTATAAACTAAATGCTTTAGAGATTGGTAAATGCTAATGCAAAATGGTTTGTGAATAAGCACCAGAAATCAAAATATCGTGTGGGCTTCAGAGTTCAGATCACATGTAGAAGGATATGTGCTTTGAAAGTGACTGACGTCAGACAATCAGTAACAAAAAGAAATTGCTTAGAGTTGTGATATCTATAATGGGACGTTAAAGCGTGTAGCAAATTTTACTAGTTTAACGAAGTAACAAAAAAATGACGTTGTTTCTGAAAAACGCGAGACTTTGTTAAATAAGAGTAGATGTCTCATTAATTAGGTTATAATGAGGGGTACAAGCAATGAATTTTTTTCTTTTCTTAGATAACGAGTTTCTTTGCAGCCAGTATGAAACTCATTATTAATACCTAAATTAACAATAGAAACATCTATTTATCCAAACATAAATACACTAATTTTTGCGACTTAAGATAGGTTAATCAGTTCCAAGACCAGATCAACCACCACCCCCAATCTAGCACAGATTCCATCAGCAATATTATAAACATCAATTAAAAGGCCTGAAAGACATACCAGTCCACTAAGTTGATAACACTACTGCTTGAATAAATGTTGTCTGACCAACAACTCGGGGATTCCCATTGCAGAAATGCTTTCACATCCAAAAAGATCCTTAAGCTTTTCATCGCACAGAATCATCACCGGATTTTTTGGATCCTACCATAAACCAAGCCAATCAAAAAAAGAAAGACAAAACAATCGACAAGTGTCCCGAAAATTATGTCAATCACAAGCTGCTTGTATTACTTTATAACAAACACCAAGGGAGAAATAGATGTAGTCAAAATCTTATGCAGAAATATATATTATTATACACTTTCTAAATTCCTCCAAACTCCTTTCTAGTTGTCTACCACTTTAAATCAACTAAAGCCACATTTTCTGATTTATTAACCTTGTCAGACCTCATGTTTTACAAATTATTGATACAATCAACTTTGACTGAAAACATTCTCTCCATTTAAACAGTTGTAGAACCCTCTGTCCTCAAATGATGCAGTTACGTTAGGATGCATGAGTTAAAATTTTAAGGCAATTGAGATAGACATGAGCAAGATCGATTCAGGTCAAAACTGGTATCAGTAAAAATCAATTTTTCGAATAAAATGATATCGAAGGTTTTATGCATAACAGATATAAGTTGGGAGACATTCTATCCACATGACTTAAAAAGTCATCTCCAACTAGCTTCAAATGCAGTAATCCCTTCCCTAATATTATACTCATTTAAACTTTTTTAAATTAAACATAACCTAAGACACTTTCATAAGTTAAGGGGTTGAACTTGCACCTCTATTATGAAGATAGCCATAGAAATATTTTCATACCTCAAGATTATTGACCTTTATGTACTCCCAAACAAGTCTCAAAGCCTCCGACTGGGACATTTCTCTTTCTCCAGTACCCAAACAGTTAGCAAGTGCTTCCGAAATTATAACTTGCCTGAGAAGATTATCTGTACTTTCAACAACAGGTTCAACATCGGCTTTGGATCTTTTACGAGATGAATCTTCTGCAAAATTTACAAGTTGGCATAAATTCACTGAAACTATAGTTAAACAAGAGAATACGGCTTGTTTCATCAAGTTTCCTATTTACATACTTGTAGGCTCCAGTCGGATGATATGCTTAGCAAGCAACTTGTTCATCTTGAACATATCAGTGGAGTCAGTTTCAAATACAACACGCAAAGCATCATCACAAATTATCTTTCTCTTGTTGTCTGGATCCTGGAGGTTATTCTTCTTGATGTATGCCCATAGCTGCTTCACGATCTGAATACAGCAACATTCAAATATTAGCAACATCATATATCCGTGTCTCCTATTTAATATTGGAGGTGGCAAAAGGAGCAGGTTGGGTACCAGTTCAAAAGGGTACATGTTAAAACGAGTAATGTTTAACCAAGGGTCAAAAGCGTTGAGTTGGTCATAAAATCTTGTCCAAAAAGTATTGCGCTTTTTACTATAAACAACATATATTTCATTTAATTCCAAGTCTAATTCTTGATTTGGAGGATATTATTAAGGGCCCTATTATTAATGCACTTTTGTCGACTATGAAGTGCTTCCCTTTTAAGTTAAAATTTTCAATTTAACTCATCAGAGATAAGCATAACCATAATCGGCCCATATATGTAAATGAGTCAAAATTGCCATCTAATGCTCTACTGCAGCCTCTTCCCATGTTATACTGAGATTAAATGGTTTAATAAAGCTACAAATTACTCAAAATATAAATCATACATCAGTTCTTGATAATGCTGACTCGCCAACAATAACTTGAAGCTCAGGTGTGATACCACATAGTTTATTAAGGCCCCCTGGTCCACCTCTTCTTTTAGTGCCCGCTGCTCCCCTGAGATGACATGCAACAACAGAATCAATGGCTAATGTTCAACATGATGCGAGATGGAATTATATGCTTGCATAAAATTCAGGGAGTGTACATAAGAAGTCAGTAGCTAATGCCGAATGAAAATGAGATAAAAAAAAAAAAAAAAGATACGAGATATGTGTTTCTATAAGACACAATTGTTCTGTTTTCATTAGTTCATAGAACATTAGGACCCACTATTCAGATGAGACAAATGCACTGGATACTACTATCCCTCAAATCACATAACATTTTTTTACTTTCAAATCAACAATATTGTACATTTGTACCAGGCAAACAGGATCTCAATACTCCCAAATGCCTGGCTCCACACTGGAAACAGTTTATTACGGTTTCTAGTATCCAATAAATTTCCTTCATCTTAAATTAATCAAATTTAAAATCTTTCTTGCAAACACTTCTAACATGAGAATATCATCTTTAAAGTCATATTTACTCATTATACATATCTATAAGTTATCACTCTCTTATATCTTAACGTGTTAAAGAGGAAACTTCAGTCTACAAGTACTCAATCTAAGAAAAGTATTTCATGGTGCGGAGACATTACGCTATTTTATCCGGACTACAAATAGTCATAGATACTCATTGTTGAAAGACATTATCAAACATGTATCGCTAAGCAGTTTTTGTCATTTCGTAAAAAAGAAACCACCTTTTGAGCAAATTTACTAGGTATACTAATAATAACAATTGATAAAGTTTGAAGCTTTCTTTTTATAGATAGATGATTTAATACTTCAACTATCAACTATAATAATATATAAATGACAAAACAATCATTTCCTGTTTAGGCATACAATGTCAATTTTAAATTTAGAAAGTACCCCCAATTCAAAACCCTAACCCTAAGCATCCATTAAAATCAACACAGATAGATGTATATAAACAAAATAGTTACCCTTTTTTAGGTTTTTCAGATGATTTCCCAGCAGCATCCTGCACCAAACCACCACCACCTTCACTTTTCACTTCCGGCAACGGAGAACTGACAACCGCCGTCTGCGGCGGCGCAACCGCCTTACTGAAATTAAGCTCAACCGGATGACGCTGACGTGGCGTTTGTTGCTGCTGCTGATGCTGCAATTGCTGCTGATGCAATTGTTGCTGTTGAAGAGCAAAACGAGGATGCTGATGATAAAACTGCTGCTGCTGTTGTTGATTAAAATGATACTGAGGGGCAACGGCAACGGCAGTTGGTGGCGGTGGTGGAGGTTGCAATTGTTGCGGTTGCGGTGGTGGTTGAGGGTGGTGGTATTGCGACGGTGGTAGTGACTGTTGTTGTGATCGGAACAGGAACAGGTTGATTTGATCACGAATAAAAAGGGATTTGTGAGATAAATCAAACCCTAATTTAGAAGAAAGGGAATGAACAAATTCAGTTAGGGTTGTAAATGATTTGTGATCAGATTGAGTTAATAAAATCTCAACCCCTTTTGCTATTTCTTGGTCGGACACCATTTTAGTAGTATCACACTCTTCTTACATATATATAAAAAAAAATTAAATAGATTTAAAAATTAAAAATATTGATTGATAGCAGTAGAATTTTACCCCCAATTGATTTGATTTTGCCCTAGACTGTGTGTGAAAAAGTTTCTCTCTCTATATGTATATGTGTAAGTATATATATTTGTGTGTGTGTGTGAATCTCTTTCTCACTCTATCCGCTATCCTTTCGTTATCTTTACTCTTTCTTAATTTATTTATTTATTTTTACTTTTTTTTTAATCTTCATGCAATAATCAATCGAAACAGTTTTTAGTGGTAAAGATGTTTTTTAATTGTTAAAAAGTGTAGTTATTGAAACGGTGATGATAAATCCGACAATATTTTTGATATATTCACCATCAATGTGCATTGTTTATTTATACAGAGCTCTCGCTTTAGGCCCCACAATTTTCAAGGCCCCATATATATGTATTTATATATATAAAAAATTATTATTATTTAAATATTTCTTTATAATTATATATAGGTAGACTTTTTTCCTAAGACTCGTAAGGTCTCAATTTTATATCTAGCTCATTTATAAGGCCTCATTTTTAAATCTTTAGCCTGCAAGGCCCATTTGATAGCCCATTAGGTGAGAAAAAGACCACGACTAGTTAGATTAGAATTAGAAAATAACGTGTTCTCTTCTAATTAACTGATTTCTAAATAACGTGACTGTTTGATTATAACACCCCCTCATTCTGTAACCATTATAATAATGATTTTACTCGGAAGCGTAGATTTAAAATATATCCATTAAGTATTATACGAATTACACGTAAACTTTTTTCCAACCAAAACCTGGTATTCAACAGTTCAAAACTATTATAGTAACTTACTAACAAAACGAGGTGTTATTTAAAACTAAAACAACACTGATTAGTTAAATCAGATATCAGAGTAGTTGCATGCGCTTCAAACATTCCATACCATGCTAATATCTTCTTGCTCAGTCCAATATTAATTCATAATCTGCAAGGAAGGTAAATGTGGGGGATTAGCTCAATGCTAAGTGAGAAAGATCAATAAACAACAGTTTAATTCAGCATAACAAACTTGTGCCCAACAAATAATCATATTAACGCAACAAGCCTGTTAACAACTTATAACCACATAAGCAATTGGTGTCATAGAGGACCGGTGGTTCTTGATGTAACACCTTCTCAAAGAACACTTTAAAACCAACTGTCGGCCAATACATAGGTTTAACCGACTACTTGGTGCTATTAACCCAAACAACACAGGCTACGACAAATAAACTTGTACTAAGACCCTGTGTTATCCAAACAATAGCAAACCCCAAGCCCAGCCCCATGCTGGCCTCCGACTCAACGATGCCCAAAGGCAACACAAAAAGTGATCACATATTCACATATTCCAATCAATATGTCAAACAATAATCTATTCACAGTATTATTACTAATAGCTCATAATCATGGCAACTAAAACAATAGTAATAATACGGTTACTCGTTGTAACCCAAACCTGTTACAACTAAACCAAACTGAGGGTTATCGATCCACTCACCGTTACCTCAGTCGTCTCGGTCAGTAGTCTAATGTCACTGAGCCTTCTTGCTTATCTGAAAATACAATAGTGTACCACAAGTTAGTAACTTGTCTCAAACTAATAGTACTTACACAATTATTAGCATTACTCGAGCCTTCGTATCATAAATAAACTATAAGTACTATCTAAACAAATTACATGGGTAATTACCCATTTTTTTAAGTACTCATTACCAACCTACTAAATTACAAGTTATCAAGCCCTCTTTAGTCCAGTTCCATCATATTACAACTTATTTCAATATATTATTCAAGGAACTAAATACTATTTTCATATCTATCATAAGCTCCTGTTTGTATCTTATTTTGATATACAATTAACCCATACACAATATATATCTCTAGTTACATATCTTTAAATGGATATTTAAACTTAGGATGCAATAATCCTCCAACCATGTCAATATACAACTCATAAACAATTATTTTACGACATATACATTAACATATAAGTTAACTGTCAAATGGATTAAAAGTTAAATGGACCAATTATGGGACAAAAGAAAAGGCCGCCGGTTTAAGAGGCAAAATCGGTGGCACCCCCCTGTTTACAAACAAAGCCGCCGGCTTGGCCTATGTGGCCGCCGGCCTTGAGGCTCGAGCAGCAGCAGCTGCGCAGATGGGAATAACAAGCAGCAACAGTTAACAAGTATCATAATGTGTAACACCCGTCAAATTAGGACTAGTAATTAGTGCCTAATCAGATGTTAATACATGTAATTAGTTCTGTGTTAGGCTAATTAATGTATCGAATTATATATATTGTTGAATATATACGAAAATGCGATTTGATTAAATCGTACGCAACTTAAATCGAATGTATTTCGATTCAATTTAATACGGACGTTGGTGACCAATTTTATTAAATAACACTTTATGTCAAAAATATTATTATGATAATATTTCGTATTCAATCGTATCGTACAAACAGAACGTACACAATTTAAAATGTTTAAAACGCACAAACTAAATAAACAAACTTACATTTTATAACTCAAATATAAATCGAATTGTAAAATATTTAAACAATATATCGCGTAATAAATCGTATTTTAAAACTTATAATTAAAATGTAAATAATTGTTTAACGTTAAACGACGGAGCAAACGAACACCACACGGAACGCGGGGCGAAAACTGAAAAAGTGGGGATAAACCCCACCTCCCACTTTTCTTTCTTCATTTCATCCATTCCTTCACTCTCTCTCTTTTCTTTTCTCTCTAAAAAGAAAAACCACCAAACTCGTTAAAATCGCAAAATAAACATACTAAACTCGCTTGGATCATCTCGGCTCTTTGGAACAAAACGACCACGACATCTCGATCTATCATCCTATCTTTCCGGATTTTCATTTCGGCAATTTGTAAGTTTCCGACAAAATCCCGAAATCTCTCGATTCTTAGTATTTTTCATTTGTGGTTGTTATTATCACTTGTATATGTCCATTACAATGTATAGAACACGATTTTATAACCTGAAAACGAGTTTAAAACGGATTTTTGGCCGGAAAAACCTTGACAGCCGGACTTTCTGGGCTGATGTTCATCCATGCGACACAAGCCTTGTGTCGCATGTTGTGTCGTATTTTGCCACTTGTGTCGTATAAAACCTCCTGTGTCGTACCTTGTGTCGTACCAGATAATTAGTGTCGCAAGTCTTGCGACACAACCACTATGTCGCATACACCATACGACACAATCACTATGTCGCTGTTGAATCAGCATCTCGTATCTATGCGACACAACCCTTGTGTCGTATAGACATTGTGTCGCATTCCTATGCGACACAACCTTTGTGTCGCATAACTAACCTTGTGTCGCATATTGTGTCGCAAAACACAGAAAACTCAGATTTTTACTAAGTGTCGAGACTCGAAATTTATCACTCGATTTTGCCCGAATTCAGATCCCAGATGCGTTTTTCGTCAAAGCAATATAGTAGAAATAAAAATTTTCCAAGCTAACCTGGCAGCTCGACCCCAGCCAGGGGCTGCCGCCCCTTGGACCCCGCTACCAGGGGCGCTGCCCCCGGACCCCCGTACTTATATTCCGTAACGGCTTCTAAAACACATTTTTCAAGTGAAACGCCACGAAATCAAAATAATAATAGTTGAGATTATTATTACAAATCCGTCACCAACGGGCCGTACATGTTTTCCAACACTTAACAAATCAACCAAATCATAGTAATTTGGACATATATATAGTTGTGTAACAACTACAAGGGTGATCTTTTGAGATACCCAATCATGTTTATAACCATCGCGTGTCGTGGACACCCTCAGGTTACAAGTCTTTGGACTTCATACTCGGCTAATCAACTCAAGTTTATTAAGTTAAACTCACAAGACTCATGTGAGTTTCATAGCCCCTCTTTTACTGTTTTACTCAGGGGTGTGATATACTGCTCAACTTTTAACATGTGAACGCAAGTACCAACTTTTCATATACTACATGAGTTTTTCGAAACTAATCATTTAAAGTCCTCCGTCAGCATAGTTGTTAATACGTTGTAGCGTGAATATTAGTATATGGTACCATATAGGATTGACCCTCCTCGTCCGGGTTAGCAAGCACTAACCGGGTAAACGGACGTACTAATATTTGGGAAGACGAATGTTGATTAGGCATTCGTGGAGGCACCTCGCCCGGAATTCTCTATAGGGGACCCGGCCCTCGAGTTAAGCTCAACTATGTGCTCATGGCTGTATACACGATGACTATCATTTAATTGCTGGATGCAATTCATTATTTAATTGCTGGATGCAATTCATTATTTAATTGCTGGATGCAATTCATTATTTTAAATCTTGCGGTTCATACTATATTAACTGATTTCAAACCTGTGAGCTCACCAGCTTTCTAGCTGACCTTTTAGCATATATCGCAGGTACCCAGCAGTAGGATGTTTCTGCTTCAGGACCTTAGCTCGAGTCAGCATACAGACGATTGAGATTTTCTTGCATTAGTATATTTTGTACAAGTACTTATGTACTGAAATCTCATTTTATTTAAATTCGAGCTTTGTAAAGCTTTAAATGTTGTAAACATTTCAGTTATCAATATATTTTGTTAAAACGACGCATATAGAGTCGTTTGCTATTTATCTTTGTGCCTTGTTATTGATTAGTAACACCCAAATCAAGCTTCCGCAAATCATTAAATTTGGGGGTGTTACAGATTGGTATCAGAGCCTAAGGTTATAGTGAACTAGGTTGCATTTAGTGAGCCAAGACTATGACCATTAGGCAGTATTCCTTATTAGGTATGACTGGTTCAGGGATTACAGCATACGAGTTTAATTTAACATAGCCTGATCAACTATGTACAATTAAGCAAAGATGATGTAAGATCTGAAAGTAGTTATGACTGAACAGGATACAATAGAAGACTCTGACCTCGAGAGAACCGAGACTCAAACATATTTATGCTAGACACTCAATAGGCTATATTATATAGGAGCTATATGAATATAGGCCTCAATCTTACTAACGCTTTGTCTCAGAAATGGCAAACATCCCATCAAATTCATCTCGTTCTCCATCCGGGTCGCAGAACCCAAGGGTAGCAAGGAGGAACAACAGGTTGCCTCGAGCTGGCCCGTATCCCACTCATATCGCCTTACCGGCTTTAACTGCTATGGTAAATCAACACGAGCAGCGACTTCGCACCATGGATGTCGTGTTGCAGGAAACAAATGAAAACTGGCGACTTACGTCTCTTGAACGCATAGAACAGGTCTCCGACGACCTTGAAACCACAAACAACAACATGGATGTCCTTCGCAACCAAATTATAGAAATAAGGGTGGAAAATGCCCTTCTACAACAAAGGATGGAAGAATGTGAGCAACGCTCACATGAAGCAGAAGAGTATGCGCGCGGAATAACACAACGACTTGCGCTAGCAGAAGACAACGCCCGACAAGCTAGCAGGCTTGCAAACACTGTGGACCGTCTTGTCACGATGATGGAACAAATTAATCTACGTCAAGACTAGTGTAGTCTTTGTCTTGTAATCTATCCTGTAATCTAGTAACTATCTACGCGCTACTCTATAATCCAGTCGGATGTAACAATTCCCGACATCTTTTGTAATACATCTGTAGGATGTAACCTTTGAACTCGTATTAGCTATCAAATATTTCTTGTCGTTCAACTCATATTAATTGCCATAATTCTTTTTCATATTGATGTTATGTATTACCACCTTTATACATGTACATCTGAAATAAATACAATTTTCCTACAAAATCTCATGTATCTTCATTTCTTTTATTGAAGAATCATGCCGCCAAAGACACGACCTTACACCGATGCTCAGATCACGTCACTCATAACCCAGGCTGTTACTGAAGCCTTGGCTCGGAATACCCCACCCAACTCCACAAGAAACAGCGATACCGCTGGAACCTCTGCCGTCAAACCTTGTTCTTACAAGGACTTCCAAAGCTGCAAACCCTCGAGCTTCAAGGGTTCTGAAGGAGCCATCGGACTGATCAGATGGTTCGAGAAAATGGAAACTGTTTTCCGTGTTAGTAAATGCGCGGAGAACGACAAAGTAAACTTCGCCACCTGCTCTCTTGAAGATGATGCCCACTCTTGGTGGAATTCATATACCCAATCAGTGGGTGCTGACATTGCTTACCAACTCACTTGGGAGGAATTGAAGGCAAAACTCACTGCCAAATACTGCTCTATCGCCAAACTCCAAAAGCTAGATGAGGAGTTCTGGAACTTAAAGGTTCAGGGTGGTGATATCGATGGTTATACCACCAGGTTTCAACAACTAGCTGCCCTCCGCCCAGCTATGGTTAGCACTGAACCTGATAAAATCAGGAAGTACACCCTTGGTCTCCCTGATCCTGTTCGGGGACATGTCATCTCTTCAAAACCAACCACCATTGACGGTGCGATCCTATTGGCCCAAGACCTAATGTCCATGAGCCAAGATTCTGAACCACCCACTTCATCCTCCCATAACAACAAACGCAAGTGGTCTGACTACCACAACAACCCCTCCAACCAACAAAACAAGAAACCCGACACCATCAAAGCTTACAACACCACCACTGACATCATCCGGGGCTACACTGGGAGCAAACCTTATTGTTCCAAGTGCAGTCGCCACCATGAAGGTTCCTGTGGTCCCTTTTGCAACAACTGCAAGAGGTACGACCACCTCACAAAAGATTGCCGCTCTCCTACCAACAACAATTCCAACAACAACACCAGACCACCCAAAGTATGCTTTGAGTGTGGGAAACCTGGGCATTTCAGGGACTCGTGCAAAAACTGAAGAACAACAACAACCGCAACAACAGCAACAACAACAACACTCGCAGCAGAGCTTTTGTCATCAAATCTGGGGACGCCCGCCAAGACCCGAATGTGGTCTCGGGTATGTTCCTCCTCAACAACTTAACTGCTTCCGTTCTATTTGATACTGGTGCTGATAGAAGCTTTATCTCCGATGATTTTTGCCCATTACTTGACATCACTCCTGTTGCCTTAGATGTTAAGTACACTGTAGAGCTAGCAAATGGAAAACTTGTAGAAACCACCAGTGTGATACCTAATTGCACTTTAAACCTAGCTGACGAAACCTTTTCGATCGACCTTATACCCATTGAAATTGGAAGTTTCGACGTCATTATCGGAATGGACTGGTTGTCCAAGCATCGAGCTGAAATCGTTTGTCATGATAAAATCGTCCGTATCCCACTCGCCGTTGGTGGAACCTTGATCATACAGGGGGAGACCGGTGGGACGGGACTCAATATCATCTCTTTCTTAAAAACCCGAAAATTTCTGAGAAAGGGTTACCCTGCAATACTCGCACACATCACAGAGAAGAAGTCGGAGGAGAAGCGACTTGAGGATGTGCCGATTGTTAGAGACTTTCCCGAAGTCTTTCCGGAAGAACTGCCTGGTTTACCTCCATCTAGACAGGTTGAGTTCTCAATTGATCTCGTGCCGGGTGCCGCACCGGTGGCCCGCGCACCGTACCGTTTAGCCCCATCCGAACTTCAGGAGTTGTCTGCCCAGTTACAGGAACTTCTGGATAGAGGATTCATTAGACCGAGTTCTTCACCTTGGGGAGCTCCGGTTTTATTTGTTAAAAAGAAGGACGGGTCATTCAGAATGTGCATCGACTATCGAGAGTTGAACAAATTGACCGTCAAGAACCGTTATCCACTTCCTCGCATTGATGATCTATTCGACCAACTTCAGGGTTCAAGTTTCTACTCAAAAATCGACTTGCGATCAGGTTATCATCAGTTACGAGTTCGCGACACCGATATTCCAAAAACTGCTTTCAGAACTCGTTACGGGCACTACGAATTCCAAGTGATGCCCTTTGGCCTAACTAACGCACCGGCTGTATTCATGGACCTCATGAATCGGGTGTGCAAACCTCACCTCGATAAGTTTGTCATTATCTTTATCGATGACATACTCATTTACTCGCGCAACGAGCAAGAACATGCGCAACACCTCAAAACCATCCTTGAACTACTTAGACACGAGGAGCTTTATGCTAAATTCTCTAAGTGTGAGTTCTGGATCCAAACTGTTCAATTTCTTGGTCACGTGATCGACAGTCAGGGAATTCACGTTGACCCATCAAAGATCGAGGCTATCAAAGACTGGCAAGCACCCACCTCTGCAACTGAAGTACGACAATTCTTGGGTCTTGCTGGGTATTATCGACGATTTATCGAAAATTTCTCTAAAATAGCTCAACCACTTACGGTACTGACTCAGAAGGACAAAAGGTTCGATTGGACCGAAAAACAAGAGTCAGCGTTCCAACTTTTGAAACAAAAGCTTTGCAATGCTCCAATTCTATCCTTACTCGAAGGCACCGATGACTTCGTGGTATACTGCGATGCTTCTCACCAAGGTCTTGGTTGCGTGCTTATGCAACGAGACAAGGTCATTGCTTATGCCTCACGACAGCTGAAAATTAATGAAAAGAACTACACCACTCACGATCTCGAACTTGGAGCTGTCATTTTTGCTCTAAAAATCTGGAGACATTATCTCTACGGCACTAAGTGCACCATCTTTACCGATCACAAAAGTCTTCAACATATATTCGATCAGAAGGATCTCAATATGAGGCAACGTCGATGGGTCGAGTTGCTTACCGATTACGACTGCGAGATCAAGTACCATCCAGGGAAGGCTAATGTTGTAGCCGATGCCCTCAGTCGAAAGGAACGACCAAAACCACTTCGAGTCCGAGCCCTCAGTATGACCATTCACAACGATCTTACAGTTCAGATTCATACCGCTCAGATCGAAGCCCTGAAACCGGAAAACATAAAAAATGAAGCCTTACGGGGTATTGACAAACAATTCAAAATCAGATCTAACGGGATTAGGTATTTCTCAAACCGCATCTGGCTGCCAAATTTCGGGAACCTACGAGACTTGGTGATGGATGAAGCTCACAAGTCTAAATATTCTATCCATCCGGGATCCGATAAGAAGTACCACGGTATCAAGAAATTTTATTGGTGGCCAAACATGAAAGCCGAAATCGCCACTTATGTCAGCAAGTGTCTTACTTGCTCGAAAGTCAAAACCGAACATCAGAAACCACCTGGTTTACTCCAACAACCTGAAATCCCTGAATGGAAATGGGAACAAATTGCCATGGATTTCATAACCAAACTACCCAAGTCAGCGAGCGGTTGCGATACCATTTGGGTGATCGTCGATCGTCTCACCAAATCTGCTCACTTCCTGGCAATCAAAGAAAGCGATAAAATGAAACGCCTTACACAAATCTACATCAAGGAAATCGTTTCTCATCACGGTGTTCCAATCTCGATCATCTCTGACAGGGATGCCCGTTTCACCTCTCACTTTTGGCAATCACTTCAAAAAGCATTGGGTACCCGTCTCGATATGAGTACCGCGTACCATCCTCAAACCGATGGCCAAAGTGAACGAACCATCCAAACCCTAGAAGATATGCTACGCGCCTGCGTAGTTGATTTCGGTACAAACTGGGAAAGACATCTACCGTTGTGCGAATTCTCGTACAATAACAGCTATCACGCCAGCATTAAGGCTGCACCTTTTGAGGCACTGTACGGTCGTAAGTGCCGATCACCGATCTGTTGGACTGAAGTGGGAGATAGTCAACTCACTGGTCCTGAACTCATTCACGCCACCACTGAGAAAATAGTGGAAATCCAAAACCGACTCAAAGCCGCACGTGATCGTCAGAAAAGTTATGCTGACGTGAGACGCAAACCACTCGAGTTCCAAGTTGGGGATCGAGTACTCTTAAAAGTATCGCCTTGGAAAGGCGTCATCCGTTTTGGCAAACGCGGGAAGTTAAATCCCAGGTACATCGGGCCTTTTGAGATCCTCGAACGGATTGGCCCCGTAGCTTATCGATTGCAGCTGCCATCCGAACTCAGCAGTGTGCACCCTACTTTTCATATTTCAAATTTGAAGAAGTGTCTATCTGATGAGACACTTATCATTCCACTCGATGAAATTCATGTTGACGACAAACTTCACTTCGTTGAGGAACCCGCTGAAATTATGGACCGTGAGGTCAAACAACTGAAACAAAGTCGTATTCCCATCGTCAAGGTCAGATGGAATTCGCGGCGTGGTTCAGAATTCACCTGGGAACGGGAAGACCAAATGCGACTCAAATATCCTCAACTTTTCACTGATTCTACATCAAACACGACTTCGAGCTAAATTTCGGGACGAAATTCTCTTAACAGGGGGAGAATGTAACACCCGCCAAATTAGGACTAGTAATTAGTGCCTAATCAGATGTTAATACATGTAATTAGTTCTGTGTTAGGCTAATTAATGTATCGAATTATATATATTGTTGAATATATACGAAAATGCGATTTGATTAAATCGTACGCAACTTAAATCGAATGTATTTCGATTCAATTTAATACGGACGTTGGTGACCAATTTTATTAAATAACACTTTATGTCAAAAATATTATTATGATAATATTTCGTATTCAATCGTATCGTACAAACAGAACGTACACAATTTAAAATGTTTAAAACGCACAAACTAAATAAACAAACTTACATTTTATAACTCAAATATAAATCGAATTGTAAAATATTTAAACAATATATCGCGTAATAAATCGTATTTTAAAACTTATAATTAAAATGTAAATAATTGTTTAACGTTAAACGACGGAGCAAACGAACACCACACGGAACGCGGGGCGAAAACTGGAAAAGTGGGGATAAACCCCACCTCCCACTTTTCTTTCTTCATTTCATCCATTCCTTCACTCTCTCTCTTTTCTTTTCTCTCTAAAAAGAAAAACCACCAAACTCGTTAAAATCGCAAAATAAACATACTAAACTCGCTTGGATCATCTCGGCTCTTTGGAACAAAATGACCACGACATCTCGATCTATCATCCTATCTTTCCGGATTTTCATTTCGGCAATTTGTAAGTTTCCGACAAAATCCCGAAATCTCTCGATTCTTAGTATTTTTCATTTGTGGTTGTTATTATCACTTGTATATGTCCATTACAATGTATAGAACACGATTTTATAACCTGAAAACGAGTTTAAAACGGATTTTTGGCCGGAAAAACCTTGACAGCCGGACTTTCTGGGCTGATGTTCATCCATGCGACACAAGCCTTGTGTCGCATGTTGTGTCGTATTTTGCCACTTGTGTCGTATAAAACCTCCTGTGTCGTACCTTGTGTCGTACCAGATAATTAGTGTCGCAAGTCTTGCGACACAACCACTATGTCGCATACACCATACGACACAATCACTATGTCGCTGTTGAATCAGCATCTCGTATCTATGCGACACAACCCTTGTGTCGTATAGACATTGTGTCGCATTCCTATGCGACACAACCTTTGTGTCGCATAACTAACCTTGTGTCGCATATTGTGTCGCAAAACACAGAAAACTCAGATTTTTACTAAGTGTCGAGACTCGAAATTTATCACTCGATTTTGCCCGAATTCAGATCCCAGATGCGTTTTTCGTCAAAGCAATATAGTAGAAATAAAAATTTTCCAAGCTAACCTGGCAGCTCGACCCCAGCCAGGGGCTGCCGCCCCTTGGACCCCGCTACCAGGGGCGCTGCCCCCGGACCCCCGTACTTATATTCCGTAACGGCTTCTAAAACACATTTTTCAAGTGAAACGCCACGAAATCAAAATAATAATAGTTGAGATTATTATTACAAATCCGTCACCAACGGGCCGTACATGTTTTCCAACACTTAACAAATCAACCAAATCATAGTAATTTGGACATATATATAGTTGTGTAACAACTACAAGGGTGATCTTTTGAGATACCCAATCATGTTTATAACCATCGCGTGTCGTGGACACCCTCAGGTTACAAGTCTTTGGACTTCATACTCGGCTAATCAACTCAAGTTTATTAAGTTAAACTCACAAGACTCATGTGAGTTTCATAGCCCCTCTTTTACTGTTTTACTCAGGGGTGTGATATACTGCTCAACTTTTAACATGTGAACGCAAGTACCAACTTTTCATATACTACATGAGTTTTTCGAAACTAATCATTTAAAGTCCTCCGTCAGCATAGTTGTTAATACGTTGTAGCGTGAATATTAGTATATGGTACCATATAGGATTGACCCTCCTCGTCCGGGTTAGCAAGCACTAACCGGGTAAACGGACGTACTAATATTTGGGAAGACGAATGTTGATTAGGCATTCGTGGAGGCACCTCGCCCGGAATTCTCTATAGGGGACCCGGCCCTCGAGTTAAGCTCAACTATGTGCTCATGGCTGTATACACGATGACTATCATTTAATTGCTGGATGCAATTCATTATTTAATTGCTGGATGCAATTCATTATTTAATTGCTGGATGCAATTCATTATTTTAAATCTTGCGGTTCATACTATATTAACTGATTTCAAACCTGTGAGCTCACCAGCTTTCTAGCTGACCTTTTAGCATATATCGCAGGTACCTAGCAGTAGGATGTTTCTGCTTCAGGACCTTAGCTCGAGTCAGCATACAGACGATTGAGATTTTCTTGCATTAGTATATTTTGTACAAGTACTTATGTACTGAAATCTCATTTTATTTAAATTCGAGCTTTGTAAAGCTTTAAATGTTGTAAACATTTCAGTTATCAATATATTTTGTTAAAACGACGCATATAGAGTCGTTTGCTATTTATCTTTGTGCCTTGTTATTGATTAGTAACACCCAAATCAAGCTTCCGCAAATCATTAAATTTGGGGGTGTTACATAATGTGACACCCGTCAATTTAGGACTAGAATTTAGTGCCTAATCAAGTTTTAATACATGTAATTAGTTCTGTGTTAGGCTAATTAATGTATCAATTATTATATATATTGTTGAATGTATATATCTACACGATTATGCGGTTTGTTTAAATCGTACGAGTTTCAACTCGAATGAATTTCGGTTCCATAAATACGGACGTTGGTGAACAATCTTATTAAATAATACAATATTATTTAGTAACACAATTATATTCAAAAATATTATTTCTATAATATTTCACATTTAATTCGTATCATACAAATAAGGTATACGCGATTAAAAGGTTAAACTCACAAATAAACAAAAAGAGATAACGTTATATTTTGTAACGCTACTAGTAAGTATTTAATGAAATACTTCAACAAAAATATTGAATGAATATTCATGTTTTAAAATGTAAATATAAACGTTTAAAATAATTATTTAACGTTTAAACGATCGGGGAAACGAACACAGCACGGAGCACAGAGACGAGGACTGAAAGGTGGAGGCTTCCACCAAAACCCCCACCCTTCCCTTTTTCCTCCTCATTTCACCCTCTCTCCTTCTCTCTCTTCACTCTCTTTTCTCTCTAAATCACAAAACCACCACCTTTATCATCTTAACCAAAAATCATCAAATTACACCATCATACGACCTCAAATCGGCAAAATAATTACGGAAAAGGAACCACCTCGACGCGATCTACATTCTCATTTTTCTGGAATTTCATTTTGGCACTTTGTAAGTTTCCGACAAATTCCCGAAACTTCTCGTTTTAGCTTGTTTTTACATATTTATGAGTTATATAACATGTATATGTCCAAATATATGAAGAAAACACGATTTTATAGCTTAAAAACGGGTTTGAATTGGGTTTTTGGCCGGAAAAATCTCGACAGTCGGACTTTCTGGGCTGGTGTTCTTCACTGCGACACAAGCCTTGTGTCGCATGTAGTGTCGTATTTTGCCTGTTACGTCGCATAAAACCCGTTATGTCGCATCTTGTGTCGTACCAAACCTTTAGTGTCGTAACTCATGCGACACAATATTGTGTCGTACTCTATGTCGCATACTATGTCGTATTTCTATACAACACAAGCACTATGTCGCTGTTGAATCAACATCTCAATTCTATACGACACTACCCTTGTGTCGTATAGGTATTGTGTCGCATTTCTATGCGACACAACCCTTGTGTCGCATGACAATCAATTGTGTCGCATGATTGTGTCGCATAAAACAGCAGGTTTTCAAACTAAAATTTCACTAAGTGTCGAACCTATATAACCTCAAACACTTATCCGATACGACTTATAAAACACATTGGAACACACTTGTAAGTGCAAAACACCAATAACAGGATAATAATACTTAAAGTTTATTATTTCAAATCCATCACCAACGGGCCGTACGTGTTTTCAAAACATATTTCAAAATCAAACAAGTCGTTGTAACTTGTATCAATTCAATCAAACAAGTCGTAGTAACTTGTAACAAAACAATCAACCAAATCGTAGTAATTTGGACATATATATATATAGTTGTATAACAACTACAAGGGTAGTCTTTCGAGATACCGGTACAATTAATAACAATCCAAGTGTCATGGACACATTCAGGTTTCAAGTCTTTGGACATCGATTCACAGTTAATTACTTCAAGTTTATTAAATTAAACATTTCAAGACTCAGGTGAATTTCATGGCCCCATTTTCACTATTTTACAACTAGGGGTGTGATATTACTACTCTATTTTGTTTTACAAGTAGAACGCAAGTACCAACCTTCAAATACTACATGAGTTTCAAGCTAATCAATTTAAAGTCCTCTATAGCATAGTCTCTAATATTTTAGCGTGAATGTTAGTATATGATATCATATGTGATTGACAATCCTCATCCGGGTTAGCACGCACTAGCCGGTCAAACGGATGTATTAGCATTTGGGAAGACGAGTGTGGATTAGACACTCGTAGGAGGCAAAACTAGTTAGGTTTCCTTAATTGGACCTAGCGCTCAAGTTAAGCTCAGACTATGTGCTCATGGATTGTATAACTTTTATTTTGATTAATTGCATTGTAAATTCAATTTAAATCTTGCGGTTCTTACAGCTATACATTGACATACAAACATGTGAGCTCACCAGCGTTTTCGCTGACCCATTTTAGTATGTATCACAGGTACCCAGCAGTAGGTTGGCTGTACAGGCAGGGACTATTAGCTCGAGTCAGCATACATACAACTAGAGATTTGATTGCATTATTATATTTTGTAAAAGTAATTATGCTATGTAATCTCTCAATTTCAGGAACCGAGCTAATGTAACATTTTTTTGATGTAAACGTTTACTTTATTAATACAAGTTTAAAACGACGCATATAGTGGTCGTTCATTATATCTTATGTGCTTTGTATATTGATTAGTGACACCCAAATCGAGCTTCTTCAAATCATTAAATTTGGGGGTGTCACACATAACCCCAGACTTATCATATTTAAAGATCAATCATGAAGTTAACAAATATCATCAGGTAATCAATTTAACACCAACTAGCTTTGTGTAACCAACAATATTTTCAACTTTAACTTATAATTTCAATCATTAACAATCAAGATATTAGAGTTCTCAGGTTACCATTGCAGAAATATAATCACTATTACTCTTTGGAAAGAAGGAGGAAATTAGGTTTTAATGTTTGGGTAAGCAACAAACCACCACAGCTTTGCTGTGGCTCCACTACCCGCCGAGTGGGGGTTAACCCGTCGGGTTTTCCCCTGTCCACGAGAAGACAACAACGATAGAAGCAGGTAGCAAGCATACGAAACACATATTCAATCACCAAATTCAAGTTATAACTCATTCTTACATCATAAGCATCTATCATATCAAATAGAAACTTCAAATTTCAACAATTTTTGATAGTACCCAAATCTTATACAACTAGGGTTCATGAGTAATACTAACATGCATATGCTCATCAACTCTTGAAGAAGGTGATTAACAAGAATACTTACACAAGTAACAGGGAGTTATGATGATGATGATAATCCAAGTATTAATTTATTTTTCTCTTTTGTCTCTCTAGATTTCTTACTAGGTGTTTAGTTTGATATTTTAGAGAAGAAAAATAAAAATTTAAGAAGAAGATAAGAGACATGGGAATAAGTCGGCACTTCCTTAAACCGACCCCCTTTTATTTTAATTATTTTATTCCCCTTTTAATCTATTGTCCGGAACCTAAACCATTTCGCAAAAACTAAAACTTTCACTTTTCTTTCAACTTAATAAGTTTAAAACAATTAATAATTTATTGGTCACAATTATTTATTCGACCATTTTACTCAACATTTATCGATTAAATAATAATTTAAACTTTAGCCCAAACACCTTAAATGATCAATTTAATAATTGGGGAAATACTAAAATACTACTAGGTCCAATTTGAGGATGTTACATTGATGCTTCGTTTCCTACGTTGTTTTCTTTTCCAAACGGCTCTTTGTTAATTGTAATCTTCCATCTCCATTTATACTAGTAAATCAATTATCAATTATCTTGCTTCCGAATTTTATTGGTTATGTAATTTTTAAGTGTTAAGGATTTCAAGAGAAATCATAAATGTAAAAAATGACAAACAAATTGATTTACTTATAATTATATTAAGAAACTTGATTCTTTTTTAAATGCCTATATTGCATATAGAATTATGTTAACCATTCCCGTTACAGTTGCTTCGGTCGAAAGAAGTTTTTCGAAGCTTAAAATTGTAAAAAACTATCTAAGATCTTCAATGTCACAATAAATATTAAATGGATTAGCTACTTTATCATTTGAAAATGAGTTAATAAATGATCTGATTTTATTGATGTAATTAAAGATTTTGCATAAAATAAATTAATCAAAACATTTTAGTAAAAAAGGCCCCATTTTGAAAGTTTGCTTTAGGCCCCGAATGAGCTTGAGCCGCTCCTGAGTACAACGTTGTAATGTGTATTCTTGATGGATCCATCAAATATAGAGGTGAAAATATCATTATCCTTATTGAAATAATGACATTCAAAAAAGTTCGATGATAGTTTTTAGAATTGTCATTCATTAAAATACATAAACATTCAAAACAATCAATGATAATGACATTTCACTGGTAAATACTACTAATCTTATATTCTTATGCATAATAAAATAATTCAATGACAATCTTTAGAGTTGTCATTATCATTTCTCAATATTTAAAGTACAATGTTTTGTTGTTACTAAAGGGAAAACACTTGAAGACTTGATTGAATAATTGGTCGATATTACTATTTGATAGTTTTACATAAATCTTGTAGCTTTGTATATGAGTTTTGTATGTAATAGAAGTATTTGATATAACCTAGAGCAAAATATTACATTTAATTTATAAACATGAACAACGTCCCATGCCCAACACCGTGTGTTGCAAATTAAGGTCAGTCGTTTTCACGGACCGAGTCTGTAACTGAGTATAGAGCCGGCACGAAATTGAACCATTGTAGGCTCCTTGGTCTTGTTTCATCCTAATTTTAGCTCTCGGTTAAGTTCGGTTCAGTATTAAACCATAATAACTCTACACATGACATATATGCGTATGTTTAACACTCACAAACACACTAAGGGTGCGTTTAGTTGGGGGAAAAAGAGGGAGTTTTCTAGCAATTTTTTTTCAAGAAAAGTGAAAAACTGGAAAACGCGTTCAAAAAGAATTTTTTTAAGAAAATTTTCCAAGAAAATGGAAAATCCACTTTTCCAAAATATTACTTGGAGGTGGAAAACAACTTCCTCTCACTTTTTCAAAATTTCCTTTATAAACTTCTTCCACACTTTTCCAAATTTTCCAAGATATAACTAGTTTTCCAAAATCTACTTTTCCAACATTTGAACGCGTTTTCTAAATTTTAAACAATAGTCTAGAAAATGATTTTCTTTAGAAAATTGGAAATGAAAAATTATGGAAAATTTTCCACAACTAAACGCACCATAACCTTCTCATCACTATTTACATAATAACCACCGCCTCACCGCATTGCACAAATACATTATTAGTTTCTCATTTTGTAGATTCGATATCAATAGGTGTTATAGAATTTAAAGATTCGACATGCCATATTTAATTTTTTTTAGATTAAGCAATTGTGTATTTTCATCATCGTTAAGTGTACACTCGATTTTTACCAACTTGATCGACGTCTTTTGAAAGAACAAACGTATAAAAACAAATTAAGTTTGAGCTTTTCATCATATACAAATTTATGATTTAATTGGTTGCCCTCTTATGTTACTCTCTAGATTATATGGATATGCTTTTGTAAAGAGCTTACAAACAAGGGCGGATCCATCTTGTTAGAAGGTAGGCCATTTGAACCACCTTTAACTTTCAAATGTTTGTAGTAATTAAAGCGATTTTTGTATCAACTATCTTCTTTTATTAATATAAAATATAAATGGATGGACTATGTTACATTAAACCACGTTAAGTATGGCCCTTTTATTAGTGTATTTATGTTTGGATTTCTGTTAATTTAGATATAATTGTATAAATTAATGAGTTACATATGCTGCAAAGAAACTCGTTATCTAAGAATAGAAAAAATCCATTGCTTATATTATAGCCCTCATTAATTATAACCTAATTAATTAATGAGACATCTACTCTTATTTCACAAAGTCTCGCATTTTTTGTTATTACTTCGTTAAACAATAAAAATTTGCTAAACGCTTTAACATCCCGTCCCGTTATAGATATTTCAACTCTACCCGGCCGATGTGTTTTTGTTACTGATGGTCTGACGTCAATCACTTTCGAAGCACATATGATTAAGTGGATGTTTGGCTCACATTTTGATATATTTTTGATTAATTCCTTCAGTTTTGCCTTCAAAATCAAACTAAATCAAAACATAGGTTGTGTTTACTTATCAAATAAATAATTAAAACATCGGGTTTTACTTTGAGTCACTTATTTCATTAGTTCAATATATGATTCAATGTCTACATATCTTCACTTAATACTACAATATCTTCACTTAATACTACAATATCTGGACATGACTAGTATCATCATGCTTAATCATAGCGGATTCAGCATCTGGGGTGACCCGTAGCAGAGATATTTTAATTTTTGTTAACACGTAGCACAAACAAGAAATGTATAAAAAAATGCAGTTTTTTATAAGAAATTTACATTGTATACAGCGAAAGGATCCGTAACGATTGATACCCTTACCAATCACGAGATTTATTCGGACTTTCTAAAAAAGAGTGTGAAACCCATAATAAACCACTCAACGCTAGTGGTGAAAAAAAAAAACGGGTTTTATACCCTACCCGATTTTAAACCCGAATACCCGACCCGATCCTACCCGGTTTTACCCTATCCGGTTCGGGTTTTGTTAGTACCCCGCGGGTACCAAACCGGGTTGGTTTTTTTGAATTCGAAACCGGGTTGAACCCGGGTTGAAATCGGGTCGGGTTGGAAACCGGTCGAAAACCCGGAAAAAACTGGTTTGGACCCGGTCAAAAACCCAGTTGAAACCCGAAAAAAACCCGGTTCGGGTTGGTCAAAACTCGGTTTGACCGGGGTTGACCAAAACTCGGTTCGGGTCGGGTCGGGTTGGTCGAATACCCAGTTTTGTTTATGCAACGCTTAGAATTTTTTTTAATGAGCCCTAGTTTAAAATATCAACATTCTTTTTCATTTTTTACATGGGCTTGAATGTAAGACCAGCCCAATTATGATTATAGCAACAAGCCCATATAAGCTTAAATAAACCATACAATATAAACCCAACACACACTGACACACTGATATTAACAAGATTTTAGGGATAAACAAATAAATCAAATCGATCGAGAGTTCAATCTTGATCTGATCGATCTAATCATGGCGGAAGAATTAGTGTTGGATACAGCAATCAGAGATTGGGTGTTAATTCCATTATCAGTAGTTATGGTTTTAATTGGTGTACTTCGTTACTTTGTTTCTAAACTTATGCGCACAACGCAATTACCAGATGCTAAAATCATCAAAGAAGGGTTAGTTAATTAGTTAAATTACGTAATTTGATTAATATGTATTGATTTATGATTATATATGTGTATGATTTTGAATTAAATTTTGCTGTTTTTGTTGAATTATTAGGCAGGTTATAATTAGGGCTAGAAATTTACGAGCAGCTGCTAATTTTATTCCGGTGAAGGCGTTTCGTGCTCGGAAGTTGTATTATACTAATGAGGTTTGAATTTGATTCGAATTGTTATAAATTTTTTTATATTCAATTTGGGGATTTAGGGATTTGAGATTGGATGTTGAAATTAGCTTTGATAGATAAAAGTTATGAGCTTGGATGCCAATTTAGAGATTGAATTTAATTTTTTATTTTATTTTGATTCTATTTAATTTAATTTTGTGTCTTATGAGTGAAATTTATTGAAAAGGTCACTCTTTTAGTATATAAATAAATTGATTATGAAGTTTACGTAGTTAGAAGAAGGAAATTTTTGACTTTAAGATAAAGTAGGGTTCAGATGCTTTTTGTTTGCTTAAATAGTTGTAATTGTAATCTGTGTGAAATCTTATTGTGAAAAGTGAAACTACAGCTATTATGTTGATTAATCTTGACGTGATGTCGTGGATGAGGTGATATAAGTGGATTACGTTCATACTAACTGAAGCTAATTGGAGCTTATATAAAAATTACATTTTGTTTTTAGTCTGGATTTCTGTGATTAGGAAATGTCTTAATGTTGTTAAAGAGTTGGGTTAATATCTTGAGATTAGTACCTGATTAGCCTGCCTAAACTCGTATACAAGCCTGCTTAAACTCGTTTACAAGCCTGCTTCTATGTGGAGCTAGCCTTAAGTTGATCTTGAGAACATTTTGTGTAATCTTATTTGATGTGTGAAAATTAATTTTAATTAGAAGTATCCGAATGTTATCCACACACACTTGGTCTCGAGCTGCTCATAGAAGCTTCAGTGTCCATGTTTGGCACATGACTTTTTATGTGGTTGGGGAGAGTTGTGCACTTTAATGGTTTCTTCATTTTCATGTAATGTCTGTTATGTGCATACCGCAACATGCAAGACAAGAGTTGCCTTGTCAATTGTCATCATAAGTTCATAACTATTTCTTGATTGTGGAAAGTATGTCACCATGTGTGGTGCTTTTTATATATAATTGCATATATATGAGTATATGACAATCACATGATTTTGGTCTTGGCTATGCAGGAAAACGGTTTACTTCATGTTCCCAAGGGCCAGGCTCAGAATCCACAGGCACAAATGTTCTCTGATCCGAACATGGCTATGGATATGATGAAGAAGAATCTGTCGATGATCATACCACAAGTATGTTGTTTTTACATTGTTTACTAGTGTTTTTCAGGAAACACTGTTGGTGGTGTTATATGAATCCTAATTCTATCTGTTTCCTTTCTTAAATAGACCCTCACTTTTGCATGGGTTAACTTCTTCTTTTCCGGGTTTGTAGCAGGTATGCACCGTTTTTTGCTTTTGTTTTATGAACATATAGTTTGCTCTTATCTTTGTATGTGATTGTTCACATTGTATATCCGACAAGTTGACAACAGTACAACACTAATTCCTTGTTTCTTATGAAAAGTATTTCGTGTTCACTTCTACTCATGGGAATTGTACATGCCCATACTAAATGCTTCCTGATATTAATGATTGATCAAGTAGTTTGAATTTGGTTTGTACCCTTACCTGGATCTAATGATGTCACAATCTTCATTTGTGTGTTTATCAGCAAAGATACCTTTTCCATTGACTCAGAGGTTTAGGTCTATGTTACAGAACGGGATCGACTTGAGTACTGTTGATGTCAGCTATGTTAGCAGTCGCTCTTGGTACGCCTTTATGCATTTTTAAAGCTTACTATGTGTTTTTTTCCTATCGGAAACATCTCTGCTCTATTCGTAAGTAATAGTAAATGAGGTTATTGATGATGAATGTTTGTCTTTATCAGGTACTTCCTCAATCTGTTTGGGTTGAGAGGTCTGTTTAGTCTCATTCTGGGAGAGGAAAATGGTTAGTATGTGCTTTGTAGTTCTATGTTCGTGTTACTAAATGATGTGTTATTGATTAATTTCTCACGCATCTATTGGGAGTTCACTTGACCTATTATTAGAAGTGGCAAAATGGGTGGTTGGATAATGGAAACTGGTAAAGTTCTGAATGGAATACAACGAGTGAATCCGGTTTGAACTGACCAGCAACATGTTTTATCTTTTCTTTTACAAATAGTTATTGTTTTAATCATAATTATAAGAAGTATATTTATTATTATAACGATAAACAGATTAGTGAAGATAAAACAATTTAGGAAGTTTTATGCCTTTCGCGAACAATTTGGGTGACTTTTAACTTGTTTGACCTACTTGACGTGTTATCATGATGACTGAATTAAAAGTATTTTACCCATTGTCTTCTTAGAGGTAAATTGTAACACTCGTATAGTCATAAATGGGTCAAGATGGCTACCTCTAACCTAGTCTTGTCATTATTCTACAATGCAGCCACAGACGATACACAACGTATGATGCAAATGAGTGGATTTGGCTTTGATCCATCTAAGGTAATACTGTATACGCAAGTGAAACTTTCAATTATATAAATGTGCGAGTGCAGTTTCTTTCAAGACTTTTGTTTCTCTTGACGTATATGGTTATATACTTACGACACTTTATATCTCTCTAATTAAACTTTATGTTCTTCAGTCCCATGAAAACATGTAATATACTTTAACTTAACAAGTGCCATTGTTGGCAGAAACCCTCGGTCTTATTTAGCGTAATGAATTAATGATTTATAATATTGTGCATTGTATATGCAGAGTTTGGGTGCAGAAAAAGATGGTCTAGACATTGTTCAGCATGATTGGGTCCTCCCAAAACTAGAGCAGCGTGCTGAAGCTGTACTCCGAAAACGCCTTAGTTAAATTACTAGGCATTTATAACACAATTCCATTCCGTGTTCATACACAGTTGGATCAACTTATCTTCACTGTGCAATTTCTGGCTGGGAATTGAACAGTCACACTAGTGGTAACTTATGATTATAGATCTTTTGACATTAAGTTTTTGACTCTTCATTTGTCTTTAAAAGGAACTTAACTTTTTTTGGATGTAAACTTGTAACAGTATTGATAAGTGTATTTTGTAACTCCATTAGAATTACTTTTGATTCCCACTTCTAGATAAAAGGTGTGTTACACTTGACAATTGGATGATCCAATATAGAAAACTGTTACAGTTAGAAACCTGGCTAAGATGAAGTTATGTTCATTTGCTGGCCCATTATAAGAAAGAGAAAGCTACCATTGTAGACTTGACATGACCACTTGTTTCATTATATACTTACTTTCTATAATTAGATTAAATCTTGTTTTTGGAAAGGGTTTATTTGTTATGTATCGAACTTCGGACGTTTTACTATGGTGTGCGGGGAATTTCAAAATGTTTCAACCTTCTCAAATCACTAGTGTATGTTGTGGATGATCAGAAACCAGCATCATCTTATGTGTATTCGGTTGCTCCTTTTTGGCATTGAAGTTATCTGCAACATACAATAGTGATTTTAAAAGGTTGCAGAAATAGAAGTTTGAAAGTTCTTTGCATACAATGGTAAAACGTCCAAAGTTCGATACATTACGAATGTATAATCCCTAAATGAAACTCCAAACATGTCACTCCACATTGGACAAAAAATGACGTCGACCAGGTGAAATGGTAATTAAGTTACCGGTTACCTTTGTTTTAAGTAATTCATATTACGGAGTATTTCATAAAATATACATTAGTAGCGATTTTAGAAAGTTGTATATGTATAATAGACGTTTTAAAGTTCCTTGCACACGATAATAGAACGTCCAAAAATTGATACATAATGACAGTATAAACCCGTAAATCCCAAGAACTTAAATTTATCTTAAGTTCTTAACATTATACACTAGCATAATAGGCATATTGACATATTGTTAGCTTCGACTTGTTCGAATAAAATATCTTTCAAACTGATTTTCTCGCCAAATGTTGTATTCATTTGAACTATAAATATATATATAGCGTCCCCATCCTTATCCTAATATTAAATTTAACGATAGTTAAAGTTAAAATTTCCCTTTAAAATTTCATTAGTTATCTTAATCCCGTTTAATGAACTTTTGAAATCAAGATGGGAACTTCATAATTCTGAAGTTCCATTCATCTCTTCTTTCTCTAGATTGGTTGGGAGTAGTAAAGTCTATCTCCTTTCGAAATGAATGATGGTTGTGTCCAATTAAGTTAGCATATAAATACCCGATATTTTTTAGTCTTAAAGTACACAAAAACTGCACACTAAGTGATCGAATTACTTTGATGAACAATTTTGTTTTTTTTGGCGATGGAGCTGGAGAAGACAAATCCGAAATGGGTTAGAGCAAGATGAGCTCACATGCCTGCTAAATAATGACATACAATGTCACCATTTATGTGGGAACGGAAAATACTCCCTCTGGGCGAAGCCATTCTTTTGTGGGATCGGCAAAAACTCCGTGCCCACGCTGATCTCGGACCACGGACATGGACCCGGGAACGGAAAAAGCTCCACAGATCGAGGGCATTCTCTTCCAGATTCGGCTGCTATGTATTCCGAGCCGGCCCCAAAAACAACCCGGGGGCACGTCGCCACGCTGATAATAATACCTATTGCTCATGGTAATCAGCGCCAGGAGCAGGTAGCCGAATCATGCTGATCAATCATCGCACGTGCAAAGAAAGTCAAATACACTGTTGCTCATGGTAATCAGTGCCGGAGCAGTTGCCTGAACCACGCCACCCAGTCATTGCAGTGCACACAGTATCTGACCATATCTTTCCTCACAAAGAGTTGGTCGAGCAAATCGTACGGATATCACCGGATGACGCCACGTAGTTCATCAAACTGATCTCAACATCAATATAAATACCTCTAGTGCTTCGTTCAACACAACAACAACAAGCACCCCATAAATCCAACAAAAGGATTTAAGCTCTCCCTCGATTGACTTTGTCTCGAACTGGGTTTGCACGTTAATCGAAGTGTAGAAGCTTAATCCCCCATAAACCTTACTAAAATCTCATCCTCATTGCACTCAGGTAAAACTACGCCTGATCAATTGGCGCCATCCGAGTTTCTTCATAAGAAAACGACCACTTTACGACCTGGCGCTGCTGACGATGGTTTCACCACCTTCCGACGGTAGGGATGATGTTCCACTATCACTATCACTACCACTTTCAAGGCAAGACCCCTCGTCGTGCGCTACAGTCGTACAGAGGGTTAAACCACAATAGCTGGACTCCGATCAAGACAAAGCCCAACAAGCGTTGGCGAAAATTGGCATCATCCATATGATCCAGTCGGGGGGAACCCTAAAAAGAAAAGCTATGGCGCTTGCCGACTGGAAAATATCGTCGATCTCATTCCCACCGCTAAATTACACTATGACCCCGGAGCCCGTGGTCATCACGGCTCGAATAGCTAATTGCCAAGTCTCAAGGGTATATACCGACACCGGTAGCGCAGTTGACGTCATGTACGAGCACTGTTTCTTGCAGCTACCGACACACGTACAAAGTCGGATGCAAGAGCCAGTCAGACCACTGTCCAGTTATACGAATGACTGCCGGTGGCCGGTCGGTCTCGTCACTATGACGGTCACGTTGGGAGAATACCCCCAATGTAGAACTGAGGAGTTGGAATTCGTGATCGTGTGGGCACCATCCCGCTTCAATGCCTTGTTGGGTCGCACATCTTTATGCAAATTTGGGGCCATTACATCGACAATTCATGGCTCCATGAAATTCCCAACTCCGGCCGGGGTCACCACTTTGTGCACCACTAAGACGGAATTACCGCTGTGCGCCCAAATATCCAAACCACCACCCCGCCCGTTGGTCATTACAAGTGATGGAATGGTGGCCATCAACCCGTTATTACCGGAGCAAAAGGTGAAGGTGGGTCTCACCCTGAGTACGCCTTCAAGATTGAAGTTGTGCGAACTCTTGGCAGCAAACGTTGATGTTTTTGCTTGGCAGGACTCTTAAATGACAAGGGTACCTAGACACATTGCGGAGCATAGGCTAAATGCCAACCCGAATATAACCCCTGTCCGGCAGAAAAAGAGGGGCATGGCCCCAGATCGTAGTCGCTTCATTTGCGAAGAAGTGAACAAATTGGTCCGCGCCGGCATCATGCGCAAGGTACACTACCAGACTTGGGTGGCTAATCCCGTTCTGGTCAAAAAATCTGACGGCTCATGGTGCATGTGCGTCGATTTCAAAGATATCAACAAGGCCTGCCCCAAAGATAACTACCCACTTCCTGAAATCGATTGGAAGGTAGAATCTCTGTCCGGGTTCAGGTTCAAGTGCTTCCTAGTAATATCTTACTCAAAGATGGTTTCGATGGGTGTAAGTGGCTTTTAGATTCATCTAGTGAATTTAAGGTGCAATCACTTCGTAATATTATTGATGATATAAGTCTTCCCACATCAGATGCAACAAAATGGAATCCACTAATATCCGAAAAAGTAAAGTGTGGTAACATAATTGAACATTATTATTTGGAGAGCCGATAAAGATAGACCATAAAACGTATAATTCTTCTTAATTACTTTGCTCTCAGACCATAAATCAGAATTTTGAGTCGATACACAAATCTTGTATCATTTAAGACTCTTTAGTAGTTTTGGTTTATAGTTTAATGTATATTCCATGAATCTCATGTCTTATAATTGCTTTATGCATATTCCATGTCCCTTAAAGTTTACATTGTTTATGGTGATACCAAAAGAAAAAGAGAAACAATGATCACTGAATTTTTTTAATATTTCTGTGCAACTTTACAAGTTTACCCTAAACACCTTTGCTAATCATACCATTTTTTTTATTCACCGTACCACTTACAATGTTATGGTGAGTGAATTAGTGTACTTGACTCCAGAATATTATCCAGACCATTGTCCAGAACATTGTTCAGAACACTGTTTACCACACCACAAATTCCTCAACAACAACATTCTTCCCAGAACACTGTAATTACAAAAGCACCATACCATGTGCTCTAAATACTTTTGACCCTTAATTTATTGCACAAATTTTTATGTGAAAAAAAAGAAAAAGTATTGGTATGTTTAGTAGGACCCCTACCCTAAAATGAGGCTTAAGCCAATTTCTAGACTTCAATTAGTGAAATTTATAATTAATAACGGCAATTTGTGAATGGGTTAGGTTCAAACGAGAACCACAAAAGGTACAGAACTGCGAGAACTTTTAAATTACATTGTTTCTATACATTTAAACACAACAAATTACACATAAATGTTATTTAATGTTCATATTGTTGACAAACAAAAGTTAAAAATCACAAAATACATGTTAAACTATAAAATATATGAAGTGTTCACATGTGCACATATCAAATGTGCACATGTGAACGAAATATATAAATTTGATTTTAAAGGTTATTTTGATGTTTTCTCAAACTATTTTGCTTTTAACATTAATCTAGATCAATATTCACATGTAATTGAATCATTAAACATGTTAAAATCCCTATAATTTAAAGTTCTCGCAGTTCTTTACCTTTTTGTGGTTTTCATTTGAACTTTTGACATTTGAATATAATAGTTATATGATAAGTAGTTTCGTTAATTTTTCATACATATTTCTATTTAAACATATCGTATACACTTGTTTCTTCAACGTGAACGTATTTTCAATAGAAAATCGCTTTCTAATTTTGTGTTCTGTATTCATAATAATTTCTTGGGTTAATTTCATATATACCCAATATAAATACTATAATATCAAATTTACCCAACTAAATATCATATTATCATATATACCCAACTTAAATTCAAAATATATCATATTTACCCAAATAACTAATTTAATCATAATTAAAATCCTTAAATCCCTAAATATTACCCCCGAAAAAAAAAGCTAGACAATTCGACCCTTGTCACTCTAAAATCGGTAAAACTTCTAACAATTTTATTATCGTAGCCTCCATCACAATTTTTAAGATCAAGATGGATCATTTAATTACTGATTTCTCTATCTCTATGAGCATATAAACATCATCAAGGTTTATATATCCCCATTTTCTTCAGAATCATATTTTCTCTCACGTGAGTCCTTTTGCGTCGATCAAAACTAAATGCTCGTGTTCTTTTTTAATTATCGCTTATATTGATGATTTTGAATATTACTGGAATGCGTGAGAATTATATTCAATGTAAAGCATTTGTATTATTTATACCCATTTTGTGATCGTGAAATTTCTAGTTATGAATTTTTAACCTTTTTTACTCCCATTTTGGTGCCTGAAATATTGCATGATTGCATCGTCAATGTATGATTTCTTCCTTTTCGTATCATGAGTTGATTCACTTTTATATAATTCCATTGATGTTATTGAATTAATTTTGAATCGCACGACTATAAATCTTTCTTCATGATAATAGGTGTTGATCTTCTTTTTTGCCTCTTTCAATTCGATGTGTTACAACTAGTAATGTTTGACTATATATTATACTTAACTAAAGTAAAGGGTAAAATGGGAATCTATTATTGAAATTTTGACTAACTTGAATTTATTAACATAATGGGTAAATATGATAGATTTTGAATTCAAGTTGGGTATAAATGATAATATGATGTTTAGTTGGGTAAATTTGATATTATGGTGTTTATATTGGGTATATATGAAATTATCCCTAATTTCTTACACCGTCCATAGTCCAAACTGCATTATCAAAATTTTTGAATTTTTTTTTCAAAGGCAGTTGTGGAATTACTGACGGACCTTTGGCCCACCCGACCATCTCCACAAGCGGTTACTCCCCTAGGATCGAGTAACTGCCCCTGAGTTCGTAGCCAAGGCGACGCACTAAAGGGGTTGCTCTCTCATGTCTTGGATGAGTATAGCGTCGCATGAATCCTCCTCATAACAAGTCAAATCATATGTTCATCGTAGATATCAAACATCATATGGCCTACGGGCTTTTGTGCGATCAATCACCCTCAAAAATGTCCCTGAGATCTACACGGTAAAAAAACATCACATGGCCTATGGCCCTGGTGCGGTTGCTCACCTTCAAAAGAGTCTGAATGCACGACCAAAAACATGTATTTAGACAAAATTTGGGGGCAAATTGCATAACCATTAACTTTATTATTGTTGTATAAAGGAATAATATACAAATATGTCACTATACTTTACGAAAATGTTCATCTAAGTTACTAAACTTTAAAAATGTTCAATTGGGTTACTATACTTGTAATAATGTTCAATTATGTTAACACACTTTAGAGATAATTGCTATAGCCAAGATGACGCCGTTTACTAAACTTAAACATATTCAATTGAGTCACTATTTTTTTTAATCGAAATTAAGCAAAATAGACGGGATGACAACAATCAACAAGTACAGTGATCCAATTGAATATTTTTAAAGTTTAGTATCCCAGATGAACATTTTCGTAAAATATAGTGACATATTATTTTATTATCCGTAGTATTCCCTCCGTCCCAATTTTATTGTCCCCAGACAAAAAGACACGCAGTTTAAGAAAATATAACTATCTCTCTCTTACTTTTTGATAAAATGACAATTTTACCCTCTACTTTTTACCTATTTTTTTGTCTTATATATATACACTAGGGGTAAAAAAGAACTTTATTTCCTTAAACTTTCTATTTATGAAAGTGGACAATTAATTTGATACACCCTAAAATGGAAATAATGGACAAAAGAAATGGGACGGAGGGAGTATAAAATTTGAATCAGGAGATCGTTGAAGGGAACATGAATGGAGAAAATGACAGTAATCTGACGTGGCAAATCAGATTTGGGGTACGGTGGGTCCCAACTCTCATACTCACGAGCTGTACTATATCTTAAAAGGCATCTAAATAACACCTATTCTCTCCATACCATTTAATTTTACTCCCCATACTATTTTTGCATTAAAAAAATAGAAATGGTACAAAAAAAGTACGGAAAAGGTATAGAAAAGTACATAATATAAGAAATAATGATTTAAAAAGGTACAGAAAAAGTACAGAAAGGTAATTTAAAAATAAATAAATGGTATGGAGAGTAGGTACCAATAAATAAATGGGGTTAATCTACTGTCAAATATAATTTTGTTCCCAAAAAATAAAATGTCATGTCCAATGGGCCTACCACACATCATGGCCCTTGATTAAAAACTTTAAAAGGTATATGATCAACATGTGTGATGTGTGGGTCATAGTGCCACCGGCCTACGAAACCCATCATGTATATCATCATCATCTCATTCTAAATTTCAAATTATGAAATGAAAATACCATATTTATCATCAAAATATTGTCCATTTGTGTCTCAGACTTAAGTTGCATTATCAAGTTTTTGCTTACTCTTACAACAAAACTCATGGCATGATGTAAAAAAGAAGAAGTTAGAACCGATGTTTTGTCGGCTTCTCATCAATCGGTTCATGGTCAACATTAGGGAGGTAAATAGCGTAACCCAAGGTTAAATGAACATGAGAACGGGGAATGAACCTGTGACCTCCACTTTTATGGTAAAATGCATGTAAAATAATACCCAAAAATATAATGTTGTGAAAAGTTTTTACACCACTAATTGTTATCCGGATAATAGTAAATGTGTTTATAATGTTATATTGTACAATATCATAAATTAAGTGGTGTACTTTTTACATGGGGTTGTCCTCTCTCCCCGTCTATATCCCTAATGTATAGCATAAACACATTGGTGTCGTCATAAAATTCAGTGTTGTACTTCTACAAATTATACAAAATCAACCGGCATGTACAAAGTATTAATATCATTACTAAAAATAAATAAATAAATAAATAAGATAATTAAAACAATTTGTAAAACGACGTAGTAAAGCAAATACATGGAAACATTATTGTCCCACATCATACAACATGAATTCCACTCAAATAAAGATGAATTCATTCAAGCCCATAATACTTTACCTTTTTTACCATGTGAACTTGCCCATTCAACATGATGCACTTTACAACTCTCAAAACATTAAACAAACCCATTAAAAATAAATTAAAATACAACATTTATTGTGTATAATGCATTGAGCTTTGAGCGATTTCAACTTAGTCTAGATTTAAAGTTAACAATTGCGTACTCCCTCCGTCTCAATATTATTGTCCATCTTTCCATTTCGGGTTGTTCTAAATTAATTGTCCACTACCAAAAATAGATAAGGAAGTTGATCGTGATTATCATATTACCCTTACTTAAAATTATTACAAACTTAAAAAAACAGTAATTAATTAGTTAAGGGTAAACTGTCATTCTGCAAAAAGCAAGAAAAAGAAAGCAGTAATGATTATGCTTTTATTAAACTGTGTATTTTTTGTCGGGTGACAATTATTTTAGGACGGAGGGAGTACCTCTCAAGATATACGTTTACAAGTTACAACTAGACAAAGTTGATGGATACTTGAGATGATGTCACTATGCTCAACCTATGAATCAAATATCAATCAAAAGTTTTACATATGTACATTGATGAAAAAGTATGTATATATATCATGCACGGAACTTAAAATGGTAAGCTTCTGATAGGTAGATGCATTTTGAAGGGAAAGAGGGGCACACGATCTCAGCAGTTGAATTCTGTGATCAATTGTCATTTTACGTAAAATGCAATTTTGTTAAGATACAGTGAATTCGGACCGTTGATCACAGTCAGTGGCTAAAATCGTATGTCACTTCCTTCCCTCAAAATGTAGTTGTCTCTTATATCCCCAACTGAAAATAATAGTAAGTATTTATCATGATGATAATTGACAAATATATATATATAACACTCCCTTTAAAAGTTTACAACAAAACTAAAACGATTTGTCATTAAATTAATAATAGAGTAAGGTTCAAATGAGTACACCAACTTTGAGAATGAGGGAACTAACAGATTTCTGCCATCTGTCACTTTATTTTCTTTCCTCCACATTTTTAAAAATTAAATATCACACAAACGGTAAGTCGAAAAATCATAAAAATTGCGCCATAAAATCCAGCGTTTTCATCTATTCGATTTGCCATCCCTCAAGGCATACTTTTGACAACTTTTTTTTTCTTCCATTTTTTGGTGGGTTTTACAAATTAGTAATACATGTGTTAGTGACTGGTTATACATTTAATTTGTGGTTAAGGTTAGAGTTTAGGGTTAGGGTTAGAGTTTACTTGGGTTTAGGGTTAGGGTTAGAGTTTAGTTGGGTTTAGGGTTTAGTAGGGTTTAAGGTTTAGTATGATTTAGGGTTTAGAGTTCTGGAAAGCGTTTAGGGTTTATGGTTTGGGGTTTAGGGGTTATGATTTAGGGTTTGAGGTTTGGGGTTTCGGGGAGAAACCCCAAACCCTAAACCCTAAACCCCAAACCCTAAACGCAACACTAACACATGTGTTACTAATTTGTAAAACCCACCAAAAAATGGAAAAAAAAAGTTGTCAAAAGTATGCCTTGAGGGACGGCAAATCGAAGAGGATAAAACGCTGAATTTAATGGTGCAATTTTCATAATTTTCCGATTTGTCGTTTGTGAGATAATTGATGTTGGGGGTAAATGAGTTTTGTACATGTGGAACATTTTCTTTGTACACATGGCACAATATCATTGGTTCCCTCATTCTAACATAAATTTCTATTCTCATTTGAACCCTACCATAAATTAATAATAATGCATTAACTGAAAATTGAGATAGAAGAAAATGATCAACTTAAGTATTCAATATTGAGATGGTATTTTAAAATATAAGCTACAAAATAATCTGCCATCATCAAACCAACATTTGCTATGTCTTTATTTTTCTTTTCTTTTAATTTCAATTATTAATCAAATAATTAATAATTATTCTTTTATGTTTGAATATTGGTCCTTTTGGATTTATAATACTTATTCAAGTGTCCTTTTTATGCAATTATTAATTAATTTATTATTTTCTAAAATTATAATGTTATTTTATTGTTGAATATTAGTCTTTAACAGTAATTTATTAATTTTTAAATTAATCAATACTTATTTAATCTTATCAAACATCTATACATTGATACCATACTCATAATGTAATGTGCATATGAGCTTCTATAAATAGGTTTCATATCTCTTTCATTTCACTCACTCCACTCTCAAATACACTCTTTGATCTCTCATTATTCATCATACCTTCCAACCAATCCCAATGGCAAGTGTTGAGGTAATTAATTAGTTTTTAGTTTCTTTGTTACTAGTTAATTACACATGTTTTAGTTCATTGACATGATCTTTACTTTAATTTCGTCGTTAATTGTTAACTTTATGATCATGCCAAGAGAAGGATTAATGGAACGCGAACTTGTTATTGTGTTCTAGTAACTGAACGATAATACAATACTTGGTTTGACCACTAACTCGTATCATTCGATTTCAAACTAATGGCAAGTGTTGAGGTAATTAATTAGTTTTTAGTTTCTTTGTTACTAGTTAATTACACATGTTTTAGTTCATTGACATGATCTTTACTTTAATTTCGTCGTTAATTGTTAACTTTATGATCATGCCAAGAGAAGGATTAATGGAACGCGAACTTGTTATTGTGTTCTAGTAACTGAACGATAATACAATACTTGGTTTGACCACTAACTCGTATCATTCGATTTCAAACTAATGGCAAGTGTTGAGGTAATTAATTAGTTTTTAGTTTCTTTGTTACTAGTTAATTACACATGTTTTAGTTCATTGACATGATCTTTACTTTAATTTCGTCGTTAATTGTTAACTTTATGATCATGCCAAGAGAAGGATTAATGGAACGCGAACTTGTTATTGTGTTCTAGTAACTGAACGATAATACAATACTTGGTTTGACCACTAACTCGTATCATTCGATTTCAAACTTCTGTTTTGTTTTTTAAAATGTATAAAACTTGTGAAACAAATCCGTTGCGAGTAAATCATGCATATAAACTTTATATATAACGACTAGTACAGTACCCGTGCAATGTGGTGGGTGGGGTGTGTTTTGAAAGTGATTTATGTTTAATTTCTGTAGAGTGTTCATTGAGGTAGTAATGTATGGTTATATGGAGTAAGAGTTTTGATATATAGTTTGACCAACTTATAAGAGGTTGACTAAATTCTTTTTATACTACGTATAATATATAGTATACATATGAAATTATGTGAATGTGATACATTGTTCTTAAAATTTTAATGAATGTTTCAGGTTGAATCAGCTGCAAACATCTTGCCAGAGAAGGTGGTTGAAAACACCCCGGTAGAAGCACCAAAAGAAGAGGTAGAACCAATAGTTGCTGCTCCGGAGCCAGTGACGGAGGAGCCAACGGAAGAAATCACGCTTGATGCTCCTCCGCCAGTGGAAGCGCCACCCACCATTGAAGTCCCTGTTGAAACGGAGACTAAAGTGGTGGAGGAGCCTGAAAGTTTGGTAGAAGAACCACAAGCAGATAGAACTCATGAAGAAGTGAAGGAAGTTGAGGAAGACGTCGTGGTAGAAACTCCGGCCACAACCGAAGCCGTCGCGGAAGAAACTCCAGCAACAAACGAGGCCGCTGTGGAAGAAATTCCCTCCACAAACGAGGCCGTTTTGGAAGATACTATGGCTACCGAAGACGTCAAAGAAAATGTGGAGGAAGATGCAAAACCAACTGAGGTGATTGAAACCACTGAAGTTGCATCAGAGGAATAGAGTGCTCATGAAGAGATTTCAGATGTTGGATGTTAAATCTATGTTACTTTCTATTTTTAGCATAGCCAAGCTTTGGCATTTATTATGTTTAATTGGATTAAAAGAAGTGGGACACCACTAATTTGGGTTTTAATGTATTATTGATATTGGTTTTCTTTTATCTGAGAAGTTTTTGACGTCTGATGCAAAATTATCACCTTCTCGATCAGTGATCAATACATGGAGTTACATACAGATAAGCAGGGGCGGACTTACACCACCGTAGTAGTTAGGTGTTAATATGCTATATATTATGATTTATGTAGGATTTTTAGTATGTGAATATGCTAAGTTCATTTACCATTTCAATCATCTTGTTTAAGTTGTTATGTACTTGCTGTATGTTGACCATTTACTGTGTTGTTATACTTAATTATCAAGTTAGTGGCAGTTTAATTAGTGATTATAGTCTAATAATTTATGTATTGATTGATTGATTCAAGGACCAAAGTGAATCAATGTTGCGTGACCCTAATCAAGAAATTCGAATCGATCTCTAATAGCCCAAATTCTATACATCAAATTATTGAATCCTATAAAAATCCGACCTGAAAATTTGAAATTTGGTGATAATCGTATGGAAAATTTTTCATAGTAAATAATGCATATCCTAAATTGGATTCCTAGATCCGCCACTGCAAAACGTCCATCTCAGATAAGTTCATTGACACAATGTCAACGCAAAACGTCCATCTCAGATAAGCTCGGAAAATTTCCCCTTATTGGAGTTGGTCCACAAAAACTACCCTCAAATTGGACAAGTAACATCCAATATATAGAAGAGGTGGCTAAACAGATGGGCTGGACATGTTCGATTTAATATATTTGGTTTTATACGACCTAAAAATGGCTGTGTTGGGTTTCATGGACTTGAAATAATTTTTGTCGAACTTTTATATACAATTAGTGTGCTAAAATGCACTTTAGATGATTGTATGCATATAAAATTCACTTTCGACGAATTTCAACCTATTTAACCGACCCATTTCCTTTTTGACTACATTTTGCATCATAAACATGTGACTTTTGGATATAAAAAGAGCCCACATTGACTCCTTCATATGCAAATGAGCTCAAGCTTTAGTTAGCTCTTAACATTACAATACCAAGATGTTCAAAACATGTATACAAAGGCCTGATTGGCTGATTGTAGCGTTGCATAAAAAAATGATCTGAGACCTCTCTATCTATAAATATTAAAGATACTGTTACCTTACTCTTTTTACTAGCTGAGCACAACCTACCTTTAATATGTGCACTTGATGTCAAAAGTGCAGTTGCTGAGAATAAAACTATTTCAAGCTGACCCGAAGCTGTAGCCGACATGGTCTTGAGTGATGAAATATAGGCGGTTTTGCATGATGGATTTGGACGGGTAAGCAGGAAGACAAAGTTGATAGAAACATGTATGAGAAGTAGGCTGATGATCGATGGATTCATTTGACTTATGAATGAAAAGCTTTGAATCCAAACCACCAAAACCATTTGCTGGTAGATATTCAATTGATGTCCAAAATAAAAGAAGAGCCTTCCGCTGCTTGGCTGTCATTCCACCAACAATCTGCACACAGTTAAAATTAGAATTAAAATTAATTCTGTCATTCGACCCATTATATAATAAATGGGTTAGCGAGGTATGTTTTATTTCTAACGGGTCGTATAGGTAAAATATATTTTTAGCTAAATGGCCAAGAATTGACAGAAGAATACGCAAGACATTTAAGAGCCCAAAAGGTTCCAGAATCTCAAATCACTTGTAAAAGAATAAACTAACAATGCAAAGCTAGGAATACTTGATCAAAACCACTTTAAACTGTATTGGCACTTTGCAGCCTAAGGATGATCAAGATACTCAATGAACCCAAAAGTAGAAGTGGCGAAATGAGCAAGTCACGTAATGGGTAAAAATGGGTTGAGGTAGAAATGAGCTGTTTTTAGTGAAGGTCGAAATGGGTCAAGTTTTCCTACAACCATTTTTGTCCAAATTTTAACCTTTTTATATAGATGAACGTCTCATATAAATCCTTTAGAATAACAACTTAATTATATATCATCATTTTAATAATATTAAATGATTTATGAGGTAGTAAAAATGAAAAATACTATGCCCATATGGCCCATTTCTCTTATAGTGGTTTGTTTATATCAGAAAGCATAGACTAAATCAACCCATTCACAAGTTAATGGGTTGAAATTGACACTCCAAATGTATTGCAAGAGCTGAAGAACAGTCTAGTAATAGCAATCAAATTGATGAAAGAAAAGTTGAAATCTTACAAGCACATACCTTCCAGAACCAGCGTATCTGGGGATCAGTTTCTTTATAACTTCTATAAGCCATATGTGCTTTCCAATCGTTAACACATATACCACTTTCACTCCCATACAACATCCCATCAAAATCTTCAAGATCCAAACTTCTAAAACATATTTTCTGAATTCTTTCATTACCAACAATATCAGTAAAACCTTTAGCAAAATGGGTTAGCTGCTTAGAAACGGATTTCATAAAACGATGGTGAATAAGAAGATCAACATACTCCTTCCTGTTTCTGCTATTCACAATCACATTTGTTCCACCTGGGAAAAACTCTTCAACTTTTATGGATCCGAATTCTTGGATATCCAAAACAAATGTTAAACCAAGAACATCTTGATCCACATCCATAGGATCCATATCCAATATTTTCTTGCAGCTACTATAAAAATCTGGGTCTGCATCCTTTATGTCTTCTAATGAAACATTAACTCCCGCCAATTGCAAAAAGAACGAACGGTCGAAAGCAATACCAACATGTATTTTATGCATTAAGGCTAAGGCAACTACCCTGCCTGCAAAATTATAATATTCAAGGTGCACGGGGTTCACCTTAGATGCTGCAAGATCGTGAAAACAAGGATCAATTTAATGTGAATTGCATTTCATAACAAGATTTCAAAAAGAATATTCTTGATAACTAATGATACATCAAAAGGCCAAATTCCTAGCAACGTAAAAACTATCGAATCTCGATTTTATGTCTCTAATAGGTTAGATGATGTGGTGCTTCTTTTATGTACAGTTAAATAGAGAGTGGATTGATTAATGCATTACTTATATGATATAGTTAATTCAACTCTCTTAACCTCGACACACAACTATATGTCCCTGATATGTGACTCGGAACACCCAACTGAATCCTAAAAGAAAAAAGACAGATCATATATGTTGGAGGATAGAATGAACCTTACCTGGATTCGGAAAGAATCTTTTACGGTCATTTGGGCAAGCGATAAATAAAGCATTTTCAGGATTAAAGATTTCTCGACAAACCAATAAACACCATTCTCGCAGTACACCAGGGCCTGTTGCTTCCTCGTTCTTGAACTCCATATTCAATCCAGAACGCAAGCATTGAGGCTCTGCATGTGCAATATACTCAAAAGATTCGACCAACAATTGTGATCTATTAATGAGCATCTCAAAGACATCATCACTATCATCTTCATTTACCTTTGGAAGCAAAAGCATTACCAAACGCCTCCTAGATTCAAAGTTAGTAAGCTCCTTATGCTCAAGAATCCATTCATAATCCTCACCCCTCATAGCATAATTAGTAACTAAATGACACACTGAAACCTTGTTATGACTCAAACTTTTCCAAAAATACTGTTCTGCACTGTCATAATGTTTAGATATATCATGCAACTCTTTCAATATAACAAGGTACTGACTCCATCCACCATCCGCTTCCTTTTTCGTCACCGAATACTTCATTGTGTCCAAACACATTACCATTTTAGTTAGCAAATTATCAAATAGCACATAAAGAGAATTAACTGTATCCTTTTTCTGAGATAGTTCACAGCTAGTTGGTTTTGCTACAGATGGCATCAACTCAGCTTTAACTGCAGCCTTCAACGGGCGCAAAAAAGCCACAAAATCATCAACCTCATTCATCGAAGGCCCCAAATTAGATTTAGACTCCATACTCAAAACTAAATCTTCCGAAATCTTACCAGCAAGATCAGAAGCAAAGGGAAGCATCTCTTTGTTACTACTACCACGATCAAGAATCTTCGAACGCTTCACCATCAATGCTAGCTTAACCCTACATAACTTGTATAAAACATCATCGTTTCCAGCAGCTAAACGAAACATTTTACACAATTCCAACACAATAGGAGCAAACAATGACGATATAGGTGTTGGTAACATATCTGTAACCTCCTTCACAAACTTGCTAACCAAATCCACAACAATTTTGTTACTCCTCTCATTACTACACATATAGAACATCACAAGAGTTTCAGGAACACTATAAAACATCAAAATGTTCAAATAAGACTTAGCAAGCCCAACATCCTTTTTCGGTATTAAATTCACAAAATGCATCAACATCGATCCTACCGAATTCAAACAAAAACCTACATTTTCGCCTTTGCAAAACCTTCTAATTGCCAAAATCATGTCATTTATAACTTTCCATGATTCCGGATGCCAACAACTTCTGATTCTACCAACTAACTGCAATCCGGAATCATTCGAAATCATACATTCAGACAAAGTTTGCTCATATTGCAGCTGTTTATTACCGTAAATTAAGCGTTGCTCGTTAATCGGTATTCCGGTAATCAAATTAATTTTCTCATGGATCGAATACACTTTATCATCATGTTTACCGTGCATAACTAAGGTTTTACCTTCAGACATCAAACGAACGAAGAATTGAATGCAATTAAACGAATCATATCCATTTTCAACCAATTTTTGATCGGAGTATGAAGTAATTGGATCATAATTAGGGTTAGGATGATGTTTCAGCATCAACTCTGAGATGAAATCGGAAGTATGTTGAGGATCGTCGTCGTGATCCTTTGAAGTGCGGTGGAGAATGTAATCAAAGATTAGAGATTGAGTGATTGTCATAGTAAGTTCGCCGGAGGGTGTACTAAGGGGATGTTTGGAGCATTGATAAAATAAGCAGTAATTTAATTTCCGGTGGACTTAGTTGGAGAAAAACAGTGAGGGTTTACATATGTATAGGTACTAGTTTTTTTTCACCGTGTATTGGGGTGGGGTTATGAGAAATACATTTTAAGAAAATTGAAAGTAATATTTATGTCGGTCACTCGATCTTAGTTATTGTGCTTAAACTCTATGCTGGATTGTTTTTTTGAATCGTAAGTAAAACTCAAATTTGATTTTGTTAGAGTACATAACAATAATATAATAAACTATCGATATAATTGAATTTTAATTCTTTTAAGTTCTATGAGAGGGTCATGTGTTATGTATTTATTGAAGTAACAATTCAAAAAAAATATCTAAAACGAATTCACCATTCATCATTTTCTTTGTCCTTACATATAAAAGAATTAGAAGATGAAGACTCGGACACCGATTATTCCTCAATTCCCAATATCCTTCTTGTCTTTATTACATTGTCACACATATTTAGTATCGAATATTGCAAAACGTATATACATCATAATATAACACTATTAATTTGGAGGAATAATTAAATATACTTCATAATTCAAAGTTGGTCATGCATCTACAAGTTCATATACATCTTACTAACTATTGACACTTTCTTTTTTCGTTTTGTTTCGCAAAACACTTCTTAAACTTTAAAATGAAGATTTATCTTAAATAGTTGTTATTATATAAACGAAAGTAACATTTTTGTCAGATACATTTGACTTATGAAATATAATTATTATCATTCGTCTCTTACAATATATGACTATGTTGTATTTACTGAAAGAAAGTAATAATCTAAACAATAAACAAAGCTTCAAATAGAAAAAAAAATGTACGATTAAAAATACATAACTTAATGCGTATACAAATGGTATATTGTTTAAATAGATTTTTTAGAGATATATCAAACTTAAAAGAATAGTTTATTCAATTTATATAATTCTAGTTCATGTCTTTAGTTGTCAAAGTTAAAATAGGAGGATGATGTGTAAATAAGTGGTATGAAAAAATGATATAGAAGAATTGATTTCTTAAATAACTCATCACTATTTGACACATGTATAGTACTTCAAATTATTTAATATTTAATAGTTTAACGAAAATTGAAAGGGTAAAAAAGTTTGTAAAAGAAATTGAACTTCTCATACACCAAAGCCTATATACTTGACCACTCAACTAAAATATTGACAATGAATAGGTTATGAATAGTTTAATAGAAGAACCACAAGTAGATACAACTCGAGAAGAAGTGAAGGAAGTTGAGGAAGCCATCGTGGAAGAAACTCCAGCAACAAACAAGGCCGCTGTGATTGAAACCACTAAAGTTGCATCAGAGGAATAGAGTGAATATGAAGAGATTTCAGATGTTGGATGTTAAATTTATGTTACTTTCTATTTTATCATAGCCAAGCTTTGGCATATAGTATTATGTTAAATTGGATTTAAAGAAGTGGGACACCACTAATTTGGGTTTTAATATATTATTGATATTGGTTTTCTTTTATCTGAGAAGTCTATGATGTCTGATGCAAAATTATCACCTTCTCGATCAGTGATCAATACATGGAGTTACATACAAATAAGCAGGGGCGGACTTACACCACCATAGGGTATTGAAAAGAACCAAAACGAAGTACTTAATAATAAAAACCAAATCAAAGAAACAAAGTATAAGTTTCTGCAATTCGAGAAGCAGAGGTCTCCAAGTTCCAGACTCAATTCTAAACATGAATAACCCTTGACCCTAATTACCCTATTTATAGCAGAAGACTTCCTAATAAGATTATAATACCTAACTTTATCAGCAAGTAATCTTGCTTAACAATCTAACATCGCAGGAAATTAAACTAAATAATTAATACGATTGATAGCTCCAACTTCTTTCAATTAGCAATTCCGCCCCTGTACTTGTTTGTGGGTCGCCTCTGATACACATGTCTAAATCGGGTCTTATCAGGTTTGCACTTGCATACCCTTTAATTTCTCCATGTAGTGTTAAAAATAATATTTTTTTGGAAATTTGTAAATCATCATTTTACATATGTTGCATACCCTGAAAAAACCGAGTGCTTATCCTTGAAGAAGAAGCTAAAGAAACCATGAGTTGCTCACGTTCATTAAATTTCTATGACCCAATTTATTTATTCTCTTAATTACCCACTTTGAAAGTCACAACTGCATTTAAAGATACTTTGGAATTATTATCATTTAGTGATTAGATAACATGGTTAATCTACTACAAGTAGTATATATGTGTTACAGAGTATTATTTTTTGTTTGGTACTCAAAGTTTAACAATTGGATTTTTTCATTTATATACTTTAATTAAGCATTAGAGTTTTTATGATATGTTTTATCTTTATATATACGTCAATTCTTTTTCTGTCATATATATATTCCGTAGTAGTTAGGTGTTAATATGCTATAGTTTATGATTTATGTAGGATTTTAGTATGTGAATATGCTAAGTTCATTTACCATTTCAATCATCTTGTTTAACTTGTTATGTACTTGCTGTATGTTGACCATTTACTGTGTTGTTATACTTAATTATCAAGTTAGTGGCAATTTAATTAGTGATTATAGTCTAATAATTTATGTATTGATTCATTTAAGGACCAAAGTGAATCCATGTTGCGTGACCCTAATCAAGAAATTCGAATCGATCTCTAATAGCCCACTTTATATACATCAAATTTATCTTAGAAAAATTGAATCCTATAGATATCCGACTTGAAAATTTGAAATTTGGTGATAATCATATGGAAAAAATATCGGATTCCTAGATCCGCCACTGCAGATAAGTACATTGACACAATGTCAATGCAAAACGTCCATCTCAGATAAGCTCGGAAAATTTCCCCTTATTGGAGTTGGTCCACAAAAACTACCCTCAAATTGGACAAGTAACATCCAATATATAGAAGAGGTGGCTAAATAGATGGGTTGGACATGTTCGATTTAAAATATTTGGTTTTATACGACCTGAAAATGGCTGGGTTGGGTTTCATGGACTTGAAACAATTTTTGTCGAACTTTTATATACAATTAGTGTGCTAAAATGCACTTTAGATGATTGTATGCATATAAATTTAACTTTAGACGAATTTCAACCCATTTGACCGACCCGTTTCCTTTTTGACTACATTTTGCATCATAAATACGTGACTTTTGGAGATAAAAAGAGCCCACATTGACTCCTTCATAAGCAAATGAGCTCAAGCTTTATTTAGCTCTTAACATTACAATACCAAGATGCTCAAAACGTGTATAAAAAAAGCCTGATTCACTGATTGTAGTGTTGCATAAAAAAATGATCTGAGACCTCTCTATCTATTAATATTAAAGATACTGTTACCTTACTCTTCTTACTAGCTGAGCACAACCTACCTTTAATATGTGCACTTGATGTCAAAAGTGCAGTTGCTGAGAATAAAACTATTTCAAGCTGACCCGAAGCTGTAGCCAACATGGTCTTGAGTGATGAAATATAGGCGGTTTTGCATGATGGATTTGGACGGGTAAGCAGGAAGACAAAGTTGATAGAAACATGTATGAGAAGTAGGTTGATGATCGATGGATTCATTTGACTTATGAATGAAAAGCTTTGAATCCAAACCACCAAAACCATTTGCTGGTAGATATTCAATTGATGTCCAAAATAAAAGAAGAGCCTTCCTCTGCTTGGCTGTCATTCCACCAACAATCTGCACAATGTTAAAATTAAAACCCATTATATAATAAATGGGTTAGCGAGGTATGTTTTATTTCTAACGGGTCGTATAGGTAAAAAATATATTTTTAGCTAAATGGCCAAGAATTGACAGAAGAATACGCAAGACATTTAAGAGCCCAAAAGGTTCCAGAATCTCAAATCACTTGTAAAAGTTTAAACTAACAATGCAAAGCTAGGAATACTTGATCAAAACCACTTTAAACTATATTGGCACTTTGCAGCCTAAGGAAGATCAAGATACTCAATGAACCCAAAAGTAGAAGTGGCAAAATGAGCAAGTCGCGTAATGGGTAAAAATGGGTTGAGGTAGAAATGAGCTGTTTTTAGTGAAGGTCGAAATGGGTCAAGTTTTCCTGCAACCATTTTTGTACAAATTTTAACCTTTTTATATAGATGAATGTCTCGTATATATCCTTTAGAATAACAACTTAATTATATATCCTCATTTTATTAATATTAAATGATTTATGAGGTAGTAAACATGAAAAATACTATGCCCATATGGCCCATTTCTCTTATAGTGGTTTGTTTATATCAGAAACTCAGAAAGCATAGACTAAATCAACCCATTTAAAAGTTAATGGGTTGAAATTGACACTCCAAATGTATTGCAAGAGCTGAAGAACAGTCTAGTAATAGCAATCAAATTGATGAAAGGAAAGTTGAAATCTTTCAAGCACATACCTTCCAGAACCAGCGTATCTGGGGATCAGCTTCTTTATAACTTCTATAAGCCGTATGTGCTTTCCAATCGTTAACACATATACCACTTTCACTCCCATACAACATCCCATCAAAATCTTCAAGATCCAAAGTTCTAAAACATATTTTCTGAATTCTTTCATCACCAACAATATCAGTAAAACCTTTAGCAAAATGGATTATCTGCTCAGAAACGGATTTCATAAAACGATGGCGAATAAGAAGATCAACATACTCCTTCCTGTTTCTGCTATTTACAATCACATTTGTGCCACCTGGAAAAAACTCTTCAACTTTTATGGAACCGAATTCTTGGATATCCAAAACAAATGTTAAACCAAGAACATCTTGATCCACATCCATAGGATCCATATCCAATATTTTCTTGCAGCTACTATAAAAATCTGGGTCTGTATCCTTTATGTCTTCTAAAGAAACATCAACTCCCGCCAATTGCAAAAAGAATGAACGATCGAAAGCAATACCAACATGTATGTTATGCATTAAGGCTAAGGCAATTACCCTGCCAGCAAAATTATAATATTCAAGGTGCATGGGATTCACCTTAGATGCTGCAAGATCGCAAAAGCAAGAATCTATTTAATGTATATTGCAATTTATAACAAGATTTCGAAAAGAACACTCTTGATAACCAATGGTACTTTAAAACTCCAAATTCCTATCAACGTGGTGGTTCTCAAATCTCGATTTATGTCTCTAATTGGTTAAAAGATGTAGTACTTCTTTTATGTACAGTAAAATACAAAGTGGATTGGTTTATGCATTAGATATAGTATAATTTAGTTGGTTCAAATGTCTTATCCTCGACACACATCCAACTACATGTCCCTAAAATGTGACACTCGGAACACCCAACTGAATCCTAAGACAAAAAGACAAATCATATATGTTGGAGGATAGAAAGAACCTTACCTGAATTTGGAAAGAACCTTTTAAGGTCATTTGGGCAAGCTATAAATAAACCATTTTCAGGATTAAAGATTTCTTGACACACCAATAAACACCATTCCCGCAGTACACCAGGGCCTGTTGCTTCCTCGTTCTGAAACTCCATAATGAATCCAGTACGCAAGTGCTGGGGCTCTGCATGCGTAATATACTCAAAAGATTCGACCAACAATTGTGATCTATCAATAAGCATCTCATAGACATCATCATTATCTTCTTTCACCTCCGGAAGCAACAACCTTACTAAGTGAATCCTAGATTCAAAGTTAAAAAGCTCCTTATGGTCAAGAATCCATTCATAATCCTCACCCCTCATAGCATAATTAATAACTAAATGGCACAATGAAACCTTGTTATGACTCAAACTTTTCCAAAAATCCTCTTCTGCACCATCATAAAGTTTAGAAATATCATGCAACTCATTCAATATAACAAGGTATTGACTCCATCCACCATCCGCTTTCTTTTCCGTCACTGCACCCTCCATTGTGTCAAGACACATTACCATTTTGGTCAACAAATCATCAAATAGCACATATAGAGAATTAGCTGTATCCTTCTTCTGAGATAGTTTCCAGCTAGTTGGTATCGCTACAAGTGACACAAACTCATCTTTAACCGCAGCCTTCAACGGGCGCAAAAAAGCCACAAAACGATCAACATCATTAATCGAAGGCCCAAAATTATTTCTAGACCCCATACTCAAAACTAAATCTTCCGAAATCTTACCAACAAGAGTAAAAGCAAAGGGAAACAATTTACTACCACCACGATCAAAACTCTTCGAACGCTTCACCATCAATGCTAGCTTACCCCTACATAACTTGTATAAAATATCATTGTTTCCCGCAGCTAAACGAAGCAATTTACACAATTCCAACACAATAGGAACAAACAATGACGATATGAATTGTGGTAGCTTAAATGTAACCTCTTTCACAAAATTATAAACGGATTTCACAACACATTCTTTACTATCCTCATCACTACACATATAGAATATCACAAGAGCTTCAGGAACACTACAAGACATCAAAATATTCAAATGAGACTTAGCAAGCTCAACGTTCATTTTCGGCATTATACTCAGAAAATGCGTCAACATCGGTCCAACCGAATTCAAACAAAAACCTACATTTTCGCCTTTACAAAACCTTCTAATTGCCAAAATCAAGTCATCTATGACTCGCCATGATTCCGGATGCCAACAACTTCTGAATCTACCAACTAACTGCAATCCGGAATCATTCGAAATCATACATTCAGACAAAGTTTCCTCATACTGCAGCTGTTTATTACCGTAAATTAATCGTTGCTCGTTAATCGGCATTCCGGTAATCAATTTAATTTTCTCATGAATTGAATACACTTTATCATCAGGTTTACCATACATAACTAAGGTTTTACCTTCGGAAATCAAACGAACGAAGAATTGAATGCAGTGAAACGAATCATATCCATTTTCAACAATTATTTGTTCGAAGTTTGTAGTAATTGGATCATAATTAGGGTTAGGATGCTCTTTCACCATGAAAACTGAGACGAAATCGGACTTAGAAAGAGGATCACCGTCGTTATCCTGTAAAGTCCGGTGGAGAATGTAATCAAAGAGTAGAGATTGAGTGATCGTCATCAGAACTTCGCCGGTGGTTGTACTAATTTTCGGTGGAGTTCGACAGTTCGTCGGGATGAGGGTGTACATAATTTTAATTTTAAATATATAAATATATGATTAACATCATCATTTGCATTAAATTAATTAATCAATTAAACCGCTGTAATTATTTAATTTTTACATTGGTTCCTACTATCCATACCACTTACTATTTTTAAATTAATTTTTCTGTACTTTTTCTGTACGTTATTCCATCACTTTTTCTTACATTCTGTACTTTATTCCTTTACTTTTTCTTACATTCTGTACTATAAATGATTAAGTGGTATGGTGAGTAAAAATTAGGGGGTATGGATAGATAAACCCTTTACATTATACTCCCTCCATCCCAGTTTTATTACGGACAAAAATTACGCAGTTTAAGAAAATATCATCATTACATTCTATTTTTTGACAACATTACAGTTTTATCACTTATTTTTACCAACTTTTTTGCCATACATTAATAAATTAAGGGTATAAAAAAACTTTACCAAATTATTCTTATCTATTTATAGAAGTGGACAATTAAACTGGGACATTCAAATAAGGAAATATGGACTATAAAATTGGGAGGAAGGGAGTACATCATTTAAATAAATCCAACTAATCAATTAGAACATTCTATTTATTTATTTGTTTCATTATTAAAGAATTATACATTTAACAACCCTATGTGTATATACGGGTTTGAAATCTAGTAATCTAGTCTTAAATTATATATAGGAAACACATTATGATGTCATCAAAATTTTAATTAACCAATCAAATTATTTAATTTTGTTAAATTGTCTAAAATTTAGGAAACTATGACATCATAAATTATTATTATTATTATTATTTATTAAATTTTCTATTATTATAATAAATTCTATGTATATGCGAATGGATGAATCCTATCCTAATACCTATACGAAAATAAATCCAATTAAGACTTCATTGGGGTTACGTACTCCATCTATTTACTTTAATTCTAAGATAATATAATAAATAATATTCCGTTTAATTTAGTTATTCTATGTAAAACTAAGGTAACCATTCGATCCTCTTGTGGTGTACAATATTATTATTATTATTGTTGTTTTTGTTAAAGAAAGTTACATAAATCGTTATATAAGTTTATTAAATTTTATCCTTCACAAATTTTAAATATAATATAGAAAACATGGTTATAACATCATCAATAAATCATATTAAACTAATATATCAATTAGGTCTCTCTATTTTTCTTTTATCCGAAACTCTATTTTAATTAAATAATTAACATCCTGTGTGTATACATGGGTTTGAAATAGATTTACCTTTGTAACATCATTATTTAAATTAAATTGAATTAATCAATTGAACCCCTTCTATTTATTTAGTTTTTATATTATCTATCAAAATTAGATCAATCAATTAGATCCCTCTATTATAATTAAATTAAAAATTATAACCTCTATTTTAATTAAAAAATTAACACCCCGTGTATCACATGAGTTTAAGATATAAGTATTCAATTTCAAAATTGAAGTCCAATTAACCAATCAGAATTCAGTATTTATTATTTTATTATTATTTAATTATATTTTTTTTATTTGATTAATTTATAAAAACAACGACTTTATTATTAATATAATTACCAACAATGTCAATCACAATCACAATTAATCGTAACTTCAAGTTTTAAAAAAGTGATTTAATAATTTTAAAAGAGGCCGTAGCCACTCTTACTAAGGACTTCATGTTTACAATTTTAATTAAATAATTAATTTAATCCTATCCTATTACTAATCCTAATACTTCTATTACTAATCCTAATGCTTCTATAATTGTCATAAACAAGTCGTTATATTAAAGTTAAATTGAATTATTATTCACTTTTATTGTGTTTGAACTAAATTATTACTATTCAAGTCTATTAGTGGTTACTTTTAAGATAGTTTTTGTTATCACATAGATTAGAGAGAGAAAAAATTGTCACTATATATATATATAGGGGGGAGATCATGAGGGAAGTACAAAAATGGGGGAAGGAGGGAAGCAATTTTCAGCCACACATTCTGGTCAATTCAAAAGTCAACGCGGTGGCATTTTTGTAAATAATTTGAAATCACCTCCCAGACTCGTTAACATGCATTTCAAAAGCATGTTAATCAAAAATCAAAATTTCAGCACGTTAATATTCATTTGGGTTGAATGTTAACTCGTATACATTATTATACACTGATGAATGTTATGTTATCACATTCAATAGTGTGTAATAGCATATGTAAGTTAATATTCATCATAAATAAATGTTTAATAATATTAAGTTGATATTTTGATTAACATGCTTTCGAGATGAATGTTAACGTTCTGGGAATTTTTTGAGTTTGTGAAATTCGATTTGAATGAAGAACATAATAGGATTAATTACTTGTTTAAATGTTTTGTACGATGAAATTCGTTTAATATAATTGTTTTCATTACCAAATTCAAATTTTATCAAAAACTCAAAAGTTACACCAAAATTCATAATTTTCAATGAATCCGAATTATGACGAATTGAAGATACGTATGAATGCGCTTGATGTATTTGAAGATTTATAATGTTTTTGATTGAAAAATTGTTAAATTACATGCTTTAAATTTGGATTTTAGATAATAAATGGTGAAATGGGTATTGTATATGAATTGTGAAAGGTAAGAGAAAATGAGTGGTGGATGTTTGCTTCCCTCCTTCCCTCAAATTTGAAGCTTCCCTCTTAATCCTTCCCCTATATATATATATATATATATAATCTTAAATATCTTAAATTATAATTTATAATCTTAAATATCTTAAAAGATTCATATTTATGATGTAACACCCTCAATTTTCGGTTTGCGGAAGCGATCGGGTCGGGTGTTACCAAAATTAATATCACAGCATAAGATACATAATGAACGACTCTAAATGAGACGTTTGAAAATAATTATACATTTACCAAATAGAACGTTTACAACGTTATAAGTTTATTAGAAATTTCAAATACATAATTTGAAAATACAAAAGTAAATGCAGAGTTGTCCCAAATGTTTGAAATCATGCGACTCGAGCTAGCATAATCTTGTAGTAATCCCTAATCCTGCTGGGCACCTGAGAACACATGCTAAAACAGGTCAGCTATAAAGCTGGTGAGTTCATAGGTTTGTTAGTTGAAAACATAAAGTATAAATTTTGTATGTTTTGAGAAGTTGTTCAGAATCCACGATTCTGATTTGTAGCAAATTGTAGATGTAATTACCAATGTGTAATTCGAAAGTTTAGGTATCTAATACCTAATCAATTTTAGTCCGTACCTAAGTACACAATAATTGAGGCATACCGAGCCTGAATACCTATCTGGTATAAGTAAGTGTATAACGGGAGGCAATACCTGCCTAAGTTGTAACCAAATAACTGTATAACCACGTCATATGATAGTAAGTAACTGTAATCCCGCAGAACTATGATTTAATATATGAGGTGTTGCATCCAGCAACAAATGTTTGTAGATCCGCAGATCTATGTTTGAATGTTTAGCGTGTCCATTTACCCGATTAGCATAAGCTAACCCGGACATGAATTGAGCTAACGGCCTCGCGTGGCAGCACCACCGATCCGTTAACTTATTGTGAATCCCGAGTATAACTCGCTGATCCATTGATTGAAGTTTCGTCCACTGCAATACCGTGGTTTCGTTTTGTGCCCACTTTACCGTGGCATCGTTTGGTGCCCGCTGCAATACCGCGGCATCGTTTTTGGAATTGCTCGCAGCAATTTGTGATTGAGCCGGTAGTACAACGACATGCCCGACTAAGTTGTTTGAGAGCCAGCAGTACTCGACATGCCTGACTAAGTAGATCGTATAATAGTATGTAGATATTCATCAGGTGACACCCCCACGGTTGGATTACATCCTGGGCCGGGGGACCATCCCTGGTTGGATTACATCCTGAGCCAGAGTCGTCACCAGTTGAGTCGTATAGATATAAGAAGTCTGTACTAACTTGTAATAATATTGTATACTCCTAGCCTAAAGCCTAGCAAGTATATATATACGGAGTCTTGGGAAAATGTTCACTTAAGTTCAGTTCCCATTCTAATGATAATGGAGTGTGTCGACAGTTTTAGTTCTTAAAGAATAACTAAACTTGTAACAGTACAGATGTTATTCAGTGTAGGTAGAACTAACTAGTTCTAATGTATTCAATGATATTGTCCCGTGACAATATGGCCAAAAGATTGTGATAACTAAATCAAGTTATGTGTTGGTAATCGTTTTTCCAACGACCTAACCGGGTACGATTGTAACCTATCTAGGTTAAGTATTGATATTGTTCTAAAACAACGTTGCGGGTGTAATTCCTAAGTATTACACATTTCGTATTACATACAGTAATATAAATAGTTGTAAATTATAAACGATTGTTAATATGATTTGAATACAGCAATTGAGCATGTGTTTCACCCCAAAAATGGTAAAACAGTTGAAAGTGTGGGGCTATGAAACTCACCTGTGAGTTGTTAGCGATACGATGATACGCGCGTCGTCCGAATGGTAACCTTCTAGTGTCCTAAACACGTGAGGTTATATAAGTATGAGACAAATCAGTTTGTCTAAGCGAGTTGTTCATGTATGCATTTGTTGTTGAAGTCTGGGAATGGTGTACGGGGGTCCGGGGGCAGCGCCCCTGGTAGCGGGGTCCAAGGGGTGGCAACCCCTGGCGGGGTCCAAGGGGCAGAGCCCCTGGCTGGGGTCGAGCTGCCAGGTCAGCTTGGAAATTTTTTTTATTTCTACTACTTTGCTTTAAAGAAAACGCATTCGAAATCCAAATTCGGGTAAAATCGAGTGGTAAAATTTGGTTGTCAATACATAGTGAAAAACATAGGTTTTTAAGGTTCTGCGACGTCAGATGCGACGTAGAGTCCTGCGTCGCTATGTGCGACATTCGCAAGTCAATGCGACGTAAAAGCTTGCGTCGCTAAATGCGACGTTGAGGTTTTGTGCGACGTTGGCTGCGACGTTAACTGCGACGTCGCAGCACTGTTTTTGGTCCCTGCGACGTAACCGACTGATCGCCGGAGTTTGAGCCGAAAACGAGTTTTCTGGCCTCCGTTGAGTCCGATTCTTTTACCCAACCCATAATTTAGTATTTTAAGCTTATCTAAACCGCAAACAAGCAAAATAACAAAGTTTTGAGAGATTTCGAGAATTGTCGGAAACTTACAAATCCGCGCGAGGAGAATCCGAAAAGATAGGATTGTAGATCGTTGCGTGGTGATCGTTTTTCCCTAAAGGAGCTTCGAGATTGGAGGACGTTTGACGGTGGTTTTTGGCGGATTATGGTGGTGGTGGTGTGGTGGTAGGTTGTAGAGAGAGAGAGATGAGAGAAAAGTTGAGAGGAGAGAGAGTGTGAAATGTGGTGAATGAGAAAGAATGAGGAGGGGATTTGGGTTTTTGTTAAAACTCAGATCCCTAACTCGCAGACTGTGGTCTCCAACCACAGTACATAATACCCGTGTTTTTGTACTCGATAGTAATATAAATTTAATATTTTAAATTTATAATTTTGTTTATATTATTTCGAAATGATTTTGAATAAAAATATTTTACTTGAATTACAAAAATGTAATTTGGTTATAATTGTTTATAAAAATACAATTATTTAAAGTTTAAATCCGGCGTGAAAATTGACTTTTTTTTTTTTTTTTTTACCAGGTGTTACATATGATGTCATCAATTGAGAAGTTTCAATTTAGTCAAATATGTCCCTTAATTTTACTTAATCTATTATAAGAATAGCTTTCAATTTTATAACAATGTGTAATTACAGAGTTACAATTTGAATGAAGCATCCTTCATTTTGTGGACCAATCTCTATAGTCTTGATTCTCTTGAATGATTTGAATTGTAATTGAATAAAAATATATATATATATAATTATATTGTATTATTTTATTTATTTATGCTATTTAATCAATTACCTCCTACACTTAAATAAATCATAAATTTATAACAATAAATGTAGCATATTTCTACACTTAATTGTCTATGGATTTGCAACCTCAACGGGTATCGGTCTTTAGAATTATGGATATGGCTGAATTTTGGTTATCTCAAACTCTTAACAAGTTTTCATTTTAGGCTCAAACCTAATTTCTTTGTGTTAAATGAAATTCTTTTAGCCGTTACAAAAGTAAATTTGTATCTAAAAATGAAACTTTATAAACTACGTAATTTGAATAATCATAATAAACAATTAACTATAAGTATAATATATACGACTAATATCATGTATCATGTTAATATCAGATGACATGTATGTATACACGGGTTTAAAGGCTTATTTAAGATAGAAAGCAGACTTAAGGTATTCAATTTTAATATTGAAGTCCAATTAACCAATCAAAATTCACTATTTATTATTTTATTATTATTATTGTTTTTATTTATTTTTTTAAACTTAATAAAGAAAAACACGGCTTCCATAGGTTTCATACCTTTAGTAGGATTACAAATTCTTTATTGTTAATTAAAATTATTTTTAATTTGATTAATTTAAAAAGCAACTTAATTAACCATAAATATCCCTTCCCTAATTAAAAATAATAATAATAAAACCTCTTTCCTTACTCTTTTTGGGTTCTTATTCTTTCCCAAATTAGCTCATAAACCATAACTCAACTCCAACTCAATTTGAATCCGTACTATTTACAAAATCTAATTCCTCCTCTTTAAATATGACGATTGCTGGAATTTAAAGTCCATACAATTCATTCTCTTTAAACCGTGGGATTGTATTTATGACGATCGATCTTCTCTCATGGACAATTCTACGTTGCTGTCTCACATGTTAAAAATAAGAAGGGACTGAAGGTTCTTCTTTGTGACAAGGATGGACACCAGACGAACAAGACGATAAACGTGGTGTATAAAGAAGTCTTACAAAAAATATAAAAAAAAACTACGTCTTTCAACTTATTAGTTGAAAATGGCAACATGTGTTTATTTATTGAAATGATTCATTAGCTTATATAAAATCACATACCGTTGCAATTCAGTGGACTATTACTTATATAAAATGCTTACCATTTAAAAATAACTATATACAACAAATACTTATGAAATAATAATAAAAAAAGCAAGGCCCCGTGTGTATACACGGGTTTTAGGACTAGTAATATTAATAAAAGAAACTTTCTTTATTGGAATTTTGTGAAAAATTAAGACTAATTAACCCATCAAATAGAATGATTTCATGAGACATTCTATTAACCAATCATATTTGATAATCCTCTTAAAATTTCTATTTACATATTATAATCAAATCAAAATATATATATATATATATATATATATATATATATATATATATATATAGGATTAGGATCAAGGGAGAAGGAAATTTAGGTGGAGAAGAGAGAGAAAGCAATATGATTCAGTATTTTTATACTATGATTCATTTTTTTATTATAATAATAAAAAAATGAATCATAGTATAAAAATACTGAATCATATTGCTTTCTCCCTCTTCTCCATCTAATTTTTCTTCTTTTTTGATCCCGTTACTATATATATATATATATATATATATATATATATATATATATACACATTTAGTCCTACGTAACTTTTCAATACTCCTCCTAATAATCTCTTTTAAAGATAAAAACTTAACGTCAAATTAAAATAATCCTAAAAAAATTCGGCCATTAAAATGATACAATACATTGTTACTCTTTAACTTTTAAAGATATACTCCCTCCGTCCCAATTTTATTGTCCCCAGACAAAAAATACGCAGTTTAAGAAAAGTGTATTAGTCGTACTATACAACCAATAAGATTTAATCTCTCACCACATTCAAATGTTTTGATTGGTTCAAAGTACAAAGTGGACAAAAAAATTGGGACATCCCAAAATGGAAAGATGGACTATAAATTCGGGACGGAGGGAGTATATCTCTTTCCCGAGAGCTTTCATATCTCGATATATAATATAATAATGGGTTTAATGTAAACTTAGATTTAACAATTATTTTTATATATTCATATTAGTATTAGTTTAATATTCGGTACTTCAATTTTAACTACTTTTTAATGTATTCGTGAATCATATACTTTACAATTAAACAACTTAACCTTAATATTATTGTGCTTCAAGTAACGATTACTTATTAATAGTGACAAATGTTACCTATATTTAAAATAATGTTTCTTCTCACACAATTCGCGTGTATACAGGGGTTTACAGTCAAAGATTATGCTTTCTCTGTCCCAAAATAAGTGTCATGTTTTAGTTTTCACGAAGTTTAAGAAATTACGTTGTCTTATTGTAACGCCCCAAATTTTTGTAAGTATAAATTATATTATATGCCTTTAGTTATTTAATTAGATGAATATAATATAATGATATGTGAAATAAGTCGTATGTATTAAAATCAGTTAGTGGGACTTGGTTATTTAAACTAACCTAGTTAGAGGGTAGAAAATGTCAATTAGTAAAGTTGAGGGGAATGATATGTAAATTGTGTAAATAAAACCTCCTTCCTGTTGCTTCTAGTTCAGTACTGAGATTTTAAACACAGAAAACACGTATAGGAAACAAAGTGAAGTCGTGAAAGCAAGAACAAGGAGGAAGAAGATTGAATTAAGCGTTTCATAGAAATCGAGTTTCTAATCTTTAATTCATCATTTGTAAGGTATGTATAACCCTCTAGCTTGTTTAATTTGAAGTTAGGGTTTAAGTTCCATAAACCCTAAGTTCTTAGAATCCATGGTTAAGTGGGTAATTGAGTTAATTAAGGTTTCATACATTATTTTGAGTCATGTGGTATGTTTAGACTATGTTAGTTATGTTAAAGAAGTCATGATCATGTATAAATAAGTATTTGATAGGTTATTGTCGCACCCCCAAATCCGGTCAACGTTGGTCGGCGGAAGCATTAGGCTAACCGGGGGTGTCGACGTAAACATTGGACATTCACACATATCAGAGCATATGATTATCGCAGAATAATTATATTAAGATGAAATTTAAAATAAATAGTTTGTTACAAAAGCTACGACTCGTCAAAGTCATAGAAATAGTATTATAAAATTTCAACTAGTTGTGAATACATAATTCAAAAGAAGATTTCATAAGTATGACTAATGTATATTAGTTATACAATAGAAATCCTGAGTGTCCCAAAATGCGGCATCCTAATTCTTCGTGGGTCACCTACTTCCAAAATGCATGCAGCCTTATATGCGCGCTAATTCCATGAAAAACATAGTAAAAAGGTCAACAAATTGTTGAGTGAATTCACAGGTTTTATGTTTAGAAGTATAGTTTGATAAATCAAATTCGTTTGTAAATTGTTGCCATAATAGTCAAATAGCGTTTCGTGGAATGTTATCCTAATATAAATTTAGTTGGGATGTCACCCAAAATATAGTTTAGTTGGACTAATATCCAAAACATGGTTTCGTTGGGATGTTACCCAAAATACAATTTAAAACACTTTGCTGGTCGTTCTCCAGTGTTTCAAAAGTCTACCGGTCATTCTCCGGTTTATCACACTACTGGTCGTTCTCCAGCGAATCAAAAGTCTACCGGTCGTTCTCTGGTTTATCATACTGCTGGTCGTTTGTTGAGACATAGTTTGTGACAACATATTTAGCTTGAAATAGGACTGGAGTAATTATTATCTTGTTTGTGTATTGGTTTAGATTTGTAAATAAATTATATTAGTTTTGATATTAACATTCGTTCAATATATTAGTTTGTTAAAGTGTTAGACGAATATCGAATATGAACTAAAGTCATAGGCTTGGCGAGTCGAGATCTCAAGTCGCAAGACTTGGTCTGGCGAGTTGAGAACTGAACTCGCGATAGTGATAGCGAATCGAGCCGAGTCACTGGGCTGACTTGGGCTGCGAGTCGAACTGAACTCGCAGGCCCAGCGGCTGCGAGTCGAACTGAACTCGCAGATTTTCGTTTGAGAAAATCATTAACTTTTGCATCAGAACTTTTGGCAATCAGATTACCTGCAATTTCAGTTTCCAGAGAAAAACCTAAAGACTAAAGGCTAGGCTTTGACGTTTTATCATTTAAAGCAAAGTATTAGTTTAGATAAACGTGAACTTATTCGTTATAGTAATATATAACATGTATTGAGGGATTCCGCACCTTAATACTACAGATAACGAAGTTATCGATCCTAGAACTAGGGACTTACATCTGGTATAAGAGCTTTCAGGCTAAATACGAGTAAGTTCAAGGTTATTCGGGTGAATAACGCGTGATTTAGGGTTGTTTTGACGTGCATAAGTGTGTAAAAACAATCAAAATCATTCTCTAGATGTTTTTGGGTTTGTTTACAGTCGAAATCTACTGATTTTAACGTAAAAATACGTAAAAATTTTGTTTTCGGGTTTTTCAGCCGTTTCGCGAGTTGAGATTGGGGTTTCAGTGAAGTCTGCGAACCGAGTTGAACGTGCGAATCCAACTGAGTGTCGCGAGTCGACATTAGCTGCGAATCAAGATCTTTAGCTAATTGAGATCACTTGCGAATCGACATATTTTGCGATCTGAACTGAGATTGGCAAACTGAGTTTTGCGAATCGAGCTGAGATTGAGAGTTGAATTGAGTTCTTGCGAATTGAGTTTTCTGAATTCGCGAAGACAGTTTGACTTTTGAGTTTATGATGTCTGATCTAAGTAGAATGATCGAGATGGAACACGAGGTTGGAAAATCTAATGTTCCACCTAAATTGTTAAGACTTGAAGACTATTATAGCTGGAGGGATAGATTTGAATCTTATTGTAGATTCCATGATCTATCAATCTGGATGTGTATTAAAAATGGATACACTGCACCTACTGCCACTGTTTAAAATACTATCGTAGCCGTATCCTACCAGCTTATGTCTGAGCAACAAAGGAAAGATTTTGAGGTTGAGAATAAGGCTCATTCTTCAATAAAAATGAGTCTTCCAAAAGAAATAAATCATCAGCTGAAATCTTTCCATACTGCTAAAGCTATCTGGGAAGCGCTTGAGAAAAGATGTGAGGGTAGTCCTCAGGTTAAGGCAAGCAAGAAGAATCTCCTCAAAAAGCAGTTTACTGTTATTAAAGCTTTGAAGGGAGAAGATCTTGATGCTTACATAACTAGATTCTACCACTTGCTAAGTGAGCTTGACCACCATGAAATCGTCATTACTGAGATGGAGAAAACCGACAAGTTTATTGAGGGTTTACCGTCTAAGTGGGAAATGTATGGGGTAATGCTTAAGGACAATGATGAAAGGTATGCAACCATGACCTTAGAGCAGGTTATTGATAAGCTAAAAGGTTATGATTTCACCAAGAAATCGAGAGAAACAGATTCTGATCAGGTTCAGAATCCTGGGATATATCATGGAAAAACATCTCTCTCAAATGCATCATCTAGTTCGACCACTGCTTTGTTAGTTGGTAATACTGATGAAAATGATGAAATAATCACAGATGATTTGTGCCTACTTACCTCATCTGGTAGTGAAAGTAAAGGTACATCTGCTGAGAAATCAGCTCAAGGGCATCAAAAGATGCCGATGAGTGTGAAATCTGCTGAGCAACAATTTTCTGTTGCTTCCTATGAGAACTACATTCAGGGTAAAATCAATGATCCCATCTTGTTTGATGAAGACTATGATCAGATAGACCCTGATTATCTTGAAGAAATAGATCTCCAGGATCAACTTGCAATGTTGTCGAGGAGAGTTAAAAATTTCTTAAAGAAGACTGGTAGAAAGGTAGTTGGCAACCGATAAGGGTTTGATAAGACCAAGATCAAGTGTTTTAACTGTCAAGGTTATGGACACTTTGCTCGTAAATGCCAAAGACCTAAGGCAGAAGTAGGAAATGGCAAACAAGGCTCGGGAAGTACTCTGGCTTCCAAAGCTTTAGTAGTGAAACAGTTAGATGGATCTTATGATTGGCAAGCTCAGTCTGAGGAAGCTCTCATGGCTGAGATTGATGATCAAGAGATAGCTGTTGAGTCTACTAGCTATATGCCTACTAATGTTGAAATGGAGGTGATGGAATGTCAAGAAAAAGCAAGTGATGATGACGTGTTGTACATGGATTCAACTGCTGATATGAGTCCAGATGACTTTGTGGCACGCATGGCTGAAGTACAAACTGACAAGAAAAGGGTATGTTTAGATATTCTTACTCTTGCTGATGTTTGTTATTTAGTTACTGATTTACAGTCTCAAGTAAGTGTCTTAACTGTGTCTAATCAGAATCTGTCATCCCAAGTTAGTGCTTTTAATGGTTCTAATAAGACTATAATATCTGAACTTGAACAAGCTAAAAGTGATGTCCTTAGGTTAAGTACAGATAAGGTAGATCTTAAGAATAAGATTAAGTCTGATTCTTCTGATAAGATTGCTTTTAGAAATACCATAAATGAAAAGGCTATAATCATAGATGGTCTCTATATGAACATTAAGGACTTGAATCAAACAACAGCTGATAGGGATAGAGAGCTAGCTGAGCTTAAGCAGAAGTTAGTTGAGCAGAATCGTAAGATTGAATCTTATAGAACTTTAGAAATGGATAGAATGCTAGATGCTCAACGTAGTGTAAAGGACAAGACTGGGATAGGATACAATGATGTACCTCATCCTTTTAATGCCAATTACACTAGTACTCCTGTAGATTCTGAAATGACTGATGCTAGACCTGAGGAATTAGTAACTGATAAGCCTGAACAGTCAGAGGCACAGAAAAGTGTTGTTAAGAATCTGTCATCTGATAATAGTAAGATATCACATCACACCAAAATACAGTTTGTATCGGGTGGAGTGATTAATGATACTAAGACCGATGATAAGGTTAATAAGGAGAAAACATATGATCTTTTAGTGCCTAAGACTCCGAATGAAAAGGCAAAAGTTAGTAAATTACGTAAACAGATGTCTTGCTTCAAATGTCACCAAAAGGGACATGTAGCTTCGTGTTGTCCAAACAAAAAGCCGGAAACATCACATAAGTTAGTGATTAATGAACAGACACAGACCAATTCTAGTTCAGTTATAGACAGGTTAGGTACCAAACCAGGATTAGGTAATAAACCTGTAAATATTCTGAAAAGAGATGGTACTCATAGTGTCTCTCCATCTAAACCTAAACGGCCTTATTCTCAATCTGATAATGCTTTAAATAAACCTAGAGATAAGACACCGTCGAGATTTAGGACCCCCAGTAGAAACCACAGCCAGTTTGAGAGTGGTTCTACTTCACGTGCACAACGACCAAGTTATGTGCCTAGGAGGTTTTCTACTCACTCTCCTCATAGACAGAAGACTTCTGATCATCAACAGCCTCAAACTCCTGTGAAAGTAACCAAGACTCCTGATGGGAACAGTTATGGTTATTTCAAGGAAGTTCAGATTGTTGATGATAAGGGACAAACCAAGACCGTAATGGCTTGGGTCCCTCTTCAAAACTAATTGTGTACAACTTGTTATGTGCAGGAGCAAACTGTGAACAAGGACAGTTGGTGGTATGTAGACAGTGGATGCTCAAGACACATGACAGGAGAACGAAGTCTACTGAAGGACTTCAAGGAAGGTCTCAAGCAAAAGGTTAAATTTGCAGGAGATAAATGAGGAGTAATTACGGGAATAGGAAAAGTTTCAAATGGAACTTTGACTCTTGAGGATGTGAATTATGTTGAAGAACTAACTCACAACCTAGTGAGTGTTTCCCAAGTCTATGATAAAGGTCATCCAGTTCATTTTAATGAAAATGAGGCTTTAGTTCTGAAGCCAGGCTTCACAATTCCTGAAGAATGGATATTGATGAGGGCATCAAGGAAGAAGGACATCTATGCTATCAACATGGGTGTTCCTAGCTCTTCAATGGTGTCTACTTGTTTACTATCCAAGGCTTCTGAAGCAGACGCTTTATTATGGCATAGGAGAATGGCACACCTGAACTTTAGAAAGATGAACTATATAACTAAGAATGGATTAGTTCTGGGTGTACCACAAAAACGTTTCGAGTCTGAAGATAAGTGTGTTCCTTGCATGAAAGGAAAGCAGCACAAGAAACCACACAGATCTAAGACTGAAAACTCAATCTCCTCACCATTTGAATTGCTACACATGGATCTCTTTGGCCCTATAAGCAAGAGAAGTCTAGGTGTCAAATGGTACTGTTTAGTTGTCACAGATGACTATTCTAGATTCTCATGGGTATTATTTTTGGGATCTAAGGATGAAACTCCTGGAATTTTAATGGAGTTCTTTGATCTAATAGAGAATGTCTATAAGACGAGAGTTAAGCGTAATTCTAGTGACAATGGAACATAATTCAAGAATTCAACGTTAAATATCTATTGCTTAGGCAAAGGGATACAACATCAATTCAGTGCTCCTTATGAACCTCAACAGAATGGTGTAGCTGAAAGGAAAAATAGAACATTGATTGAAGCTGCAAGAACAATGCTTGGTGATTCAAAGCTTCCGGTCATCTTTTGGGCAGAAGCAGTGAATACAGCATGTCATGTTCTAAATAGAGTTCTTATGGTTAAAAAGCAGAACAAGACTTGTTATGAGATTTTGAACAATAAGAAACCTAACTTAAAAGGGTTTGAACCCTTTGGAGTTTCATGCACAATATTAAAGACTGGACATCAAGCTAAAGTTGGTGAGAAGGCAGACGAAGGATTTTTCCTAGGTTATATGCCTAATTCGCCAAACAAAAGAGTCTTTAATAAAGTCACAGGACGTTTGGAGGTAGTTTATAACATTGAAGTTACGAGCTACACACCAGATGTTCATAAGGGCTTAGATTGGCAATTTGATTATTCTGATCTTTTTGCATCATTTAAAGTTCCTATTAGTGACTATGTCGGTAATTCAGAGATACCTGAACATGTATTGTTTGAAGATGGGAATACTGGCCCTGCTTCAACATCGAGTGTTCAACATTCTGGAATTAAGACGAAAGTTGACTCAGATAAAGCTTCTACAAGTGAGTCACAACAACCTTCAGAGGATAAGTATCAAGAAATAGAAGATCCTGATGATCTTTCTACAAAGTTTGATGATATACTTACTCCTTTGAAACACTTAAGAATATCTTCTGCTCGTACAGAAGATATACCTTCATTGGAAGAGATTGGCACTAATTTAGGAGATGATATACCGGTTGGACCAGTTACTACAACTAGAACGAGTAAGAATCATCCCGTTGAAAACATCATCGGTGATATTAATACTCCGGTTCAAACTAGACATCAATCCAGAACTAGTACATCTGAAAATCTAGAATTCCAAAGCTTGTATACTGCATTGAAAGAGACAGGGATTACCAATCAATGTCTATATTCATGCTTTATCTCACAAGTTGAGCCGAAAAATGTGCAAATGGCTCTAAAGGAAAGTTCGTGGGTGGAAGCAATGCAAGAAGAACTATCTCAGTTCTCAAAATTACAAGTTTGGGAGTTGGTTGACCTACCAAAGGGAGAATATCCAATTGGAACTAGATGGGTATTTAAGTGTAAGAAAGACGATCGGGGAATCGTAATTCGTAATAAAGCTCGTCTAGTGGTTCAAGGTTTTAACCAAGAAGAAGGTATAGATTACAATGAAGTGTTTGCACCAGTTGCTAGGCTTGAAGTAATTAGAGTATTCTTAGCATTTGCTTCATTCAAGGAGATAAAAGTTTATCAGCTGGATGTTAAGAGTGCCTTCTTGTATGGCAAAGTGGAAGAATTGGTGTATGTTTCACAACCGCCAGGGTTTGCTGATCCTGAGTATCCAGATAGAGTATATCGACTGAATAAGGCTCTATATGGATTACATCAAGCACCAAGGATGTGGTATGGAACACTATCAACGTATCTACTTGAGAATGGATTTACAAGAGGATCAATTGATAGTACACTGTTTGTAAAGTGGAAGCAGAATGACTTTCTTCTCGTGCAAGTTTATGTTGATGATATTATCTTTGGATCGTCTGATGAAAAGATGTGTCAAGAATTTGAGAAAGTCATGAGAAAAAGGTTTGAAATGTCTGCAATGGGAGAGTTGAATTTCTTCTTAGGGTTACAAGTTGATCAAAAGAATGATGGATTCTTTATTCATCAATCTAAATATACAGCTGAACTGTTAGAACGCTTTAAGATGGATGAAAGTAAGATCTACAATACTCCTATTCCAGTCAATCATGGATTATGTCCAGATACATCGAGTGATAGCGATGTGGATCCAACTCTTTATAGAGCCATGATCGGATCACTAATGTATCTAACTGCCTCTGGGCCTGACATTATGTTTGCTGTTTGTATATGCGCAAGATATCAGGCTAATCCGAAAGAGTCACATATGCAAGCTGTTAAACGAATCTTTCGTTACCTCAAAGGGAAACCTAAGCTGGGACTTTGGTATCCGACTGATGGAGACTTAGATCTCGTAGCATATACTGATTCGGATTATGGAGGATGCAATCAGAATAGGAAGTCTACAACCGGAGGATGTCAATTCTTAGGAGGTAGATTAGTATCCTGGCAGTGCAAGAAGCAAAGCTCGGTAGCCATTTCTACATATGAAGCTGAGTATGTTGCAGCTGGAAGCTGTTGTTCGCAAATACTTTGGATACAGCAGCAACTGCGGGATTATGGGTTGAATGTAACCAATACTCCTATGATGATTGATAACGAATCAACAATGTCGATAACCAACAATCCGGTGAAGCATAGTAAAACTAAGCATATTGATATTCGACATCATTTTATTAGAGACTGTGCTGAGAAGGAAATGATAAGGTTAGTTAAGGTTCCGACTACAGATAACTTTGCAGACCTCTACACAAAGGCTTTCGACAGAGCTCGATTTGAGATTGGTTCAACTGAACGGAATGAGAAATCCAGAGTGATTAGTCTTCCAAGGGTATTTTGTAATAGTTATTATTATTAAAAAAAAAACGTGGAGGCGTATGGCATTCATTTGCTTGTTACCTAAGGGGAATCACCTTCATTAAAGAATATAAAATTAATATTCTTTAAAATTGTTTAAGTTTTTATCTGCAAAACTATGGGAAATGATAGTACATTAGGAGAATAAGCTTCACAATAATAAGCTTAAGTCCTAAGTATGATGTGTTAGTAGATTCAACTAAAGATACATTAAAACTGCAGCTGTTTTATCAGGTATGTATCTATATTTATTTGATTATACACCTCTTTCCACAAGTTATAATTTGTACGTTTTAAATGTCTAGACAGATTCATCATATGATATATTGGTAGGCAAGTTATACAATCATTTCTAAGTGATAAGAAGTCATAATATATTTGATTATTATTTAGTGTATCTATTATATGGTGTATGACATAAGTCTTAATTATTGAATGATAGTAATTACATACACTGTAATTATAAAGCTATAACAAGGACAAATAGTTATAATACGGGTATTAGCTTAACTAAAGGTAACTTTGTTGTACTACGTACAGACCTGGAGCCATTAGTTAAGATAGTATTCTCAAGTATATTTTGTTCATACTAAGGGTTTCTTTGTTGTACTATGTACAGATCTGTGACCACTAGTATCTTCAAGGTATGTTTGATATTTGTCTAAATTCAAAATTCAAGTGTATGTTACATTATGTAAACACTACCTTGTCTTAAAAATCAGTGTTATGTATTTTACTAGAATTCTTCAGTATATCATATATCAGAGACCACTTGATAATATTCATTCTAACAATAAAGGTGTTGCTTAGAAATGCGAGTATAATTTGTTTATGTGGACCATAATACCGGTAATCGTCTTGAACTGTCTATATTAAAATATTTTCACTTTCAAGTGAATAATGTATTTTTCAATTATGCTATGTGGATAAAGGTATCTAAGATATAATTTTCTAAATATAAGTGGATTAATGATAAAATAAGTTGTGATTTTATTGTAATTTATTTGAATTTCATGAGGTATGAATACTAACAATCTGCTTATACTTTTTAATAAATCTAAATAGCTTGTTCTTTCTAATATGATCCCTAAGCATATTAATTCTTATTCAGTTTATTATTTTGTTTATGTTATCAATAAAATGGTACTTGATACCACTGTTCGTTTATAATTATGTTTTTACTTTATTTTATTTTTAGCTTTATGTTTGAATAAAGTTTTTATGTTTAATAAGTTTTTTTTTACCCTTTGGAATTAAATTATACCGAATATTCTCTATTTTGTGTTGAATAATCGTAACAAATACAAGTGAAAAATATTTCTATTTTAGACTTGTACAAATAATGGGTCTTTAATTTATACTTAGAATTTAATTCGAGTTTTTATTTAATTCTACGAGTTTGACTAGTCAAACCTGCGGATCGACTTCAAACTTCGCGAATCGAGTCTAAAGTATAAAAGGGTTGCGGATCGACAAGTCTGAACCACCGAATCCATTTGATTTCGCGAGTTCACTTCATCTCTGCGAATTGACATAGGCGATACAAGGCGATTTTCATTTTTCGCTTGATTTCGTTTTCACAAGTACGGGAACGAGTTTTTCAATCCGTAGATTATATACAACATTAGATTGCGGTCATTTTGAGGTATAAATCAACGGATTTCACCGTGTATTTAACTCGAAATCGACACTTTTATTAATTTAGGGTTTCGGTTTGAAGTTTAAACGATTAACGTAGATTTAGAGCATTATTTAACAAGAATTTTAAGGGTTAATGTTAAACGAACCTAAATGAACGTAAATCATTCGATTGATCGTGTTATAATCAACAAAATCATCGAGTTTTTGATTCAACTTGCAGCGTCAGTTTATGCAGCGAGTTGAGTTCCAGATTGAACTCGTAGCGAGTTGACTTTGAGCGTTTGCGGATCGAGTTTGATTAGCGGATCGACTTGCGAGTCAACCTGCGGATTGATTTGATTAGCGAGTTCACTTGGCTGCGAATTCAAAAGCGAGTTGCCTTCAAATTTTTGCGAGTTCATATTTTTTAATAACTCGTAACTTAAACTTTTGACGTAATAAGTTGTGCTTTTATTTAACATACGACGTCAAAAGTTAATTTCCTATATAAGACTTGAGACTTGAGACAATTTTGTAACAAGTTATATATAATTTAGAACTAAGATGTTTGATGAATTTTGATTCATAATACATTATAGTTTTGTATTTATTTGTCGTTAACGTGCATTAATTTTTTTTCTGTCATTTGTGTTCTTTTACAGATATGGCGAGACCCTTCGATAAAGGTCACAATATTCTTGTTGATCTAGATCTTTCAGCATGTGGAGCTAGTAAAGTAGCTCAAGTGCTGACATTCTTTGCACGTTCACGCATTAGATATGCGCTTATAGAGTCTCCACCGATCTCTCAGACAATACTGAATGATTTCTGGACAAATATTCAGTATGACGAGTCGGTTAGTCCACCGGTTATACGCGCATCAGTGAATCAACAACCGATTGTCTTTGCTGCTTCTGACCTTCGTCAGATTTTGCATCTGGGTATAGTAGACCAAGAAGATGGTCCGACCGAGTACTCTAGCGATTTTATTGAGGGTGCGTTAGGTCGTATGGGATATAATGGTGTGAGAAGAGGACGTCAATTCCTCTAGGCCCTCGTTATTGGGCAATGGAGATTCTTGTGGCACGTTATAGTCACAATTTTTGGACCGAAGAAGGGCGGTTTTGATGAGTTGAGCCCTGCTCTTGTATCAGCTATACTGTCACTGGTTTATAATAAACCATACAGTTTTTGTGATTTTCTATTTGGGGAGTTGGTGAAGCAGATTTTGGGCAACGTTAGATCTCGTTTCTTGATCTACCCGAGATTCTGCATGATGATTATTCGTCATCATCTTCTAGGTTTGGTTGTTCCTGAGCCGCACTTACGCGTTGATACTATTGCGCTCAGAGGATACAACGCTATGTTCCAGCAGACAATTAGACGGGAGGAATATGTCAAGCCGGAGATTCGTGATCTCTTTGGCTATATTGTTGATCCTACTTATGTAACGCCGCCAAATCATGGTTGGAATGATGTTGGTGCTATTGTTGATGTTGCTGCTGTACCTGAGCCTGCTGCCGCTGTGGTTCAACAACCTGAGCCACAGGAACTTGTTGAGGATGTGTTGATACAGGCTGATCAACCAGGTCAACAGGTTGATGTTGAGGTTGCTGCACAGGTAGTGCAAGAGGTGCTAGGTCAGAATGACGATGCACAAGATCCCGATCTGAGGGAGATAGACCAGTTTGTGGCACCTGCACAAGTATTATTTCAATTATATAATGATATAGATACTTAGATGTTTGATGTAATTATTAAATATTATAGTTTAATATTATTATATAATGATAATGGTATGGATATTTAGTTGATTAGTTTACTTAATTGATCATAAAATATAAATATAATTATGCACAGGAAGCTGAGACTGCAGACCCAGAGGTTGCAAGACCTGAGGGTGAGCAGAGACAGCGAGATAGATCAGAAGTTGTACATGTTAAGGTATTATATCTAATTAATCTTAAATATATAGAACTTGTATGATAGAGCTTTACGCTAATCATAAATGTTTAACATATTTAAAATTTAGGATCCTGTTGGTTCATCTGGAGGTCGAGATGGAGATACAGCTTCTGATTCCAGTGATACTGAGGAGGATCTGGATCATCCAGTTGGTGCAATCACAGGTATTCCTGCTGGGATGATACAGAAAGGATCTATAACACCCCTCATTTTGTAAACCATTATAATAATGATTTGTACTCGGAAGCGTAGATTTGAATATAATATACAGATTGTACATAATCTTTTTCTTTCAAAACACAATAGTTTAAAAACTATTACAACAACAATATAACCAGGGGCAGGTGTTTTATAATTTCAACATCGTTTCTATCAAAATATATATATCAGAGTAGAACGCCGGTCAAACATTCCTTCAACATAAACTTCCTGCCCGCCCTTCAAAACATAATCTACAGGAAGTAGAGTGATGGGGTTAGCATAAAGCTAAGTGAGATAAAACTGCAACCAACAGTATAACTTAGCTACAACAATCAATTACAGCAACTAATTGTAAACACAGAAAGCCCAAGAGGATCGGTGGTCCTTGAGTACCCAACAGCCTCAAGAACTCTTATCAACCGCCTGTATCAACATATACAGCGACACCGATAGCCGGATGTTACTTTCACACGACACAGACTCCTAACACCAACACGTGTACAAAACCCTGTGTCATCCAATCATAACATCCAAGCCCAACCAACCCCGTTGACCTCTGAGAAACCACATATAATGCCAAAAGCAAAATATCCCAACATCTTAATTCAACTCCTCAAATAAACAGTCTATTCAACAATATATACATCTAACTACAATTTATCGTTGCAACCAACTGTTACAACTAAATCATGCTGAGGGTTACAGGTCCACTCACCGAATACCTCAGCTATCCACTCAGTAGTTTAATATCACTGAGTCTTCTGGTTATCTGAAATTACAATAAAATAATACAAGTTAGTCACTGGTTTCAAATTTATAAATCATAACTCGAATATATTATATCAACCTACTTAAGTATTATATTATGTAAACCAATGCACAATTAAGAAATATAAATACTTGAACTCTAATGAGATCACTTACATCACAGATTAAGTTATAAACTCGAATTAGTTTACACATAACTAACTCAACTTAATATTCGTATCATAATTGATAATCTAATCTAATATATATATAAACTCTAAATTATTAGAGTTTATTATTATCATTTAATGTATATAATTAAATATTCTAATATCACTTATTAGAAGTTGTCAAAATATATCATTAATCTAATAATTTTAAATCATTCATCAATAATTTAAACTTGTCTCATCATTATTTGATAGTCCACCTTATATATAAAGATATATCATATCATATATAAATTAATTGCACAACATGTAAGAACTTGTAAATCTGATTTGCTGTCTGCACTAAAGGACCCGCCGAGTCCTCTCAAGAATAAAAGCAGCCGGTTTAAACCAACTAACAGCCGGCTTGTTCTTTAACACCCACAATCCAGAAACTGTTACCATTAATCCGAATTTTAATACCTAAAACACAATCTCAAGTTTATAGCAACAATCTATTCTATTTCTATACAATTCTAAACATCAAACAACAATCAAATACTTTTATTTCACATAAATTTTCGTACCAAATTCATTCAAAACCATTAACCCTCTTGATTCATTCAAACCCATAGTTTTTAGGTATAAACTATCAAGAATTCAAACTCAAAAATATACTAAATCAACTTGTTAACACAATCATCATCAATAACCATCATATATTAATTATTCAAACTTCAAATATATATATAAATCATAAACCCCAATAATATTAATCAACATATATATATATATATATATATATATATATATATATAAATAACAATTCCATGACTTACAATTTGGAAAGAAGAATAAAGTGATGATGATAATGATTATGAGTTTTAATTTGATGTTTCCATTTGCTTTCTTGTTCCACCAAGACCACATGGATGATTCATGCTCATACCTTGTTTAAATAATTGAAGTAACTTAAAGTAAATCTTTTGAAGCTAGAGTGGATATTAAATATTTTCAAGTTTGGATGTTTTTTTTTTCTTCTCTGGCTCCCCACCTGCGACCCAGCTTCTTTCTATTTTAAAGTTGTGGAATTATTGGGAAATGAGTGGAAGGATGTAGACGTGCATATATATATAAATGTTAATTTTTTGTTCCCCTTTTATACCTATTGTCTGGAACTTAAAATCCATTTGCAAAAACAACTATCTTATTTTACCGACAACTATAATAATTTAAAATCGGGTAAATATTAAAATACTACTAGAGCCTAAATGCGGATGTTACAGGATCAAGGCTTGTGTTTGATCCTGCCCAGAAGCTGAAGCTGAAGCGTAAAGTCAATGATCCTGATCCAGATTTCATTATTCATGACTTGGACGCTGAAGAGGATTCTCCTCTTGTTACTCAACGCCGAAAGCGTTCGAGGACCTTGACCATCAGAGACGGTTAGTTTATTTAAAAGTTAGATAATCTTAACTTGTTATTTATCAGGAGTTAAACTGAGACAGTTAATTTTGTGACAGTTGCTCAAGATACAGAGCAATTAGAGAGGGTGATATCGGTAGTGTCTGAACCGATTTCTGTACCTACTGAGGTAAGAGATATAAGTTTAGTACTACAAGTGTTGCAAAATTAATTAGAGATTGAGACAGAGTAATCTGTAACAATTACTTATTTAATTTTTGTCTAATGTTTATAGGAGATTGTTGATTTAGTACGTTCGGAGCCGTTTCCGACTACTAAAGCAAGCACATTTGCAATTGATCATCTGCAGGCAGCTTTGTCTCAGCCGCCTCCACCGCTTACATTTGATTCTCATGTTTCTTTGCTTACACCACCTGGACCGACAACCATTTCAGTTACTCCAACAACTGATGCTGAAAGGATTACATCCTTAGAGTCGCGAGTTAAGGAGTTTAAGAAGGTTATTTCGAGGATTCCAGAGTTGGTTGTTAACAATCTTACTCTTGGACAGCAAGTGCTTCAACAGAGTGAATCTTACAAGACACTGATGCAGACTCATAACACATTGCTTGATGACTTCAATATCCAGCGACTGAAGCTTGATAACTTGGAACGATTGGTGTTGCGAGTGAATTCAGGACAATCTGCTCAGGGGGAAATATTGATATATTTGGAGTCTTGCAAGCAAGATGAGCTGAAGAAGAAAAGAGATTATGACAAAGACGATGATCCCAATGCATCAAAAGGTGGTGAGCAGACTGGTCCTTCAAAGACTGGTGAGCAAACTACACTTCAGGGGGAGTCTGGTACTTGAGCTAGTGGTTCAGGAGAAGGTACAAGTGCAGATAAGACAGTACCGGTTGATACTGAAGCTGGTAAGATAGCTTAGTATTAGCATAGTATTGTAATATTTATAATATTTTGTACTAAACAATTATAAACTTAATATTATTTGTATTATATTCGACTTGAGATTTTTGAAATTACAAGTTAAATATGTTTAAATAATTTATGTTATAATTTAATTATATGTTAAGATTGATATTTTTGATCGAAAGACTTCCGACTCATTGAGTAGTCGAGCGGCGTGTTCCGATTAATATCGGCGGTCAAAATATTTATATAACATATATATTTTATACTTGAGAGTTTTTACAAGTTAATTATGTAATAGTTTATAACTAGACAAATGAAATATAATTTTGAAGATAGAATTGAAAGTTAAGTTTTTGGTAAAATAACCGTTCAATTAAATCTTGGAAATTATATAAGTTAATTAATTGTAAACTTGAATGTTTGGTGACAATGATTGTTCACAATACATTAGAGTTTAAATTTAATTGATATTTGTAAAGTATATTTGATATAAGACTTTTGAAATCTTAGATTGATTCAGGGTAATCAATAATAGATTTATAAGTTATATATATTGCGTTTATATTATAGGTTATTTACACAAAAGATTTAATAAAGAAATTTTTAGATTGATTCAGGGAAATCAATAAAAGAATTTGAATTATTAATATATTTGTGTTTGTGTTTCTCTAGGAAAGGAAATGCTTGATTTATCAGATTCTGATAATGATTTTCTGGATGAAATTGATGAAGAAATCGATTTTGATCTTGAAGAAGGAGAATTTGTGCCTCCTAAGGATTGGACTTCAATTCAAGAGCCTGAGATACATGACGTTGTTGATCATGATATTCATATTGATGAACACGTTGTGAGTCCAGCAAAGACTGAGTACATTTTCAGAAATGATGATGGTGAATCGGTTATTGATTTAGAGGCTTTTGAAAATGAATCTACAGATTCAGAGGATGATAATACTGATGATATTGATGAGAGGTTTAAGCATCTAGTTGGAAATCCTTGGTATATTCAAGAGATGCTAAAGAAGAAGAAAGAGAAAAAGCCACGTGTGATGAAGGAAGTTGATATCACTGGGAAACGTGAGCTCAAGACTGGTATCATTGGTTGGTATTATGACTCTGATTTGAAACTTTTTGCTGTTAAACGGTATGATGGAGTTCAGTACTTTGAGAAGAAGTTAGCTGTATATAGTTCCTTACCAAGATATGAAGTTAGAGACTTGGCTAGATTGGAAATGGTTAATCCTAGTAATGATGATTATGCTAAGTATGTTGAGAAAATTATCAGGACTGAGGGTAGAACTATGAAATTTGATAAGATAAAGCCAAGAAAAGGTAAGACTAAGAAGTTGAAGGAAAGAAATCAGCGTACTGGAAAGAGACTTAGACAAAAAGTATATCCAGCAGTAAAATGTATCCAGCAGATACCGATAAAGACTATGCCTCAGAATATTTTAGGAAATATGAAAAGTTGGGGTGTAGATTCTGCAATAGGTGAAGCATTTATGGTTGAAGCTGATGATGAGTCTCCGATAGCTGAAAAGGAAATCTTGCGTGTATATGATGGACGTCACTTGATGAATCTTTCTAAGAATGATTTGATTATGTTATATAAGAACAAGATCATGTCTATTTTTGGATGGGGTGATGTAGCAAGAGGTTATCAGAAGATGGTAAAGACATGCATTAAATTGAAGATTTATGCAGGAAGTAAGATTTACTAGTAAAGACCAAAGACAAGCGTGAAGATAAAGACGCTAGAGCTATTGTCAAGGGGGAGTTTGTTGAGACATAGTTTGTGACAACAGATCTAGCTTGAAATAGGACTGGTGTAATTATTATCTTGTTTGTGTATTGGTTTAGATTTGTAAATAAATGATATTAGTTTTGATATTAATATTCGTTAAATATATTAGTTTGTTAAAGTGTTAGACGAATATCGAATATGTTGGCGAGTCGAGATCTCAAGTCGCAAGACTTGGTCTGGCGAGTTGAGAACTGAACTCGCGATAGTGATAGCGAAACGAGCCGAGTCACTGGGCTGACTTGGGCTGCGAGTCGAACTGAACTCACAGGCCCAGCGGCTACGAGTCGACCGAAATATATAAATGATTTTCGTTTGAGAAAATCATTAACTTTTGCATCAGAACTTTTGGCAATCAGATTACCTGCGATTTCAATTTCCAGAGAAAAACCTAAAGACTAAAGGCTAGGCTTTGACGTTTTATCATTTAAAGCAAAGTATTAGTTTAGATAAACGCGAACTTATTCGTTATAGTAATATATAACATGTATTGAGGGATTCCGCACCTTAATACTACAGATAACGAAGTTATCGATCCTAGAACTAGGGACTTACATCGTTCTCCAGCGAATCAAAAGTCTACCTGTCTTTCTCTGGTTTATCATGCTACTGGTCATTCTCCAGCGAATCAAAAGTCTACCGGTCGTTCTCCGATTTATCATACCGCTGGTCGTTCTCCAGCGAATCAAAAGTCTACCGGTCGTTCTCCGGTTTATCACACTTAGTAAAACACTTTTGTAAACAGTTTTTATAAAGCGTAAAAGCATTTATATAATCATTGCAAGTTGTGGCAAATAGTAAAACAATAACTATGTTTTTCACCCCAAGTTTAAAAGCAGTAAAACAATAAAAAGAGGGACTGTGAACTCACCTTGTGAGCTAAGTACGTGAGTGCTAGCAAAGCATAAGCCCAAGTAAAGTCCCTAACGTCCTAAACGTAAGAGGTTATAAGTATAAGTAGTCGGCTAACTGCCAAACCATATTAATCGTTCACTCGTTGAAAGATCTTTGTTTGTTTGTAAATTCGTACGTTTCGTTGGTGATAGTTTTGTAATAATAGTTCAAAATGATATTATTATTATGTTCATAACGTTGTCTACTTTGTAAAAGTATATATATATATATAAAGTGTATGAGTTATATCGTATATATTTTCGTTGTGCTTACGCGAGTCGACACTTAGTAAAAATAATGTTTTTCAAGTATGTATTATTAGCGACATTCGAATTAGTGTCGCATAATAGTGGTGCGACATTCAGGTCACTGCCACATAAAAATGTGGTTTTATTTATCGGCGACACTCGGATTAGTGTCGTAAGGTATGTTAGCGGCATTCATTTTAGTGTCGCAAGATAAGTTGGCGACATTAAATTAAGTGTCGCAGGTTGCGATATAATCAATCATTGCGACATAGATATTTGTGTCGCGGTGGTTAATACTTCTAGTTATAATTGCGACACAGAGGTTATGTCGCTAGTTATCACTGCTAGTTATAAAGGATGCGACATTCATGGTAGTGTCGCAGGCTGCGACACTAGTGTAGCGACACTCGAGTTAAGACTGCCCATTATAATTGCTAGGCGTATGGCGACACTAGGTTAGTGTCGCATAGTATGCGAGCCGAATAAAAATAGCGACACTCGGATGAGTGTCGCATCAGGTTTGGCCCCGAAAGCGACACTCAGGGTCTGATGAGAAAAGTTAAGTTTTCGTTAATGAGAACGTGGTCAAACGAGTTTGGTTTGACCCGAAACTTTTAAGCAAGTCTTAAATATGTTAGTTGAGCTCGGGAAAATTGTTGTTTTGTTTCGTAGTTCACTCGAAAGTGTCGTTATTAAAAACGTGTTAAATCAGTCCCCGGAACAGTTTTACAAGGTTTTTCGCTTACTTTCGAGGCTGTTTTCGTGGGTCAAAACTTATCGAATAATTCCGAAATTTTTACATAATGTTCCCACATATATCAGCTACTTCCAATATTTTTTTTCCTGATTTTTAGACATCTACAACTCACCAAATAAATTCGTGATCCAAGTGAGTTCAAAATCATATTTTTCATAATTAATGTTCAGAAATCAGTTGATAGATCAAAATTGGTGTATTCTCAAGGGAAACGTTCTACACAAAAGTTGTTCCTAACACACATACGAAGATTTTGGCAGTGGTTTCATCCATTTATCTTACTCCTACGATTTTATATAATTTTTCTACCGAGACACGAAATTCTGTCCAGAAAACGTGTTTCACCAAGGTTTATGTTTTCTTAGTTTTGGTTAAATTTTCATGCAAGATCTTTCACAAAGTGAACTTATAACAAGTTAAAACACTAGAATCATGTAAAATAAGTGAAAGGAGAGTGTTCCTTACAAGATGGTTGGGTGTAATGGTAAGAAAAAGAAAAGAGTATAATCTTGAGCTCCAAGGATTTAGCCTTGTGTTCTTGGAAATTTGATGATGATATATGCCAAGAATGATGATAGTTCCAGTCGATGATGATGATAAAGATAGTGTTGTTGTTATAGTTCTTAGAGAGAGGATGGAAAAGGGTTTGAAAATGGGATTGAGAGAAGTATGTGTTAAGTGTGTAAGTTACTAACATCAAAATAGGGTGAGGGGTGTTGGGGTATGGCTTGGCTGGCCATCTTGGTCAACCAAGAACATGACACACTCAAATTTTGTCCCCCTTCTTTATTAGCTAGATATTTTAATGCTTAGTTCTTTAATTGCGTTTAGTGTTTTAATCGTTTACGAGTCTATTTGTTTAGTTTCAGTTAACGGTCATTACACATTAATTTATTTCGAAGTATTATTTCAAATACTTTATTTTGAGTTTTTAAAATATAATTTTCTACTTGCTTGGTTGTCGTGTTCGTTTCGTGTATTTTAATTGTGTACGATACATTTTATATAGAACTGTTGGGTCAGATTATCTGCTGATGCAAAATTGGAAATTAATCTAAGTATGGTTAATACTGCTGGAACTATTTGTTAGTACTGCTAGCCTTGGTTTGCACCGTTGGTTGAAGTTTACGCTGCTGCAGTTGTTACAACCGGTGGACTATTCTCGGTTTCCACCGCCAAGTCATCTGAAGTTAATACCGCTAGTCTAGTTTACATGGTTTCCACTGTTGGTACAGATAGCAGCGGAAACAATGTCTAGTGGATCCGTCAGACTTGCACGTGCAGTGAACAGTAATTACAGACCATGCTTAGCAGAAATACAGATACAGAGTTAGATTAGTTTCCAAACTTTAATGAGGATAACTTGTAAAAGAAAACTCTAATAATATAATAGAGTTTTCTTATTTTCAATGGTATGGCATGCATATTAGTTGGTGTACTTGGTTTTGACTATATGTATGGCTCATCATCTTCATTGTAACACAGCTTCAAGGTTTCTCTTTGTAAAAACCCTGATACAAAGTGTAGTGTATCCGTATTATTATCAATAATAATATTGAAGCTTTGGTTGTTAAATTATTTCTTGTTGTTCATACGATTAAAATCTTCCTTGTTAACAAGTGTTATTCCGCAAACTTCTTGTTAATACTTCAAAGCTTTTAGTTAGTTAAATCTTGACATTGTTCAAGTCTGGGATTCACAAGTGGTATCAAAGCAGTTGTTAGCTTTGAATACAGGAAGTGTTTTGAAGAAGTTAAGCTTTAGAGTTTAGGCTACATTTAAGGTTGATTTTAGAAGGTACTTTAAGAATGTCTGCAGAAACTTCAGATGGGATTCAAGCAACAAAGATTCCAATACTCAAACATGATGAGTATGAGATGTGGAGAAACAGAGTTCAGCAATACATGTTGCTTACAGATTATCAAATATGGGACATTGTTGAAAATGGTCCAAAGTACAAAACTGATGCAAATGGTGTTAGACTACCAAGAGCAGCACCAACCTCTTATATTGAAAGAAAGGAGAGAGCAACAGAGATGAAAACTCTCAGTACTCTCTTGATAGCAATTCCAAATGAATATCAAAGTAATTTTGATCAGTATGCAGATGCAAAGGTTCTGATGGAAGCACTGGACAAAAGATTTGGTGGAAATGCAAGCACTAAGAAGAACAAAAGATCATTGCTCAAGCAACAGTTTGAAAACTTTGGAGCCACAAAGTTCGAAACTTTAACCCAATTCTTCAACAGATTCTAAAAGTTAGTAGGTGATCTGGAAAATCACAAGGTCAACATAGATAAGGATGATCTTAATAGAAAATTCTTAAGATCGTTGGGAGATGAATGGACAATGTATACAGTTGGGTTAAGGCAGAAAAGTGATTTAGATGATAAGGAGTTAAGTGACTTGTATAATGATCTTAGATCATTTGAATCAGAAGTTGAAAGCAAAAAACAAGCAGATGGTTACTCTCAAAGTGCACAAAATGCAGCATTCATATCTACTGGTAAAAGACAAACTAAGTCAAAGTCTTATGGTGTAACATCAGTTGGATATGGATCTGGATCTGGTTCACTACCACAGGACAGATCTTATGATCAAGTTATGGAAGCTTTCTTTGCAGCTCATGTAAACTCATCACTGATTCATGAAGAATTGGAGCAAGTAAATCCTGATGACCTTGAAGACATGGATCTGAAATGGCAGATGGCTATGATTTCCATGAGGGTAAAGAGATACTTACAAAGGACAAGAAAGAGTAATTTTGCTTTGAGAAAAGAAGACAACGCTAGGTTTGATAAGAGTAAGGTAGAATGTTACAATTGTCACAAGATGGGTCATTTTGCTAGAGAATGCAGATCTCCAAAGCAAGAAGGAAATGATCAAAGATCAGGTAAAAGGACTGGTGGGTACAATGGAAATCAAAGAAGAAACATTCAAATTCAAGATACTTCCACAAATGCTCTAGTATCTTTGGATGGACTTGGAATAGATTGGAGTGATCAAGTTGAAGTTGAAGAAGTGCAAAATCTTGCACTAATGGCTCAAACAGAAGCTGAAGATTCAGATGAGGTTCCATATGAGGTACAAGCTAAATTATGTTCTAATGTATGCAAGAAAACTATCAAACACTATAGAGATCATAGTGCTAAAATCTGTAATGAGCTAAAAGAATGGGACATAAAAAATAAACACTATGTTGCTTCAATTGAAGATCTGGAAAATAGAATTAAAGCATATCAACAAAATGAGACTCAATTTGTTTATTATATTGAGTATGTCAAATATGAAAGAAATGCTTTAAAAGATAAAGTTGAAGATCTTCAAAAATTATTAGCTCAAGTCTCTAGTGAAAAAGAAAGCATGAAATTGACAGTATGAGATCTTGAAAATGCATCAAAGAGTGTTCAAAACATAATTGACTCACAGATTCACAATAAAATTAAAACTGGATTAGGATACAGTTTAAATAATGTACCCCCACCTTATAATCACAACTACTTTCCTCCTAAAACTGATTTAGACATGAATAAGCTTAAGGAGTGTATGGTAGAAGAAGTTAAAAAGGTAGATCCAGTTAAAGTTTTAGAAGAAAATGTGTATGTTGAAAATGTGTAGATAACAGATTGGAACTCTGATGATGATAGTGAATCAAAACCTGAGTGTAGTAAGACTGAAACATTATGTGAAAAGGAAATGAAATCTCTCATTGAATTAGTTTCTCATCTGAAGAAAGAAAAAATTGTAGAAGGTAAGAAAATGTTTCAGGAAAGAGCAAAGCTTAATTTAGAAAAGATGAACAACACAGATAACAAACTCAAAACAGGTCTAGGTTTTGTTAACAATAATGGAAAGTCAATATGTGAATCTGTTAACAAGCATGTGTCTAAAAATCTTGAGTCTGTAAATTGTTCAAAATGTATGTGCAAAACAAGCAGCTCATCATCTTTGTCAAAACCAAAGGCATATTCCAGAGGAAATCAAATAAACTGGAATCAAATGGTCTCACAAAAATTGGGATCAAATTTTCAAAGGATCGATAAGAAGGCTTGTTACATATGCAGACGAACCAATCATCTTCAACATGATTGTTTTCATAATCCAAGATTTCAAAGGATTGTGAAACCTTCATGGACATCTGTTGATAGAATTAATCATCAAAATTTTAAATCAAAAATTAATTCTATTAACATGGTTAAGAAAAGCAAGGCTTCTATAGTTAACACTGTTGCTTCAAAACAAAAAGCAGTGTTAACTAGACGGAGAGCCAACAGTGGAAATCAGAAGACATTCGCAGCAACAAAATTTAAAACCGCCAAGCATATTAAGACTGCCAGCAATATTAATACCGCTAAACAAGTTGCCACTGCTAACACAGTTAAGACCGCTCGTCCAGTTAAAACTGTTAAAGCAGTTAACACTTCTAGTAGTATTAACACTACTGCCAATCTTAAGACTGTCAAGCCTTTAAATACTGGTTCAACTTCAAAATCCTTTAAACCAGTATCTGCTGCTATGTCTAACATAAGTTGGACTTGGAAATTAAAAAATAATGACAAATCAAAAATTTCTAAGAACAACAGTGCATTACAATCAATGACCTTCAAAAGGGTTGACTGGGTGAATGCACAAGGGATACCCAAAACCAAATTGGTTTGGGTTCCTAAGAGAAACTAATTTCTGTTTAAATTATATGTGCAGAGCAAGTCAAGGAGTACATGGCACATTGATAGAGGATGCTCTAGGCACATGACTGGTGATAAAAGCAAGTTGCAGAACTTCAAGAAATTTGATGGAGGTCCTGTAGCTTTTAGAAGTAGTCCCAATGGTGGAAGAATTACAGGAAAAGGAAATGTCAACAGTGATAAGATAAGCTTTACTGATGTGTATTTTGTTGAACAATTGAAGTATAATTTGCTAAGTGTGAGCCAAATTACTGAGAAAAAGAATCCAGTTCACTTCACAGACACAGAATGTTTTATTCTTTCTGATAAATTTAAGCTTGATCCAAATATGGTCTTAATGAAAATTCCAAGAAAGAATAACATGTACTGTTGTGACTTAGCAAATTTCATACCTCAAAAGGAGTTAAATTGTCTTATTTCAAAAGCTACTGTTGATGAATCTGATCTTTGGCATAGAAGGATGTGTCACATGAATTTCAAAACCATTAACAAACTTGTTAAAAGCAAACTTGTCAGAGGTTTACCTGAGAAAACATATTCATGTAATGATCATTGTGTTGCCTGCCAAAAAGGCAAGCAACATAAATCCTCTTATAAGCCCAAAATCATGAATTCAAATTGCATCCCTTTACACTTACTGCACATGGATTTGTTTGGACCAACGAATGTGAGTAGTATAGGGAAGAAATCATATTGTCTTGTGATCATTGATGACTTTAGCAGATTTTGTTGGGTATTCTTTCTTAGGACAAAAGATGAAACTGGTGAGCAACTTAGATCATTCATCACTAAGATAGAAAATCAAATGAATCTGAAAGTTAAAATCATTAGAAGTGACAATGGTACAGAATTTAAAAATCAATTGATGGATAAATTCTGTGATTCAAAAGGAATTGAAAAACAATTTAGTGCTCCTAGAACTCCACAACAAAATGGGGTTGCTGAAAGAAAGAATAGGACACTGATTGAGGTTGCTAGAACAATGTTAGCAGATATGAAATTACCAATGACTTTCTGGGTTGAAGCAATTAGCACTGCTTGCTATGTTCAGAACAGAACATTAGTTATTAAGCCTCACAAAAAGACACCATATGAGCTAATTATCAATAGAAAACCTTTAGTTAGCTTTTTGAAACCATTTGGATGTCCTGTTACCATCTTAAATACCAAGGATCACCTAGGCAAATTTCAAAGCAAAGTTGATGAAGGATGTTTTGTTGGATACTCTATTCCCAGTAAAGCTTATAGAGTATTCAATCACAGAACTAGAATTGTCGAGGAAACTATGAATTTGACTTTCAATGAACACACTCCAAATGTTGTAGGAACAGGACCAGCACACTTGTTTGACTTAGATGCTCTAACCAAATCATTTAGACACTTGTATGAGACATCAAATGCAGGTACAAATGCAACTGTGCAGGTTGAAGCAGATAAGAAAAAGGGAAAAGCACATGAATATGTTCTCTTTCCCATCTGGACTCCTGATCCTCCAGAAGTTTTTGAATCTCCACAACAACAAACTCCAGAACAAATCACAACCATTGATGATGATGAGAATACATCATCAGATCCTGATCTACAACAAAGAGAAGAGGAAGAAGATCAAGGAAATGCTGAGAATGCATCAGATTGTGTAGATGAAGATCAAAGTCCACCATTTCATAATGTGTCTGATCCCACTGATTTGGATCAGAACATGACAAATCTTGAGACCAGTATTCCTGAATCATCTTCATCACATTATCAAGCTCACTAAAGCTATCTTCCTTTGGATAATGTGATTGGTCCCATAGATGCACCCATGCAAACCAGAAGGCAATCAAGAGATAATGAAGAAGATATCAACACTTCATTGTATGCATGTTTCTTACCTCAGATAGAACCTAAGAAAGCAATTGAAGCTTTAAAGGATTCTAGTTGGGTTGAAGCAATGCAGGAAGAACTGCTTCAATTTAAGATCCAATAGGTGTGGACTCTAATGGATCTTCCAAAAGGTAAAAGGCCCATTGGCACTAAGTGGGTGTTCAGAAACAAGAAGGATGAGAGAGGGATTGTCATAAAGAACAAGGCAAGATTGGTTGCTCAAGGTTATTCTCAAGAAGAAGGTATTGATTATGATGAAGTTTTTGCTCCTGTGGCAAGAATTGAAGCAATCAGATTGTTCTTAGCCTATGCATCTTTCAAGAACTTCAAAGTGTATCACATGGATGTAAAAAGTGCATTTCTTTATGGTAAAATTGAGGAAGAAGTGTATGTGTGTCAACCTCCAGGATTTGAGGATCTTATGCATCCTGATAAGGTATACAAATTGGATAAGGCATTGTATGGTTTGCATCAAGCTCCAAGAGCATGGTATGATACATTATCTGTGTATCTTTTGGAAAATGGATTCAAAAGAGGTTCCATTGATAAGACTTTGTTCACAAAAAGAATCAGGAGTGATATTCTACTTGTTCAAATATATGTTGATGACATCATTTTTGGTTCTACAAAAGATTGTTTGTGCAAAGAATTTGAATCTCTAATGCATCAGAAGTTCAAGATGAGCTCAATGGGTGAGCTAACATTCTTTCTGGGATTGCAAGTAAATCAACAGTCTGATGGTATCTTCATTCATCAAGGGAAATATGTGAATGACATTCTAGAAAGGTTAGGATACAAGGATGTGAAGTCTGCTAGCACTCCAATGGAAACACATAAACCACTGGTTGCAGATCTTGAGGGGGAGAGTGTTGATGAACACTTATATAGGTCCATGATTGGATCCCTTATGTATTTAACATCAAGCAGACCAGACATCATGTTTGCAGTATGTGTATGTGCAAGATTCCAAGCAAATACCAAGCAATCACATCTTTATGCTGTCAAAAGGATCTTTAGATATCTCAAGGGTCAATCAAAATTGGGCCTATGGTATTCAAAAGATTCTGCATTTGAGCTTATTGCTTATACTGATAGTGATTATGGAGGTGCAAATGTGGATAGGAAGTCCACATCAGGAGGATGTCAATTTTTGGGAGACAGGCTAGTCTCATGGCAATGCAAAAAGCAAACCACTGTATCCACTTCAACAGCAGAAACAGAGTATGTTGCTGCAGCAAGTTGCTGTGCTCAGATCCTGTGGATTCAAAATCAATTGCTGGATTATGGTTTGCAATTTTTAAATACTCCCATGTATATTGACAATAATTCTGCTATCAGTATCATCAATAACCCTGTTAAACACTCAAAAACTAAACACATTGAGATTAGATATCATTTTATCAGAGATTGCAATGAGAAAAGATTGATTCAGATTTTCAAAGTCCATACTGACAATCAATTTGCAGATCTATTCACTAAAGCGTTTGATGTGGGTAGATTTACATATTTGATTACAAGTATTGGAATGATCAACTTAACATAAATCTTTTTCATTAATATCATTTTGTATATATATCTCATAAAGTGTTTAATATGGGTTAATTGTTTTATCTGTGATGTTAACACTGCCGACATTTATGTTAATACCACCAGTGCACAAGTTAACACCGCCAGTGCAAATATAACCACTGCCAGTTCAGTTGTTATGTTAACACTGTCAGTTTTAAGTTGTCATCACCGGATATAACCGGTACTTGTCATATTTTTGGAACTTTTGTTTTGTGTATATATACATATTGTGTGCAGGTTGCAGGTTTAGTTTAGATGTGTGGCTGATTTTTGTTAAACTAAAATCCAAAAGTTTTATAACCACATATTTTTTTTACTGTGTAAGAAAGATTCCAATGTGTTTAAGTACAACTTATTCACATCTTTTTAGGAGAATAGTAATATTTTCAGTCTTTCAATCTTTCTTATTTTCAAGATTCTAATCATAGCTCTGGGTTCTATAATTTCGTGTTTACCAAACAAAAATGTCATTCATTATTTCAAAGTTTTTCAAGAAACTCAAAACTCTCAAGGAAAAAATGAACCCAATTGCGGAACAAGCTGTGATTGTTAATGAAATTCCAACTTCCTACTTGTTTGATAATTACTATTCTCCAAGAGATCATTTTTCTGCTGAAACATCGGGAAATACAACCTCTGACAATGAGATTCAAAAAGAACCAAATCCGGAGCTGATCAGTTTGGATGAATATCATCAAATGGAGGTTATCCAAGAGTATGAGCATGATCATGTAGTTGAAACACTACAAGGGCAGATTCAGCAACTGGACAACTACAACTGGGGGTTAATGCATCAATGTCAAGAAACTGAGACTAGGCGATGCATTGCTAAAAGATCTCTTCCAAGGAAAATCAAGGACATATTACTTCATTGGAAATACTTGGCAAAAAGAGCAAAAACCAAAGCCAAGATATGGATCAAGTGTAAACTGGATCCATCAAATGAAGCCAGATATAATTATATTCCTCCTTACACTTCCCATAGAGATCATCTAATGAATCGCCATTATGCTCAAGACATGGAATTTCCGGATCTCCAAGATCCTGAATTGTTTTTTAAAAAAAAATGTGTTACAACCGTTAGCTATAGTTACAACCGCTAGCTATACTAGTTATAGTTACAACCGTTAGCTATACTAGTTACTCTGTTAACACCGTCAGTCTAACTATCTGTTTTGCACTGCCAGTAATATTGTTACAGTTAGTACTGCTGGTGTCATTGACACTGTTTTAAATTAGGGCTTGTAACTACCGCTAGTTTATAACAGGAAAAAGGGCGAAACTCTTTCATTTTCACACACAACTTTTGCTCGCTCTCAAAACTTGAAATCCTTGACCAAAATCATCAAAACTTCGCACTCAATTTCAAGTTTAAATCGATCATGGCTTCGTCTTCTTCATCTGAAACTCTTGCAATCGCGGAGAAACACAATGTCTCGCATTTCTGAAGAAAGCTCAAGGATCAGATGATTATAATGAGATAATTGATTTTCTGTTACGAAGCAACCTTAAAGAAGCTCTTATTGTGAACCCCATCATCTACGTTTCTCATCTAAATGATTTATGGACATCGGCAAAAAGAACAGAAATCGACGGGGTCACCACTATTGTTGGGAAGGTTGCTGGGAAAGTGATCAAAATTTCTGAGGCCTCAATTCGTGCTCACTTGTTACTACAAGATGCAGATGGTATGGATTGTTATCCTATTTGTGAAATTTTTGATAAATTAAAATTGTTAGGGTATGAGGGGGAGAATGATGGTAGACTAACATTTTTTAAATCTATGTTTTGCCCCCATTGGAAATATTTAATTCATACCCTACAACAATGCATTTCTCAAAAAAGGACTTCTTTTGATCAGTTTAGCAGCAATATTGCAACTGCAATAATCTGCTTAGCAAATGGAGAGAAGTTCAATTTTTCAAAATTAATTTTTACTGGAATGTTGTATAATCTGGAGCATCCCAAAGATAAATTTTTAATGTATCCAAGGTTTTTGCAACATTTTTTCAACAAAGATTTGACAGATTTTCCAACTACTGGTGGCAAGATTGTTATCTCTTCTCATTCTAAAAAGGTTTTTGCAAATATGAAGAGAAAAGGTACTGTTAAAGGTACTGCCTTCTCTGGGAAGGATACACCTTTAACTTCACATATGTTGAGAGCAGAAGCTGGTCCATCAACCACTTCTGCACCTGCAGTTCAGGAGGAAGAAACACCCCCTTCCTCTCATCCCAAAACTGCAGTGAAATCATCAAAGAGAACAAGGGACCCTAAACTATCCAAACATAAAGCCAAAAAGGCTAAGAAACAGGCATCTGAGGCTCCTCTTTCTCAGATGTCTCAGTCTGATTTAAACATAAATGAGGTGGTCAATGCAGAGGGTGATGACCATATGGAAAGGGCTGCCACTACTGTAACTACCTCAGAAGGAGTACAGGAAAGTGGTAATGGAAATAGGACCCAATCCATGGCAACACAAGATGCAAAGATTCCAATGGATTCCTCTAATGCAGAGGACCCAGTGGATATCATTGCATCTAGTGGTCCCAGTACCAAGAACAAAGGGGCCTCTGCTAGTCATGCTAGGCATGATGCAGCTGGGGATAAGAATAGTACCGCTAGTGAAATTCCAGTAGTTTCCACTACTGGCACTTGTACTGCTATTGAAACTCAATTGGTTTCTTCTGCTGCAACAAATACCACCACCTCTGAGCAGCCTAATCCAGTTAGAACTGGTGAAGTAGATGAACCAGTTACTACTGCAAGTGATGAGCATACTGCTGCAGAAGCTTTAGTTGAAGTGGCTAAGTCTGCTCATACAAGAAATGTAGGTATATCACTGAGAGAGCCTGATAAGCATCAAATAGATAGTATATTTTATAGTAATTTATCCCTATATTTATATACATTTTAGTGCATTTATATGATTTTAGATACTTATTTTGTTAATATTTCCAGAAATGTATTTTAATTAAAGAATGAAGAAAAAGGAGCGAAAACTAATCCGAAACTGAAAGAAAATGAAGAAAATTAAGAAAATGAAGAAATGAAGAAAAATTAGCTTAAACCTTGGAAAAATGAAGACCAAAAGAGTTAAAATGAAGAATTGGGCCAAGAAGACAAAGAAGTCCGGATATGAAGATTAAAAGTCCAAAAGTTAAGCCCAAGCCCGAAATTAGAATATTCTGAAATTTACATTCAACCGGCGGTTGGATTAACCAACCGGCGGTTGGGCTTTAGGGTTTAGAGGCGGTGCAGACACGTGGAATTGGACCCGGATACAAATTCCTCCAACCGGCGGTTGGGAGGTCGGTTTTGAAAACTATAAATAGAGGGTTAATTCAGGTTTAAGGATATACGATTCAAGAATACTAAAACCGAAAGTTAGGGTCTTAGGTCGACTTTAGGTGCGATTTTGGAGGCTAAAGAGCTAGGGTTTGAAGGTTTTTAATTAAGAAACACTTTGCGTAACCTTATGATTGTGTTGCTATGATGAGGATTTGACTTAATCCTAAGTGATCTTCTACATTAGTAAATCACCAGTAATAATAGCCAACAAAGCAAATAGACATAAGTACATATAATAAGTTTAATAAATAATAGTTTGAATAATTATAATCTTTTATCCAATTGAGTATACCTAAGTTGTTCCTTAAAACTTATCTATTAGAATCTGTATCAAAAATATAAATATAAATATGTTCGTTCGGTACTAAAACGTCCCCCTTATCTTGTAGATTATTGTAAATTGGATCCTTTTTATTTATTTGTATTATAACTGTAAATATTTTTAATTAGAGTAAATAGATAATTAGTTATAAATAAGAATCACGTTTCTTGTGTTCCTTGAGTTCGAATTTGGACTTACTTATTAAGCTATATTACATGAACGGGTCAATCTTGCCTGAATTGTGTGATAGTATTATTTAGTATTTCCTTAATTTAAACTTGTTATTTTAATTGCATATACTTTCCGCACATCAAGTTTTTGGCGCCGCTGCCGGGGAACACTTAACCGGTTGAACTTTTGTTTTACCGGGGGAGCGGTGTATTTTATTTTAACTAATTATTTTACTTGTATAATTTTTATTTCTGATACTTTGCAAAATCGATAAGAAATATCGGCTCACCCATTGAGAATACTGACAAAAACAATGGAATAAGGAGAGTAAAGCCCTACCTCATTGATTTATCATATAAGAGGTAAGGTGCTTCTCGAAAGAAATAGGTTTTTAATAAGCTTCGCGCTGACCTGTTTCTCCGCTTTTGTGTACTATCAATGGAGCTACCGAGATCTATTGACTAGGCTTTGTAAAAGAAATTTAATATGTGTAATTGTGTAAATGTATTCTATTTGTATAATATGTTTTATTTGTATTGTATGTGTTCTAAATTAAGTGATAATTTGTGTATACAGACTTCGTTAACTGTTATTGAAATGGAAAATAAGCAAATGGAAATTTTGAATGAAACTGTGGAATGCAAGGATGTCTGTGTTGAAGAACATTCTCTTAGGATATTTGATAACCCTACACTAGATACTATATCTGAAGAAGAAGAAGAAGAGGATTTAGAAAGTATGTCTGAAGAAGAAGGAAATGATTTAGGTATTAACACTGAGGTTGAAGATACTAATTTAGGAAGGATACCTGTGCCAGTAGTTAGTACGAGAGGTGGATTGATTCAGTTTTTAGAAGTTGGGAAAAATGATATATATCATATTATGGCTGTTATCAGAGCATCTACTTTTGACTTTACACCTGAACAAAAATATATAATTGAGAAGATTGAGAAAGAATATGCAGATTGGTATAATCCTAACCAAACCATGATGGTGAACTATTTTGATAAGTATGTAACTGAACTGATGGATACGTTATATCAGCAAGAAGCTCAAGAGGAAGATTTCTTTGAAGGTCAGAAGATTTTGTATTCATGTGTCTACAGAGCATTGACTAGATATCCGTTTCCATATTCTGATAAACAAATTAGTTTATTGGAATCCTACAAGCATCAAATGGATTGGGCAACTGGAAATCCAACGCATATGGCAGATATTTGTTTGATAGAAGAGTTGCAGGAAGTGATTAGCTTATTGGAACAAAAAGATTATAAGAATTGCAGCACTTACTATGTAGACTGTACGGTGGAATATTATGCACAACAAATAATCAATGATTTGTACTATCCAGCACAAGAAGAACTGAAGAGGAAAGTTCCGGATGGGATATCTGAAGTAGCATTAGTTAATGTGGCAAACTATGTGATTATGGAGTTTAAGTCAATTTTTCAAGGGATGAATCATTTTTGTCGCATTGATCTATTTCATTTAGGATTATCTCATATTTATACAAAAAATGATAAATATGTTTAGATTTTTGAGATTGTTGTTTACTGAGCGTCAGAGAGAGTTAATGAAAGGAATAGTATGGGAAGTTGAAGAGGTAGTAAGAAATCCTACAACTGGAAAATATGAAATGTTACATTTAGGATTTTATGGTTTTATGGATGAGTTAAGACGTAAGCATCAAGAGCGTGAAATTAAGGAAGTAAATGGATATAAGGTAATTAATGAGGAAGGACAGGTAGCAAAGACAATAAAGAAAATAATGAAGGAATTTTACGAATTGCAAATAGCAGCTGATGAACATTACCGACATTTTGAAGATTCCACTGCTCAAGTACCTGATATCACTAAAACCATGTTTATATACTTTTTAAGAATCTTTCCCCCTGATCAGAAAATCCCTATAACCTTTATGCTATCGAATGGTTACTATGTTTCACCACTAGCTCGAGAATGGGTTCATCAACCTTGAAGACATTTGCACATTCTTATTTTTATTTGGGGTTTTTTTCATTTTGTTATTAGTTACGATTTCTTTTAAACTTTCGTTATTTGTTTGTTGACGGATATTAAATTTTTAATTTATGTGTTATTTTAGGAATAATTTTCATGTTTATTTTTCTTTAGTAATATTTAAGTGGTTAAATGTTTTCATAATTAATCTTGGTTATATTATATAAGGTATGATACATTTCAATTTATTAACCATGTTTTATGACTGCATAAAAATCATTTTAAGGTTCAAATTGGATTTTATCCTCACTTTTATAAGTTTTTTTTATGACATCGTAAAAATGTTTATAATGTTGGTTTGACAAGTGTGAGTTATTCTATAAGAATTGTTAGAATACTTTGATAAAATAATGGAAGAAGGTATCAAAAATTTAATTATGTTATATGCTAGACTAATAACATACATACCATATTCTTAATATATTGTTAATTTAGTGAATGAATGGTTTTTCTTTGAATATTGGTATTATTTTCTTACTAAGGTGTGGATACATTGATCCAGTGATTGCTTTTATTTAATTGTTCTTTATAGTTAGGAATTTTAGAATCTGAATTGTATATATGTTTTTGCTATAAAAGATAATTACTATAATATATATTACTAGATAATGATATGAAACATTGATGAAGAGACTTCTAATCAATTATTTTAAGAAAATAAAGTTTGTTAAATAAGTTTAACATTATTAAAGAATTAGTGTGTTGATATTGGAAATATTGTGTGGGTATTTAGTAGACATTAATTTTAGTTTTAGGATACATTGTTAAAATCACTGTTATAAACCAACTTGCGGTTAGACACATTTTAGAATCTTACTAGTATTGAGTTAGGAAATCGATAGTTGTAGGTACCCAACTAGAGATAAGAATAACAGTATTTTAATAAGTTTTGATACAATAAGCCAATAGAAAATAACTAAAATTAGTAACATATGTTTCTGGACTATTTTTAATTTGTATTTTTCATTTTAATTTTAATTTTTATATTTGGTATGTTTAATTTGTTTGCCTGTTTATTTTTAGACTACCATTGACATTTTTCAAAGTTGGTATACAGTACGATACAATGCATGCGGACAAGTACAGATGAACATTACATTATTATTTTTAATAATGCAATTAATTTTTGGAAATTTAATAAGTTTATCTTATTAATTATGAACTTTGTGGGTGTGTTCACTGGAAACCCTCACGAGACTATAACTCGTCCACTCGGGATACCGAGGGGTTTAAAGGCTTATTGCATATGCTAAATGCAATCGTGATTAACTACGAAAGTGTGGATGTTGTATATTATTTTTCAAGAGATGAAGGAATCAACCAAGCAGATTTTTCTTAGTCGATGATGAAATTTATAATTTCAGTCAGGGGAGTTTTTCTGTTCTAATTTTTCTTTCCCTTACTCACTAATCAATTTTTATACAATGAGGGCATTGTATAATTTAAGTGTGGGGATAGGGTTCGTAAGAAAAAGAATTTCTTTAATTAAACATTTAAGTTTCTATTGTTCTAAATTTTTTTGAAAATTTAAAAATTTTAAGTGAATAACTAAGTATTTATTAGTTAGAATACTTTTGTTAAAAGTTTTGTTTTGTATTTAAATGTTTAGACTTTAATATGGATTAACTGTTTTGTATATATAACGTAAGCTACTTTAATAAAGGAAGTAATATATAGTTATATGATATGATGTACTATTAGGCAATCTATATGAAGATTCTGAATTTTAATTAATAAAATAACTTGTTTATTATTTTATGATACATAATATGATGTATGACATACAAAGTCTTAATTTTTAAATTTGTTATGCAATAATTTTATATCTTTTTACTTATGTGAAAACATTTGGGTGTATATATTGATGGTTTCCTCTGTTATACGAAAGTATAGACCTGGTTTCTATTAATATATACTTAAAAATTAAGCAAACGCAAGTCAAAAGTACTTGAAAAGTCTTAAAAATAAAAGATACCTAATGAGGTCGCCAAAATGGTTTGACCAAGTTTGGTTTTGCTTAAACCTGAATCAAGTTATGTCGCTCTGTTGCATGAAAATGCAGACCTGTCACCAATGTCTTGATTCTTAAAAATGTATTTCATATATTTAATTGGAATATAAAAGAAAATTGTATAATTAAATTTAACGGTATATCATATATGGAAATCATAAGTAATATACATACTAATAATAAAAAGTGTATTTAGAAATATAAATATAGATTGTTTAAAGTGGACAAATATATTAGTAATCATTCATGAGCTATATATTACACAAATAATAATAATTTTATTTATACATTATAGTTATCCATGTTAATTAAATTGTTTAAATTTTTAATTTATGGAACAGATTTTTAGTATTGGTATCCTGATTCTTAAATATTAGTTTGATGTTTATTTTTAAATTTTATTCAGTTTTCTACTTGAGAACAAGCAGAACTTAAGTGTGGGGATATTTGATAAGCATCAAATAGATAGTATATTTTATAGTAATTTATCCCTATATTTATATACATTTTAGTGCATTTATATGATTTTAGATACTTATTTTGTTAATATTTGCAGAAATGTATTTTAATTAAAGAATGAAGAAAAAGGAGTGAAAACTAATCCGAAACTAAAAGAAAATGAAGAAAATGAAGAAAAAGGAGCTTAAACCTTGGAAAAATGAAGACCAAAAGAGTTAAAATGAAGAATTGGGCCAAGAAGACAAAGAAGTCCGGATATGAAGATTAAAAGTCCAAAAGTTAAGCCCAAGCCCGAAATTAGAATATTCTGGAATTTACATTCAACCGGCGGTTGGATTAACCAACCGGCGGTTGGGCTTTAGGGTTTAGAGGCGGTGCAGACACGTGGAATTGGACCCGGATACAAATTCCTCCAACCGGCGGTTGGAGAACCCAACCGGCGGTTGGGAGGTCGGTTTTGAAAACTATAAATAGAGGCTTAATTCGGGTTTAAGGATATACGATTCAAGAATACTAAAGCCGAAAGTTAGGGTCTTAGGTCGACTTTAGGTGCGATTTTGGAGGCTAAAGAGCTAGGGTTTGAAGGTTTTTAACCCTAGGAAAAGCTAGTCGTCAATTGGTTCGATTTCTTTATCCTTGTAACTTTAATAACCTTATTGAGTTATTTATGATATTGTTTATTTGATTTAATTGTGAATTAGGTTTTCATTATATTTGTTTAAATGAATGTTTATTGAATTTATTATTTGAATTATATGTTTATGTTGGAACTATATTATTGAATGTTTATTATACAAGAGTTGTATTTATTATGATATTTTAGTGATTATTCTTGACATAATTAGACTGGTTTATAATAAACTAGGATGACCATAAACTGTTTATATAAATTAAGTGATTGTGTTCATGTTTTGATCTTAACCTTATGCGATAAACTAAGAATAAATCATTAATATAAAGTAATACTGCGATTCAAGCCTAACCATAGAAACTGTATTAATAAATTGATGATAGATCTTATTAATTAGTAACACTTTGCGTAACCTTATGATTGTGTTGCTATGATGAGGATTTGATTTAACCCTAAGTGATCTTCTACATTAGTAAATCACCAGTAATAATAGCCAACAAAGCAAATAGACATAAGTACATATAATAAGTTTAATAAATAATAGTTTGAATAATTATAATATTTTATCCAATTGAGTATACCTAAGTTGTTCCTTAAAACTTATCTATTAGAATCTGTATCAAAAATATAAATATAAATATATTCGTTCGGAACTAAAACGTCCCCCTTATCTTGTAGATTATTGTAAATTGGATCCTTTTTATTTATTTGTATTATAATTGTAAATATTTTTAATTAGAGTAAATAGATAATTAGTTATAAATAAGAATCACGTTTCTTGTGTTCCTTGAGTTCGAATTTGGACTTACTTATTAAGCTATATTACATGAACGGGTCAATCTTGCCTGAATTGTGTGATAGTATTATTTAGTATTTCCTTAATTTAAACTTGTTATTATAATTGCATATACTTTCCGCACATCAGAGCCTGATGTGACAAAAGGCAAGAAGGTGTCAAAATAAATATAAAAGAAAAAGAAGTGTCTGCATCAAAAGATAAAGGCAAAGGTATTCTTGTGGAGCCAGAGAAGCCAATGAAAAGAAAGCATCTTGAGGCTATAAGTGAAAATGTGGCAAGACAACTTCAAGCCCATTATGAAAACGAAAGAGGAGGTGAATGCATTGAGGTGAATGTAGGAGATGATGTAAAGGTTCTGATGACCCCAGAAGAACAAGTCCACTTTGATCATCTATTAGCTGATGGAACTAGTAAGGCTCAAATGGAAGCATTCACTCCTGATCAAAGGTTAATGTGGTATCTGGATATGCTGGAACAAAGAAGAAAGCATATGTCAAAGAAGAAAATGGAGGAGAAAAGAAAGAAAGCTCCCAGTCTTAGGCAGCTAAAGGATAGATGTGCAAGAGTGGTGAGAAATTATACTGGGCAGACATTGAAAACCCTGATGGCTATGGACTCCTATGATCTTGAAAAGAAATACTTAAGAATTCAGAAAGAGAAGGAAGAACAGGCCAAGAAAAGAGAAGAAGAAGAAGCAAAAGATGCTCATAATAAAAAGTTGACTGCAGAAGAAATAGAAAGAAATCAAAGGTCTGCAGAGATCAACAGGGCAAAGGCTGAGTTGAAAAGGAAAGAAAAAGAAGAATTGGATGCTTTGAAAAGAAACATTCCAAAGGACACAATTCAATTCAGAAGAAGAGGAAAGATGATGGATGTCCAGAATACATTTGAAAAGATGTCAAAGAATGTAGATAAATCTGAAGCTGAAACAGAAATGCATACTGAGATACATTCTACATCTAAGTCTGCACAGTCCACTGAAGAGGAAGTAGTTGATTGGGACAAGATCAAAGCGATGGTAGAAGTTAAAGAACCTAAAGTGCCAATTGCTGTACATTTTCCTATCATTGATTGGTACTTTGTAGATGATGAAAAGATGAAGAAATGGCTCAAAATTGTGAGAGCTGGTGACTCAGAAGAAAGGTTTCTATCCTTCTACAGATGTGTTCAAAAGCTTTCCATAGATGATCTGGATGATATGTGGGAGATTGCAATGAGAAAATATCAGAATTCTAAGAAATACAGTAATGAAGAGAGGGTCTACAACTATCTTTCAATTCTATATGAAATGGATGCTGAAAATGACTTCTACAAAGATATGACACGTGCAAAAGTATGGCTTTGCCACTCTCACAATGGAGTTCATGTAGTGCAGCTTCAAAGTAGTGTATTTACATATTTCTTCATTGGCACAGAATATCCATGGAATCTAGGTCAGTTAGCTTCTATGCTCAAGCTGAATATCAAATGTGATGATCTAGATACAGCTGCTTCTTTAGTTCATGAAGTTCAGAACTATTATAAGAAGGCACTTGCAAAGTATGCTGTTGAAAGTGAAGAATTTAGAAAGAAAAGAGCTGAAGAAATCAAAAGGAACTTCGAGAAGAATCTGAAATAGAAAACTTGAGTCTGTTCATGGAAAGATCAAGTTTAAGGGGAGATTGTTGGGTCAGATTGTCTGCTGATGCAAAATTGGAAATTAATCTAAGTATGGTTAATACTGCTGGAACTATTTGTTAGTACTGCTAGCCTTGGTTTGCACCGTTGGTTGAAGTTTACGCTGCTGCAGTTGTTACAACTGGTAGACTATTCTCGGTTTCCACCGCCAAGTCATCTGAAGTTAATACCGCTAGTCTAGTTTACATGGTTTCCACTGCTGGTATAGATAGCAGCGGAAACAATGCCTAGTGGATCCGTCAGACTTGCACGTGCAGTGAACAGTAATTACAGACCATGCTTAGCAGAAATACAGATACAAAGTTAGATTAGTTTCCAAACTTTAATGAGGATAACTTGTAAAAGAAAACTCTAATAATACAATAGAGTTTTCTTATTTTCAATGGTATGGCATGCATATTAGTTGGTGTACTTGGTTTTGACTATATGTATGGCTCATCATCTTCATTGTAACACAGCTTCAAGGTTTCTCTTTGTAAAAACCCTGATACAAAGTGTAGTGTATCCGTATTATTATCAATAATAATATTGAAGCTTTGGTTGTTAAATTATTTCTTGTTGTTCATACGATTAAAATCTTCCTTATTAACAAGTGTTATTCCGCAAACTTCTTGTTAATACTTCAAAGCTTTTAGTTAGTTAAATCTTGACATTGTTCAAGTCTGGGATTCACAAGAACGTATAATTGTTTTGTTTTTTTTCGTTATGCTTTATTCGTTCGCGTAATATTTCCAAGTAAATAACTACTATAAAAATAGTTTTACGTTATTTAATATTTGTTTCACCAACGATCGTATATTTTTGTCGAACTTGTTCCGATAGTTTCGCGCGCAATTATAAATAACTACGAAAATAGTAATACTTCACATATTAAATTGTTGAGCTTTACTAGACTTATCTCATAGAATAGTGTGAATTCACTTAAGTAGGGAATTAGCTCTAAGTATGCATGTGATTAGTGTACGTAATTGTGTCGAAATTTGTGGAGTGTCACAGTTATGTTGGTAAGTGATCACTAAGAAGTGATGTTCTTGGTGATTTGTGATGATTATGGTGAGAATTAATATCAAATAACCATTTACATGTGATTATGTAGTTAAGTGTATGAAACTTGTGTTAAGATTATAGGTGTTATGTGATTTAACACCTAAGTTATGTGTAAAAGGTAAAGAGTAAGAAGTTAAGTGTGTAAGTAATGTGTTTATGTGCTTATGTGAATATGTGACCAAGTGTTGGAGGATTCAAGTGTTTGTTTGAGAAAATTGCAAGGTAAGTACATGGATATGTGGAGCCAAGGAATGATTTATCATTGGCTTGGCAGTATCCAAGTAATGACAATGTCATTAGCTTGGTTATATGTCAATTCTTAGGAATTGGCATGGTTAGATTGTTGAGGATCCTTAACTTATATAGAATGTTATGTTATGTTTCCATTACTTACTAAGCATTTATGCTTACCCGTTATGTTTAATATGTTGTAGGTGATTCGAGTAAGGTAAAGGAAGAGTCAGGAAAGAGGTCCATATAAAGCTAGTGGTGGTGCTTGTTGCTCGGTTCGGTAACAAGCTTTATCTTTTAAATCATGCTCGTGCTACGATTACACCCCCTTTTGTAATATATGATACATGTTTTGAAATGCCAGGTCTCACTAACGGTCATGGATAATGTTTTGTTAAAGTTAAAGTTAAAGTCAAAGTTGATAGTGAGACTTGAATGTTAGAAAGTCGTGTATAAAAGTAATTGGAAATGTTGACACTTTAAAGGAATGTTGAAAGTCCTTGTTTCATGAAAGATTATTTATAAAGTTTAGTTCGTGGAAGTAAAGTGTAAAAGTTGAGTGTTATGGTCAAATGTTGATGTTTTATGTTGGTTTTGACTTTATTGAGTCAATTGGGTAAAAAGAAGTGTTATTGGATTGGTTTAAAACCAAACGGGTCATTGAGGGTCCAAATGGGTCGTTAATGGGTCATGGTGTCAAAATGGGTTCTAGATACGGAATGAAAGTGATGAGAATTGCTTTAAGTCCCATTTTGATAGTCAAAGTTGGTGTCAAAGTTTGAAAGTCAGAATAGGTGTGGTTTGTAAAATGATGTGTTAATGGTTTTGGTCCAAAATAGGCGAAAAGTGGTCAACGGCCCAGATTCCAATAAAACTAGAATTTGGAAAAGTGTAAAAAGGGAAACTTTTATATGGTCATTTTGAAGGTGCTCGTAAATTTTCAGGTCCAAATGTTTCCCGAGTCAAGAGTTATGACCGTTTGAATTTTGATTTTTGGTAATAAAGTGGAGCAGTCCAGGGTTGCTGGTTCAGCAGGTTACCCGGCGGGTAGTGAGTTACCCGGTGGGTTATACGGCGGGAAAAAAGGGGCAGATAACGTAAGTTTGGTTCTGGTCAAAAATTGTGTTGCCTTAATACATAGGTACCCGGCGGGTACCATGTTAGCCGGCGAGTAACAAGGTACCCGGTACCCTACCCGGCGGGTAAACCTCAGTTTTTCCCAACTTATGGTTTTAAGTTCAAGGTTGGTCGAGTTATGTTATTTAATGATTTCCGCATGTTATGGTTTATGTTTGGGATAATTTAAAGTATATAAAAAAATCGAGGTGTTTCACTTATAAAGAAGATGATACTATTACCCTTTCTTTTTGCACAAACACCCATGTATCAGTTTTGAGAAAAAATATATATTGGGGGTAAGATGGTAAAGTTGATGTGTCATTTTTGAAAGTGGACACTTATTTTGGGACAAACCAAAATGGAAATGTGGACACTTATTTTGGGACGGAGGGAGTACAGTTAAACAATTTCATAGTGTGACACCCGCTAATTTAGGACTATGATTAGTGCCTAAACTACTTGTAATTACGTGTATTTAGTTTATATTAATCTAAATATATGTAACCTTTTGTGTAATTACATACACGATATATGATTTGTTTAAATCGTACACTTATGAACCGGACGAGGTCCGACACTATTTATTATGGACATTGGTGACAAACTTTTAAAATAATGTGGAATTATCCAAACAAACATTATTTACTTTAATATATTACGAAAATACATTACACAATTATACGTTTTATTAAAACGTAACTTTACGCGATGAAAACGCGCGAAACGCGTTTGACACACGAAATAAACTCAAGATATATTTTTATAACTCATTATTAAGTATTTCGATAAAATACTTCAAGTAAAAATATCGCGATTACACGCGTACAATTATAACGTTTAAAAACATTACACGGTTTAAATAAACGTAAAATTCGCAACCGACGATCGACCGACAACCAAAATATATTTTAATAACTTAGAATATACTATTTGAGCAAAACTTTTATTGAAAATATCGAGTTTAAAATCGTTAACAAAACGTATCAAATAAAACTTTATACGATTAATTAAAACGTAAAATGATCGGGTAAACGAACACGGGACTTAACGCAACTTTGGGGACAAGATTTAAACATCATGTGGGGGTGGGACCCACCTGATTTCTGCTGGAAATCAGCCATTGTCGCACCCCCTAATTCGGGTTGCGGAAGCGAATCGGGTCGGGGCGCGACTAATCAATAATCAAGCACATAAGATATATAATGAATGACTCTATATGCGTCGTTTACAAAATACATTATATTGAGTTCACATGATTACCCTGAGAGATTCTAGTACATTTCCAATTATACAAAATATAGATATGCAAGGAAATCTCTTGATGTTTATATGATTGCATGCGACTCGAGCTACAGTATCCTGATGGGCAGTCCAACCTACTGCTGAGTACCTGAGATAACATGCTAAAAGGTCAGCTAAAAAGCTGGTGAGCTCACAGGTTTTATATGATAAGATATGATTTATGAACCGCAATATTTAATGAGTTGATTTACAAAACATGTAAATAAATGAATAATGAGTATCACTGCCAAGAGCACATAGTCTGAGCTTAACTGAGGGGTCAGGATCCACCTTTAAGGACCTGAGTGAGGTGCCTCTCTATGAGTGCCTAATCTACACTCAATACTGAACAAATGATAATGCGTCCGTTTGACAGGTTAGTGCTTGCTAACTCGGACGGGGATTGTCAATCCCATATGGTACCATACACTAACATTCACGCTAAATCTATTTACAGGACTATGCTTCAGAGGACTTTGATTGATTAGATGAAAACAACTCATGCAGCATACGTGATAAATTGATACTTGCGTTCACATGTAAAACAAAACGAGCATGTATCTCACCCCTAGGAAAAAGCATTTAAAAGGGGGCTATGAGACTCACCTGAGTCTGATGAGATGCTATCAAGCACTAATGATGGTATACAAGGGAAATGATGTCGTCTCCAACGACTGAAACCTGCTAGGCGTCTTAGACGCGCAAGGTTATAATAATGATTAGATGTCCTAACAGATCATCTATGCTAGTTGTTCATCCAATTAGTAATGTCCAATGATTTGATTTGATTATGTATGATTGGAAAAATATGTACGGCCCATTGGTGATTAATTGTAATAATAATCTTAAAACATTATTATTAGAATGTTGTAATGATATACTTATAAAGTATATTTGAAATGATTAGTATTCGTATCGTATAAGTATTGAAGGTATTATGTCATTTGACACTTAGTGTAAAAATAAGTTATAATTATTCCATGTTTGGTGACACTTAATAGTTTTTGGTCAATGTCGAAAATGTGGTCAACGGTCTCGATTTGACCCGCAACTTTTACACAAGCTCTAAGTATGTTTTCTAACCAAAATAAAGTAGTTTTCATGACTCGTGAATATTCCAAAAGTGTCGTTATAATGCGAATACGAAAACAGTCCATAATTCATCTTTACTAGGTTTCGGTCTCGTTTGGGGCCTCATTCTAACTATGTTCTAGGCCGGGATCAGATCCATAAAAATTATATGTTATTTCCACATGTCTTAGATTTCTGGAACATATTTTTATTTAGTCTAAAACCAAACACAAGTCGAGAAATAAATTTGTAAGCACCATTGGTCCAGCAGCTATATTTTCAGTACATACGTTCGAAGATTTGATCATAACTTGAGTTTTGCAAAACCTCAATAAGTTTGCGAGTAGGGGATTTAAAGGTAACAAAAATATCTAACTTTTCCAATTAGTCTCATCAGTTTTTATTCCGTGGTTAACGAGATATGCCCTGATACATTTGACTAAATTTTCGGATCTGAAACACAGATCTGCTATGTACTTTTATTATGATTATTTAAAATAGCAAATGACAGAAATAAGATACAAGGATTACATATTCGTAAACTAGACTCAAAATAATTCATCTTAGGGTCAAGAAACACGAGATTTCATTAAGAAATGGGTTCATTATGGTCGATCTAACCAGATCTATTTTATTATCCAGTGGTTAAAGCTTATCCGATGGTTAATAGTGTGTTCATCCGATTTTTAACATAGATCTTGGACATAAACTAGTGGAAACGAAGTTCTAGCATATTTATAAACTCAATCCAAGGAAATATAGTGAAATAAAGGGAGTTTATACCAAACAAAATCGTGATCTACAGCTATAGAGAGAGGGAGTGCTCTGCTGTTGCTCGATTCGTGTTCTTCTTGCTTCCTCCTTGTTAAAAACGTGTGGAATGGTGCTAGATGTTGTTATATCTTGTTTAAGTGTTCTTGGAGATGGTTGAGGAGGGTGGTAAGGCTGCTGGTCGCAGGTTTTAGTGAGGGGAAGATGAGAGAAAGATAGGGTAGAGAGAGAGGTAAATGGTTGGAAATGAAATGAGGAAGTAGAGGTGGGTTGGTCTTGACTTTTAACAAGCAAGATCCACAAATTGTGGATCTTGTTTCTAAGTTTGAAAACCAGTTTTTGATGGGGTCCACAAGGTGGAGGTTGTCTCCAAATTTGTTCCCTACGTTTGCGTTCCGTGCGGTGTTCGTTTCCCCGATCGTTTAAACGGTAATTCGCGCATTAAGTGTAATACGTATGTAGTTTAAATAACGATTAAATTTCGATAATCTTAAATTGAAGTAATACTTAATATTACATGGAAACATCTATAAAAATGTTTAGTATTGTGACGGTATTGATTTGCGTGATCGTTTAACGATTAATTAAATCGCGTAACGTTATTAAACGTTATATTTGATTGCGCGTAATTGCGTGAATTTTTATTGAAGTATCTCATCAAAATACTTGGAAATAAATTATAAAAATATAATTTTCATGAATTTCTTTTGTCGGGCGCGTTTTGTGCGTTTCGGTCGCGTATAACTTAATTGTTACGATACGAAATACTTATAAAATATTATCGAAATAATATGTAATAAATAATGAGTTGTATTAAATAATAATTCTATATTACTTAATACTTGTTTTCATCAACGCCATATAGATGAATCGGAATTCGACCGATTTCAAAATGCACGATTTAAACAAATCGTGTACTGATATATATATATATATATATATATATATATATATATATATATATAACAATATACATATTGATACATACAATTAGCCTAAGACATAGAACTAATTACATGTATTAATAGATGATTATGAACTAATAACTAGTCCTAATTTGATGGGTGTCACATTCTCCCCATGTTAAGAGAATTTCGTCCCGAAATTGAGCTCGAAGTCGGCGTGTGAGGGGAGTCTGAAAATAAATGTGGGTACTTGAGTCGCATCTGATCTTCCCGTTCCCAGGTGAATTCCGGACCACGCCGCGAATTCCACCTAACCTTGACGATTGGGATACGACTTTGCTTAAGCTGTTTGACCTCGCGGTCCATGATCTCCACTGGTGTCTCGACAAAATGGAGTTTATCATCAATTTGAATCTCATCGAGAGGTATAATGAGTGTCTCATCAGACAATTTCTTAAGATTAGAAACGTGAAATGTGGGATGCACGCTACTGAGCTCTGGAGGTAGTTGCAATCGATATGCGACTGGACCAATCCTTTCAAGGATCTTAAAAGGTCTAATGTATGTAGGATTCAATTTACCACGTTTACCAAAACGGATGACACCTTTCCAAGGTGATACTTTGAGCAACACTCGATCCCCAACCTGGAACTCGAGATGCTTGCGTCTTACATCAGCATAACTCTTCTGACGATCACGTGCGGCCTTTAGCCGTTGCTGAATACCAACGATCTTCTCGGTGGTTTCATGAATGATTTCAGGACCAGTCAGGTGGCTGTCTCCAACTTCGGTCCAACAGATAGGCGACCGGCACTTACGTCCGTATAGTGCCTCGAAGGGTGCAGCTCCAATACTGGTGTGGTAGCTGTTGTTGTACGAGAATTCACACAATGGCAAGTGATGTTCCCAATTTGCACCGAAGTCAATTACACAGGCGCGTAACATATCCTCTAGTGTTTGAATAGTCCTTTCACTTTGGCCGTTGGTTTGTGGATGATAGGCTGTACTCATATCTAAACGAGTACCCAATGACTTTTGCAATGATTGCCAAAAGTTGGATGTGAAACGGCTGTCTCTGTCAGAGATAATTGATATTGGTACGCCGTGTCTTGATACGATCTCCTTCATATAGATTCGCGTGAGACGTTCCATTTTGTCAGTTTCCTTCATAGCGAGGAAATGAGCTGATTTGGTGAGCCGATCAACGATCACCCAAATGGTGTCGTAACCACTAGCTGTTTTAGGGAGTTTTGTGATGAAATCCATGGAGATTTGCTCCCATTTCCATTGAGGGATTTCCGGTTGCTGGAGCAAGCCGGATGGTTTCTGATATTCGGCTTTAACCTTGGAACATGTGAGGCATTTGCTGACGTACGTGGCAATCTCTGCTTTCATGTTCGGCCACCAGTACAGTCCCTTGATGCCATGATACATCTTGTCCGATCCAGGATGTATAGAGTATTTGGACTTGTGAGCTTCATCCATCACTAAGTCTTGAAGGTTTCCAAACTTAGGTAACCAGATTCGATTTGCGAAGTACTTGACTCCATTGGGTTTGGTTTCAAATTGATTCTCCATGTTTCGCAAGGCCTCATCTTTGAGGTTTTCAGGCTTCAAGGCTTCGAGTTGAGCAGTAAGAGTCTGAATGATTAAATCATTATGAATGGTCATACTGAGGGCTCGAACTCGAAGTGGTTTGGTGCGCTCCTTTCGACTTAGGGCATCAGCAACTACATTTGCTTTTCCCGGATGGTACTTGATCTCACAGTCATAATCGGTGAGCAACTCCACCCAGCGTCGTTGCCTCATGTTGAGATCCTTCTGATCAAATATATGCTGAAGACTTTTATGATCAGTGAAGATGGTACATTTCGTGCCATACAGATAATGTCTCCAGATTTTGAGTGCGAACACTACGGCTCCTAATTCGAGATCATGGGTTGTGTAGTTCTTCTCGTGAACTTTGAGTTGTCGGGAGGCGTAAGCTATGACTTTTTCTCGTTGCATCAACACGCAACCAAGACCTTGATGTGAAGCATCGCAGTATACCACGAAGTCTTCATTGCCTTCGGGTAATGATAGGATAGGTGCACTGCAAAGCTTTTGCTTTAATAACTGAAATGCTGACTCTTGCTTATCAGTCCAATTGAACTTCTTCTCTTTCTGAGTCAGTGTCGTGAGTGGTTGTGCTATTTTGGAGAAATTCTCAATGAAGAGCCGATAATAACCAGCCAATCCTAGAAATTGGCGTACTTCTGTCGGCGTTGTCGGTGCTTGCCAGCACTTGATAGCCTCAATCTTTGAGGGATCAACATGAATTCCCTGACTGTCAATCACATGACCAAGGAATTGAACGGTCTGAATCAAGAATTCACACTTGGAGAACTTAGCATATAATTCCTCATGTCTAAGGAGTTCTAGAATGGTTTTGAGATGTTGCTCGTGCTCTTGCTCGTTACGTGAGTAGATAAGAATGTCATCGATGAAAACTATGACAAAACTTGTCGAGGTATGGTTTGCACACTCGGTTCATAAGATCCATGAATACTGCCGGTGCGTTAGTCAAACCAAAGGCCATAACCTGAAACTCGTAATGACCATAGCGAGTTCGGAAAGCGGTTTTCGGAATATCTTCATCGCGAACTCGTAACTGATGATAACCTGATCGTAGATCTATTTTTGAATAACACTTGACCCTTGGAGTTGGTCGAACAGGTCATCAATACGGGGAAGTGGATAACGGTTCTTGATGGTTAATTTGTTCAACTCTCTGTAGTCGATACACATCCTGAATGAACCGTCCTTCTTTTTCACAAACAGGACCGGAGCTCCCCAGGGTGAAGAACTCGGTCTTATGAAACCCTTATCCAGAAGTTCCTGTAACTGAATAGACAACTCCTGAAGTTCTGAAGGGTCTAAACGATATGGTGCTCGTGCCACGGGTGCTGCCCCAGGCACAAGGTCTATTGAGAACTCAACTTGCCTTGGTGGTGGAAGACCAGGCAATTCTTCAGGAAAGACTTCTGGAAAGTCTCTGACGATGGGCACATCCTCAAGTCGCTTCTCTTCTGACTTCTTCTCAATAACATGAGCGAGGATTGCATGATACCCTTTCCTAAGGTACTTGCGTGTCTTCATGCAGGATATGATATTCAATCTCGTTCCACCGGTCTCCCCTTGTATGATCAAAGTACTACCAGTGACGAGAGGAATACGAACGATTTTGTCATGACAGACAATTTCAGCTCGATGCTTGGATAGCCAATCCATGCCTACTACTATGTCAAAACTTCCAATCTCGATGGGTATGAGGTTTATGGGAAATAGTTCGTTTGCGAGGTTTAGGGTGCAATTTGGTAACACACTATCGACCTCAATCAATTTGCCATTAGCTAACTCTACAGTGTACTTAGCTTCTAAGGCAACTGGGGAAATGTCTAATAGTGGGCTAAATTCCTCAGATATAAAACTCCTATCAGCACCAGTATAAAAAAAAACTGAAGCAGTTAAATTGTTGAGAAGAAACATACCCGTGACCACATTAGGGTCTTCACGGGCCTCTCCAGCATTCAGCACAAAAGCTCTGCCCCTAGCATTGTTGTTGTTGTTTCCCTTGTTCTTCAACTTTGGACACGCATTCCTGAAGTGTCCAGTGTTTCCACACTCATAGCAGGCTCGGGGTTGGTTGTTGTTGGTGTTGGTGGTGGGGTTGGTTGCAGGTGTTCGGCAGTCTTTGGTAAGATGTCCATATCTCTTGCAGTTGTTACAGGGTGTACCACAAGGACCATCATGATGACGATTGCACTTTGAACAGTTGGGTTTACTTCCAGTGTACCCTTTCCTCTCTCCAGAACCTGACGTGTCATTCTTGACAGTCTCGGTCTTTTTGAAGGTCTGCTGGTTCTGATTCCCTGACCATTTTCTCTTGTTGTTGTTCCCAGAAGACGAGACAGGGGTTCCTTGGCTCTCTTGCATAGCCATGAGCTCATGAGCTAATCGAATTGCTCCCTGAATGGTGGTTTTGCCGGAAGAAGCGACGTTCCCCCGGACAGGTTCCGGAAGACCGCGGATGTACCTCTTGACCTTGTCGGTCTCAGTGCTTACTAAGGCTGGGCGGAGGGTTGCCAGTTGTTGGAACCTAGTGGTATAACCAACAATGTCAGTTCCTTGAACCTTGAGATGCCAGAACTCCTCATCTAGCTTCTGGAGTTCTTCAGATGGGCAATACTCCTCTGTGAGCATTTTCTTCAGATCTTCCCATGGAAGTAGATAGGCGGTATCTATACCCACAGACTGGGCATATGAGTTCCACCAGGTGAGGTCACCGTTAGCAAGGGTGCATGTGGAGAACTGAACTCTATCCCCTTCCGCACATTTGCTAATGCGAAAGACGGATTCCATCTTCTCAACCCATCTAATTAGGCCGATGGCTCCTTCAGTTCCTTTAAAGCTTAGGGGTTTGCAGTTTTGGAAGTCCTTGTAGGAACAAGGCTTGGCAGTAGGAGGGGTATTGGCAGTATCACTAGTCCTTCCGCAGGTCTCTGATGACTGACGCGCCAAGGCTTCAGTTACTGCCTGGGAAATGAGGGATGCCATCTGGGCATCGGTGTAGTTCCTTGACTTTGGCGGCATGATTTTCCTGAGAATAGAAGGATAGGGTTCGTGAGAGATTGTACATAAATGATGATTATCATAGATGTACATATACAAATGCGGTAATATACAACATCACAATATGACAATCAACATTATAGAACAATCAAGAGATGTTGAATAACCATCTCTACTGACTAGCAACTACGTGCTAACTAGCCTGGTTATTTTATTTGTTGTGAGTTAGATAAGGTCTCGCTCGAAGTGACTCGGTGGTCCTCCAAGTTACCTATGAGTTTCGTGATTCCAAGAGAGGTTATTGAGAGCGGAATGAAGTAGAAGGTGTTTCGGTGCGTGTGTGTTGCCAACTCTATGACAAAGTGTTTGGATATGTGAGTGCCTATATATATATAATATATAATAGACTAGCGTACAGTGCTTGAGCGATGACTATCCATGAATACATACATATATCACATAATAGTCTTATGAGTGTCTAGCACAAACAATTATGAGTCCCGGTTTCTCTCGAGGTCAGAGTCAACTAATGTATTCCTATTCCAGCATAACCATTTCAAGCCTTACATCATCTTTATTTAATTGTACATAGTTGATCAAGCTATGTTAAATTAAACTTGTATGACGTAACTCTTGAACCAATCACACTTAACAGAAAATACTGCCTAACGGTCATAGTCTAGGCCCATAAATGCAACCTAGTTCACTATAACCTTAGGCTCTGATACCAATCTGTCACACCCCCTAATTCGGGTTGCGGAAGCGAATCGGGTCGGGGCGCGACTAATCAATAATCAAGCACATAAGATATATAATGAATGACTCTATATGCGTCGTTTACAAAATACATTATATTGAGTTCACATGATTACCCTGAGAGATTCTAGTACATTTCCAATTATACAAAATATAGATATGCAAGGAAATCTCTTGATGTTTATATGATTGCATGCGACTCGAGCTACAGTATCCTGATGGGCAGTCCAACCTACTGCTGAGTACCTGAGATAACATGCTAAAAGGTCAGCTAAAAAGCTGGTGAGCTCACAGGTTTTATATGATAAGATATGATTTATGAACCGCAAGATTTAATGAGTTGATTTACAAAACATGTAAATAAATGAATAATGAGTATCACTGCCAAGAGCACATAGTCTGAGCTTAACTGAGGGGTCAGGATCCACCTTTAAGGACCAGAGCGAGGTGCCTCTCTATGAGTGCCTAATCTACACTCAATACTGAACAAATGATAATGCGTCTGTTTGACAGGTTAGTGCTTGCTAACTCGGACGGGGATTGTCAATCCCATATGGTACCATACACTAACATTCACGCTAAATCATATTAACAGGACTATGCTTCAGAGGACTTTGATTGATTAGATGAAAACAACTCATGCAGCATACGTGATAAATTGATACTTGCGTTCACATGTAAAACAAAACGAGCATGTATCTCACCCCTAGGAAAAAGCATTTAAAAAGGGGCTATTAGACTCACCTGAGTCTGATGAGATGCTATCAAGCACTAATGATGGTATACAAGGGAAATGATGTCATCTCCAACGACTGAAACCTGTTGGGCGTCTTAGACGCGCAAGGTTATAATAATGATTAGATGTCCTAACAGATCATCTATGCTAGTTGTTCATCTAACTAGTAATGTTCAATGATTTGATTTGATTAGGTATGATTGGAAAAATATGTACGGCCCATTGGTGATTAATTGTAATAATAATCTTAAAACATTATTATTAGAATGTTGTAATGATATACTTATAAAGTATATTTGAAATGATTAGTATTCGTATCGTATAAGTATTGAAGGTATTATGTCATTTGACACTTAGTGTAAAAATAAGTTATAATTATTCCATGTTTGGTGACACTTAATAGTTTTTGGTCAATGTCGAAAATGTGGTCAACGGTCTCGATTTGACCCGCAACTTTTACACAAGCTCTAAGTATGTTTTCTAACCAAAATAAAGTAGTTTTCATGACTCGTGAATATTCCAAAAGTGTCGTTATAATGCGAATACGAAAACAGTCCATAATTCATCTTTACTAGGTTTCGGTCTCGTTTGGGGCCTCGTTCTAACTATGTTCTAGGCTGGATCAGATCCATAAAAATTATATGTTATTTCCACATGTCTTAGATTTCTGGAACATATTTTTATTTAGTCTAAAACCAAACACAAGTCGAGAAATAAATTTGTAAGCACCATTGGTCCAGCAGCTATATTTTCAGTACATACGTTCGAAGATTTGATCATAACTTGAGTTTTGCAAAACCTCAATAAGTGTGCGAGTAGGGGATTTAAAGGTAACAAAAATATCTAACTTTTCCAATTAGTCTCATCAGTTTTTATTCCGTGGTTAACGAGATATGCCCTGATACATTTGACTAAATTTTCGGATCTGAAACACAGATCTGCTATGTACTTTTATTATGATTATTTAAAATAGAAAATGACAGAAATAAGATACAAGGCTTACATATTCGTAAACTAGACTCAAAATACTTCATCTTAGGGTCAAGAAACACGAGATTTCATTAAGAAATGGGTTCATTATGGTCGATCTAACCCGATCTATTTTATTATCCAGTGGTTAAAGCTTATCCGATGGTTAATAGTGTGTTCATCCGATTTTTAACATAGATCTTGGACATAAACTAGTGGAAACGAAGTTCTAGCATATTTATAAACTCAATCCAAGGAAATATAGTGAAATAAAGGGAGTTTATACCAAACAAAATCGTGATCTACAGCTATAGAGAGAGGGAGTGCTCTGCTGTTGCTCGATTCGTGTTCTTCTTGCTTCCTCCTTGTTAAAAACGTGTGGAATGGTGCTAGATGTTGTTATATCTTGTTTAAGTGTTCTTGGAGATGGTTGAGAAGGGTGGTAAGGCTGCTGGTCGCAGGTTTTAGTGAGGGGAAGATGAGAGAAAGATAGGGTAGAGAGAGAGGTAAATGGTTGGAAATGAAATGAGGAAGTAGAGGTGGGTTGGTCTTGACTTTTAACAAGCAAGATCCACAAATTGTGGATCTTGTTTCTAAGTTTGAAAACCAGTTTTTGATGGGGTCCACAAGGTGGAGGTTGTCTCCAAATTTGTTCCCTACGTTTGCGTTCCGTGCGGTGTTCGTTTCCCCGATCGTTTAAACGGTAATTCGCGCTTTAAGTGTAATACGTATGTAGTTTAAATAACGATTAAATTTCGATAATCTTAAATTGAAGTAATACTTAATATTACATGGAAACATCTATAAAAATGTTTAGTATTGTGACGGTATTGATTTGCGTGATCGTTTAACGATTAATTAAATCGCGTAACATTATTAAACGTTATATTTGATTGCGCGTAATTGCGTGAATTTTTATTGAAGTATCTCATCAAAATACTTGGAAATAAATTATAAAAATATAATTTTCATGAATTTCTTTTGTCGGGCGCATTTTGTGCGTTTCGGTCGCGTATAACTTAATTGTTACGATACGAAATACTTATAAAATATTATCGAAATAATATGTAATAAATAATGAGTTGTATTAAATAATAATTCTATATTACTTAATACTTGTTTTCATCAACGCCGTATAGATGAATCGGAATTCGACCGATTTCAAAATTCACGATTTAAACAAATCGTGTACTGATATATATATATATATATATATATATATATATATATATATATATATATATATATATATATATAACAATATACATATTGATACATACAATTAGCCTAAGAAATAGCACTAATTATATGTATTAATAGATGATTAGGAACTAATAACTAGTCCTAATTTGATGGGTGTCACAGCCATGCCATGCCTCCCTTTTTGGTTGCTTGTTTGACTCTTAAGCACAACCAAACCACCATACTCTCTCAATCATTCTCATTCACCCTTTCACTCCACCCCTCTCCTCTCTCCCTTCTCTCCATTTTCGGCAGCTCAAAGAACCACCACCATCCACCGTTTCACCCCCAAAAACACTCCCAAAATCTCCTCTAATTGCATTACGGTTTGGAGCAAAAACGATCACGAGGACACGAGCTTCGTTTCTATCTTTTCCGTTTCGTCATACACTCATTGTAAGAACTTCATGACTCAAATATTTTACTTGTACAATGTATATTTACTTGTTATGTTGCTTATTCAACTTGATAATGTCCAAAAACTTTAACAAAAAACGTTTTTGAACCACGATTACGTATACTACTTTTCTGGCCGGAAAATCAGTCTCACGGAAATAATCATATAAAATCGTATACTTGAGATAAATGCATGAAACCAACGCCAAAATCTTCGTATTTTTGTTATCTACAATTTCATGTTAAGAACTTTTCCCAGAAATACACCAATTCTTCTATAAAACCCGATTTGTGCGACTATCACTGTTTTGGCCGAAATTCGGACCCGACACCTCTCGATTTTCATTTAGCTAACTAAATTGACACTATAATTCTTGGTAAAATTAGGTAAGGTACTAGAGACCTAGTAGAACACATGGTAATTTTTGTGGAACTTGATTCGGACTAGAAACCGTCAAAAGCTAGAGGCGAAACAAACCGATAAAACCGAGAACATTGAAAAAGAGCTGTTTTGGAATAATCATAAAACCGACACTTCGGGCTAACCCCGACATGAACCAATAATTTTCCAAGACTCTAATAACTAAGTTAAGACTTGCGTAAAAGTTTCGGGTCAAACCGAGGCCGTTTGACCACAAACCTGACACTTGAAATCTCAACAGCCGGTAATGTCGCAGGAGGGCTAAACCCAACTGCGACACTAAGCCCAATGTCGCATTGACATCTGAATGTCGCATACTGCGACACTAATGGTAATGTCGCATAAATCCCGATTGTCGCACATAGCGACACTGATCTTAATGTCGCACTTAGAACCGAATGTCGCATATTGCGACACTAACCCCAATGTCGCATCACTCCGGATTTCAACATTTAGCGACACTAACACTAGTGTCGCAACCCATCCTCAGTGTCGCACATAGTGTCGCACATAGTGTCGCACCTTACAGAATGATGAAAACACAAATCTCACTAAGTATGGGATACTTACAACAATCAATATTATACAACAACACTCGCTCATGAAAACTACCATATTGTGGAAAAGTATATATCACAACTTGAATACAAATGAGCTTTCACTCACTACTACGAGCTTACACTCGAAACCACTATGAGATTTCACTCGCACGAGTTTACACTTGCTCGGACTTACATCCGAACAACGTTTACACAACACGATACAAATAATCAACTTATGTATAAGCTTTACAAGGTATAAGAACACGATGAAATACATAATAATAATACTTGGATTATTATTACGCCTCCGTCACCAACGGGCCATACTTGTTTTCAAACTACAAACGAATTACTAAACAAACACTTGGACATTTCCTAGTTGAGTGGACAACTAGCACGGGTGATCTTTCGAGACACCAACTTATTTGCTTATTTACTTACAACCTTGTGCGTTTCGGACGCCAGAAGGTTGCAGGGTTCGTAGAACCAACTGACGGAATTACATCCGACACATTTACGGAATTACATCCGATATTATGGACTTACATCCGGGATACTTGTTCAATTACACGAAAGTATCATATTTGCTAGACTCAGGTGAGTCTTACAGCCCCACTTTTACTGTTTTCTACTTTGGGGTGAGATATTTGCTACCGTTTTACGTATGAGCACAAGTACTGAACTGTTTACACTACTTTTACATGCATTACATGAGTTACTTTTATCCACTGAAAGCCTCCTATCATAAGTTATTAGTTATGGACTTAAGCGCGATTACTAGTAGATGGATCCATTTGGGACTGACAATCCCTGCCTGAGGTAGTAGCGCTACCACGGATTACACCGTAGAAACAGGCATATTAGTATTTGTACATATGAGTGTTCGGATAGCACTCACGGGGGTACGTGATACGGTACTTGATTGTACCATTCACACTACACTGTTAAGCTTCACCTTGTGAGCTCATGGTAATTGTGTCGACCTATTGTTTTACTGTGCTTCTAAACTACTTACTTTGCTCGAGGGCATTACTGGTACTTACTTGTGGTTCATAAATGATTTACTTTACTAAACCTGTAAGATTCACCAACCCTTTTGGTTGACGCTTTTTAGCATTTATCTCAGGTTTACAGCAGCAGTAGGACTGCACACCCACAGGACTGATAGCTCGAGTCGCATGCATACTACTTTTGGAGATTCTTTTGCATTACTTTTTGTTATAACAGTTATGTATTAGAATCTCTAGGAAAATTTCTTACGAACTCGCAGCTTGCTTATATTGGATATCAATGTAATACTTTTGTACTATTTTAAAAACGCTGCATATAGATGTCGTTTGTTTTACTTTTGTGCTGTGATATGTGATTAGTAACACCTAAAACTTGCTTCCGCGCAACAGTAAATTTGGGGTGTTACACATAGTGACAAATGTTTCCTTTTTTGTATAATTGATTCTTCTTGCACAATTTAAATGTATACATTGGTTTACAATCATATATTATAAAATTAAACAATTTAGTCCATAACATATTTAAGTTTAACAACGAAAAATGGGGTAAATAGACATGTATGTAATTCTACCTTGTGAAAACGTTCAACTAAGTTGAATATTACTATGCTCGATTAAAATACTGAATTAATCTAATAATTTAAGTAACCCGATTCATGTCATAGTATTTATAAGTTCAATAACCTAATTCATCAGTACAATAATTTCAAAATGTTGCAAAAGTATCATAATGAGGCATTTACATCTAATAGTTTGTGTATTTACACGGGTTTTAAAAAGTTATCAAACTCATTTAATTTTTTGTTAATAAAAAAAACATTTGTTATTGTAATCTTTAGAAAAAATAAGAGTTATTAATCAATTAAATGCTTTAAATTTATTTTACCCCAAAAATATATTGCATTATATAATTATTTTAAGGGTAGCCAAATAATGAAACTTAATAATCATTTTAACATCATTATATAATTTAATTTTTATTCTAGTTCAATGCATTGGATGGATGTGTCATTATACTTATACACAAAATATAAGGATTAATTTAGTATCAATATATTTGCATTAAACGTCCATGTATATACACGGGTTTTTAACCTAGCTAGTTTTTGTAACAATTGAAATCTTTCAAATCCAATAGAATTCATAAAAAAATGAATTTGAAATAATTAAAATTTGATGGGATTAAAATCTGAATGAGCTTAAATCCATCATGTTTGATTGGCGGTAAATAAAATGAATTCGAAGTAATGATAATAACATATATTAAATTTTTAATAAAATAAGATTACTGTTAATACATAATTAATTAATATATAATAAAATATTTGACATTTATTTATTATAGTTATTTTATTTATATATTTCACAAATAATTAATATTAAAAGTTTAATAAATTTAAATATTAAATTAATATGGGTATATATATATATATATATATATATATATATATATATATATATATATATGTGTGTGTGTGTGTGTGTGTGTGTGTGTGTGTGTATAATTATGAAAGTAATAACAAATATTAATAATTAAGGTTACAATATATAATTCTTTATAATAATATTATTATTATATTATATTACATTTGTATATAATATAATATAACATAAAAAATTAAGATTTAACATTTAATTGATATTTTTTAAATATATCAATATAAGTAATAATAAATAAATATTATATAAAAATTTTTTAATCAGCACTCTAATTTTCAATGAAATTGTAACCATTTCATCTAATATTCTAAGAAATCTTAAATTATGAATAGCTTTGTCTGATAAAATTAAAAGGATTTCAGTTCTTGGCTATTCTGCGAAACAAACACAATGCACTATAATCTGAATTCCATTATGACACCCAAAGAGGATACATAATGAAATTCCGATTTCAATTCTGCCAGATTTTAGGAATTTTGTGAACCAAACAGGGTCTAAATAGTCCATTCGTCCAAAATTAAATGTCCATCTTTTCATTTTTGTTTGTCTCAAGATAAGTGTCCGTTCTAAATTTTTAACCAATCAAAATGTTTTTCAAATATTAAAATGAAATTGTGTTGGTGCACAATATGATGATCCTCATTTTTCTTAAACTGTGTGCAAACTGAAAGTGGACATTTGATTTGAGACGGAGGAAGTATGATATACATTATTTAGAGCAAATAAATAAATAAGTTTAATTGTAACTTGTTTGAGAAGTTCTTAATATGATATTATCAATTTTTAATATATAGGATGAACAGTACTCCGTCAAAATATTCACTTTGATCATGTGCACGGTTTTAAGAATCTTCACTAATTACATTTTTTACCAACTAAATAACATATATATCCACTAAAATTTCTTTTAATTGGTTGTTACATGAAAGTGAACACTTATTTGGAACAATTTGAAATAGTAACCAATACACTTAAAATGGGAGGACGGAAGGAGTATATATAATGTTTGGTTTTTAAATGAATATAGACATTAGGGCTGTCAATTTACGACTCGACCTGAAACACGCCATGAATCTGACTAGAAAATAATCATGTTTGGATCGGGATTTTTGAGGCGCCAAACTGTCAACTCGAAACCCACCAACCTAGTTTTTTTCGGGTCGGGTTTGGGTCACCAAATGAATTTTTGGATTGAGCCCGACAATCCAAGGTTTACTAATATCATTTTAAACTTATTTTAATCTAAATTTGACACAAATTTGGATCTTTTGATTTGTATGATACCTTTACGTTTGTTACCTTTTCATTTTGAGCAACGCTACACTTACAAAAACTTTTCACAATTTGATTTACAAAATTAGGTGGACCAATTAGATCATGAGAGAGAAGCAAATGAGAGAATGAAAATTTTAATGTGATTAGTCCACATATAATGCCACATCATTTTGTACAAGTTCTTTTGTAAAAAAATTGTATGTCTAGCATTTTCTTTCATAATTTTTTTTTTTTAAATTTCGATTGCTAGATATCTTCATGTTTTAATTTAAGTTGTATCAATGATGTTTTGATAATGATTATAAATTGGTGTAATTATTAGAATATAGTTTAGGTTAAATTAGTACTCAGGTCCATTAAGGTTTCTAGGGATCTTATGTTATCTAGAAATACCGTATCAATTAGGGGGGTTTTGTTATTCAACGGTAATATGCATTATGATTATTCTCTTGAATTTTATAAGCATTTTTATGTTTATCAATGATTAGTTATTTATTTTTGAAAATATTGAGCCGTGTGACTCATTTGACTTGAGTGGCTCGGAACTGACCTGTTAACTCGAAAATGACTCAAATACTTGTTGACTAGTTTAAAAATCGGACTAGTTGGGTTTCGTGTTAGCAAATAAAAAATAAAAAATTTTACACCATTTTCCTAATAGCTTTATAATTTTTTTTACATTGGGATGCTATTATATGTGAAAATTGGTTCGCATGTACAAAGTATGAATATCAGTACCCTAAATACACAAGGTAACATAAAAGAAAATAAATAACGACATGGTAAAGCAAATACATGGAAACATTATTGTCCCAGATCATACAACATGAATACCACTCATATAAAGACGACTTCATTCAAGCCCCTAATACATTACCTTTCTTACCATGTGAACTTGCCCATTCAACATGATGTACACTTTACAACATTTATTGTGTACAAAGTTGATAGATTCCTAGATTTGATCTCTCATTATTCATCATATCCTTCCAACTAATTCCAGTGGCAAGTATTGAGGTAATTAATTGATTTCTTGTACTCATCACAAATCACATATATATATTGAGAGTAATTAACCATGCATGTAAACTTAAACAAATTTTAGACAACTCAAAGATATATATTGCTTTTTAATATTGAAGCCAATTGGCCTGATTAAGCCTTATATATAAAGATGGAATGATGTAAATTGTGTATATATAGTACATTGTCCTTAGACTTTAAATAAATGTTTCAGGTTGAATTAGCTGCAAACATCTTGCCAGAGAAGGTGGAAGAAAACACCCCTGTAGAAGCACCAAAAGCAGTAGTGGAGCCAATAGCTGTTACACCACCTGCAGCAGAGCCAGTAGTGGAGGAGCCAACGGGAGAAATCACCGTCGATGCTCCTCCGCCAGTTGAAACGCTATCCACCACCGAAGTCTTTGTTGAAACCGAGAGTAATGTGGTGGAGGAGCCTCAAACTGAAGTAGAAGAACCAATAGCAGAAACAATTCAAGAAGTAAAGGAAGTTGAGGAAGCCAAGGAGGAAACTGCAGCCCCCACAGAAGCAGTAACAATTCAAGAAGTAAAGGAAGTTGAGGAAGCCAAGGAGGAAACTGCAGCCTCCACAGAAGCAGTCCTCGAAGAAATGGCGGCCCCCACAGAGGCAGTCCTCGAGGAAACTGCGGCCACCACAGAGGCCGTCCCCGAAGAAACTCCGGCCGTAACCAAGGAAGTCTTGAAAGAATCTGTGGAGGAAGATGGAAAGCCAACTGAGGTGATTGCTAGCACTGAAGTTGCATCAGAGGAATAGAGTGGAGAGCTATAAAAAGTTGGATGTTGAGATTGTTACTTTCTATTTGTAGCATGTGCAAAACTTTGGTTTCTATTGTGTTGAATTGGATCAAAAGAAGTGGGTTTGGGTTTCATTAAATTATTAATGTTGGTTTTCTTTTTTGCCATATTGAAGTCTTGGATGATCTTACTCTATGATATCTCACACAAAGTTTCCACCTTCCCAGAAACGATATGGATATGTACACATACATACATTGACACAATATTCAAAACATTCATTTCATATAAGCTCGAAAAGTTTCCCCATTTCGGAGGCGTTAAGTCACAAACTATCCTCAACCGGGACAACATACAACATATAGGAAATATCAGTAACATAACTAGATGTGGCAAGATAGATAGGTTGGACTTGATCAAATGGAAACGGTTGGACTTTTAGGTGTTGAAATGGGTCAGGTTGGGTTGAATGGACTCGAAACAGTGTTTGTCCAATTCTCTTTTATATAGAATTAGTGTGCTAAGATTGACCTTAAACAGTTGTATGCATTTAAAATGTACTTTAGACGACTTCAACCCATTTGACCTATAACCCGTTTCCTTTTTGACTACATTTTGCATCACATATGTGACCTTTAGAGATAAATAAAAAAAATAACAATAAAAATAAAAAACAGGCCACATCGACTCCATAAGCAATTGAGCTCAAATTTAAGCTCTAAACATTACAAGGGAAAGATGTTCAAACATGTATAAAAAGATACTGCTACCTTACTATCTGAGCAATTGTTGTATAATTATATGATCTGATAGCTATGCATATACAACAGCCAACACAAACAAAACAAGCAGCAAGCAACTGTACCATCTGAAACCTCTACAAAATTATAAATATTAAAGATACTGCTACCTTACTATCTGAGTAATTGATGTCAAAATTGCAGGTATTGAGAATTAAACAATTTCAAGCCGACCCAAAGCTGTAGGCGACATGGTCTTGAGTGATGAAATTTAGGCGGCATTGCATGATGGATTTAGAGGGGTAAGCAGGAAGACAAAGTTGATAAAAACATGTATGAGAAGTAGGTTGGCGATCGATGGATTCATTCGACTTATGAATGAAAAGTTTTGAATCCAAACCACCAAAACCATTTGCTGGTAGATATTCAATGGATGTCCAGAAGAAAAGTAGAGCCTTCCGCTGCTTTGCTGTCATTCCACCAACAATCTGCACACAGTTTAAGTTAGATTAAAATTAATTATAAAAATTGACCCATTATATAAAAGATGGGTTCATTGAGGTATGTTTTATCTCTAACGGGTCATATAGGTAAACTACATATTGTTAGCCAAATGGCCAAGAGTTGATCGGAGAATATGCAAAACATTTGGGGTATACTTTGGATGCATAAAACCTCAAAAATCATTTTAATTGAGTTCAATCCCAATAATTACAAAAATATGCAAGACATTTAAGAACCCAAAAGGTTACTGAATCTCATATCAATGCAAAGCTAGGAATACTTTATTTAAGGGCACTTTAAACTATATTAGCACTTTGCAGACTAAGGATGATCATGATTTGATGTCAACTAGAACGGAAGAAATAAACACTACCATTGAATGATACTCAATGAACCCAAGTTGGGTAACGGGTAAAAATGGGATGAGGTTGAAACCAGTTGTTTTTAGTGAAGGTGAAAATGGGTCAGGTTTTCCTACAACCATTTTTGTAAAACTTTAACCTTTTCATAGAGAAAGAATGTGTCATATATTTCTTTAGAATAACTACTTAATTATATTATAACAATCATATATCCTCATTTTCTTAATATAATACGACTTATGAGGTAGTAAACATGATAAGCCCATATAGTCCTTTTCTCTTTTAGTGAGTTTTTTATATCTCAAACCATAGCCTAAATCAACCCATTCACAAGTTAATGGGTTGAAATTGACACCTTTTACTCCAAATCTATTGCAAGAGCTGAAGAACAGTCTAGTAATAGCAATCAAAATGATGAAAGAAAAGTTGAAATCTTTCAAGCACATACCTCCCAGAACCAGCTTATCTGGGGATCAGTTTCTTCGTAACTTCTACAAACTGTATGTGCCTTCCAATCTTCAACACATATATCACTTTCACTCCCATACAGCATCGCATCAAAATCTTCAAGATCCAAACTTCTAAAAAATATTTTCTGAATTCTTTCCTCACCAACAATATCAGTAAAACCTTTAGCAAAATGGGTTATCTGCTCAGAAACAGATTTCGTAAAACGGTGGTGAATAAGAAAATCAACATACACCTTCCTGTTTCTGCTATTTACAATCACATCTGTGCCACCTGGAAAAAACTCTTCAACTTTTATGGATCCGAGTTCTTGTATATCCAAAGCAAATGTTAAACCAAGAACATCTTGATCCACATCCATAGGATCCATATCCAATATTTTCTTGCAGCTACTGTAAAAATCTGGGTCTGCATCCTTTATGTCTTCTAAAGAAACATCAACTCCCGCCAATTGCAAAAAGAATAAACGATCGAAAGCAATACCAACTTGTAAGTTACGCATTAAGGCTAAGGCAACTACCCTGCCTGCAAAGTTATAATATTCAAGGTGCATGGGGTTCACCTTAGATGCTGCAAGATCGCGAAGACAAGGAACTATTTAATGTGAATTGCATATCATAACAAGATTTCATAAAGAGTATTGTTGATAACCAAATATACTTCAAAACGCTCCAAATTCCTAGCAACATGGAAGCTCACGAATCGCAATTTTATGTCTCTAATTGATTAGATGATGTGGTGCTTCTTTTTATGTACAGTAAAATACGAAGAGGGTGGATTAATGCATTATTTATATAACTTATTTGATTCAACAGTCTTAATCTCGACATCCAACTACATGCCTGTAAAATATGACACTCGCAACACCCAACTGAATCCTAAAACAATTTTATAGATCATATATGTAGGAAAATAGAATGAACCTTACCTGGATTTGGGAAGAACCTTTTAAGGTCATTTGGGCAAGCGATAAATAAACCATTTTCAGGTTTAAAGATTTCTTGACACACCAATAAAAACCATTCCCGCAGTACACCAGGGCCTGTTGCTTCCTCGTTCAGAAACTGCATATTGAATCCAGCACGCAAGTGCTGAGGCTCTGCATGTGTAATATACAGAAAAGATTCGACCAATAATTGTGATCTATCAATGAGCATCTCAAAGACATCGTCATTATCATCTTCATTCACCTCTGGAAGCAAAAACATTACCAAACGCCTCCTAGATTCAAAGTTTGTAAGCTCCTTATGCTCAAGAATCCATTCATAATCGTCACCCCTACTAGCATAATTAACAACTAAATGACACAATGAAACCTTGTTATGCCTCAAACTTTTCCAAAACTCCTCTTCTGCACCGTCATAAAGTGTAGAGATATCATGCAACTCATTTAATATAACAAGGTACTGACTCCATCCACCATCTGCTTTCTTTTTCATCAGTGCATCCTCCATTGTGTCAAGACACATTACCATTTTGGTCAATAAGTCATCAAATAGCACATAGAGAGACCTAAACGTATCATTTTTCTGAGAAGTTCTATAGCTAGTCGATATCGCCACAGGTGACATCAACACATCTTTAACTTCAGCCTTCAACGGGCGCAAAAAAGTCACAAAATCTTCAACATCACTTTTCGAAGGCCCATAATTATGTCTAGCCTCCATACTCATAACCAAACCTTCTAAAATCTTACTTCCAAGATCACAAGCAAAAGTAAGCATGGCTTTGTTACTAACAACGTGATCAAAACTCTCTGTTTGTTTCACCATCAACGCTAGATGACATCTACATAACTTATACAAGTCGTCATCGTTTCCAGCAGTTGTGCGAAACAATTTACACAATTCCAATACAACAAGGACACACAACGATGATATAGGTTGTGGCAACGAATACGTAACGTCGTTCAAAAAACTTCGAACCGTATCCACAACAAGTGCTCTACTAATATCATCGCTATAAATGTACATCATTACAAGAGCTTTAGGGAAACTACAAGATACCAAAATATTCAAATGAGACATAGCAAGCTCTACATCTTTTGTCGGCATTAGCTTGACGAAATGCCTTAACTTCCTTTTAACTAAATTCGAATAAAAACCTAATTTTTCACCTTCACAAAATCTGCAGATAGTTGATACCAAATCATCTATAAGTTGCCATGATTCCGGATGCCAACAGCTTCTCATTCTACAGACTAACTGCAATCCGGAATCATTTGAAATCATACATTCCGACAAAGTTTGCTCACACTGAAGCTGTCTATTACCGTAAATTAATCGTTGTTCACTAATCGGAATTCTGGTGATCATGTATATTTTCTCATGAATTGAATACACTTTATCGTTAGGTTTACCATGCATGACTAGGGTTTTACCATCAGACACTAAACGAACGAAAAATTGGATGAAATTAAACGAATCAAATTCACTTTGAAGCGTAATTTGATGAGAATTTAATGTAATTGAATCATGATGAGGGTTAGGATGTTGATTCCTTACGAAAATAGAAATTAAATCGGAAGTAGAAAGAGGATCGTCGGCGTTATCTTGTAGTGTCCGGTAGAGTATGTAATCGAATACTAGAGATTGAGTGACTGACATGGTAATTTCCGGTAAAATTTATCGGAGCAAATTGTTTGTGTATGCAATATATATATATATATATATATATATATATAAGTGAGTATACTATTAATACTTACACCGCTTAAAACATGTGAATAAGAGTACACACACACACACACACACATGTGAATAAATATATATATATATATATATATATATATAATATAATATAAAAGTGAGTATACTATTATTACTTACACCGCTTAAAACATGTGAATAAAGATACAATGCTTTAAACGTGTTGGAACATAAAAATGAAATAATAAAGTATTGAGACAAATGTAGAAAGTATAATACAATAATATCTTTAATATTATATTTTAATGGCAGAAAATCATTTTGGTTGATTTTTTCATTCATCAGTAGATAAATGGATATGATTCGTCGAATTTCATACAATTCTCCGTTCATTTGATGTTTGAAGGTAAAACCTTAGTTATGCATGATTGCACGGTAACCTGATGATAAAGTGTATTCAATTCATGAGAAAATACAAATGATCACCGGAATACCGATTAGTGAACAGCGATTAATTTACGGTAATAAAAAGTTGTAGTGTGAGCAAACTTTGTCTGAATGTATGATTTCGAATGATTCAAATTAGAGTTAGTTGGTAGAATGAGTTTTAAGCATCCGGAATCATGGAAGCTTATAAATGACTTGATATTAACAATTTTTAAGGTTTTGTAAAGGTGACATTAGATTTATGTTCGAATTTTGTTAAAAGAAAGTTAAAGCATTTCATGAAGCCAATGCCGACAAAAGACGTTGAGCTTGCTAAGTCTCATTTGAATATTTTGGTATCTTATAGTGTCCCTGAAGCTCTTGTAATGATGTACATTTATAGCGATGATATTAGTAGAGCACTTGTTGTGGATACTGTTAGAAGTTTTTTGAACGACGTTACATACTCGTTGAGTCGTTGCCACAACCTATATCATCGTTGTGTGTCCCTGTTGTATTGGAATTGTGTAAATTGTTTCGCACAACTGCTGGAAATGATGATGACTTGTATAAGTTATGTAGATGTCATCTATCGTTGATGGTGAAACAAAAAGAGAGTTTTGAACACGTTGTTAGTAACAAAGCGATGCTTACTTTTGCTTGTGATCTTGGAAGTAAGATTTTAGAAGGTTTGGTTCTGAGTATGGAGTCTAGACATAATTATGGGCCTTCAAAAAGTGATGTTGAAGATTTTGTGACTTTTTTGCGCCCGTTGAAGGCTGAAGTTAAAGATGTGTTGATTTCACCTGTGGCGATATCGACTAGCTATAGAACTTCTCAGAAAAAGGATACGATTAGGTCTCTCTATGTGCTATTTGATGACTTATTGACCAAAATGGTAATGTGTCTTGACACAATGGAGGATGCACCGATGAAAAAGAAAGCGAAAGGAGGATGGAGTCAGTACCTTGTTATGCATTTCGTGAAGCTAATGCAAACAAAAGGCGTCGAGTTTGCTAAGTCTTATTTAAATATTTTTGTATCTTGTAGTGTCCCTAAAGCTCTCATAATGTTGTATATGTATAGTGAAAACAAGAAGATAAAAAAAATGGAGAAAACACATCTTAACCCTTGATTTGATCTTAGTAAATGTATGTCAAAATTTCAAGTTTGATATATATATATGTGAAAGGGGTAAAGATAAACAAAACGGGTGAAAACACATTTAATTTTATTCAAAGTTAATGTTTATATGTTATCGTCTTAATTATCCTTTTTCATTTACTTAGAATGTGAATTCACGAGGATCGTCATTGTATAATTGACTTAAATAAAATTTTCTGAATTTTCTACCTTTTCAGTTACATTTTGTTAAGTTTTTCTCAAGTTTCTAGATTACGATATAATACACTACAAAAGTACGATTTTATATTTTATTGTTTGTGTATGAAGGTGTTGAGACAACCTCTACTTATCCATCGTAAGCATGAAACTACAAGATTTCATGGGGATTGAAATGTAAGTTGTACTTACTGTACGTAGGGTTCATGAAAGTTCTATTACTGGACACTTTTCACAAGGTTTCCATGTAATGCAATCCAATTTAGAAACTCGATAAAAACATCGTAAAAGCAGAAGAATTCAAATATTGTATTTAATTCAAATATACAATGGTGATCCTCGTGAACTCATATATTTAGAAAATGAAAAAGGGGAAATTTAGTCTCATAAATACGATAATATTTTACTAGACAAACAATTTTATAATTTTATATGGTTATTCGGTAAAAGTAGACCAGTAAAGTATAAACAAACTGAAAGTTCAGCAAACAATTCGTGAACCGCTTAGCGGGAATTTCATTTATGTTCGTTTGTTTAATAATTGAACTAACGTGAACACAAGTTTGTACAATTACGTTCACAAACGTTTGTTGAAGTTTGTTTGTTTAATATTTATATGTTGTATATAAATTATATAACATACTGTAAAAACTTTATATACTTTATTTTTGTTTTATTTATCTACTTAATCTTATGTAATTTGTTTAAACTTCCAATTTTTCTCGATATAAATATTCATCTTACGGATGTTTTTTATAAGTTTGAGTTTTGACTTCGTACATTAATCTTGTGATGATTCATTAATTTATATATTCGTTTGTTTGCATTCGTTTATATTAATGAACAAATATTTTCTTAATGAATGAACATAAACAAGAAAATTGGTTCGTTTATCTGAACACGATAAGACTATGTTCGTGTTTGTTCGGTTCGTTTATAAACCTAGGTAGAAGAATCATATCTAGAAAAAACCCTTTATATTAAAGGCAACTAGAGAACCCTAAAACGGCAACTAGAGAACCCTAAAACACTGAATCCAATATTAATTAATTTGTATAATATATTTATCCATGTATAAAGAGTATTAAATATATGAAACATTCATA